>JARYHS010011408.1:12378822-12489071 GCA_031002005.1 Vandiemenella viatica | reverse complement strand
TTCAGACGGGATGTAACAACCAGTCACGAATCGAGTGGCTCTCCTCTGTACCCTCTCCACTGAGTCAATCAGGCCCTTGCGATACGGATCCCAAACTCTACAACAGTAATCCAGATGCAGACGCACTAGAGTTTTGTACGCTATTTCCATTGTATGGCATTACAATTACTCAAAATACGACCTGCGAATCGTAATTTAGAATTAACTTTGCCTACGACGGAAGTTATGTGAAAGATCCATTTCATGTTGCTTTATACTATTACCCCCAGATTCTTCAGGGAATCAACCGTGTCAACAAATGAAAGGTTCGAATCCCCGTCCGGGCATCCAGATTTGGGTTTTCCATGTTTTCCCAAATCACTCCAGCAAATGCCGGAATGCTTCCTTCAGAAGGCCATGGCCGAATTCCTTCCTATTCCTTGCCCCCCATACTTTCCCGTCTCTAAAGACCTCGCTGTTAGAGAGACGTTAAGCATATAAAAAAAAATCAACAAATGAATTGTTTACTTTGTACCCCTTCCTCCAACCCCTTCCCCTAATAACCTCGACGACAAAGTTGCGTGAAGCCAGAAGGGAAAAAAAAAATATGTTTTGAAACTGATGTGTGAGGAATGAAGTAAGTGGTCTGGCACAAAGAAGAAACAGGATGCCGTGCAATATGTTAAGACATGTGGGATTGGTTAATTTGTTAGCGGAGGGAGAAGTTAGGGGAGGAAATAAACTGTGTAGGAAGAGAGAGATTATAATTGAGAACATGGGTTGTAAGGGGTATTAGAGATGAAAAGGTTAGTAAAAGATAGGAAATGATGGAGGAATCCGTCAAACCAGTTGAGAGACTTTCGGCTGGAAGAAATAAACGACTGTATTCATTTCCTGTTACATTTGTTGCAGTTTGTAAGTCAATAACTGCTTACCTGCTACATAAACCATATTTCAGTCATAAAATCAGTTCTGAACTGACGATAACGTCCTAGAGACATGTCTTCTCATCTTAAATCCACAGGAATTCTTTATTGCAAGGGGTGATCAAATGAAAAGGTACGAAACGACACGGTGGGTACAAATATAGACTTTATTCAGAATATACACCATACGCCTGAGCACAACGATCCCACTGATGAACAAGCCGCAGGATTCCTTGTTCCCAGAATTCCTGTGGCCGTGACGAGACCCAGTCCTTCACAGCGTCCTTCAGTACGTCGTCCGAGTTGAAGCGCTTCCCTTTCAGGTGTTTCTTCAGTGGACCAAACACATGGAAATCGCAGGGCGACATGTCCGGACTGTAGGGCGGATGGTCCAACGTCTCCCACTTGAACTTGGCCAGTTCCATGTGTGTGACTCTGGAGACGTGTGGACGCGCGTTATCATGGAGCAGAACCACACCCTCCGTGAGCAGCCCCGGTCTTTTGTTCTTGATGGACCTGCGTAGGCGTCGGAGTGTCTCACAGTACACATCCCCCACCTGTACGCCATCCTGTCCTCATACGGACTGCCGCATCATTTGGACGCCGCTTTTGATAAGAGCCTCTGCTCTCTACTGCGCATGCGGGCGCCCGCGCATGCTCCGATCCCAGTCAGAGACTCCAATCGCATCCCGAGATGTCTCGCTACGTTCTCCCATGGCGGAATATGCAAATATTTATCTGTTACGTTTTTACGTCGTTTCGTACCTTTTCATTTGATCACCCCTTGTACAATGACATTGTCTCAAATAACTTCTCAAAAGTTCTCAAATAACTTCTGCTAACAATCTGTAATTCATTCCACTGTGTTTCAATTAGTTTTTATAAATACTACAGTGTTACATGTATATAGTATTTTATTTTTTACCTCATTTTGAAGAATACAGTTATTTTGATGGATTTTTTTATGCAATTAAGTTCTGATTGTTCGAATGTCTGTGGTCTGTTAGGGAAAAAAACACCTTTCTTGCTTATGGCTTTGCGCCTCGTCGATATCGAGGTCATTAGAGGCGGGAAAGGATTGATGGGGCGAGGAACGAGAATGAAACCCGCCATTGCCTTTTGAAGGGTCCTTCCCGGCATTCACATCGAGTGAATTTGTGAAACAATGGATTGTCCAAATCTGGATGGCCGAACGGGGATTTGAATCCGTGTCCTCCCGAATGCGAAGCCAGAACGTTAGCCGTTACCTGTTCACCCACGAATTAGTGTTATAACGATGGTGTTTAATAAGTTTGATATAATGCCTGTCTCAAACCTCTGAAACGTTCGTATAAAATTATGGTAGTTAAAAACACTTAATTTGAATCGATCTCTAGTAAGATGAGGTTCGTTTCGAAGCAGACCGTTGAATTGGTGTGAATTCCTTTGAGAGACGCTGCTAGACGCTGTCGGGGTTCATAGTGTTTCCTTTCGACCTATCACAGTCCCGAGAGCCTGACATGGCTGCTGATTGGCCGAACCAACTGTCACCACGCAAACAGCAGGGATCATGTAGAACAGTGACACGCCTTTATCACGTCACAAGCACGCCGTGACTTCACTCTCAATGCCGCGTGAGTACCCAGAAGTGGCGTCGAAACACACTGAATCCAAATGTTTCCACACCCTGAGGCAGAAGTTAGCAAACTTATATGTCACGCCTTCTTTTTAAAAAAAAATATATCGCACCTACTTAGTCCCATATCTCTTCTTACAAAACGCATATTTGGTCACGTTGTATCACGCCATGACGTCACACTATGACGTCGGACTATGCCGTCACGTTTTTTTGTCTTTTTGTCCAACTGACGATCAGAGATGTTGTTTATAAACAGTTCTATTTAGCTAAGCATCAGTAAATACATTAATTGTCAGAAAACTGAAAGAAAAGTATGTATCCCGTTTAAATCGATAAAATAATTATTAGTTGCTTATATTTATTTAGTATTAGTTTAATGTAAAGGTATTCGTTAAAATATTTGGCCATAGATATATAAGATAAAACCTTTAATTTTTGTATAGCAATGTTTAGATTGTTATTACAACCAGCACTTGACTTTAAAGAGGGCATAAGCAAATTATTTCTAAAAAAAAAAAAAAAAAAAAAAAAAAATGTTTCTTAAATCGTTACATCGTTTGAACGAAAGCTGTTTCACACTTATTGCAATCTATACAGCCTAGGCAACAATTAAATCTGATACTAACTGGCATGGCGTAAGTTGTCAAGATTTTTTTATTTCCTTTGCATTTATTGATGACATGTTTCTGCAGTATGTAACTGCATTAGCCAATCAACCGTTGTAATATCGATATGAAACACGGATAACAAAAAAGGCAGATATACAAAATCCACAAAGATTTAGCTTATATCGCGATGCGTTATTGTCAATAAATGCTGATACAGTACACGTATTAATATGCGCGTGATTGAAGTATTGTTTCTCTGGCGGCAAGTTTAGCGTAGTATATGGTTAGGTTGAAAAGCAATGTGGGCCAGAATGGCAGCAAAAACTTTTAATTCAGTGCAAGGCACTAGGAACTACATTGAGCTTTATTTTATAACAATTATATTTATCTAAGGAATTTAAAAAAAATGAATTACCAGAAAAGTATGTATTTTGTTTAAATTGCCATTGTAATTATTACTTGCTTTTTTAACTGAAATCATTACTTGGTTTGAATGAAAGAAGTTCCAAATTGATTTCGATCTATGAGGTGTAAACCTCAATTAAAACTAATATTACGTGGCATAACGAAAGTTGTTGAGATTTAGTTTTTCCAACTTTAGTTTTCACTGGGATCATTATTTGTAAGTTGTTTCAGCCATTAGAACATCGATCTTCATCACAGATAATAAAAAAGAAAGATGTAAAAACCCGTGAAGGTTTTTGATCAAGTTTATACCACGACGCATGATGACATTGACATGCGATGCAGGGAATATTATGATTGAAGCTTTTATTTTCTCTCAGAAATATTGTGATTGGGCTGAAATAAAAGCAGGACCAAGTTGACAAGTGAAACGTTTTGCTGCTGGACAAGGGACAAGAAATTAAATTAAGCTTTATTTTAGAACAATTCTATTTCGTTAAGCAACTGCAAAGAGATTAATTACCAAAACGCTCCGCTAAGCCCGTAATTTTTGACGGGTTTTGCGCTAGTTTAACACAGTCTATACATTATAACTGAAACCGCAGAATGGTCTGTAAATGAAAGATATTTTTGCTAATGTACAGGACGTGTACCGGTCTAAAATAGGGTACGTTTCATTTTGAAATGAACTGCGAAATTGAGAAATTTAAGATAAAAGCTTCCAGAAACTATTATCCTTTCTTTTTATTAGCATAACACATTTCAAGCAAGAACTACAGTTCGTATTTTGTTATATTTTTCGCATTCGGAATGTCTGTTCTTATTTCAACGTCCGACAGCATCCTATTATATTCTCCCAACTGTAACATTAGCAAGTGGTGTTTGTTGCAAATGATATCCATTCGATTCTTTGTACATAATCGTATTCGTATTGATAGATGATGGCAAAACTAGAGATTCTTTGATGGCATGTGATATTATTATTATAATTTCGCGATTCTGTGAGAAACTTAATGCTACGCATTTGATGAAGCACAAACTATTTTCTTGAACGATAGATTTTGTTTATTGAAACTTGCGTAATCTTCGTTGCTGAAATTCTTTGGACTTAACAAATTATTCAGAGTACATAATTGCAGTATACCTGATCTCATACTATCTATAGAATAAACATTATTACAAATTAACCTATTGGTTTTACCAAGCCGTCTATAACATTTACGGATTTTAATGAGAAATACCATGGATGGTATATTTTTGTATTGGGATGTATGTTTCCCTATTCCCTGTTGATTTTTATTGTCAATAGCTTCAACTGTGTCAGCACTAGTAAGGACATCACTATCTTCATTATTCGTATTTTTTTCTCCCATTACCAGTCAAAACTTTACTTGATTAAAATATGTTATGATTAAGAAATAAAACGTTTAAATTTTAAACTTTTTCAGTGTTTCTGGTAAATTAGTCAACACTTCGCTTAGTGATTTATTCCAATCCCCGACACCCTTACCCAAAAAAGAAAATTTTCCACTCCCTTATACCTTAAATAGACATTTTTTTTTTTTTTACTTTCAGCTTTACGCCTTGTCGACGTCGAGGTCATTAGAGGCAGGAGGGGTCTTTCGACAAGGAAGGTGAAGGAATTCGGCCTTGGCCTTTTGAAGGAAGCATCCCGGCATTTGCCTGGAGTGACTTGGGGAAACCATGGAAAACCCACATCTGGATGCCCGGACGGGTATTCGAACCGCCGTCCTCCCGAATGCGAAGCCTCTGCGTTAACCGCTCACCTACAAAGCTCAATGCCTGAAATCGAGTGCCAGATGGGGTCATGGTCATGTTTTCTCTTTCATGCATTTCATCTAATTCTTCCACCAATATTCCTCCAGTCCTCATCACCAATATATGCCTTATACACTCCCATGACTCACTCTTCTGCCTCCTTCTATGTTTCAATGACTCCCAATTTAATTTCTTTATCATTTCGGTTAGTGATTGCGTTCTGAGGTAATTTCCAGAGATGGACGATTTTGGTCATAATACACATGCATTAAAGTAATGATGTCATTAAAATGTTAAGCACATATCTTTGGTTTTTAACAGTTTTTCAGTGTCACATACAATTTTAGAACCAACAACCAAATGTCACCATCTTAAATGAACAATGTACTCTTCCTGTACTTTGTTGTTATCGTACAATATACGGATAATGGATAGAATAATGAACTAGAGAAGTAAAGAGACGAATGATAAACTTGCACTGAGCGATATTAGGTGAACAGACTTTAAATAACAACAATAAATGTTTATTGAGCTGACAAACAAATCGAAAACTCCGCCGACGCAAACAACCAAGATGGCGGCGTTGCGAGCAGCGGAGCGGAAGCGAGTGTTCGCCTGTAATAACTGCCGCCAGAGTTCGCTGCGGTCGGTGGCTCCGTGAAGCTTTTTTTTTTTTTTATCGGATGCCGACCGAACGCGATTGGTGGGTTGTTCATTGGAACGCTGCCCTGACCAAAAAACAGAATAGCGTTCAGAGCAGTACACTGCCTGACTGGTTTGCAACCAGTCTGGCGCACAAAGTCTTCGCATTCCTACTCGCCTACGAAGCTTTGGAACAAAGCACGCTACAGCACGCACTATCCTTTTGTGCTCATTCGTCACTACCTTCAAGGCCTCTACCAAATACTCTATGCGGCT
Source organism: Vandiemenella viatica (assembly GCA_031002005.1). Taxonomy (NCBI): domain Eukaryota; kingdom Metazoa; phylum Arthropoda; class Insecta; order Orthoptera; family Morabidae; genus Vandiemenella; species Vandiemenella viatica. The sequence goes on along the minus strand of JARYHS010011408.1, from coordinate 12,482,838 downwards.
AAACAAACCCAGTGTGAAATCAACAAATTGTTTCGTGTATTATCGCTACTATCAGGGGACCTACATCTCTAGGTGCAGAAAACAAATCGAAAGGTGATTAGATGATATGAGTGGTGGGAAAAAAAAAAAAATGTCAATAAATGAATTTTTATTTTGATGAAAATAACCTGCATCTCTAATGAGATAATTACTTTGTTTAATTAATTTCCGTCTCAAAGGAAGTCAATTATGAACTTTTAATAATTAGTTGCCAAATTATTATTTCTCTTTTCCATAGTTTCCCCACATCAGTACAGAGTACAGTTCTCAAATTCATAGCTCCACGTGGCCCTATGAAATTTCCCAAACAATGGCGAAACCCTTTCAAAAATTGGTAAGGCGCTAATACCCCCCGATGTTGACGCACCCTAAAGCCCGAACAACAACAAAAACAACATCAAATTTGGCCTTTTATTTCAGAAAAATAAGGATTTATGCATAAAAAATTAGTGCAAGTACAAAGAGAAATATGTTATTAATTAAACTGATGAATGGGCTTGTTTTCTTGTCGCAAGTTGAGTCGATTTTAAGAGCAATTTTGCTCATTCTAACTCTCAGTTCACCTGTTTGCTCGTTGCACTGTCGAGATACCCGGTCGGCCGCCAAAACGTAAATCTGGTCTCGAACCCAGTACGTTCAATTGGTGAACCCCTCGGGGTTCGCGTACCCCACTTTGAGAATCTTCATTCCAGGAGAATGCCGAGATTGTTCCTTCAAAAGGCAGTGGCTTACTTAATTCCCATTTCTTGCCCGCAGTCCTTTCTTGCCTTTAATTACCTCGAAATCGACGAAGCCTTATGCCATAAGAAGAAGAAAAAAAAAGACCAGCGAAAATATCACCAATTGTGTTACACACGATCTGTTCCACCGAAACGTGTGTTGTCTCAGTATAATCATCCGTTGCCGTGTAGGAAATTCATAATGTTCGATCATACAACATGCTCACAAAGTCTACTGCTAATAAACGTTACTGATAAGCATCGGACGTTCCTAGGATCTCCTGTCTTTAAACATTGGAGTCCTTACTAGCGCAGTTTTTCCGGTCTGAAGGTAGTTTTCTCTCTTCTAATAATTTCTTTTAAATATTGAGCAAAAATAGTTTAAAGCAAAAAGAATTAAAAACAAAATGATTTTATTAAAAAGTTATTTGCGATTTTTAAAAGAAGTAACAAATTACTTTTAGATTAAGGAACATTATTTATTTTCTGAAATTGTTTTTTATTAATAGAGAATATAAAGAATACACAAAAATGTTTTTAGGAACAAATTATAATAGGTTTCTGGAAATTTTTTAAAAACTAAAAAAGTATATTTACTTTGTCGTCATAATCATTATCCATTAGTAAAATATTTTACCAAATGGGATTTTCTGACTAAAAATTGTCAGCTTTCTTAACAGATTTCTTAAAATTATTGATTTTGTTGTTTTTCGAAAACCAAAAAACTCTAGCAAGAGTGCTATAGCTTTCTCGTAATATCTAGAATGACACATACAGGGTGCGGCAAAAAAGATCTGACGGTTTTAAAGTACAAACAACATGAAAAATAAAAAGTGATACAAATATTTTATTGCTTATTACAGAAGGGTATTCATGAAAATTAATGACATAACATCAGAACAACCAATTTTCATCCGTTTAAGATGTGAAGATAACGTCCTTTAAATGACGTCCGTCTTTGAACAAGCATTCTTCCAGCCTTGCACTGAAGCTGTTGAACACCTGCTCTAACATTGCACAAGGCAGGCTGGCGATTTCTTGGCGTATGGATTCTTTCAGTTCGTCCAGTGTGCGGGGTTTGTTTGTTGTAACTCTTGCTTTAAGGAGTCCCCACAAGAAAAAAATCACAAACGCTAAGGTCTGGAGAGCGAGCTGGCCATTCAATGTCCCCAAAACGCGAGATCACTCGACCACGAAACGTCCATAACCTCACTGGCTGTATGGGCAGTTGCCCCATCCTGCTGGAAACATATCCTACTGCGCACCAAACGATTTCTGTTAAGTTCAGGGATCATGAAGTTTTTTAGCATCAACAAATAACGTTCCGAATTGACCGTAACGGTTCGACCACCCTCTTCGAAGAAGTATGGCCCAATGACACACCTTTTGGTTACACCACACCACACGGTAACCTTAGGACTATGCAGAGGACGTTCATGCAGTTGTTCCGGATTTGTAGCCCACCAATAACGAAAGTTCTGTTTGTTCACATAACCAGCCAGATGGAAATGTGCCTCGTCGCTCATCATTAAAATTTTTTCATCCGTCAGCATTGCAATCATCTCTTCTGCAAATGCTTTACGCTTTGCATAGTCATTAGGCTTTAACTGCTGGACAATAGCCATTTTGTAACGGGTGGAAGTGCAGATCGAAACGCAAAATTCGTCTTACCGAGCGGTCAGACATGTGCAAAGCAGCAGCTTGTTTGCGGGCCGACCGCCGAGGACTGGCTTCCACAGCTTCTCTTACTCCATCGATATTCTCTGGCGTCCTAGATGACCGTGGTCGACCTGTTGACTTCTTTTTAACGCTGAACCGGTAGCTCTGAGGTGCTCACCCATAGCATAATGGTGTTCCGAGTTGGGACTCTTCCTTTTGGACTCACGTTAAATCGTCTACGGAACTGCCACTGAACAGCAACGCAGGAATCGCCACTTTTAAAAAACGCCTCGTCAACAAACGCACGGTGCTCACCCGACCATTGGTTCCATGGCTACTACAAATGTTCACGTGTGGGCTCTGGATTGCGCCTATCCCCACCACCCCCCACCATCTACTCACTCGACAATAGGGCGGCGAAAACCGTCAGATCATTTTGCCGCACCCTGTATAATGTAAATTTTAGAATAATTTTCGGATCAATAGGTTAGATGGGTAATTAGATTCGTTTATCGCTTTTAGTCAAAAACTCTCATAAATGATAGAATAAAAGAGATATCCAAACATTTTGAGATCCAGCGTTCATTTCGTGCCCATAAAGCTTATGTTGCTTTCAACTGTCCCACTAGATCTCTTATTTGGTCTCCATAATTTTTATATAATAGTATGTCATAATCACTTGTGAGATAGCAAGAACTGAAAAAAAGCGGAATTGCATGTTTAAGAAGTTGAAGGGCTGAGACGTTATGAGATTGTCACGGAGAACATACAGACAGACGACTAAGTGATTCCTTAAACTTTGTGCCCTTCATTCAGTAGGCAAGGAACCATAAAATGAAACGAGAAACGATCGTACCGTTAGCAAGGGTGTTACCGAGCGTGGTGGGTGAACGGTTAACGTTCCTTCGAAAAGGCCATGGCCGTTCCATCCTGTTCCTTGTCCCCAGTCCCATCCTAATGACCTTAGCCGTCGACGAGGGGTAATCCATAAGTTAAAAAAAAAAAATATGTTCCTACACAAGTAGTAAAAATTGGGTTCCATTTCCTGCATACGCATCTCATTTATAATTTATTTTTTTTTTTTAATATTTATTTCCGTTATTAAATTTCCTTTATAAGTAATGCCTCACTTACAGATACATTTTTATTTACAGTTAAGTATTGTTTGGTTTCCCCTAGAGCAAAAGTTTCTTGGAATGATGTCTTTTTATTTATTTTTGCTTATGGCTTACGCCTCGTCGACATTGTCATTAGATGCGGGAAAGCACTGGGGTAATGAACGGGAAGGAATTCGGCCATTGCCTTTTGAAGGAAGCATCCAGGCAATCACCTTGAGTGATTTGGAGAAACCACGGAAAACCAAAATCTGGATGCACGGATGGGGATTCGAACCCGTGTGCTCCCGAATACGAGGCCTGCACAGTGTGATGTAGCACATCCAATGTAGCCCTTGCCTATATACTGAGTTGACGTTCAGTGTCACGTTCAGCTGAAAGCACGATAAGTATGGCAATAGTTTCTGCTTAATTATTATGTAAACAAAAACAAAAAATACAGAAAAAAACATATTAATAAAAATGTGAACAAAAAATTAAATATAGCTTGTATTTCTTGTGTTAATTAGTTATTCCTGAAAACATATCCTGCGTGTCTATGATGTATCTCAGACTTGATCTGAAATATCATCAATCAGTACGTTTGAAAACTGATAAATTTGGTACCGAAGTTGTGGACCAAACTGATAGAGATCTGCCCTGCATGCTACTTTCCTGTTACAATGGAGTGACAAGCTGCTTCCTAATAAAGAGCTAAGCCCTCTTATTACATTCGTTGCGGGTAAACAGTGCAGCAGATCAATTCGTAGAGTTAATTCCGATACTAATTACGCTGTAATGAAATTCCTTGGGCGAGGAAAATTAATTACGACCTCATAATCATAGTCTTTACGGGGTTTATGAAGCTGTAGCTAACATCAACAAGATATTTAAGCGCGGGCAGTTATTTTACTTCACACTTGAGACGATGAAAATAAAACTAAGCGCATACGCTGAAAAATTATATGTAACACAAAAATCTTCAATAAATCAAAGAACCGTTTACTATTTATGCAATTATAAACAACCATAACAACTACACTGATCAGCCAGTGACTACCTACCCACTATCGACATACATGAGTCCAGGCGATAGAAGCGTCACTTGACGAGGAATGACTGCTAGTCAGACACACGCACGGTGCATGTAGTATCAGTGAGCGTGCTATCCATGTTTAGAATGGGTTTGACCGAGAGCAGATTATGATGGCCCGGAGGCTCGGCACGAGCATTTCGGAAACTGCACGACTTGTCGTGTGGTCGAGTAGTGAAGTGGTGAGTGTCGTCAACAAGTAGCGAAACCGAGGTGAAACCACGTCCAAACGTCGAGAGGTTGGACAGTCGCCCTCATTACAGATGTCCGACGTAGTAGGCTGGGCAGACTGGTAAAACAGGACAGGCGGCGACCTGTGGCGGAACTAACATCAGACTTTAATGCTGGGCAGACTACAAGTGTGTCTGAACACACAGTGCACCCAACACTCCTAACGATAGGCCTCCGCAGCCGACGACCCACGACATTGGCATCTATTACTACTATTACTATTACTCCGCGATTCACTAAAAGTGTGTGGCGGAGGGTATATTGCACCGAAAGGGTAATAATTTGGAAGGGATATACGGGATATGGCAGGAAGCGCCCATGGGCTATTGTGTGGAACCATCCCAGCATTCGCCTGGAGTGATCTAGGAAAACCATGGAAAACCCAGATCAGGATGGGCGGAGAGCTTTATCGAAAGCTACTCCTGTCGTGCACTACGGTGGTTGCGTATCGGTAGCTGTGAGGGTGTGAGACATATGGTGGTTGAAATGGTCGACCTAGATCATTTTCATATTTCAACCAAAGTGTCCAAAAAAATCTTTGGAAACTTTAGAATATAATAGAATGTTCTTGAATGTACTAAAATGTTCTAGAATGTTCTTGAATAACGACCAAGAATGCGACACTTTTTTCAGATTTTTCATCTATTAACAAATATAAATAATTTATATGCTACGTATTTTAGTGGTTGAACCGATTTTAACGGTACTTCCAGTAGCGATTTGCTTATTGGGCAGGGATTAAAATAGATCACTTTTTATCCAGGAAATATTTAACATGCAAAAACTTTAAATCTATCACAATTCTTGACAAACATGGACGAAGTCAAGTCGTAGGCACCAGTTAGTTCTAAATAAATAGTTGATTGAGATTTAAATTTGAATTTTCCTCAGAAACTAAAACATGAGGGAGAGAGCTGAAAGGTTTTAGAACTAGACGAGATGTTAAAGAAGAAAATATAGCAATAGATGAAGCCTGTGACGAAATAGAGGCGAGTAGGATGTTGAAGTAATCCCTGTTGAACAGATGGATACGATAGACGTGGTAGCCTACTGGAAAACCACGGTCAAAGTTTAACAGACTCCAAAGGTTGGGCTGTTGATAAGTGCTGTATCGTGCTTTCTAGTCGGTATTTCGTAATGGAGTGTTCATCTGAAATGCAATGTTATCTGTGGCGCCCATCTGTTCTCCATACAAACAAAAGATTATTTCTATTCCGATCACGAACGGTCATAAGATATAAACCAGATTTTAAGCTCGACCGTAAGCTCACCAACCGTAAAAACCATATCTAATTGGTTCTTCTACAATGCGTGCTCAAATGAACAGACTGGTGCAGCTACTTTACAGATTTACAGTACAGGATTATTCCAGGCGGTAATGACCTCGATGTCGACGAGTCCTAAATTTTAATTAAAAATGGATTATTCCAAAGAAGGAGCAGATTTTGCATTGTTATTTCTCTCAAACTATGAAAGATACAAATACATGCCATAGTTTTTAATGCCAACCTTTTAGTTCCATTCGCTGCCGCCATGTCGAAATGGCGTCGTTTCGTGTACCTGCCATTTGCATATTTACACATTTCTGATGCCAATAGTAATTGTGTTCATGACGAAGTGGTTCTTTACTGAACTTATGACGGAATGCCCGCTTCACATCAACAATGGAGTCATTTTTGCATACTGTAGCACACACAACGACAAACGACCTCTTCTGTGTCTTCACAATTTTCGCGTAAACAGACAACAGCGCCATTGACGGCAGCGATTGGAACTAATAGGCGAAAGTTTGCGATGTTTTATCTTTCTATCGATGTGTAGCACGTATGTGTATCATTTAAAGTTTGCAACTATTAAAATACTCAATCTGCTGCTTCTCTGCATTGTCTACCGTATTTTATAGATATCGCAAAGTTTCGAGATATTTTGGTGTTCAAATTAGCAGGAAGTACTTTCCACTTTTTTGTAAATGGGATAGTATGGAATAGTGATAACTAGAACACAGTTAACATACATCCAAGAAAATCGCGGAATACATGAATGTTTCACCAACATTATGTACACTTATAACAATACATTCAGCATGACTTCGAAATTTTTCGAAGAAAGAGTCGATTGAATGAGTATTGAAGCCGTACCTTACACACAATGATAAATTCAGTGTAATTTCTTTTCAAGAAAACAATAGAAAGCATGAATGTTTAAGCATTCAGCAAGTTGCGTGATACAATGCGATGGACAATTAGCGAGAGGAGCGAAATTCGTTTTCCTGCACCGTGTGCGCAAATTCAGTTTGAGTTGGTTCCCGGCACACAGCTCATCAAACAGCACCGCCGGCCGCACTGTTGATTCGTTCCTCACCTGAAGCCCTCATATGTGGCTCCCGTATGTGTCCGGCCGATTCGCTTAATTGGGATAATTGACTTGCTAAAATGAGCCGTTTAGTGCGGAATAACAAAGCCGCTCTTACAAGCGGACCGTTAGGGCTCCCTTAATTGCAGAAACATAATATCCGAAATGGTACAGCCTCCATCACCATATTCTCTCTCTCTCTCTCTCTCTGCCGTGCTATATTCACGCACACACACAAAGACACACACACACACAGAAACACACATACATATGAATTCTTTTTTTCCTCGTACCATTAGGGATTGGAATGCACAACAAGGAGATTAGCTTTGGTGCTGAGCACCCTCTGCCACCCACAATTTTGTGAATTACAGAGTTTATATGTAGATGTAGACATACAAACACAAACGCACACACATACACACACAAATGCACACACATCCACACATATACACAAACACACAAAACGCACACACATACATAAAAACCCACATGAAAGCAGACATAAACACACACACACATACATAAACACCCACATGAAAGCATACATAAACACATACACAAACAGATGCACACATAAAACACACTAAAAGAAATCGCATAGACACGAAGAAAACACACACACACACACACACACACACATAAACACACATACATACATAAAATAATATACACACAAACACACACACACACACACACAGACACACACACACATACATATATATATATATATATATATAGACACATACATAAATAAACACATACACATACACACACAAACACACACGCACAAACACACACACACACAAACACACACACACACACACACACACACACACACACACACACACACACACACACACACACACTTACATAAACACAAACACACATATAAACACACACACATAAGCAAAAACAGGCAGACACACAAAGAGAACGCAAAAACGCATAGCCACAAAGATAACACACACACACATACACACACAATCACATCACACACAGTGGTCAGAAAAATTAAAAACGTTTTTCGATAGAAATTGTTAGCAATGTAGCTTGCCCTGGATTTTCTACTTCAGTACCGTTCGGATTTTCCGATGAACTAGCAGAATAGTCCACTCCGTTGTCTCAGTTGGTTTCGGAACCATGATGGTGTCCGGCGCCGACACGGGGTTAGCTGGTTCCAGTCCTGGTGGTGGACTTGGCCGGCAGGGTAGCGGAGGCGGTGGTGCATGATTCTTTATCACCAGATTGTGCTCAAGAGTCGTGGGTTAAACCTCTCTCCGCTGTAGGAATGGAATGAGGGCAAACGACACTGTTGATTGTGATTCGTCCGTTGTATGGTGACCTTGAACTGGGTGGCACCCTCGATGTCTTTTGGAGGAGTAGAACTGAATCACCCAGCACCTGAATTCGCCATATCTGACTCTCATTCACAACGCAAATAACACATTGCATTGAACATTTCAACATCACAGTCATCCATACGATGCGGTAAGACATTGGACTAACTCCCTCGAGGGAAGCTACCAATCCTGCACCACCATCATCAGTCATCAGACCACTTTAGTTTCTATACACTGCGAAACTAAAACACAGGTTGCAATCATAAATGTGTGTATCTGCTTGTATCAATAAAATGGAATTTCAAAGCGAATCTTTAAACGACTAAATTTAATGTAATTGGTGACTAAAGAATTATGGTTACTGTTAAAGGATGAAACAGCCGTCCCGGCAGCGGAGGGGTTAGCGTGCTACCCTCGTATTGCTGCGGTCGCCGGTTCGAGTCCGGCTTGGGGCAAGGCTGGTTTTAGTTGAGTGCACTCATAAATACTTGCGAAGTAAATAAATAAATAAAAGTTTCACAAAGTCCGACCAGAAACCTTAAAATTTTTGCTATATAAAATATCGTCTATCAACACAATATTATTATTATTTAATTTCAGATACGATTCAACTTTATGGTATGGGACATGTTGAGAACTTGGTAGTATGCGTTACATGTTTGTGGGAAAATCAGAAGTGCCAGTTGAGCTGATTATACCAAGTTCCCACTAATCATGCACCATACATAAGAGCGAAGACGTTTGTGACTAAATAATAATAAGTTAAAGAAAAACGCTTTGTAGGGACACTTCTCACAGCTGCTTCTTATTTTAAACAAGCTTCTAAACTCGTCAAAAATTACGGACTGGTCACAGAGTTCTGGAAATTCACTTTTTCTAGTTTTCGTCAACAGTGACGTAGATTATAGCGTAATCATCAACATCCTATATAAACACCTTTTAAGCACATAAAAAACAACGAATTGAACTAATTGTGGCAGTTAATTTCATCACAGTTGCTTAACAAATATAATTGTTACTAACCAAGGCTCATAACCTTAAAAATGGCAATGTAGTACATATTTCTTGGTTTTCTACGACAGTGATATCTCTTGACAGAGAGTATAAGAAAACATGTACATAGACTGAATATAAATAAACAGAAAAACAATTAACAATTAATATGTTAATTTAAATACAATATGTGTTCTGGCGATTCAATTCTCGGCGTTTTTTAACTAAATAAAATTATTACTAAATTTTGCACATAAATTCAGTTTTCGGTGACATCCCTGGCCGTAGTTAGTCTATTAACGAAGGCCGAGTGCGTTTCGTCAGCATTGAGCAAACGATGATACAGTGACCAAGCTTACGTTTCATTAGCACTGATTTACAAGAAACGGAATTATTCGACAGTCTGCTTATCTGCAATTCCAGTAGATTGTGTGAAATTGGCGAGAATATTCTCCGCTCTCCTCCTAAAGTAATAAATGTATGATCACATTGCGACAGTGAGCTCACACAATATCTAGGAGGCCTATGTGAATTTTCGTAGAAGTTGGGACAAGACGAGAATGTTGTTTTTAAACTGTATGCACGACTTTTGCACACCGGTTGGAATTAACTGGTATCCGGTCTACCTTGCGATTGTGCCGTCTGGTACATATTCCGTTATTAGGTCCCTGTTTAGTATGCGGATATCCAACGAAATTTCGCACGTCAGCCCACAACGGGTAGTGCTGTTCAATATGTATTACTCCGCGTAAAATATGACAGAGTTTTGTCACGCGTTTAGTGACATTTTCAGTTGAGATACCTGTACATTAACGCCATTTCTTTTTGCATGGCTTGGAACAGGACATCGTAATTATTTTTTCTGCTCCTTTGATTAATACAGGTATCTGACGACTCGAAGCTAAATTCTGATATTTCATTTCAGTTCGCTTATTTTTTTCCATCTTCCGGGTTTTACTTCTCGTACACGTCGGGGTCATTACAGGCGAGAGATGATGATAGTGGCCAAGGAAAGGGAAGGAATTCGGCCTTGAAATTTTGAAGGAACCTTTTTACCATGCACCTGTAGTATTTTCTGGAAACCATGGAATGTTAATCTGGATGGCCAGACGAGGATTCGAGCCGGCGTCCTCCCGAATAGGGGATCCAGTAACAGCAGGATATAAAAATATGAAAGACGCGAAGAAAGCAATGAAAAATACACATAGTGTAAGCGCAAAGACAGAGGTAGTTCCTTATTATCTATGTCTATTCTTAGTTTTATATTTGTTTCTGGTATTATGCCCCTATACCAAAGCGCCAATCAACCATTATTTTTCTTTTGGCTTTATGCCTCGTCGACTTCTAGATCATTAGAGGAAGGAAGGGACTGGGGACAAGTTCCCAGGAAGGAATTCTGTCATGGCCTTTTGAAGGAAACATCCAGGCACTCTCCTGGAATGATTTGGGGAAACCATGGAAAACATACATCTGGATGCTCGGAAGGGGATACGAATCGGCGTCCTCCAGAATGCGAGGCCAGAGCCTTAACTGCTCACCCACCCGCTTGGTCGACCATTACTACAGACACTCCTATCTAAATTATAAGAAAATAACTTTTATTCATGAGGGAGTGGATGTATTTTCTTTTTATGTACTGGAGTGAGAGACTGGAAGAAATTACCAAACATATGATGGATAGTTTACCAGAAAATTAACACAGTATAAAATTAGAATTCGTAAAGCGTAAAATCAGCAAGCTGGGTGGAGAAATTTGCATTTAAACAAATAATAATAAACGGAAAATGAATGTGTAGGGATACTGCAACAGGAGTGAAAGCTACTTTGCAATTAAATTAAATAACACGATCCAGCTATCCGCAACAACGTCATGTGAGAACTGTCTTTGATATGTGGAACAGAATACAACAGCGGTTTTCAAGTTAATAAAGTCCTGCCCAACCAACAACGACAGGAGATGTTGGAGGTTATGCGCAAGATTTAAAAAACACTTCTATTTTGCTGAGCATCCACGAGTAAATGGGTGTCAACACACTAAAAGAAAAGTACGTGTTTCGTAAAAATCGACATTATTGGTTGCTTTTTCCTAATTAAAATTCGTTGGATGCAGATTTTTCTTATACTCCTTTTACAGCGATACTGTTGTCACAGTAAGCTAAGAAATATCTACATTACATCATTTTCAAGATTATTTGGTGAAAATTGTGTTTAGTTAACGAAGAAACAAATTGCTAAAATACTGCATTCAAAACGTCATTTTTGACGAGCTTACAAGATATTTACGTTCGACTTGGATATTTTAAGTCATTGTTATAATATATTAGAAGAAATTATTTTTCTAAACACTGAAATAAAATTATGTGTTGTCTTTAAATCAATGTATTAATTATTAATTCCTTTTATTACTGATTTCACTAAATCAGTCACATGTAATATATTTCTAGTTAGTCAAATTAAGATCGCAATACAGTAAATGTACTCGTAAAGGGGTAATAAAATCTTTGGATTTTGAACAGCAATATTAGTAGCAGCTGTGGTTATGTTTTAATGCAGACAGGACCAGAATGACGTCACAAATTTTTACAGAATAATTCACAATGAATTTTATTTAAAAAATATTTTAAACTGCTTTTATAAACTCCGAGTTACTGAAGTTATTATTCTACGTATTTATCCTGCTGAATGAAACCTGGACCAGAAATATAATTAATATCACGCGCTGTAGCATAGGGTTTTGGGATTCCTAATTTATTTTTAATTTTATTGGTTCCCTAATTCTTTCATCATTAATTCAGTAGAAGTTCTATCAGTATCGCTGTGTAAACTGCAACCGAAATATTTACAAATTACAAAATAGGATTCTGAGCATTACAGTACAACAATTCTAGTTTTTTATGCATCTGCAAGGAAATGAATTGCCAGAACATCCCTTTCACACGTCATTTTTGACGATCTTAGAGGCTAGTGTATAGTGACAAAGATGTGAATACCAGACGGCCGCCTTCGTGTACACTTCCGATTCCGCCTGTTGTCTCACTTCTTCACGAATAAGGCTCTCATCACCATTATCCTTGGGGGCCATCTTCAGTTTCCCGGGTGTGGTTTACGAGCTTTCCTTTGTTTCTGTCTTGCTTGTTATGGAAGGCCGTCTTTCACTGTCTCCTATCCAGAAAAAATTTTCTTTCCGCAATATATATTCCCAGTTCCAGCCTCTTCTCTTTATGTCCTCCTTCAGTTGGTCTGTCCATCTTCTTCTTGGTCTTCCAACTATCCTTTTTTCCAAATAATGTTTTGGTAGTCTTGTACTATTCATTCTCTTGACATGCCCAAACTACTTAAACCTTGATGACCTAAGTCTCTCTTCGATGGATTCCCTTAACTCTAGGTTTGATCTCATCTCATCATTCCTTATATGGACTAGTTTTTCAGGAGGACCGTCCTAAGAAACTTCATTTCATAGGCTTGGATCTTGCTTAGGTCCTTTGCTGTTAGATTCCATGTTTCCAAAGCTTATGTGAGAATTGGAATGATTTGTACAAGACAATTTTTGTTCTTCTGGGAACCTTCATGTCCCATAGTAAGCCCCGCACGGTACTGTAGAAGTTGGCTCCTTTGGTTACTCTATTCATTATTTCTAACTCACTTCTACCGTTACTGGCAATTATACTCCCCAGGTAGCTGAACTGGTCAACAACTTCAACCTGGTGGTCTTGTAATTTTATATGACAGTCTGTGTTCTTTCGGCTTATTTTTAGTGCTACTGTTTATTATTATTATTATTCAATTTCATTCCGCCAAGACAGAAACACAGGAAGGCTCGTAAACCACACCCGGGAAACTGGAGATGGTCCCCAAAGATAATGGTGATGTGAATACATGTGTCCGGAAACATCACAAATGTTGAGCGCTGTTAAACGTGCGTCAGTAGACATGTTGCTGCTATCTTAAAACGCCCAGTGGTCCGTAATGCCAGAGGTCAGAGAGTCTGTTGTGTGTAGAACACGGCATGCAATCTGTGGAAACAATGGAGAGTGTAGAAAACGCAACCAGACACGGCATTCGGACATAAAAACGAAAAATAGACCTGCTAAACGAAATGTAGGTTTGTTCAGGTGTGCCTTCCTTTAGTGTGCCTGTATCTTGTGAAGCATTAAGCCTTATCTTTCTGTACGGATAAAATACAATGAGTTACTGTTTCTCATGTGTTGGTTACCCTACATAGCATTTAACTAATGTTCACTGCACGCAGTCGGTTCGTATGTAGTACGAATGCATAAGATGGTGTACCAACCTCACAATAATCGTTCAGGAAGGCATTTAAATAGCTCCTTCCTTAAGTAATAGTGTTAATAATGTTTAAATTTTCTGCGAGCTTAACATAAAACTTGCGCATTTGGATTGTCCGATCCCGCAATTAAAAATCTCAACAAATATAATTCCTTCAATTTTTCAATTTTCTTTCTTTAATTATTATTACCATATTCCCGTACATTTTGTCGGAACACAATTGCATGTTGACATCTCCACAATCAATAATTTTATCCTAGGAAGAGTTTAATCAAGTTAAGATCTAACATTTGATTAAAAAAACTCAGTTGGGCAGGACTAGTGTTGCAAATTTAAAAACAATCTTGTTTTTTTTTTAATTTGTTTTTTTTTCTTCAGAAAACAATATATTTGATAAATTATAATTTTATTTACGGAACTTACATTTTACATATTTGTTTTAAATCTAACTGAATGTTTTACATAATGATTCATAAATGTTTCTATATAGGTAACATAATTTTTTCATCCTCTATGTCAGTACCAGAATCACTAGTATCAGCACTACCAACACTAGTTCGGTCGGAGTTGGAATTTTCTGTTTCTTCTTCTGTCTCCTCTAGATCCAAAACTTCAGAAACAGTTACATTTTCTTTTACTTGTTGTTCTTGTATTGCACGCAAAAGATTTTGAGATTGCAATTTTAAATTGTGAGCAATACACACTGTGCATAAAAACTGCGCCGATAATTCTATATTAAGGTCTTTTAAGTTTGAATTTAAATGTATTATCATACAAAATAGGAGCTTCACTTGTTTTCCAATCGTTGGTTCCCGCGAACGGTTTCAAGGCATCGATTCATACATAATTACTGACAATTTAATGACTCAGTATCACTATACGCTGAGAGTTTAACATGTATACGAATATAAGGAAAGCACAATAAGTAATAAAAAAGAGTCAAAGATCCGTAGGTCTACTGATAAATTCGTAGGGCTGGCAGCACTAGTTCAAACAGCGAGTATCAAACCAAACAACGGCGAACGGGGATTCCTTCTCGCGCAACCTAGCCTCTTCGGGAAGATCCCGTTCGTAAAAGAAAACTTCAGTCAATGTTGCCAATATTTTCGTAATTTTCTTTTCAACTGAACCAGAAAAATATAGTAGATTTAAAAATTAAGATAAGTACTTAGTATAAACTCTAAAACTCATATTAAACTTAAAATGCCTTACAAATTTGAGATTTAGTAGTTATGAATAAAAACGTGTCCCATAAAAAAAATGTTTTTTATGTTTGTTTTTTTTTCAAGTCCGAAAAAACAGTTTTTTTACAACACTAGGCAGATTACATTGGGCAGATGGTAGGAAAAAGTTCCAACATCCTTCACTTGTTGGACAGTGATCAGAAGAAGTACTATAGAAGCATGGCAATTGGGTTGCAAAACGTTGGTCAGACAATTAGTTGCATGTTATTGTGTAGTATGGCACCCAAGTTTTGGATACAAATACAACAGTTGAAGGTGGTGCAAAGAAGGGCTGCTAAATTTGTCTCTGGAAATTACTGCATAACACAATCAGTAACTGATGTGATAATAGGATTCAATGGAAGACAAGAGGAGGGTGAAGAAGGGCATGGGAATATACACGGCGTACATTGGTGATGAGTGGTGGAAATACATTGGTGAAAGAATTAAAGGTAATGTATGGAAGGTAGAAGATGACAATGACCACAAACTGGCACTCGATTTCAGGCACAAGGGTGTGGAAAGATTCTCTTTCGTAGGTAAGGGGGCGAATAAATTACTAAAAGAAATAATGAATAATGTACCAAAAATGCTATAAAAATTTAAAGTTGAAATTAGTACAGGGAAAAGTTAGGTGAATAAAATAGGTTGTGTTGGAAAGTTACCAGCGGACAAAGTGCTTCATGCCGATAAAATTAAATTAATTTAAAATCAATGGGGCATCTGAATCCAATAACATCATCATATTTACTATGAATCCTTGCGAAGCTAAGTAAGGATTTTAATATCTTCAACGAGTAACTGCTTTGGAAAACCATTTGTTAGTAATGATAGTTTGGCGAGAAGCGCTGGGCAGGTGGTAGGGAAATGTTTCTCCCAATTTGAAGTCCTGCGTCTGGTGGGGAGTTTGGCAAGACGATGCACAAAGAAAATAATGGAATTCTGCCATCGACCAGTGCTAATTTGTTGCTTGAAGGTGGTTGGATTATTCTACATCCACGTTATGGAAATCAAATACGGTAGTTCGAGTAGTAGTAATGTGGTGTATTCAGATATGTGTATAAATCACATAACAGAAAAAGAACTTAGTAACTGGTTTTATAAAGAAACTGAGAGTTACCGCGCTATATAACTCTGAGAGAAAGACTGGCTGGTATTTTTCTAATCACTTACTAATTTACCTACAGAAGAAAATTTTTTCGCACCATCTTTGTGCCCGAAATCGAGTATCAGCTTGTGGTCATGGTTGGCTTATCACGTGCAAGCTCCACTATAACTCTTCCACCAATATCTTTGCAAGCACCATCGCTAATATCAGCCTTGTACACTCCCTACTTCCTCCTTCTGTCTTCTAATTAATCCAATTCCATCTCCTTTGTGTTCCGCGGTAATTTCCAGAGACAAATCTATCAGCCCTTCTTTGCACACCGTCCAACTCCTGTATTTGATACCCAAAATGTGGGCCCCGTACTATACCACCATATTCGAGCAATGGTCTGTCAAAAGTTTTGTAACCCAGTGCCTTAACGTCTCTGGCATATCTCCAACGTTGAGATTCATATAAAGATGAGCATGTGTCTACAGCAATCACTGCCATAAGGCAAGTTGAAACTCAGTTATTACTAATTTTATTTATGACCAGGTTCTGAAAACGCTTTAAAAGACTATGTAGATAAGGCGAAGACTCTAATCAGGGAAAGCGTTACTGCTCGTGATTTTAAGACACGTTAATACGTAAATTCTCTCATATCCCAAATTTAAAGCGTCATTAGAATTGCAGTATAGTTGAAGTAAAATCGTATGTATTAAAATCAGATTTGTGTAAGCGATATAAAGCACCCCGTCTTATCTATATCCCTATGTAGGTTACGAAAGGCCTCCGAAAACACTGAGCAATTAAAAAAATATATTAAAAATTATAGAAGTTGGAGTACAGTACCATTTATGGCACTAGTTTCTAAGGTCGTCAAAAATGACCGTTGAAACAGAGAATCCTGTTAGTTCATTTCTTTTAATTCGCTATAACAGAGAGACAGAATATAGTGGGAACAACAATATCGAATATGAACGGTATGAAGGCAGTGTGTCTGGTAGTTCATTTCTTGCTGCTGCTTTACCAAAAACAACGCTCATAAGTTTATATACCATATAAAGTGATACATATTCCTTAGTTTTCTTCAACAGCTGTATCTCTGGACACAAAGTATAAGAAAACATATGCATCTACTGAATTTAAATGAACAAAATGCAAGTAATACATAATACGTTGATTTAAAAAAAAGAAATACATGTTTTCCTTTCAGTGTTCTGACAATTCACTGTTTCGCGGCTGAACGCTCAATTCTTCGATTTCGTAGTAACATCTTTGGCCGTTGCTACTTCGGCTACGAAGTTGGGAGCATGACGTCAGCGTTCAGGGTACGATTACACAGTGAAGAAAAGTAACATTTCATTATTCAGAATTCTTTTAATTTTCTTAATTTTTCATTCAAGAAAATCGTAGTCAAGAAAATAGGGAACTTAATTTATTTTCAAAATTATTCTGTTGCTTCTTTTTTGTTTGTTTGTTTGTTTTTTTTTTTATCCTGCAGTTTGTAGGTTCCAGTATGGAAATAAGTAAGGAAGTAGAGAAAAGTAGGATGATATATATATATATATATATATATATATATATATATATATATATATATATATAAGCATTGAAAAAGAAAACTTATACATTTTTCCAAAGAGGAAACTTTAGATTATTGTGACTTGATTAAAAAAATAAGATTGCTAATGGAAGACCATAGATTAGTTTCTGGCATTAAGGCAGTGGAAGTTATCTGAAATTATGCATTGTCAGCCAGGGGATTGGATAAATGCTAGTGTCTCGTTTATTGGCGTTCTCGTGACGTTGTGCTGTAAATATAAGCTGCATCTCAACCGCACGTATAATGCGGTTAATCCCCTTTTCTGCGAGTTTATCTGCTAATGATACTGCGAGGAAATTACGTTATCTGTTTTGCAGTGGAACGTGTCTATGCAGCTAACCCGCTATATCAGATTACGTTTTATTTGTTTTTCTTAAGAGTTCTCATCAAAACCGAAAGAGCGTTTTAGAACATTATAAGCTTTTCCTCTGTTCCGGAACACCATTTAAATTCTGAATTTCCTATCTCTGTGACGCAACGGGACGTTACATTAAGTTGAATCATCGTATTATAGCTAGGTTCTCTTTTATTGCGAAGTTATACAATGTTGAACTGTCTTCAAAAACGGTCAGTTCGGAAATTACAATAAATTGGTATACTGTATGCCTGAAAAACCAACTGTATTGTGGATGCGAGAGAAATTCAGATTTACATTAATTCCGTACCTTCTTTTAACTAATATCTTCAAATATTGTTGCAGTTTTACACCCTCTGCCACCCACAATTTTGTGAATTGCAGAGTATATATGTAGATGTAGATAACACCTTCCATTGTCGTACCCAAATAAACGCTTTGAGCCAGAAACATTTGTGGTAGGGAAAATGTGTTAGTACTTGAAGAGACACTGGCGCGATATTTTAGATGCGAACTTTAGAATGACGAATATGTGGTTTCTTAAAACATAAATAAATGAATAAAATAAAAGAAATACTCTGTTTTTAGTTTCTACTGTTCAAACGAATACTAACTTGACTAGTGGATTCATAAAACTGCAACCTCTCTAAGCTCGTTTTTCGGTAGTTAGATCAAAAATTTCAAAAGTATGAATTAGGACTACCAATCGAAGAAATCCTATAATAATCCAGTGTTGTTGCAGGCCATTTTCCCGCAGTAGCTCGGTTAATTAAATGATAAAATGACGCCAATGCAATTGTTTTCTTGTGCTTTAATGCTGCATGCGTTTCGCCTCTCATCGAGGCATCATCAGCGACGAATTATTTACATTAGTTGCTTGCAGGTTCGTAATCACACATCTCTGATTTCTCTCCAAAAAATGTTTCCACTAAAACCATTTGTGTTGGCTGCTGCATACTGGATGTGAACATTACGTCTATCACTACCCACTTGTTTACGGTGGCCATCTTGTTTTTTTTATGTCTAGGTACTGGTGAGCTGACAGCACGATAATAATCCTGCATTATTATTTATTTTCAACTAGCTTCTTAGACTGTAAGAAATGACGGTTTTAATGGAGTTTTCAGGTAAGTTCTATCTTCCAATTTGATAACATGTTTCCAATAAAACCATTTGTGTTGGCTGCTGCATACTGGATGTGAACATTACGTCTATCACTACCCACTTGTTTACGGTGGCCATCTTGTTTTCTTATGTCTAGGCCCTGGTGAGCTGACAGCACGATAATAATCCTGCATTATTATTTATTTTCAACTAGTTTCTTAGCCTGTGATAAATGACGGTTTTAATGGAGTTGTCTGGCAAGTTCTATCTTCCCATTTGATAACTAAGCACTGATGTTGGATAACACTCTATATTTTACACATATTGGTTCTATTTAACATCGCTATACAGTTGGAACTATTTACTGGCATTCTGTTCCAGGCTGAATCGAATGAATTCTCCGCTTTACAATTAAAGCTTCTGTCTTACGTTTTTATTAACACAGTATATGACTAAAACCTCTGCATACGACGAATATGAGTAAACAAATAATTAATACGGTAATTTAAACGTTTTTAATTTAAACTTTTAATTTAATGTATGGTCAAGTCATTTCATTACAGTTGCTTAGCCAAATAGAACTGTTATTAAATGACAATCGTAACCTCGATTTTGCGGTTATATCTCTGGGCGATGTTAATCCCTCAACGATGACCGAAGTAGCATTGAGTTAGCACTGACTGGTTTGTAAACCCGTCAAACGTGACAGATTGAGAACAGTTTACTGGCTAGCCATCTGTTTACCGAGAGTGGTGGTGTAACGGTTAGCGTTCTGGCCTCGTATTCGGGAGGACGGCGGTTCGTATCCCCGTCCGGGCATCCAGATTTGGGTTTTCCATGGTTTCCCGAAATCACTCCAGGCAAATGCCGGGATGCTTCCTCCAAAAGGCCATGGCTGAATTCCTTCCGATTCCTTGCCCCCCCCCCCCATCTTTTCCCGTCTCTAAAGACCTCGCTGTTAAGAGACGTTAAGCAATAAAAAAAAAAAAAAAATCCATCTGTTAGCAGTTGCAGGACTAAACTGTACTTTTATTAAGTAACGCTGGTAATCTGTGATTTCGAGTAATGTTGCAGAGTATTAGGTGTCTCGTGATTAATTATTATGGAATAATTATCCTACGATACCGTTTAAAGTTTTAACTGTTTTTATTTCTCGAAAACATACACAACTTCAAATATACTAGTCTCATATATGCACAAACTACAGCGATTACATTCAACACTTCTTCCAAAGACAATACACGCTCAACACTCTGTCCATAATCTGTCACTGCAAAACTGTCTCTCAGTCTATGCCGCTCGCTTTATGTAAGTTTCATCGAAAGTTCTAGAACATTACAAAGACTTCCGACAGATATTTCTCGAACTTTAACAGTACTTAAAAAATTAAACACATATTAAAAACAATAAAAATCATTTACAATCATTACGAAATGCTCAGACATGAAAATTAAAGACACTTAAACACAAAATTATCCACATAAATCATTTTAAAATGCAGCAAATCATCCTTTAAACATTGTAGCACACTTTAATATTTCCAAATACAAACTTTTAAGTAGTTCTCTTGCATAATTCTGTGCTTAAACTATAAAATAGTATTTACATAATTTCTTTTCATAAAACAAAGTCCCTAGAAAAACACACACTTTCAATAAATTGCAAGACAAATATACAAGGTCACATTCAGTCAAACTCTAGCTTGCTACAAATGCTTCATAAAGTACAATTCCATTTAAGGTTTAGGTTTGAGGGCTGTTACAACAGATTTTTCAGATTGCTAAAACAGTGATATCTTTTCAAATAGACTATAACGCAAACATCAAAATCGAATAAAATTTTTTAAAAAAAATTACGTGTTGTTGGCAGTCTTGTAAAAATTCATTGCACTTGCTGTATTAAAAAATAAATAACATTAACAATCTCTTTTTATGGTTGAGAAATGTTTATATTTCACAGATTTCTTTTTACGTCGATCGATTACAAATATACAAAGAGCAACGAACAAATTTAATGTCGATTTTTTTTAAAATAAAGGTTTACTTTTGCTTATGGTTGGTTTGCAATGGAACTGTTACAGAAACAATAAAAGATGACTTCAATTCTTAGTGAAAACATCTGAGGCTGTCACCTGCATGCTAACGAATCTCTTGACGTCACAGTGTTAAAAACATGATTAAACAATGACCAAAGTGCCCTTTTATTGGTATTGCTGATCAATTAATTGCGACGAAGCTGATACAATGTGTCAGTTTTACTACGCGGCTACCTTTTCACTACACCGGTCTCTTCTTTCAATGATTGTAGAAGTTCTTTGTCATCCCTACCATAATTAATTCCATTGCTACCAACACCCAAATGGTGAAACTTTTTTCCTTCGAGATTTAGGCCCTGCGTTATCTTGGATTGATTTCGGGACACCATGGGAAACCGAAATCATGATAACCGGAGGGGGATTCGAACCCGAGGTTTCCAGAACGTCACTCCCGTGGCTCGAAGTGCCTACAGAGCCATCTATCGTGATGTGGTAGCGATGAGAGGAACACCATCCTCAAAAATATTTCTAATCCACATATGTGACGGCTGATCAGAAATTACGGAAAATGCGATATAACTGATTTACGTTTAGTTTTAAAAGACGAAGAATTCAGCAGCTGTTGAGGTCGTATTAATACGCCGGAATTTATTGTCCGTTTGAGAGGATTACGCGTAATCCCAGCGCTTGATAACCACTCGTACAGTCTCGTTAATTAAAAAACTCGACTACACAGCTGGCGTATCGGTGAAAGACTTATAGTAACGAACTGATGTGAATACCGTAAGTGGTATTTCGATAATAATCTCTTTTTAAATATTGGATACTCGTTTCTGGCGTCTGCAGGCGTATGAATGTTTAGAAACCCACAATCGACTCTGGCGGACTGCGAGACACCGGCACATGTTCTCAGGCGTCCAGTGTGTATTCATGAGACAGACTTGCAAGTTCTGGAGCATTTACACTATTGCAGGAATATAGAGTTTCCATATACCTCCGAAACGCCTAACTATGTTCCATGTGTGATAGGTAGAAACCGAAATTTAGGAAACACAAAAAGCTAGAAATATGCATGCAAATATGCATGAAATATATCAAAATATTCAACATTATACAATACAAAATTATTAATTTTATATTTTTTATTTCAAAATCAGCATGAAATTAGTAAGTAGTTGAACAACATGTTTATAAATTTGACAGTAAACAATTATTTAACTTTTTTTTTGTAAACGTTAACAATCGGATACTTTTCCAAATATTCAATACTAAGATTGTTCCTTCGATCTCTCAAAATATTTTTATAATGGTCCGTTCCACATTCACTGATGTAACTGGGCAGTATTTGTAATTGGGTGCTGTGTTAGCGGTCATTGTTTCTGGAAAAAGTTCACCCGCCCCATTACTAAAACTATCAAACTTTCTAATAGACGAAGGAATGTGAGACAAACGAATACTAATCATAGCTATGGTTTTAATACTAGAATTGTTAAAAATGCTTCCTTCTACTGACAAACTGTCATAGCCTCTACACTATCAAACCGAGCGTGGTGGTGTAACGGCTAGCGTTCTGGCCTCGCATTCGGGAGGACGGCGGTTCGAATCCCCGTCCTTGCATCCAGATTTGGGTTTGCCGTGGTTTCCCAAATCACTCCAGGCAAATGCCGGGATGCTTCCTTCAAAAGGCCATGGCCGAATTCCTTCCCATTCCTTGCCCCTCCCCCCCCCCCCATCCTTTCTCATCTCTAAAAGACCTCGCTGTTAGAGAGACGTTAAGCAGATAAATATATATATCCACTATCAAAGTCGTTTATTACACCTTAGATGGCCTCCAAATGTTCATTGTAAACAGTACAGCTTCAACCTGCGTCGTCCATCCAGTTACCACTGATTCCGGAGGTAAAGGCACATTTGGCTTTTTTTTTTAATAGGCATTATTACGAGAAATGTTTCCTTTGTTGATGAAAACAGTTTATTTACATTCCCAAACGTGGGTCATAGTTCTTCAGCGAGTCGTTGTAGACTGAGAGCCGTGGGTTTTGTCGGCTACGACGTAACATTTTATTTATTAACTAGGTAAAGTACCGAAAAATATTTTAAATATAACTAAAATATGCAACAACCGGTGAATATGGGCTTAATATGCAAATGCTTATGCAAACAAGCAAATGCATATAACCCGGTCTCTAGTAATAAGTGTATTTTTGTTTGTCAGGTGTGTAGTTTATGAGGTATAGATTGTGGACTGTCCCAGCATTCGCCTTGATGTTATGAGGAAAACCGCAGTGAGGCATACACACACACATAAACGTACACACTCAAACAAACACACACATAAACACACACCAACAAACACACATAACCATACACATACATAAACTCACATAAACACACATAAAGAAACTGCATAGCCACAAAGAAAACGCACGCACGCACACAAACACACACACATACACACATATCACACACAGTGGTTAGCTGGCTCGTGCCTGGTTCCATTGTAACTCCCTGAATCACTGTGATGGCGTCTTCACGCGCGCAGCGACACTGACGGGTATCAATTTTATTTCTGTTATAATGAATATCTTGTGTCGAATTTCCAGGAGTCGAACATTACCTCGACTGATGTGTCTGCATGTCTTCAGACTTTCCTGTAGTTCGATAGTACTACAAAGTCTTTCCTGATTGACAAAATCAGTATAAAAGAGGTAGAACTGAGTTTAATACTTGTTCCCTACAAACATCGGAATATGCTGTATTGTGACGTAAACGTATTTGCTTTTCTACGAGTATCTTACCCCTCTCTTAATTTCGTTCTACTCGTAAACTTTGTTGTGAATATACATAGCTTCAATCCTCTTCTTCTTGGGGTAATATTTGCCACACTTCATCTAATTCTGAGGGAATTTATCTAGAGAAGTGAGAGCACTGTAAAAATCAATTTCAGCAAAACACACAACTTCCGATTCACTAAATTATTTATCACCGATCTTTCACTCAAAATACTTCCATTTCCTTTCTTTTATTAACACAAACACTTGCCAGTTCACAATTTTACATCGCTTACTTCGGTCACACAATTATTGTACACTAAACATTTTACAATTATTCACAGTTTACTCCTACCGAATAAATCGAGATACTGCCCATTGCTTTCTGCGCCATATATTCCTCTTGACAACCCTCAAACAAACAAAGATACTCCCACTTCGCCAACATTCATGGCCAGAGATGCTACAACACTGTCTGCTTCATACCTCTAACACATTAAAATTAACAAGAAAAATAAACGTACATACACGTAGGGAAACCTTGTTTCCTTTACACTCAGCATACTGTTTATCTATATTTATAAGACTATTAATGGATGATAATTTGTTCCATAAAAATAATTTTGAAACCGAAAACAGTTTCTGCATTTCTTAACGAACTACAGACCGAGCGTGGTGGGTGAGCGGTCAACGCTCTTGCCTCGCATTCAGGAGAACACCGGTTCGAATCCCCGTCTGGGCATCCAGATTTGGGTTATCCAAGGATTCCACACATCCACTCCAGGAGAATGCGGGGATGCTTCCTTCCAAAAAAAAAAAAAAAAAAAAAAAAAAAAAAAAAAAAGCCATAGCCGAATTCCTTCCAATTCTTTGTCTCCAATCGCATCCCGTCTTTAATGACCCCAACGTCGACGTCGATGAGTGGTGAAGACATAAATAATAAATAAAACAACTTCAGAAATGGAACTAACTGTTTTTATTATACGTATATGTCTGTCTTTCGGTTTGTTTGTTTGGATGAAAAATTTTTAAAATTAAAATTGGTAAAGGGAAATAATAGTTGGGTGCAGTTATTGCAAACAATGAATTTTATGATTGATAAAAAAAAAAGCAAGATGAAAGATGATGAAACAGGAAAACAGGGTTATAGGGAAATTACCAGTTGGGGTTGTTCCAACTGCAATTAATTTTTTTTTAAATCTTTTTTTCTAAAGTTTTACATACATGCTGTTAAATTATACGACCTCCATGTGTTAGAAATTTTTGGTTTGATTAATCCGTTTATGAGAGTAATTTCAAAGAATTTATCATCATAATACAGCCCAGTGACTCACTGCGAATTATTATTGTCTGACAAACAGTAGTAAAACTGTTTACTGGTCAACAACGCAGCTAGAAAACTATAAATGAGATGGTAATATTGTTATCTGGCCGGGCGTGTTTTGGAAAAAAAAACATTAATGTCATACGGAAGTTAAATTTTACTGCACTATATGACACGAATCGGTTCTTACAGGGTATGGAAGGTTTTAATCCAGTCACTTGCCAGACATTCTCAATTAAAGATGTGTGAAATAAGAAAAATAAATACAATGGCTATAAAATTATTAGTGTCGCAGATAACTATTTAACTTAATTGTAAGGATGGAAATGTTCCACCGACAAATTTCCTGCGCACTTTCTTCTCCCGTTTCTTAAATTTTTATTTTAATACTAGCAGTTACCCGCGACTTCGGTCCGCGTTGAAGAGTGTTGTAATATAAGATTTTCTTGAGAGGTTTGGTTGCTCAGTGGTTAGGGCGTCCAACTGAAGATGGAAAAGTCACCAGCTTGAATCCCAGTCTCGGAGAGGATTTTCAACGGTCCTTAGCTCGACCTTCACATCTGGCATAGGTTGTGTGACTTGAATTACGCCACAATGCTCACTTGGTTCTGATTCCGTGTTGAACTGTGGGTTCTCTATGTCCGGTAGGATTACTGGGTTACGTTAAGAGGCTACGAAATGGACTGATTGCGGAGACGTAAAGAAGCCTCGTCACCAGGTCAATACGACCATACAATTTATTTTAGAGCTATTTTTATTAGTAATAGTAGTAATAAATGTTGCAATAAAATAACAAAAATCTATTTATGTTCCACACTTCACTGAATTTTTAAAACAGTAAAAATATTCTGTTTGTAAGGAGTATTTTCAGTTTAATATATCCGTATATACAATATTGAGGATTTGCCTCCTAGGTTTTGCCTATTTTCATAGCCCTAGTTTTCTTACATTTCTTTGAAAGATTTGAATTTCGTTTACCCAGCATCTCTTAAAATTACTTATTTCATCTCGCGAATAAAAATTAATATAGTATTAATTAATGGAAGCTCAAAACGTCAAAATATTAGCAATACATTGAAGGAATCGACTAAATATAAACAACAACAAAATACTAACATCCAAACAGCAAATAAAAACTTAAGTGGCCCAAGGACGTTCATTTCCGTTAGTAAAATTGCGATTTTAAAAATGAATATTTTGATTTGCCTTGGATATCTGAAAAAAAATCTTTAACAAAAGAGAACTTAATTTTCTCTTTGAATATTGATTTTTTTTTTTTTGAGGATATATTGGCTCCATCAACAGAAATTTACATATTATAGTAGTAAGTATAATAGTAATTGATTCTTTTATCCAAAATGATCAGTGGTATTGTGGTAATGGTTTCTCTATCTTTGGAAACAACTGAATTGCCTGTAGACCAGTTTACTATAGTTCATTCGTTTCTAACATTAATTCTGCACTAAAATACTAATTTCAATGTTAAAGTAGTAATAGATTGTTTCTTCATAATTGGTTTCTCACTCTGCAAACAGAATTGAATGACAACCGGCGAATTACCACTCCGCTTGTCCGCCACTCCACTATCCGAATAAAACATTGATAAATTTCAAAAATTTACTTCGGGCAACGCCGCATGGTTCTGCTAAATCGTCCAAGCTTACTATAGATTTTTTGATACAATATCGGTACAAAGCGATACATGATGTCACTAAAATGGTGCTCATGAAAGAAGCTTAAATAACTAATAATGTTTCAGTTCTCATTTTGGCCCAGGCTGCGTTTTAAAATTACCACTAGAAAATCAAAGCTTCTATCACTCGCACATTAATACATTCACTATATTGTATGTTAGTGACGTCATGAATAGCGAAATAAAATTGACTTATTATTAAAACAGTAAATTAAATATTGAATACATCTAAAACTACATTCAGCCGCATGCACTATGTCGTCAGCTTCATGACAGTTATTGAGGTAACGTAATTAAAAAAATTATACTAAAATGCTTTTAACTTACAGTGTACAACGGAAAGTCCATAATTCTCTACGGTCGTTAATATTGCTGGTCAAATTTACATCGCGATAAAGTGACTTTTATTGCTCGTGATTTAGTAAGGTGTATAATGAAATTAATTATGATAGTAAATTATGATATAGAAAATTCTGTTACTACTCGAAATGTAGTTCCAGAGCATTTAATGTGCTGAGATGTGTTCGTATCGTTTGATTTTCTAGCGGCAATATTAGCAGAAATAGTGGTTTGGTTGAATTGCTGCCTGGACCAGAATGTTTTTGTTACAGCAGAAAGCAGAAGGAATTTAGTTATTATTAGTAATAAGTATGCAGCTTTCATATGCTCCGTGCAAATGAGGTGTATTGTGTTGTAAACGACTTCCAGTGTTACTTCACGAAACAATAAGTTTATACATTAGCCCATTGAATACATTCGTTTTAAGTGTAGAATTCGATAGATATTTGCAGAAAATTGAACAGTAAGTAAAAAGCAGTACTATTTGTACAAAAATTCTGAACGAAAAATAAAAAGGATTAGTTAAGTTTTAAATTTCGCCAAAAGTAATTTGTAATGCAGAGACTGTATAGTAACAAAAAAGAAACAGGAAATAAATTAAACCGAGATAGAATGGAATCCGTAACATTTTTATAAATACGACCTTTCGGGCACCGGCATTTTGCACTTTTAGTAAATCGGCTTTCGTGCTGGTATACTCACTCATAGCATTTTACGTTTTTTTTTCCAAGTTCTGATTTTTTACATTTTGTATGACGCATATATTAAGATCGAAATTATGGTGTAATATTTGATATGTCATACTATTTTATGTAAGCAAATGAAAACATCTCCTTGCGAATTTGACAACAGTACGTACCTACCTTTTTTTTTAATTTAAGGTTAAGTACAGATTCCTACCTTTTTTTTTAATTTAAGGTTAAGTACAGATTTACATTTCCTGCTTCCAAACTATTATTTGTCAAGTTCGTCGGTTTTATGGCTTTTAAACTAAACACAAACTTGCATATGTAAGAAGGTTCTGAAAAATAGTGTTTGCGATTTACGTAAAAGGCAAAGAGTAAACGTGGCACGGCTATCTACGAAGTAGGAAACTCTTTGTTGTTTCCGAATTGATATTAATGGCAATTTCTAAAAGAACTATGCGTTTTTGCGGGATAAAATCTATCCTATAACACTTCGCACGCAATTAACTGACTTCATGCCAAATTTCATTTAAATATGTTTAGTTATTAAGGCGTGATTGACTGCAGACGTACATCCAAACACACATCCGAACTTTCTTATTTTCTCATTTATAGATATATAGATTACTTCAGTGCAGCTTCTCCACCTATCCTGTTTTCTACTTTACAAATTTTAATTTTAAAGTCTTTCATTGTTTCCGTAAATTATTTGTCGCTTACTTTCGTAATTGATTCCAATGCCCGACTCCCCTACAAAACAAAAAACAAAAAAATCCATTCTCTTTTTGTTCAAATCGATAGCCACCTTGTGGTCATTAAGTTGTTCTGTGCGGTGGTGTTATACATGAAACGCACCTTTTTCATCTCTTTCCATTATCCCTACATTTCTTTAAATTCATATATTTTCCTCTGAGCTTTATGTTACAAAAAGTATTGAATCTTCTTCTTCCTCTATACCTTCTTATAATTCCCCTACACTTCTCTATACGATAAGAGGGAGAAATAACGAGGATGTGCTAGCTTATCCTGAAGTGGTCAATCCTGACGTTGAAAGATGGTGTGTCATTTACAGGAGATCGGCCAAAATTCCTGTCTTTGAACACATGCAAGCCCTTAGCTTGAATTCAGAGATATTTTGACATAATCTGGAAATGAAAAAATCTCTGTTATTGTAAAAATATTATTGAATTTCATTATAACGCTCAGCAACACAACCTCTACGACACTTATGTTACTTTGGCAGAAGTTTCCCGTCTATTCGCAGCTGTTCTAGCTGGTGTTTAAAGCGCATGAACTGGTTCCCCAGCGTCAAAGATCGTTTCACAACATAGACAACAACACTACTGATGGGTATCTCGTTTGAATACGAAATAACTAGTCCAAGATTCAAGTCTGTTTATTTTCCTTTAAGACATCGAACATGCAAACGTAAACCAATGCTCCAATGACTATACCCTGTCAACAGCAAACTCAACTAACGTTCAAAAACTATTCAATATTACTACTACTCTGCTGATCGCTTATATAGGTTTCACAGAAAATTCCAGAATAATTCGGAGATTTCCGACCGGCGTTTCTGGAATTCCAACAGTACTTAAACAATTAAAATAATTTTAAAACAATCATAATTAATACACAATAATTCAGAATCATTATGAAATGCACAGAAACAAAAATTTAAGATATTTGCACACAAAATTGATATGGAAATATTGACCACCGTTAAAACATGGTAGCTACAGTATCTTTCCCACATCGTGAGGAACAATAGTCGTTATGAATTTCTGCAGTCTCTTCTTCAGGGCAAAATACCAGGAAAGAGAAATGCAAGTAGAAGAACTTCCTGGCTAAAAAATCTGAGAACCTGGACCTCCAAAACAACTACGGAGCTAATCCAAGCATCAGCCAGCAGAGACGAGACAGCCAAGATGGCTGCCGACATTCGGATCGGATAGCGACCAGAAGAAGAAGAACACACAAAATTATTCACGTAAGTCAGTCAAAACCGTCGAAAATTGTCCTCTAAACATCGTAGCTGACATCAGTACTTAGAAGTACAAAGTTTTAACTAATATTTCTTTGTGGTACCGTCCTTAAACATATTAAATAGTATTTACATAATTTCTTTCCATAAAACAATGTTAATTTACCCAAATTCACAATTAATTGCAAGAAAAAATATACAAAACCATATTTACTCAACTGACATCTTGCTACAAACAGTTCTTAAAATACAATTTCATTGAAGGTCTGGGACTCCGGGCCGTTATACTATGCTATCCACATTACTAAACTAACCACACAATTGAAATCCAGCAAAATTACATATCAAGTTACAAAAAATTAATACAGGATTCAGTATACTCATAATTAAAAATGCTACATAATTCGATTACAATAGTAATAATTTATCAACAAAAAATGATTGAGTGGTTGGTGGGTAGGGGGAGGGAGCGCGTTAAGTGATAATTTTACGGATGATGTGAAGATAATGCTCGGGACTGTAATTTTTATTTACGTTACTGTAAACTGGAAAATTGTAAAATACATTCCTTAACCACTAGTTGGCTGATAAGTAAGGTCAAAATAATGTGAAGTAACGGAGAGTGGAAAATACACATCATTGTACTCAGAACTGGTTAGAAGCGAAAGCCATTAATAAGAATATTAATTAGCTCAAAAAATGGATTGAAATCGCAGGAGAAGACTAGCACTATGACTCCGGTGTTATATTAATAGGAGAGATTACGTTTTAGTAAAATAAGGATACGAAATTTAGGATGACGATTAATTCGAAGGGTCAGGCAGATATCGTGTATATTTCTGATGCCAACATAAGTTTTTGTGAGTTGATATGATTCCTGCCACGAAGAATTAGGTATCTGTGGATATCATTTTTCTATGAGCTTCTGAAAAATCATGTTCCATTTACGTCAAAACCCGTAGTTTGTCTACAATTTAAATTCAAACTCCTTATACGGATGGCAGGGACAGAGTTAACCTCACGCAGCGCCTGTGAGTGCGAGACGCAATACGTCGGACCCACCAGTCGCTTCGGTAGCAGTGATAACAGGGGTCAGTAGGAGTTCCCAGTGAAAGAGGCCTTTGAAATGTCTGTCAACAAGATACCGGACAGACGTTTCAGTGAGCTGTTCTACACTTTCCAAATTCCTTATTTACCCACGCACAACCCTATGATTTTTTTTCTTTTTTGCTTTCACGAGTCTTTCGACTGGTTTGATGCAATCCTCCATCCGTTTCTATCTTGCGGTAACCTCTTCTTCTTTACATATCCTTACAATTCACGTCCTCAATTATCTGCTTCCTATTTTCTAATCTCTGTCTTCATCTAGTGTTCTTACCTTCGACTGTTCCCTCCACTAACAAATTAACGAATCATTATGTCTCGAAAAATGACCTACCAGCCTGTCTCTTCTTTCTGTAAGCTTCTTCAACAAACTTCTTTCCTCGCCCATCATTTTCAAAACTCGTTCGTTTCACACTTTGTCTGCCCTATTAATTTTCAGCATTCTTCTGTCGCACCACATTTCAAATGCTTCAATTTTCTTTCTTACAGTTATTCCTAAAGTCCATGTTTCGCTGCCATAAAGTGCTGTGCTCCACACAGTTTTAAAAAGTTCTTTCTAATTCTTAAATCAACATTTGAAACTCTTTTTTAATGAAGGATCTTTTTGCTAATCAGCACTTAAAAGGACAGACATAAAATTTAGGAAGACTGTTTACTGACATCAAATATTGTGTACAAAGTGATATTATAAGTATGTCTGCATTAATAAACTCTAGCCGGTGTCGGTAGCGTAGGGGATAGAGTCATAGCTCCTCGTGCCGAAGGTTACCGGTTCGTTTTTTTGTTTTTTTTGGTTTTTTTTTAACTGCTTAACGTCTCCTATAACAACTAGATCTTTAGAGACGGGAAAGGATGGGGGGCAAGGAATGGGAAGGAATTCGGTCATGGCCTTCTGAAGGAAGCATCCCGGCATTCACCTGGAGTGATTTGGGGAAACCATGGAAAACCCAGATCTGGATGCCCGGACGGGGATTCGAACCGCCGTCCTCCCGAATGTGGGGCCAGAACGCTAGCCGTTACACCACCACGCTCGGTCACCGGTTCGAATCCGGCCGAATGCTTGGGTGTTAAACTGTAGTTTGTGTTAATATTCTCTCTGTCCCTTAGTTTTCATACTCAGTAGCAACAATGTACTGGAGAAAGTGATACACTGGACAAGTCATGATAATCACGCTGTTCTTACTGTATAGTCCAACTAGCCATTAGAAAATAAAAAAATACAAATTGTCACCAGTCGGAAGAATATGGGTTTAAATACTGTTTCAGCTATCCATATTTCGGTTTTTCATAGTTTCCAGAAATCACTCCAGGAAAATGCCGGGATGTTTCCTTCGAAAGGACATGGAGGACTTTCTAATTCCTCCCCCTGAGTCATTTTCCTGTAATCATCTCGACGCTGATGGGTCGTAGAAGAAGGGGAAAAAAAACAGAAGAATAAAGGAACTCTTCGGTATTTTGCATTCTTCAATCAATATTCAATTTCAGTAACCCAACGAAACAGTTAACAATTTTTGTCTTTGAGGGAGGAGAGGACGTTAAAGTTGAATCTGCGAAATTTTGTACTAGTTTACTATTTTTCAATTTTTTAGTTTTTTTACTACGCCTTTAGTACTTGTTAGCAAATATTAAAATGCTAGAAGAGGATTGTGGGGAAGGAAAGGCACGGAAATTGGTCTCTTATTTTTTAGCATTGGTCTGCATTGATTTGGGGAAAATATAAAACTGCATTGCACTACGGGAGATCAATCTCACGAGAACCCACCACATCTCACGACCACGATTTATCCGTAGACGATGTGCTACAAGATTTTATGAAAGTTGCTATCGCCTTGTCGTCTGATACCAGCTATCCTGATTCTTGTTCTGGGAAATATTTATCCAGACCATTCCGTCGTTTCTAGTGTTCAGCTGAACTCGAAGACCTGCTCAGTAGGGCAGTGCATTATACGTTCAGCGGGAGGCAATTTCCACGACACAAAAGCTAATTAACGCCCTCTGTACTGCACACAGATTAGTGGAGCGTGCAAAGCAGACAGCGATATGAGGTCACTAACAGCCACCCGCAGCTCTTGAGCAGTCACGGCTTATACGCACTCGCAGAAAATGAGTACGGTTTTGTGAAGGTCGTTTCGGTCCTAATGGTTTGATTAAGAGTAATTAGTATTTTTCGCTGCTATGTGTTCTCTGTCCTACTGTAAGGCGTTGAAACGGGGACATTAACAGAAACTATCAGTAAAACGTTAAAAACTTTTGAAATGTGGCTATATCGAAAAATGTTTACCAAGGACAGATGAAGTGCTCCGCAAAATAAAAAAAAATATGGAAATACTGATCACCATAAAAACACGGAAACTTAAACACGGAAGCTTCAGTACCTTGGCCATATCATGAGGAATAGTAGCCGTTACGAACTCCTGCAGTATGTTCTACAGGGGAAAATACCAGGAAATAGAAGGGCTGGTAGAAGAAGATTTTTTTATCTGCTTTACGTCTCTCTAACAGCGAGGTCTTTAGAGACGGGAAAGGAATGGGAAGGAATTCGGCCATGGCCTTTTGAAAGAAGCATCCCCGCATTTGCCTGGAGTGATTTGGGAAACCATGGAAAACCCAAATCTGGATGCCCGGACGGGGATTCGAACCGCCGTCCTCCCGAATGCGAGGCCAGAACGCTAGCTGTTAAACCACCACGCTCGGTGGTAGAAGAAGAACTTCTTGGTTAAATAATCGTGGACTCCAAGACAAGTACGGAGTTAAACCGAGCATCAACCAACAGAGATAAGACAGCCAAGATGGTTGCCGACATCGTGAACGTATAGGGACCAGAAGAAGAATTATTTTTCAGAATAGTTGCTGTATTTTGTGAACCTGACTTGCAACGGGTCTGGTCGGCAAAGACAGACGCAATTAAGCTGACTTTGTTGTTAGATAAAAATGCTTACAGCAAGGTCACCTTCGGCTGGTTCGTTCCAGTCAGCTGTGACGCAAATACATGTTCACTTCGGAACATATGTAACATTACTCTCTCTCTCATTCTTCGTGTAGACTAGAACCAGTCAGTATGGGTTAGCTAATCGGTACTACCGACTCTCGTAGCCTCGCCTAGCGCTAATTCCTTCCAACCAAGCTGCCATGTCTCGCCTCATAGTCATTCTATCCATCAGTCAGTATTGGAAGCAGTAATTTAGCTACGAGACGCCAGCATTCGGAGTGGTCCTTGCAGGACACGTTATCGACTGTAAATGCACAGTTTCCAGTGGCCATTAAACGGACTCACTACCAGTTATCCGTCTTATCATCCTCATACGATGGTTTATATCAGCTAGTGTTAAACCAGTCCTTGCCTTCTCTATCCTCGATTCTCCGACCATATAACGGATTTGAGTCAGATATCCTGAAAAATTACCATTATTACGATAGCCCGCAAGATGAAGAACTTCACGAAAAGCAGAAGACTTAGGACAGGTTGTCACATTACGATAGTTATCGCACCTGCCAATCATGATGTAAAAGTCGATCAACGAGTGTGAAGTTGACTATCGACTGCAACGATCGAGAGTTGTGTCATGTAGGCTATAGCGCGAGTCGCGGAAAACGTGAGTGCGGGAAAACATGATTGTACCGAACAGTAAAGCATCCTCGTGTTAAGGGAAGTCTTCGGACGAGCTACCGCGTCGGTTAAGTGCTGAGTGAATATTATGTACATTTAAAGACTGTTAATTGTGTATGTCGTCCACTATTGTAGGAAGAAAAACAGTGTTGTGCCATTTGTGGAAGTTTAAAGAAAGTTCACACTCGCTAAGAACAAGCAATCTTCGGGAACGATTATTCAGGGCAATCCTTGTTAACTGTTAATTACAAGAGAAAAAATAAATATTGTATGGTGGTCGGGATGTAACTGCTGAAAATCTGTGCAATAAACAGTGTCTTGAGTTTGATATACTTTGAGTGTGTTCCAGCAAATAAGAAACTTTGATAGAACAATTCCAACCCCACCAAACCAGGCGACCGTCTTAAAATTATCCCTGAATAATTCCCTGTAGCTTACGAAGTACAGATTGCGAGAAAAACATGGTCAGAACAGAAGACAATAAGTGGTGATAATGCAATAAATTCTAATCATCAGCTTACTATAATATTAATATTATTATTCTAAATATTAAACAGTATTTCTACAAGGTCTAAAAACACTCCACTTAAGGTCCAATACACACAACGTCCACTAATAGGCCAACAACCACTCGGACTCCTGACAGTTGTCGTAGCACAATGTCATTGGAGTGTCGCAACAAGACTGCAGGCAATATTGCACACAGCTAGGTACATATAACTCATTTCCTATTGTACTGTTCCTACAACATATTATTTTGCCTCGTGGTCACATAGAATGGATGGAAACGAGTGGGTAGGTCCAAGTAAAATCTGGTGAAACTGGGCTATATTGACAATACCTACTTTAATAGAGAATGTGGCGAGAAACAAGCCATGAATCATATACTCAAGTGCCCTATGTGCCCATCATCCTGCAACGAAGATGATCTGTTTCGAGCAACACCGAATCCATTTGATGTTGCCAAGTATTGGAGCAAATGGACTTGAAATAGTTACAGCTACAATGTTTAGCTGGGTGTTTGAGTTTTGTGACTAGAGATTAAATAACATGGTAGCAGCAAAAAAAAAAATAAAAAATTATGCCATAAACAAAGAGCAGTTGCATTAAAAATGTAGTTAATTTATTTACGAATTAGCGTGTTAATCTTTGACGTAATGTTTATCCTGTGGATTGTATTAAGAGTAAGTGCCGCATGCCCCTTGTTAGGTTCTGAATAGCTTATCAATTCTTACTCCCATTCCCCGTCACACTCCCTTATATACCGCACATTTTAAACTAGATTGTATGCCTTAAATCTTTGGAAATTCCACTAAAATGTTTTTCTACAGTAATTGCATGATGTCATTGCAGATATTCCTAGGAACCTGACCACTGCTGATTGTATAGGGTATAAATAAGTTTAGTCGCAGTAGCGAGATTGTCAGTTTCGAAATAACCTGTCGGCTTCTTTTTGATTTGCCTTTGGCACGATTCGTTGACGTCGATGTCATTAGAGAATGGAGCAAGGAACAGGAAGAAATTCGACCATGGCCTTTATTGTTGAATCGTAAAATACTATTTTAGTTCACTTGTAAAGTTGAACTATATCTTTAAACTAGTAATTCTTGTACGTATTTGGTATCTCAAAAATGATTCTAATGATTTGGATGAAATTTCATATGTAGTAACTTTTTTTCAATTATATTTTAGTGGGTGTCATCCCTGAAAAAAAAAACTTTATATTGCACATTCTTCTATTTGGCCTCTCGGAACGGCGCTAACGACATCTCGTTGAAGAGTCAGGTACCAGCAAATCCACTGATGTCAGTTAAGTTCCTGTTTGCTTGGAGCAAGCAACAGTGCACTTCAAAATGCCTAGGAAGTTTTCAAGGAAAACGTTTAACTGTAATCAAACTTCAAGCAGCCAAGACCCATCTTAACAATAATAATAATAATAAAATTTAATAGCGTAGTTCAAATCCAGATGGTTATTTAAAATAAAGTGTTCAGCTATGTGCATTCATGAGTTTTATATTTAAACGAATGCAGTTCTTGTATAAGGTCCGTGAATATATAGTATATATGGCTATATAGCGATCTGATAGCTCAGTGGTTAAAGGCGCTTACTTTAAAAACGGCAGCTGCTTCCGTCGCGGGTTTGAATCCCGGTAGGCGCAGGAATTTTGAGATTAGTGTTTGATCATATAATCCCTCGGATTACACGTTGGAAATGGTATAGGACCTATCTACGGCTAACAACCCTAATAGTAACACGTTTTGTACACACCTACAGCAAAATTCAAGCTAAGCAATTTGGCTCAAACGAACATTTATACATATTCTCTATATACCTGACCTATCTAATATCATTACAATATATGAGCAACTGTTGTGTATAGGTGAAATTAATTTCTCTTATATGTCTCTGACGATTTTGATGAAACCTTGCTTTTTGAACATAAATCGAAAGACGCCGAACATTGACATATTTAATGTAAAATCGAATGTTATAAAAAGCAGACTCAATCAAACTAGTCTGGCGGTTCATTCCTTCGCAGTTGCTTAGCCATTTAATTGTGACCATAACCTCAAATTTCTAGCATCATATCTGTCCACTGTTAATTTGCCAACGAAGGCCGGGAGCGTGACGTCATCTTCATCTCCAGCTGTCTACATTGGTGAGTGCGCAGTGAGTTTAGGAAATCATGCAGTGGATTAGTGTCACTGTTATGCAGGGTACTGTGCTACAGGGCAGTCACTGCGGTGTAGCGCTGTGCTATGCGGCTTGCCGGATGACACGTCCTCTGGGAGTTGCAGAATTCGCTCACCCGGCCGCCCCCATCACCCACGCCCCGGCGGCGTTCCAGGAATTTTTTTGCCATGTCCGTCGCCGACTGGAGTCAACTGGGGTCCATTTATCGCGCCTCTGGACGAATTGACTGAGCGGAAAAAGCGAAGCAGCTTCTGCTCCTAGTCAGCACGTCTCTGCGGCTCAGCTTCTTTGGAGATAATTAGCGGAGTAATCCCGCATTCCGGAACAGCTGCTGGCAGCAACCAACAAAATGGCGGCTGTGCATTTCCAACGCAAAGCTCGTGTGTTGAGATCGTATTCCCTTGGAAACAATCCAGCTTTGATCGGACGTTACTGCTTTTCAGATCCAACGACAGTTACAATCTGTGAGAATTCCTTGCATAATTATAAGATAATATTAGAAGTGAGGCGCTTCGAATATACCGCAGGTGCAGTAACATGGAAAACTTCATAGAACTCAACAAAGTACAAGCTAGAACGAAAAGAACATTAAAGCAAAAGAAGAGTGCTGGCTGGAAAAAATATTGTGAATCAATCAATAGAAACACACCTATTACTACCATTTGGACAAAAGTGAAAAAATACAGACAATCAGTTGACAATATGTATGTATCACCTAGCATAACCACGGAAATGCTAGAGGACCTACTAACAACCCTTGCACCTCCTTCCGTGAACCCAAACCGCAATCCCCCACCCGAAGACCAATTTGGAGATTCGATGTCAAGACCTTTTAATATGGAGGAATTTGCAAAAGCGTCCAAGAAGTCGAACAACACGGCACCAGGAACGGACAACGTCCACTATGGAATGATTGAACACTTACCACTACGAGGAAAAGAAAGACTTTTAAAAATCTTAAACAATGTCTGGAACAAAAGAATACAGATCGCGGGATTAAAAACCTCAAGAATAATTCCGATCCTGAAACCGGGGAAGAACCCGAATACAACTGCAGCCTACAGACCGATTGCACTACTGCCATGCCCGTACAAACTACCAGAGAGGATGGTGAAAAACAGGATCGAGTGGTTTGTCGAACATAATAGCCTTCTACCAGACCACCAGTGGGCGTTCAGACGAGGAAGAGGCACCAATGACCTCCTAATAAGGCTTACCACCGACATCCACTCCAGCCTAAGCAAAAACCGTTACCTGATGACCCTCTACACTGATATAAACAGTGCATACGACAATGTCAACCTCAACCTACTAGGGGAAAAGATGCAAAAGATGAACTTCTCCGCAGTCTTTACTCACAATCTCATCTCACTGCTGGAAAACAGAATACTTGTCATAAAATATAAAGGCGCTACAATAGGACCGCGACACACAAGCCAGGGACTTCCACAAGGATCAATATTATCACCTATCCTCTTTAATATATATACAAGTGACCTTGCCAAAATACTACCGAGGGGAGTATATATACTGCAATATGCTGATGACATATGCCTCTACGCAGAAGGCGAAACTCTGATGGAATGCATAAACCTGCTCAGCATAACAATGGAACGGCTAAAGATATGGTTACAGGAGAACGGGATGACAATCTCACCAGGAAAATCATCGGTTATGATACACACAAGGCACAGAATACAACAAATGACATCTGTACAACTTGGACCATATACATTTCCTAACAAAAAGGTAATCAAATACTTGGGGATGCAGATAGACCACAAACTGAATTGGGGACCACACATAAATCATTTAACGAACAAATGTGAGAAAGCAATCAACCTGCTGCGGGCAACAAGTGGCTACTGGTGGGGTGCAGATCCGAAAACGCTCATGATTCTCTACAGAGCCCTAGTGCGATCCAAAATCGACTACGGATGCCTCTGCTATAGCTCTGCAGCTGATAGCCTACTTTACCAAATAGACAAACTACAATTCAAGGCATTACGCATATGCTTCGGCGCAATGCACTCTACCCCCACTAACGCTCTCTTGGTAGAGGCCATGGAACCACCACTGAATATCCGCCGATATTACTTAAGTAGTAAATTTGTGTTAAAGACTATGCAATTCGTAAATAGCCCATTAATGGAGGCACTGGAGACACTGGTGAGAAGAACCACCATCGATAGCTACTGGCGAAGAAAAAAAACTCCATCATTCCTCATGGCTTACAAGGACCTAATTCAACATCAGCCGCTAATATTCTCCTCAGGACAAATGCCCTGCTTCGAGTACCCATATAAAACAACCTTGACAAGAATCGAAGCAAGGTTGAATATACCATTTACCGAAAGCACGGCTAGGAACATAATCCTCCTGTCTGAAAATCTTGCACAATACAAAGATAGTGTTCACATTT
This sequence comes from Vandiemenella viatica, assembly GCA_031002005.1. Classification (NCBI taxonomy): domain Eukaryota; kingdom Metazoa; phylum Arthropoda; class Insecta; order Orthoptera; family Morabidae; genus Vandiemenella; species Vandiemenella viatica. Next base: position 12,442,993 of record JARYHS010011408.1, on the reverse strand, counting down.
ATACCGACGGCTCAAAGATCGGTAGCACGGTAGGATGTGCCTTTGTGGATATGAATGCGCGAATTCAGGCAAGCTATAAACTCCACAGTGAGGCATCGATATTCACTGCTGAAATGGTTGCGATCCTTAAAGGCCTAGAATATGCAAAGAACACCACCTTCAAAACAGTAATCATATTATCCGACTCTAGGAGTGTCCTGGAATCCCTGCAGCACCTGAACAGTAACGCATGGAGATGCCACCTAACACAAAACATTCTCGAGACGGTCACGGAGTTAGAAGATAGTGGAAAACGAATCATTTTCATGTGGATTAGAGCACACACGGGGATCAAAGGAAATGAGAGAGCGGATCAGCTAGCAAAGCGGGCAACCACAGATAGCACAATATTCCCACACATTAAAGCAACTGATCTCCTTGCGAGTATACGAAACAAAGCCAAACTAATGTGGGATACATCGTGGCAAGATTCTATAAAAATAAAAGGAAGACACTACGGCACCATCCACCCGACCATTCCTAAGGCACAGTGGCACGAAAAAAAAATACACATCCAGGAAAATGATAACCACCATTGCAAGACTGAAATTTAATCATGGGCTCTTCCCCAAACACCTGCATCGCATCAACTTAAGGGAAACACCAAGTTGCACCTGCGATGGAGTCAGCGAATGCGAGCCAAACCACCTTCTATTCGCCTGCAAGGAGAAATGGCAGAAGTGCTCCGAACTTATACAAGAACTAGTGGAATTAGGACTACAGTTACCCTTAAATGTAACCCACCTCCTGGCCTTGGAAGACGTTGCTATCTATCACGCCATAACCCAATTTCTTGAAGAAAACCATATCAAGATATAGCGTGACACTGGAACCAATCTTAAACAACTCTCATAATATAAGGATACAAATTGTGGCTATGATCTCGGCAACCCGCCTGAGTCAACTACGGCACTTGTCCTCTAACGTAGCAGACATAAAACAAACAGGTCTCACCAGAACATGATTATATTTAGCATGTTCAACATTGCAGATTAAATTCTACATGCACATATTGTATATTCTATTTATTGTTCCCTAAAACCTGTATATTCTTTTAAATTGTATGTTGTACATATTGTATATTTTACGTATTTTATGTATGGTGTGCTCCACACATGTCCAATTGTATGTGTCATATATTGTATATACTTTATGCTGCTAATTTTGTATGTCGTATATATCGGATGGTAAGACAGAGCTGGAGAAGGAGCACATTCAATCTGTAAATTCATTTCTTTAATCAACCAAAGATAAATGTAATTTGCTGGCTGTATGGTTTTTTCCAAATGCCAATAAAAAAAAAGAAAAAAAAAAGATAATATTGGCCAAAGAATTAGGAGTATTGAATACAACAAAGTTTTATAGAACATGTACTCTTCTTCAAAACAACACCGTTTATCTATCGTCTTGAAGTCAAAATCGTGGTTTCACTTAGTGCGCACATACGATTCCTTCTTGATGTTAGAATTTTCAAACACACTATGGTATAACATCATAACTATTTTCCAAGAAAGACGCGTCGCGATTTTTTAAAAATTAATTTGATTTGATTACACAATTCTTTTCATACCTAATATCGCATTTCATGATTTTCTCACCTTTAAATCTACGAAGGCAGTTCTACCACCAAGACATTTTTGCGTTTTACGAATTTTAATTTCAAATCTATTTGGTGTTCCAGGTAAATTATACATCATTTCCCATGAAAATTTGTTCTAATCTATGTTTTGCTTATAAACGAAATAAAATTTTCACATACTACCACATTCAAGGAACGATCTGACCAGAGTTTTGTGAACTATTTCCATCATTTTACTGTTTTTTGGGTTAGGTTAGATATGATTCATCCCACATGTGAACAATCTTTGGGATATGGAACAGTATGCTCAATTATTAACAAACCATTAATACAACCAACCATTGATTACCTATTACTTACTAATAATCAATTAATATTAACACTGCTGATAATTACAAAGACGTAGGAATTTTACAAAATTTGTAGACAGAAAAAGTACAAAATTAACTTGTTGTGGAAATAATGGACGAAGAAAAACGTTTGTTTACGAATCTGCGAGAAATAATCAGGTGCAATGCGAGCTATTCTATATAGCACCGTATTTTATCTGGATCGATGATTTTAAATAAATGCAATTATTTTAACAACAGCTGTTAAATCAGTAATTGTAGGAGCACTAGGTGGGCTAAATCAAACATTTTTACGTAAACTAATAGCATTTTCATCAATCAGACATATTGGATGGAGAATTATCTCGGAACTTTTTGAAGAGTTTTGTCAACTAGGCACAGCAAAGGGTTGTTCTTTATTTCTAAATTAAAGTAACCACGGAAGACATTCTTCTTTTGATTTCCGAGCATCTAAAGCAGATAACATTTTACATCTTTGTTATCAGTCACAAAATCCGGTACCTCGTTTTGGAAATTTCGGAAATTGAATCGACGACTTTACCATAGGAAATACATCGTTCTTATATCCAAGTGCCTCAATGATAACTTCAAGAACAAAATACTGAATCTCTCATACCTAACTGACTCTTGTCTAGTGCTGCTACTGATTTTGGGGTAATGACATCTTTCCGCATAGTTGTTTTACTGGTTCCAGGTAGGATGTTATCGATCAGAGTTGGAAAATCTTCTTGTAAATGCATATTATTTTAATTAGAATCAGAAGACGAGTCGTTTTTGTAACGGTGGAAGGTGTTGGCGCGGAGAAATATTTGGAATGTCATCTTTCTTCCTCAAACGTTGCGAAGCGTGTCCTTTCCTCTACATTAACCAATTTTTTTGTCCACTCCAGCTAAGTGACCAGGCAGACCTGTAAACTATAATAAGATTATAACTTTATTAATTTTCATTAATTGAAGTGCATCGGCGTTTCCAATGTCAAACAAGTTATCTAAGTTGTTGACAAATTTTTGTTGGCGCTGCTCCTATACGTTTTGGGTTTTTTGTGCATTGTGTGTGTGTGTGTGTGTGTGTAACTCCCTCCAACCTTTGTATAGGTTCACTAGTATCTTCACATAGTTAAGCAAAGATTTGGTAGGTGTATACATCATTTCCCAAAAGATAATACATTTGCGAATAGTAAAATTTGAACTTTCAATGACGGTTAAAGATACTTCACGGATATTATAAATTAAAACTACCAGAACTTGTCAATTAGGGGACAAGTTTTCAACATTTTATTTTATGTTTTACGTCCCCTGTTAAAAGTATAAACTTTTTAGATGTACGTAATCCCACTGACATGTTGACTGAATGAAAAAATAAGTTTACCAACAAAATAGAAAGTGATTACAAGTACATCGACGCCACATAAACAAATCAAGACGGTATTCCTACAACACACAAAAGACTTACAAATTTTTTGGGACACCAAAATATATATATTAACTATGACATGTTTTATGTCCCACAAGTCCTTCCTCAGCAAGGATCTATGGAGCAAGGATAATTAATAAATAATACCCAATATCATACGAGTTTTCGCCCTTTCAGTGGAGGCATCATCAATGGCTGTATCCGTATAATCATAACATGCAGCACTTTTACAAATCTGTTTTTCTAAGTTAAATAAGCTCGGCAGAGACACGTTAGGTGAAAACTGGACCTGTAGTCAACGCAGCCCAGTGAACCCTTCGGCTTTAAGGGAGTGAACTAGTCAAACCTAATTCCAGGGAGCCCGGCCCGGCCATAATGCCGGAGTTATGCTTCAAATTAATTGCCTCCGTCGCCATGAATGATGTAACTACAGACAGGAGCTATGCTTGGCCATCACGTCGCTTCACACTAACTAATCCAGACATCGCTACTTTCTAAGCTTTTAGCTGAAACTCTTACACGTTACATTGGTTCGATTACATTTTCCCCTCATTTAGTACATGGAATATTTCAGTGGTTGTGAGGCACTGGATTGCTTTCCCTGAAAATATATGATTATATTTTTTAATCTTATGGTGTATTAAGTATTTATTTTTTAAGATGTTGGCCGAACAGATGCCAGATGAAGAGGAATATCTCTGGAGCAAGAATCTTACGAGAGGTGCAGCAGAGAGGAATTAATTGATGTGTTCGGTTTGCACATAAAAATATTCGTGTTATTAAAATGAATTTCTGTGATTACTAAGTCAACCCTGCAATTGGTTACTTGACTGATTTTTGGCAATCAGTGTTGCAGCTATGCGTGTACCATAATATAATAAAAAATATATATATATTACCTCTTAAAAAAAGAACGTAAATTCATAATTTTGCATTTTCATTAGCTGATTAGAATACTGGCAACAAAAAGCTCGCAACTGTCATGTCGTCTAAAGGAGGGAGCAAAATGTTGTTTTTAATATGAATATGGAAAGAATGGTCCGTAATTTATTTTAACAACTCACTAATTTTGCTTGAGTCAAGCAGGTTACAGTAGGAATGAATCGTTAAACGCTACGCTGCCGAGGCAAGGCACATCATTTCCGATACAACTGTTTGCTTTCGGACACACCTACCTCCGGTGTTTGCAGGATTGTGTACGCAAATAAAGTGAACGCATAGGTTCGAAGAGTTGCGTTATTCGTCGTATTAGGACTGTACAAATATTTGTGTTCCACAAAAGGCGAAACAGCGAAGCGAGATGGAGCTCTGCTTCTCGCTGGAGTATTGTTACATATTTAACCACCGTACGCTAACTTGGAATTCTTGTAGTAATTGAATTCGTAAACGATCGTTGTTTCATTTACTGGAAATTATTAGTTACTCTAGCTTCTAAACCTGTCAAAAGTGTCCTGCCAATTCTTCCCATCGCAGTTGCTTAACCGAACGAAATAGTTATTAAACAACGGCCATATTATTGATTATGTAATGATGTACCTATTTCCTAGCTTACTATAGCAGCTACATCACTGGACAGAGGATACATTGAAAACAACTACAGCAAACCATTATAAACAAACAAAAAAACATTAATAGTAAGAGATCAGGCTGCATGATTTCCACTTCCATTTTTTATTTGATTGAAATGAAATTTTTAAATATAGTTATTAGTAGAAAAAAACGATTCTGCCTATTAAAATATAGCCGCAAATATTTTAAATTAATTTTAGAAAAAAAATCAAAAAATTTCGTTGTCACATATTTTTTTATTTTTATTTTTTAAAATATAATTCATTTCGAAGAGACATGTAAAGAACTTAAAAAGTTTGTGTTTCTTATGTAAAAGTGGCTGCAAGTAAGCATTGCCAACTGTTAAAGTCTGACAGACGGTTCGGTGCTTTAAATCTCTCTCCCTCTTACAATATCTTTAACAGCTGGCAATCCCTACTTGCGGCTACTTTCACATCAGCAACCAAAACATTTTAAGTTCTTTACATGTCTCTTTTTGAAACGAAGTATAATTAAAAAAAAAAAAAAAAAACAACTGAAGGAAATATTTCGAAAAAATTATTTTTTGAAAATTTAATTAAAAATGCTTGCGGCCATATTTTGATAAGTGGCCCGGCTGAATCGCATTCTGCTACCAATAATTATGCGTAACAATTACATTTCAGTCAAATAACAGATGGATGTAGAAATTAAGTAGCCTGATCTTAGGCTATATTAATTAATAGATGTATTTAAATGAAATTTGCTTATTGTCGGTTTGAAATTTAAAACGTATCGAATCTTTACAGAAAGGTAAACATTACTTAATTTTCTATAATAGCGACATCTGAGGACAGAGAGTAACAACAACTCCGGCCCTTGTTAACTCGCCGTAACAGCATTACAGACATGATTTCCAGCCGGCCTTTTATTTGGGTTGATGATTTACGCTGACGATGCAGATCTTAATTAAGTCGAAGACACCGAGCGTGGTGGTGTAACGGTTAGCGTTCTCCCCTCGCATTCGGGAGGACGGCGGTTCGAATCCCCGTCCGGGCATCCAGATTTGGGTTTTCCATGGTTTCCCCAAATCACTCCAGGCAAATGCCGGGATGCTTCCTTAAAAAGGCCATGGCCGAATTCCTTCCCATTCCTTGCCCCATCCTTGCCCCCCCCCCAATCCTTTCCCGTCTCTAAAGACCTCGATGTTAAAAAGAGACGTAAAGCAGTTACAAAAAAAAAAAAAAAAAAAAAAAAGTCGAAGACGTGTGATAAAACGAATATCCAAAATTTACGCTAAAGTCAAAATTCACTGTCCTTACTTAACATGGAGCTGTAGGAAGTAACATGCACATGTACTGAATTTATCACATACTGTAGCAGCATACCATGCTAAAATATCCGTATTTACGGAAACATACAAAGAGAGAAAAGTGAGAAAACAGAATTAGGGAACAACGTCACAAAGAAAAAGATCTTTTCAGTTCAGGGTCCGTGACCGTACTCTAAAGGAGGGAGCGAAATGTTGTTTTTAATATCAATGTGGATTAAATGCTCTCGAATAAAATGAAAAATAAAAACCAGCCTTCAAGACCGTGTGTGGTAAGTGAGTGGTAACGTTCGAGCCTTTCATTTGGGAGGACGCGGATTAGAATCCCCGTCCGGGCATTCAGATTTCGGTTTTCCATGGTTCCTGAAATTACTCTAGGCAAATGTCGGGATAATTCCTTCAAACGACCATGGGCGAATTCCTTACCGTTTCTTACCTCCTTCCCCTCCCCATTCATTACCGCCTCTAATAACGACGACATAGCGCAAAGCAGTATGAAAAAAATTAAAAAATCATAATACTTTACCTTTACGATTACAAGAAAAAAATCGTGAAAATCACTATTTATATTTCAAACAGATTACTTATACACAAAGTGCTCGGTTATGATTTCACACAGTGAGCGGTGTACCCTTCACTTTAGAACGGTCAAAGCCGATTTCCTGCTGATATACGGCCAGTATACCACGCGGCTAATCACCTCTAAGAACGATATGACGTTGCAAGGTTCGTGAAAAGCTGTTCTGGAGTACGGTAGCTGACATTAAAGTGAAGTGATGAACGCAGAAATTTGTTGCAGATCATATATATATATATATATATATATATATATGAATAAGTTGCACTGTTCTAAGAACAAAGCAAACAAAAAATATTATGAAAATCAATGCGCTGATCTCATATCTACTTTCAGATTTCTTCTATCAGGTACAGTTTTTAATAAAAGTGATTTTAATTTTTTTATATTTAGTGAAAAACATTAAGCTCTAGCCATTCTGAAAATTATTGAAAACATATTTAAATCAATACATCAACTACTAAACACATCTACCATTGTACATAGAATTAAAAAACTATGTATTTTCCTACTTTTGATAGTCGTATTTCCTCTTATTATGGTGAATACCTCTGCAGTCCCGAATACTATTCCAACAATAAAATCAGCCACAATGGCACCAGGAAGTAATTCATTTGATACTATGTATTACTCCTTTATAAATTTAAGTTAGTAGAAAACTGTAGCTGGAGTTTCCACCGAAAGTTGTTTTTGGAATGACTGTTAACAAGCTACGCACTAAACGTTGTATTTTCTTATAGAAAACAATACGTAGCAATTTCAGGAGTCACTAAATCTAATCATATTTTTGTATCAGTTCCGAAAAATTACAAACAAAAAATTCAAGATTGTTGCAAGCTGACATCAAATGTTGTACGCAAAAAGAGATTGTAAATATGTAACAATTAATTTAAATTAATGTATAAAATTCACGAAGCTGCTTTTAAGTGGGACTCTCAACTTTCAAACAGTTGAAACTTCCTGAAAATCGAAAGAACAGAATTGAAAGTCGTTATCATAATAGTTTTTGTAATAATCATTTATTAATCTCAATGGATACTACCCCAAATACCCTCCTAGGCAGAGTTACCACAAATTTTAAGCTGTTTGGTATGTTATCTTTGGTGGAGTTTGCATACTCTCCTTTGAACTGTATTAGATGTCTTTGGCGGTTATCTTTTAGCATAGGAACATGAAATATTAGGTATAAAACAGATTTTAAACACGATATCATGCTTTAAAACTGCGTACATCCTATGAAAATCCGTTCAGTCGTTTTTACGTCATGCCATTTTAAACAGAACCACAGAGACACTCCGAAACGGATTCATTAACATAGAGATATATAAAAAAAAGTTATCGATTAAAAATGTTGCGCTACATGCTTATCACTACAGATACATTAAATAAACTCTTAACTCATATGTTATTGTTTTATTAGTTTCAGAATAGAAGCAACATATTCTTTACTGCACAATTCAGAATTCGAAACACGTAAATTCATATTAGCATCACTCATTGAGGGAATATATTATATCAGTCACTAGAATTTGAATAATCAATCAGGGGGATTAATTTAGGCCATTAATCACGCTCCCGCTTTCCGCAGTAGAGCAGTCGTGTTTGAATTTGATAAATTCACGGGTTCCCAAGCTACAGTTTTAATAAGAGTACCATACAGGCCTGTGGTTATCAGATTCCAACGCGCACCGTATTGGAAACAGAGATAAACATATCTATACTATTTTTTCTGTAATTGTGATTTAATTGTGCCAATTTCCCGATGTCGCTATTTTTCCATTTCTTGTTTTCGTTGTATTTTAATTTTTATCTTAAACTAGCTCGTACCCGCGACTTCGTACGCATGGATTAAGAATTTTCTTTGCCAGAATTGAATTTAGAAAGTTGTTGGTAACGAAGGATTGGTCCCAAACAACACCGAGTTGGCATAATATGACAGGAAAGCTATCACTATATCATTCTACCGTCGAACCTCTCTCTTGAAGAGAATCAATTTCTAGCATATTTCTGTCACCATTCGATAAGGTCTCAAAATTTCGTGACTACAACTGTTAATCATATTGGAAAAAAATATCCTGTGCCCTTCATACAGTTTTTCTTGTAAAATTCCATCGATATCTATATAGCCATTTAGTCGTCAAAGCGTAATAGAAAGACAGAGACTTACTTCCATATTTATAGTATTATTACTGCGGTTCACATACACACACACACACACACACACACACACACACACACACACACACACACACACACACACTGATTGCGAACAACCCCTGAGGGATCATTATAACGTATAAAAGTGTACACCTACAGCATTGCAAGACTACCTACGATTTGCCTCGCATCGCACCCCTAACTTTGTAATGTCTACAGTTGAACATTCAATCCGAATAACCGACGGCCCAGGCGTGACTCTTACGATCAAAATCAATTTTTAAAAATTTTAGCCTCCACGGAGATTTGAACCGGAGACCACGACCCAAACATAAGTAAGCAAGCGCTTTAACCACTGAGCTACATGACCGCTACACGGAGAAACAGCAGAAGAGACATCCATATCCAACGCGTCTGTCTATCGCCGTTCAGTAATATTTCGAAATTATAAGATAATATATATTATTTATACAGATAATTTTTCAAGCAAATGCATACAGTGTTGTTTCAAGGGATAAGTGTGCGAGATTTCATCGAGATCGGATGAAAACTGTGGATTTGTGTGAAGAACAAACAAACAAACATACAAACAAACAAACATCCATACATTCATCTTTATATATATAGATTCTCTGGGTGTAATTGTCTAACCCAACTACTTTTTTCCATCATGAATTTAAATTTTAAATTAGTGTCTGAAATCGAGTGCCAGTTTGTGGTCGTCGCCATGTCTTCCATTCTATACACTGCGCAACTTTCGTTATTATCATATTTTTTTTAAAAAAAACTATGTATATAATATGTAAGAATACACGGTAAACTATGATCACATTACTACATCAATGATTAACATCCTAATGAGCTTAATTCAATTTACGGTGAAGATACTCGATTACAAACGTTGTTGCTTTCGTAATAGCAGAAAAATAAAAGGCAAATTCATTCCAGTTAATATCAGGCGCCCAAAACGCAAAGTACTGAGAAACTGCTAATATTTACACAGAGATACAAAGGTCAGGACGTATTTGTTTGAGAACACAGCACCATCATTACACTGTACTTTTAATCAGAGGTCAGCGAGCGTGAAACAAAGCCTGCAAGTTTCTGACAAACATCAGAAACACAAACACGAAACGTTCAATTAATTCACTGTCACCGTAAGTGTTACTTTTTCTGCACTTAGTGCAGTGCTGGTAATTGGTGCCATCATTCAGTAACAACGCAAGAGGTACACAAAAACGTTAAATATTGAGATTGGCAGGATGAATATTTGGTTTGCGGAATACAGACAGACTCGCAAGAGCGACAAGCAAACAGCATCAAAGTTTTCAAGGAAAAATGACGGATAGTTACCAAAAAGATTCGCTGCGCTCAAGTAACGAGCCATCAAATAGAACAGGAAATTAAAAACTAAAATATTAATCAAGACTGTGAATTTTATGCTGTGAATTTTCAACGGTGTTTACAGGTGCAGTTCTGATTTTTTAAAGAACTAATGTGTTACGCACCTACTCACTATATGCTAATTTTTCTTCCTTTCCGCTGCAATAATCTATATTTTTGTCATCAGTCTCTCGGCCGGTTTAATGTAATCCACCATCTCTTTCTATTTTGCGCAACCTCTTCTACACAACATACCCCATACAAACCACGACCTGATTTATTTTATTTATTTTTTTATTTATCAATCTTGTTACATGGATCCCTGTTGCGGAAGGAACCTGTGAGATGTAAAACATGTCATATATAGTTTCATATTTTCTATACGTTATCTTCCTCTACAGTTATTACCTTCGACTGTTCCCTCCACTAACAAATTAACCAATCCAGCATGTCTCAAAATATGACCTAACAGCCTGTCTCTTCTTTCTATCAGACTCCCCTACAAACTTCCTTCCTCGCTCTTCATTTCCAAAACTCGGCCATTCCATACTTTGTCCGTTCACTTAATTTCCAACATTCTTGTACAGCACCACATTTAAATTTCTCAATTTTTCTTTTCGTGGTATTCCTCAATACCATGGCTTCGCTACCATAAAGTGCTATGCCTTACTGATATAACTTTAGAAAATTTTTTCTTAATTCTATATGAAGATTTGGATCTAAAGAATTTTTCATTAAAAAGGCTTTTTTCGCTAATATTATTATGCCTCCAACACAAATTCGCATTGCTTTAGCCACCAGTCATAATTTTACATGGTAACTAGCAGAATTCACTTACTTATATTACTTCCTCAGTTTAAAGTTGTTTTTACTCAATTAGTTTGTTTCTCTGTTATTAATAGCGTATGTATTTTTAAAAAATCAAGAAGATTTGTTAACCATTTTCTATTTTCCGAGTTTTTCAATCCAAGAATTTAGCTCTTTTGTAAATCATTATCTACAGGTCAAGTACAGAACTGCCCAGGTTTCCGGTTCTGCGATTCGGACTCCATACATCAAACCGGATAATGAACGTGATTAATGCCTCCCATTACAGTTTTTTTTTTTCTCCAGGAGTATATTTTAAACATTTGTAGAGAAAAATATTAAAAATGCTTACAGAGTGTTACAAAGATGGAACGAATCGAAACGAAAGTCTATGAACGATTCACATTCTCTTAAATTACACTAAAAATATTCGGAACGGTTCTCACTTCATTATTACGCTACATTAACCATCGATTACATTCTCTGGTGCAAAAACCAGCCAACAAATCACAATGAGTTCCATTTAATAATATTATTAATCCTACAATTAAAGTTTTTCAGAAGCTGGCGATCCTAGTTCTGGAGCTTATTAATGAAAGCGAGATAGTTGACAGGTTGTGATATATTAGTTAGTGTTGAGTTCGATACAATACGAGTTTGTCGAAAGATGACGATTTATGCCAACACGACGTTGCCGGTAGAATTAATGGAAAATGTAGTTAATTTTTGAACGATAACGAGATTCTGTTCAGTTACGGTTCGTGGATACACACTATCAATTTTTCTGCTTAATTTAGTTCAGATTAGACGTAGTTTTAGGTTCTTCAGGCAATGAATTTGGGTATTTTTTCCGCAAAATTAACAAATCTGTTTATAGAAAGTTTTGTCTTTCTAAAAAATGATTAAATACCACAAATGAACCCTTAAAAAATACTGCAATTAACGAAATAGGCCTCTATTTCTCTTCTTCACCATGTATTTCCATTAAAATAATGCTTTCAAATTCTCTACAACCGTAATAGCTCTTTCTGGAAATCGGGTTCATTCACATATCCGAACCGAGAATTTCTGGAATTCAAGCTACTTTATTTATTTTTTAAATTTTAGGTAGAACTCTGGAAAAGCCTTTTATTTATTCTAATCAAGTGAAAAAGAACGTACCATGCAATCTCATGAACTAATTTCTTCAATATTTAGAATCACGATGTAAATTATTAGTGGTGCTGAGCGATGTTACCTTTTCATTAAAACTTTATTAATCTGAAAATCGGTAAACTGGGACAGCAAATTGTGAAAAACAAGTGGTTATGTTAACAAATTACGAAACAGTATTATTTACAAGGTATAGGTCATCGTTGATCTATACTGACGAATCCCGATTAACAAATCTATTTTAATTAATGTAAGTTTTGCCTTTATTGGTAATTGTTGCAGCGTTACTCGTTAATACGATGGTTTTCGATTATAGTGACGTCAAGTTTCCAGAACAATGCAGCACAAACGGGCGAGTGATTTGGCGTGAACGTTGTTATAAAACTACGAACTCGGAGCAAGGTTTGGCCTACAGTTCCAGCACTGGATAAATTTGCAGTCTGTCAGTTTGTAACATATACGCTAAGACTAGTTTTTAAATATTAATTTTAAGTGACAATAATCTTTGGTCAGCGGGCGAGGTCAAAGAAAATTATATATAGTAAGAGAGAGATGTGTGTTATGGCTGAGAAACAGAAAGAGCAAGAATGGTATTTAAGATTGCGAGTGTGTTTAACTATCTGGTTTTGATAAAACGTTTCATGTTGTTGGAGTATTTGTATGTTTTTTTTTTCGTTTATTAAACATCATATCCAACTAAATGCCTTACATTAATATGCACAACCTGCCAAAACAATAAAAGGCATCATCGGCAGGTTATTACCTGGCTTTCCTGGTGAAGTTGAAAAGAATATAGCCGGGTTATAAGTTCTCTGATGTTTTTGTCCAACAACGGCAGTCACTAGCGTTGAAATTTGGTAATGATATCAATTAATTTCCACCATTCTTTAAGCTTCATAACAATTTACAATACTTATATGTGAAGTAATTGTAATATATTAATCACTCTGAATATTGAGGTCTACATCTACACCTACATCTATACTCTGAAATTCACAAATACTGTGGGTGGCAGAGGGTGCTAAACACCAATCCTAATTCTGTGCATTCCAATCCCGAACAGAACGAGGAAAGAAAGTATACATAAATGTATCAGTACAGCATCTTATTTCTCGAATCTTATCCCTACTGTCATTGCGACCTAAATAGGTAGGCGGAAGAAGTATTTCGTTGCACTTGTAAATTAAAGATTTTCGCATATTCTCCAACAAATTTGAAAGAAAATGACGTCGTCTATCCGCCAAACAATCCCAGCCCAACCCACCTATTAGCTCTGTGACACTTACGTAAGGACTGTAACTAGCAGTCACGAATCGAGCGGCTCTCCTCTGTACTTTCTCTGTGTCAATCAAACCCTTGCGATACGGATCCTAAATTCCACAGCAGTAATCCAAATGCGGACGCACTAGTGTTTTGTACGCTATTTCTTTTGAATGAACATTGCAACTTCTCAAAATACGACCTATGAATCATAGAATTAGCTTTGTCTACGACGGAAGTTATGTGCAAGTCCCATTTCATGTTACTTTGTACTGCAACGCCTAGATACTTCGGTGAATCCACCGTGTCAACAACTGAATTGTTAACTTTGTACTCGTGAGCAAACGGGGTCTTTTTTATTACTTATTTGCAGTTATGTCTAACATGGTAACAAGGCTAACTCTAAAACCGTTTTCTAAGAAACAAAAATAAGGAATTGAAAAGATGTTTAGTATTCTTAACTCGCAATAAACTATGGCCATGTCGTTCTATATTGGTTATATTGCACCAACCAAGATTTTAGAGCATGTTTCTGTTTCACTTTAAATTTCGGAGTTATTAAAGTCGGCATTCTAGCTGTTTGATAAACGAATTGAGCCACAAAATAATTTAGGCTGTTACTGTATACTGCAGTATTGTTGGTAATAACATATAGAACCGAGATTGTGGCAGATCGTAGGATAATAGTGAATATAAAATTCCATTGGTATTAAAAGTAATTTTTCGTAATAGCATACTCCAGCATGATTATGCCAAAACGAAGCATTATTCGTGAAGTAATTGTAATATATTAACCGTTCTGTATATTCTGGTTCGTCTAACGTGGTAACAACACTAATGCAAAACTTTTTAAAAAAATAAAGAATTGAAAAGTACTCATTATCAGAAATGGAATGAAATTGCTGGATGTTTAGTATTCTTAATGCACAAAACACTTCGCCGATGCCGTATTGTATTGGTTATATCGCTCCAAGGAAGATTTTAGCGCATGTTGCTATTTCACCTTCAATTTCGGATTCATTAAAGTCGGCATTCTAGTTTCATAAGCGAATTGAGCACAAGACATTCGTGACTGCGATTTTATACTGTAATATTATTGGTAATAGCATACTGAACCGTGTCTGCGTCAAAACGTAGCATAATAGTAATTGTAAAATTCCAAAGGTATTAAGTAGTAATTTTTCGTAATAACATACTCAGGCGTAGAATCTTAATTAATTCTAAACTTCGTATTTGATATGAATTGTAATTTTTCGTAAAAACATATTTATGGCTAAATGTAGCAACGTTGTTAATGTAAAAATTTGTTGGTATTAAAATGTAATTTTCTCATTTGTACCTGTATATTGATGCGCTGTTGTGCCAAAACGTAGCATCATATTTAAAGTAGAAATTTGTTAGAACAGTATAATGATGGGTGATAGTGTCCAAATATAGCACAATAGTTAGTATAACAATACAGAGATATCAGAAAGTAAACAATTTTTTTAATAGCGTAGTGAAGCATGATTAAGACAATAGCTATAATCACAGATGATGTAAGGATTCGTATGCCTTCGTAAAAAGTAATTTTTCGTAATAGTATGCTGAGGCGTGATAGTGACGTACTATAACATAATAGGTAATGTAGAGATTGGTATGTTGTATTAAGAGTAATTATCGGCAGATGTAACGGTGATGTCGTCCTGAAGATGTTAATGGCTGGTTTCATGTCTTTGGTGTGGATTTCACATATCATCATAGCTAAGGTAGAGAATGTTATATTCTGTTAAAAGTAAGTTACAGTAGTTGTAATTACGATGCCGTCTTGGAGATATTGGTGACTAGTTTGACGTCAATGATACGGGAGTTGAGACACCACTACTGAAAGCTATCGCACCTAGCATCATAGTTAGTACAGAGCTTGGTATCTCCTATTAAAAGTAATTTACGGTGCTTATAATTACGATACCGACTTTGAGGTGTTGATAGCTGGTTTCTCGTCTTTGATACAGGTTCTGCTAGTAAGAGAAACACCACTGTGGAGACCTGTCGCATGTAGCTCCATAGTATAGAGATCGTTATCTCGTATGAAGAGTAACTTACTGTTGTTATAATTATGCTGCTGTCTTGGAGTTATTGGTGGCTGGTTTGACGTCTTTGGTACGGGAGTTACTAGTAAGAGAAAAACTACTTTGGAGACCTTTCATACGTAGCACCATGGTTAATGTAGAGATTGGTATCTCGTATTAAAAGTAAGTTACTGTCATTATAATTATGATAAAAATTATTCCCAGGTATTCTGCCTGATAAGTTCTTCTGCCATACACGACGTTCCGACAGCTTACTTCGCTGTCTTCATCAGGTGAACTCGAAGTCGAAGTTGCTACTGAGTCGGCACGTCACCGACTGTGTATGCCTCGCAATTCTGGCTCGTATATATATAAATATATATGGACCTATAAAAACCCCACATAAACTGGTCAGAAATCACAGACAGACAAACGTACAGACAAAAAATTGACAAATGGGAAGTACCGCCGGCGAGTGAAGTTACTAAGAGTCCGGGGACGAAATGGACCGAAAAATGAAGAGAATCTCCGGAGAAAAAAATGAGAGCTGTATTGAAACTCAGAAAACAGAATCGTTAAGGCATCGCGTCCAATTACAGATAATAAATAATTATATATATATATATATATATATATATATATATAGAGAGAGAGAGAGAGAGAGAGAGAGAGAGAGAGAGAGACATATCCACAGACTTCCAGCAACAAGACTGATTCATAAAATTGTGACGTATATAGAACAGCTGAAAACTATGCCCTGGGTCCAGGAGATCAAAAAAGACATGGAAAAAGCCCACATAAACTCATCAGAAATCGTAGATAGACAAACATACAGAGAAAAAATTAACAAGTGGGAAGTACCGCCAGAGAATGAAGTCATTAAGAGACCGGGGACGAAGTGGACTGAAGAAAGGAAGAGAATCCACGGAGAAAAAATGAAAGCTATATGGAAACTCAAAAAACTGAATCGTTAAGGCCTTTGCGTGATCCGACAGGGTCCAATTTCAGGTAATATATATATATATATAGATATATATATATATATAGAGAGAGAAAGAGAGTGTGCCAGAATTGCGAGGCATACACACTCAGTGACGTGCTGTTGCAGTAGTGGCTTGAATTTTCAGTCAGCCTGATGAAGACAGTGGATGAAACTGTCGAAACGTTGCGTATGGCAGAAGAACTTATCCGAAGAACACCCGGGAGGAATTTTTATCAGCAGTACGCGGGTAAAGAATAGATTGTCACATATAATAATGATGCCGGGCTGGTGTCATTTGCAGAGCTGCCTACAGGTAGGTGGCGGAGGACTCACCGTTGCTGGAGCCGCTGCAGACCGCCATGGCGAGCAGCAGCAGGGCGAGGGCCTGCCCTGCGGCGGCCCTGCGCCGCCTCCGCATCTCCGCCAGCCCTCCTCACACCACAAACAACATCACCACACCGGCACTGCGCGCCGCGCACTCGCTTTCACACCGCGTCGTCCCGCACTCGGTCGTGGCCGTGCGACGCGCTCCGTCGCGACGCTCTCTCGCCGGAGAGTGGCGCCGGCCGGCCGCCGCCGCGACGGGTGCGCCGCGGCGGCGGCTCTGCGCATGACGCCGCCCCTCGGACGGACACCGCCGCCGCCGCCGCCGCCCGCGCAATTATCGATACCGCGCGCTCCGGCCCGCACTGATCACCCGCCGGCTACTGTGTCTTTGACGACTGCCTCGCTGACCTTCACCTCCACGAAGCCTGAGTGACCGTGTGTTCGAGCGCGTGTTACTAGTATCATCACCTACCTCCACAAGTCAGCACGTGCGACAATGCACCAATCTCCAATTCCTTCTTCAAATGTGGATGGTTGAACTTCTGTGTGATTGTGCATCATCTTCTGTCGGGTTGTGAGCTGTGGGCAAACCTTCGACACTTTGCAGACTTCATCTACAGGCTGGTAAAAGAGTGTCGAATATTTCAGGATGTGACAGGGCACACGATGCCAACGTAGCAGACTTCATCTACAGAGTATTAAACAAAAAGCGTCAAATATTTCAGGACATGATAGGGCATATGATGGCAACCAGGTAGATTTCATCCAAAAGGTGTTAAAAAAGTGTAAAATATTTCATGTGTTATGGCATACGATAGGAACCTGACAGACTTCATCTACAGGGTGTTAAAATTGTAAAACATCTCAGGAGCTGGTAGGACGCACGATGGGGACTTAGCAGACATCACATACACGGTGTTCAAAATAGTGTAAAATATTTCCTGAGATGTATCACGTCATCTGCGTAGACGACACAGCAAGTACCGTACCGCCTGATCAACGAAAATGCGTGAATCTTCTGTTCGCTCTTGGTTTGTTCTCGAAGTGCAGCCGGTTGGACTTCCCAGTGTATGATTGCGGTGCAGCAAAACATACTCTGCACCATGTCGTGTTCGAGTGTTTGCTCAGTGCAAACGCTTCATCTACGGGGTGTTTAAAAAAGTGTCAAATATTTCATGAGTTGATAGGACACACGATGTGACCTTAGCACACATCATCTGTATGGTGATAAAATTAGTG
The DNA here is from genome assembly GCA_031002005.1 of Vandiemenella viatica. Taxonomy (NCBI): domain Eukaryota; kingdom Metazoa; phylum Arthropoda; class Insecta; order Orthoptera; family Morabidae; genus Vandiemenella; species Vandiemenella viatica. Next base: position 12,424,820 of record JARYHS010011408.1, on the reverse strand, counting down.
TCAAATATTTCCTGCGGTGTATCACAAATGTCTTCTCCTCTGACACTTTCATCTACACTTTCATCTACGTACACAAGACAGCAACTAGCGCACCGCCTCACGAACGGAAATGCGCCAATCTCCCCGTCGTTCCTCGGTAACTATTGATTTCTACTTTAAATGTGACTGGTTGGACAACCCTCAGTGTTATTACGGGGCAGAAATACATACTTTACACCGCCTACACGGTGTTTAAAAAAGTTTCAAACATTTCAAAGAGCTTAAAGTACTTATGAACGAGATTCTAGCAAACTTCATCAACAGAGCGTTAAAAGAGTGTCTTCTCCGCTGCCACTTTCACCTCCTCCACAAGACAGCAAGTACCGAATCACCTGACAAGGCACCAATCTCCTCTTCCTTCTTGGGAAACTACTAATTTCTTCTTTAGATTCGGCTGGTTGGACTTCTCCCAACGTTGCTGACGTGTCATCGCAGCATCAACTTTGGCCCACCATCTCACCTGAAGATGTCAGCGCATCTAGCTGCCGAAACGTCGTGTTTGGCAAAACTTATCCGAAAGGACACCAGACAGAAACTTTTAATCCTCTAAATGTGATTGCGTAGTATAAAGTCTGTGCACCCCGTCGTGTCGCAGTGTGATCCCAGGGCATATTTTTAAATTTTACAGATGTCATCTGTATGAGTGACGCGGCTACGTAATACTTGAGTCACCCTCGCTACAATTTTTCCTAATAATTCGAATGTAATCAATGTATTTTATTACCTGATGAACTTTCCTGCCAGCATCGGATCAATAACATAAACTATGAAATTTTTAAATGAATTTCTCACGGGTTTTCTGTCGGATAATTTCTTTATTAAACATTTCTTTATACAACGTTTCAGCAACTACCTCCGTTGCCTTCAACAGGTTAGCTGTCATATAAAGTTACAAGACAGTGAATGCCTCGCGATCGAGTCCTGACTCCTATAAGTCTTGTAACTTTATATGACAGCTGACCTGATGAAGGCAACGGAGGTAGTTGCCGAAACGTTGTATAACGAAATGTTTAATAAAGAAATTATCCGATAGAAAACCCGAAAGAATTCAGTTCATCCATACGCTAGGAAAAACTAAACTCTCATATGAAAGTTTTGTTTGATAGTCCAGGATTGAACGTTACAAACTAATGAAAATGAAGACTGCTACATCTCTTCTCCCACCTCCGACGTATTTTAATAAGACCATCAACGTGCGTAGATGTTAAGTCGCTGGTTTCACGTTCTCAAGCGCGGCCTCGGTGGTTGGGCAGCCTCCACGAAGAGTATATAGCTCCATTTCGGCCACCTATAAACCCCCCCCCCTCCCCACCCCACGTAGCACGTACCTATTTTATCTACTGATTCCAGAAGACATTTTGTACTGTTTTCTCTTGTCAGACTAACGTAAATTACGTATGGTGATAATTAAATGACGGTAATAAATATCCACATGCTGTTGGGTGTTCTGTAACTCTTTTTAACTGTGACAAATAATATGAATGAGAAAGCTACGTGGCCTGGCTCGGAACCCCCCCCCCTCCCCCTCCACGTATCACAGCGGAGCTTTCTACACAACCCCTCCCCCCTAGACCGAGCCACCTAATTTATAGACGCTACCCTGGTAGTTTTAATTAATTATTGAGTCACTCTATGCGCTATCCTTAAACGACCTGATATTGAGAATCATTTCCGCAATTGTAGGAACTAGCTAAAGCTGCAAACTTTATACTATTATTATTATTACTAGCTCGTACCCGCGACTTCGTACGCGTGGATTAAGAATTTTTTTGCCAGAATTAAGTATAGAAAGTTGTTTGTAACGAAGGATTGGTCCCAAACAATATCGAGTCGGAATAATATGACAGGAAAGCTAACACTATATCATTGTACCGTCGAACCTGTCTCTTGAAGATAATCAATTTCTGTCACCATTCGATGTCTCAAAATTTCGTGACTACAACTGTTAATCATACCGGAGAAAATGTCCTGTGCCATTCATACAGATTTTCGCGTCAAATTCCATCAACATCGATATAGCCATTTGGTCGTCAAAACGTAACAAAAAGACAGAGACTTACTTCCGTATTTATAGTATTATTACTGCGGTTCACACTCACACACTGACTGCGAACAACCCCTGAGGAATCATTATAACGGAAAAAAAGTGTACACCTACAACATTGTAAGACTACAAACGATTTGCCTCGCATTGCACCCCTAACTTTGTATATCTACAGTTTAACATTTAATCCGAATAACCTACGGCGTGACTCTTACGATCAAAAACAATTTTTAAAATCTTTCGCCATTCAGTAGTATTTCGAAATTATGAGACAACATGTATTATTTATACAGATAATTTTTCAACCAAATGTAGACAGTATTTTTCTCCTTGTTTCAAAGGATAAGTGTGCAAAGGTTCATCGAGATAGAATGAAAACTGTGGATTGGTATGAAGAACAAACAAACAAACATACATACATTCATCTTTATATATATAGATTATCATCATCATTTTTTTACAACACGTTTAAAATGCACAATGGTCTCTTTATTAGACTGAGCTACCACCAAACATTTTAAAAGAAGTTTTTTTAAAGAAAAAAGTGCTTTGGTTTAAATGTCTCTAATATCTTTGAGTAAATTAAAACCAGGGTTCAAAAAGTATTAATTTGTAGAAATGGCATCGAATAAACTAAACAAAGTCGCATGTTTCGAAAAAAATCTTAAAAAATCAATATCTAGAAAATGGTGAGATTTTCACTAAAATAAGATTCTGTTATACAGTATGACATTATGTGACCTATGTGTGGTTGCAGGATTATCCTTTCATTCCTGGACACCCTGTATACATATATATATATATATTGTCCAGATTAAAGTTTTGTTGCATTTGACAATAGTTAACGGTAATGTTATTCTACCGCGATATCATGTAGCACGAACGTTTGTAATAAATAAACCAGTCAAACCAATTTCCTAAATTTAACAGGCTACTAATCAGCGTTTCCAGTAGTTACTTGTCACATGATATCACCTCGCAATGAAAATAAGTTTTAATATTTATGTGAGGGGTAAAAGTGCTGCAAGCTGCCTTTCGCAATATTTATCGTCGTCTGACATTAGATTTACATGTAAGTAAATCACAAGTTCATTAAAAAAGTTAAATACATTTTGAGGAAAAAGGAATACACTTTTTTCTGGCGTTTCTAAAAACAGTAAAGTAAATTATACACTGACGTTGCTAGTAGCAGTATTAACTCAAATAGTTAAATTAAATATTTATGAACATCTGGATATTGTGGGCCATTCCTCAATTGCGATAGGATCAATTTTATGAATAATTGTACGCTAATCAGCGATGTACAGTAACTAACGTAAGATATCAGATCTCAATGTATTACAGTGCTACACAAATAATCGCAAAAATGCAACCAACATTTGTAATATATACTGCAGTTACAAAAATAACTGATGCTAATAGGCTGTACAATTATAAGCATATGTGACCAACGAAAAATACAGAACCACTGAAGATGCTTCGCAAATGAAGCGAAACGCGTTCGGAAAATAAAACAACAATTTCAATTGCATTGGCGTTACGATTATTCATAAAAAATTAAATATTTATGGTCTTTCTTATCCTGAAGGATGTGTATTTATATTCTGTTAAACTTTCATTGAAACTTTTCTCATAACATGCAGGGTACATAAAATCCATCTTTGACTACAAACAAGTCCGCACTTGAATGGTTTTCAAAGGAATGTATGTCGAAACGAAAGGTAGGTAAGTTGCATTTCTTCAGGGACTTTTAATGCATGTCGCATATATGTTTGGACCTTCTGAAAATAATCTCATTATTCATTCCAGATTGTATAATTGGTTAAGTCAGCATTAATGATTAGTTCTCGAATAAAGAAGCAGCAATTAATTGAATTCTTAACACAGCAGTATATATTGTATCTGGAGGGGAGTTTTGTTCGCTGGTTTGGTCTGCGGTACTGTAGTTTAAAAAACTAGATCTATCAAATGCGTTTGACAGAGTGAGCCATTAAATGGTAGTAATTAAGGTAAAAACTATTGGAGTGGAAGAGAAAGTGATTTGCTGGGTAGAAGAATTTTTAAAAGGTAGAAAAACAGAAAGTTAGGGTAGGAAATGTAGTATCAAAAGAAATGGAAGTAAAAAATGGGAGTGCCATAGGGTAGCGTATTGGGGTCATTGCTATTCATTATTCTAATGAATAATTGTGTTGATTGTTTACTATCTGAAATTAGATTGTTTGCAGATGACATAATGCTGTATAAAAGAATCAAAACGATAGAGGATTGAAAACAGTTGCAGGGTGATCTAGACAGGATATCTAGTTGGGTTGGAAAAAATGGGATGAAGATAAATGCAAAGAAGAGTCAGCTTATTAGATACACAAATAAAAAACAAAAGGTTAATTATGAATATAAGGTGGGGAAGGAATTGCTTGCTGAAGAATTGAAATGTAAATAACTTGGAATTACTTTTGATAACAAGCCTATCTGCGCAGGACACATTGGACAGGTGGTAGGAAAAGGTTTCAAAGTTCTGCATATCTTGGAGAGAGTGATGAGGGGATGTACGAGCGGGTTTCAGGGTCATGGAGTGTACAGGGCGTATATTGGAGATGAGGAATGGAAAGATATTGGAGTAGGTATGAAAAGTAGTGCATGGAAGGGAAAAGATGAGCATGACCACAAGCTGGCACTCGATTTCAGGCACAAGGGTGTGGGAAGATTCTCTTTTGTAGGTAAGGGTGTCAGGGATTGGAATGAGTTACCAAGAGAAATGATGAATAATTTACCGAAAACGTTGATACAATTTAAAGATAAAATTTGTAAAGGGCATATGTAGGTGGGTGCAGGATAGGGGAAAGATGGAGGTGTAGGGAAATTTCCACCGGAGCCTGTACTCCATTGCAATTAAATTAAATTAAATCGAAATTACTTTCTAACAGATGACATTAGAAGATTCTAGTGTGAGTTCTAACTTAAGATTAAGAATTTTTTTTATATAAAACTCGCAGTTGAGATAAACTTTATTTATTACAAATTCTTGACTTTGCGTTTTGCGTTAATTGTAATTAACTTCCTATATTTGATAAACATCATAGTTCGTAGCATATAACTTAACAGGCTGAATCCATTCGTCAACACATAACTCGAGACAAACTATCATTATAGAGTACTTATAATAGTTAATCACTATCTTAACACATGGCAATTATCTAAATCTTAACATATTAAATGTACAAAAAGATTGAATGAATGAGTTACTAGTCAAACACCGCAGACGATTCATAGGGCTGTTGATATTTTTTTAAAAATAGAGGGTTTTCGATGTATCGATATTTTTAAAAGTTTCAATATCGGATTCGATATATCGAAGAAAAATATCGATATATCTACCTTATGTTATAAAACAATGTTACAAAAACAAATTGTGTAAAAATAGTCTTGTGTCTATTTACTACTAAAAAGTTGTGAGATATTCTCTTGAACCAACTCTTCAATTTCTGAAACAGAATGGTTTGTCTCGGTTTGTTTATTTGTTTGTTTGTTTGTTTTTTTTTTTTTTTTTTTTTTTTTTTTTTTTTAAATGTGAAAATTGTGATTTAGCTATTACACATTTTTAGTAAAGGCGTAGTACAAATGTAAAATTTAGTGTATTTCTAAATCTTTGTTATTTTTGTGCAAAATTTGAAATTTAAGGAAAATAACCTCATTAAGCGGAAAGCAAATTTGCTCCATAACGTTTCACCTTTCGGATTGCCATTGGACAAATCAAGTACTTTTCTTGTGATCTGGGAGTGACATCATATAAATGTACCAAACTACCGGTTTATAGGACAACTGGCAGCTGTATGGAATAAGATGAGGGAGTGAATTCCACAAACTTCCGAAGTAAGGTGACGAATGAAGTAAAACTTCACACATTAGTTAAGCTTACTAAGCTCCGTTTATAATAAAAATTAAGATAGAAGTCTGGAGTCTGCTTCCAGGAATTATTAAAAATAATATAAAGATGTGTACCAATATTTGTCAACAGCTGTTTTAAAAAATACTCTTTTTATAGATTCTGCTGGTACACAACTGCAATTATTAGGCACTGTTTCAACTTTATCAGAAGCCACGCATGTGACAGAAGATATCAAATATTTTAAAGCAATTTCTGACAGAACAGAAAAAAAAAAAAAAATTATATTTATCCAGAATGTTAGGACATGATTTTGAAATACTCAGCTGATCCAAATATTGTTTTAATTTAGCAACCATTGAACCAAAACTAATGTCAGAAACCTCATTGGACATATTTTTCACGAGCATGAGCTCATGTTTATCCCAAAGAAATGACGTTGTTTTTCCTGCTATGCATGGAAAAGCCCCTACATTAAGTGAAATATTTTCACTTCTTTGATATTGCATTGGAAACGGCCAATGATTTACAAAAATGTACTTTTTTGAAACGGATATTGAAGATGGTTGCTCTGGCGTTAGGAAATTGTGTTCTAGAGACACCAATGTATCATTATATTACTTTTCAACAAAGCGCTTTGTAGAGACAATCCAAAAGCTCTAGATGTTTTTTCTTCATCTTAGTTTCTTCTCTTAATAAATTTATTAGTGATATAACTAAACTGGCTGTGATATACTTTTGGAGGTCAATTGTTCTGTTGATATGGAACAAGAATTATAATCAATTCGCACAAAATATTTAACTGTGGAGTACTACAATACTTGGTGCATTACGATAAGTTCTTAATGCTTATACTTTTGCGTAGATTGAAAACAAATTTAAAAAATCTTTGCAACGTGTACAGACAACAATTCGAACGAGCTAACTGCTTGAATGAGCATTAATATATGGCCTTCTTTATTACTTCTGCTTGTTGCTCGGATCGTAAATAATCAGAAGCACTAACTGAGTGTTTAAAATAAGGTGAAATAAATGTTATTTGATTAGCTAGGTTTTAAAGTTTTTTATGTTGTTTCTTAAAATTATACCTGTGATTAAATTTATTGCATGTGTAACACGGGTAAACGCTTTCTTTTCCTCCAATAATAATATGACGCCTTCTCCCAGGGAATAGGAAAATGGAAATTTATTTTTGAAAATATCGACTCCGATACTCAGATTTCAATATCGATATATCGTCCAAAAAATATCACCCATAAATATAGATTTTTTTCAAAAAATAGTATCGATATTTCGATATATCGATACTTTATTAACTCCCCTATTATGCATACAATATAAGAGAACAATCATCGGGAAAAGATGCAACAAGAAGTCTATTACCTGAAATGCGAAGTTAAGACGTTATAACATTGAAATCAGAGGCACTATACGCATCTCAAATTCTATTTCTTGCGGATAGATCACTGATTAAGAATATTGAAGAAAGGAAAATTAAAAAAAAAAGAATTAAATTTCGTGGCCATATCCTCACAGTGAATAACAACAGACTGACCAAGAAACTTCTCAAATCTGACCATTTCAATGAAAATGAAGAGCAACTGGCCAATTGAAATCGAAAAGAACCTCCAGGAAATCGGAACCACAGATTATATCATACAGGACAGATGCTAATTTAGTAGCATGGTCAATAACCATCGATTTTCCAACAAACCTTATATTAGAAGAAGGAACAGCTGTACGGAGGAACGTAGGAAAGAGGTCAGCGAAAGAATGAAGAGATTTTCGGAAAAGAAGAAAAACCCATCTGCTGAATAAATTCAATCGCGCTCCTCTGTTGGGCATAACGACGGAAGAAGAAGAACAATGCAACTAAACAATAGGCAAGCCACATACGAGCTACACTCGCTACATCTCGTTTGAAGTGCGAGAGGAAGAAACCACAAAAAGTGTTGTCAGCAGAACAGGCTGACGTAATTCAAAAGTTAAAGTATGAACAAGCCACTGAAGGAAGTTTTGGGTCTAAATATAAATCAAAGCAAGGCAACAGTAATGAAATGTATCAGAAATGATACCAATAATAGTATGTTAAATATCAAAATATGATCAAGTGCGATTGAAGTAGTAAGTGAATCCTGATACTTGGGAAGTAAAATTATAACTTATGGAATGATATTACAAGCAGAATAGGCTGTTTTTGGCTTCATGGAAAAGAAAAATTGTTTAGCTTAAAATATTGATCTAGGACTTCGAAAGAACTTTTTTAATTCTATGTGTGGAACACAGCCCTTTATGGCAACGAAGCATGGACTTTGGGAATACCAGAGAGAAGAAAAATTGAAGAATTTGAATATAGTGCTACAGAAGGATGCTGAAAATTAAGTTGGTAGATAAAGTACAAAATGGAAATGGTGGTGGAGGAAAGAAGTTTGTGGAGCAAACTTACAGAAAGAAGAGACAGGATGGTAGGTTATATTTTGAGACGTGCAGGATTGATTAATTTTTTAGTGGAGGGAACAGTCGAAGGTAAGAACTGTAGAGGAAGACAGAGATTAGAATATATGAAGCAGGTAATTGAGGACGTGGTGTAAGCTATCTGTTAAATTTTGTAACTGCGTGACAAAATTTTGTTCTCAGAACCACGAGTTAGATTGGATAAAATATTGGTGCATTTCATTTTTAAAGTAATTTTTCTATGTTTATTCAGGTTAGAAAGCAGTTTTACAGTTTTTAAGATAGTATTTTCATTTTTTTTTTTTTTTTTTTTCAATTTCAACATTCTTCGGCATTCGCCTGGAGTGGAAGTTCATACATAAAATTATTTATTTTCAGCTAAATGATTAAAGTTAGGATATTTTTAATAATAACTAAAGTTAACATTTATTTAAAGATCTAGCTATTTGTAAAATTTCAGAAAGATTGAATTACTTTTACTGTCAAGGTCAGATTAGCTAATATGACTTCAGATGTGCGATTTGATATCTGACGAGCTTCCAATCAGTCACCCCGTGAAAGAGGAAGTGAATACATTCCCACGCTTCGCGTGAGAACAGTCGCTAGGAATCTTCGAGAAGTGCTATGTGATATACACCCGTGCGTGCAGTAGTTCGCCCCCAGGCGTACGGAAGCAGACGGCGCGATAACATGTAGCTTAGAAGGCCGGAAAGTTTTATACCTTGCACATCAGTGAAAGTTTTATTTTGGAATAATGACGCTTCTTTTATTAAACATAATGATAATGTTGCTGCAAAATAGTCTTTCACCAAGTGGGGCCTCGGAATTGCTCTAAATTAACTAAACTTTTGAACAATGGGAGCGTGTGACGAACTTTTATTGGCTTTTTTCATCTAGTGATTTAATTCTTTGAACTATTGGGGTGTGGTCTGGCTCGACTGGTTAATCGAACTTGTAAAACATTTCTTTGGAAAAGTCGTCTGATTGCCTGTACAGTTTTTGGCTTTGTAAAATTGGAAGAATATAATTATTTATTTGGCAATGAACTATTTACTGAACTTTACCTTTCCATAGTTTTCGGGTTAAAATCTATGTGGCGACTGTATAATTCTATCTAAGCCAAAACTGTTACATCCAAGGCTGTACACGGTCAGAGTTAAGATTCAAGCTTTATGCAGAACCCCACTGCACATCTTGTTCTTACAGTGGTGTGTAAGGGGTATGTTGAGATGAAGAAGTTGTCGCAAGAAAGGAAGGGATGGAGGATTGCATCAAACCAGTCGAAAGACTGATGAAAGCAAAAGAAGAAGGAAAAAAAGAAGGCATCCTTTCATCCATCATGATACGTTGCAGACGTAGGCTGCATGTAGCCCATAGCGTCGGGAAACTGGCCTGAATATATTTGTCATAAGCTGAGTTTTTAGCCAGCATTAATGAGTTTGTTTGCATAATGTGTATGTGAAAACTAATACCTACTTAAACCTAATGGAATTTTTTTTGTTTGGTCCTAATTAATGCCCAATGCTAGTAATTCCTATTCCTACTTATGACTAATGGAGGGTGAGCAGTTATGATGTTTACATACTAGGGACCTATTTACATGATGAGGGGGCTTATTTACAATTATTGGAGGTGGGCAGGGCAGAGTGGTCAGAACGGAAATTGCCTATTTATTGTCTGTTTAGGGTGTTTTAGTGGTAGATTTTCTAGTTGGGCGATTCCTATTGCTGCAATTTCTGGATGTGGCGAGTTTTCACGACGGAAGTAGAATTTATCAGAAGCTAACTTGATTGTTTCTGTTAATGGGGCAAAGTGGAGGTCCTGTCGGATTCTCCAATTTTGCAGATATCGTGGTGCACCAACAATAGCGCGCAGGGCTCGGTTCTCCAGTGCCTCCAGCTTTTTGATGTGGCAGTCGGCAGCCATACTCCATAATTCTGAGTCGTATAGGAATGTCGGTTGGACAATCGCACGATAGATGAGTAGTTCTGTTTCTGTTCTTATACCATCACCTCTCAGGATTGGGTAGAGGTTGGTAAGTTTTGCTTTCCCTTTTTTCTTTGTTGCATCTATGTGGGACCTCCACGTCAGCTGTTTGTCTAGTCGCAGCCCAAGGTACTTAATTTATTTTTTCCATTCGATGTCTCTACCCTCCGTGTGCAATTTGTATCTTGATAGCTTTAACTTCCTAGTGAATATGATGGCTTGGCTTTTTGTGGCATCTACTTTAATTTTCCATAAATTGCAAAGGCAATGTGGAAGAATGCGTTTTTATGCGTAAAGTAGCGGCGCATTCTGTGTTCTGCAGTGCCCGGAATAATAAGTTGGCCAATCAGAAGCCAGCGATGCTTAAGAAGTTTTTAAGAACGTTGTATGTCGTTGGTTTGTGAGCACTGAAGTTGTGCGGGTATATACAAACTTGCATGGATCTTTCCAAAGCTACGTCAGCATGTGCAGATCACGATGGTTATAATATTAGCTGCGATATCCACATATCATGTATGTGTGAGACTGCCTCTCTCTGGCCAAAGCCTGTCTTTTCGCTATAGGAATAACATGTAAAAAGAGAACGGGTTAGGAAGAAGCATATGCCGCAGGTCTCAGAACATCAGCTCTTGCTCTGGTATACTCAACTGCTGAGTACTGCCGTCCAGTATGGCTAAACAGCAGTCACACAAAAAAGATAGACGTTCAACTAGATGACACAATGAGATCAATATCTGGAACTGTTAAATCTACACCTACAGACTGGCTGCTTGTACTCTCTAACATCGCCCCACCAAGTCTCCGAAGACAAGCGGCATTAAAAACGGAATGGCAGAAATGCTTAAGTTATCCACAACTTCCAGTTCATCAGGACTGCACACACAAAACTCCAAACAGACTAAAATCTAGGTATTCAACACGGAAGTTTGGTCAAGAGTTGGTCCAAAATAATTTCAACATAGGCGAAACATGGTGCGCTGATTGGACAAATTCCAACCCCGACAAACAGGCGCTAATCAAAGACCCTACACGACAACCTCCTGGATTCAACCTTCCTAGGAAAACCTGGACGGCACTGAACCGAGTGAGAACAGGACACGGTAGATGCAACTACTCGATGTACAAGTGGGGAATGAAAGAGAATCCCTCTTGTGACTGCGGTAACTATAAGCAAACAATTCACTACATCGCCATGGAATGCCCTCTTTGGAGATTCAGTGGTACAATGCATAATATTCACGAAGCAACCGCAGAAGCAATTGAACGGCTGTAATCGTTAAACATCAGCCTGTAGTAATAGTTATATTTATTGTAATTTACTGTATGTACTGTTTTGTATTTCTGCCATACGAAGTAAATAAATAAATGTAAAAAGAAATACCCATATTCCAATAAACAGATTGATTAATTACATCAGCAGCGTTATAAAGCAGACCATCCATCAACCTTTCTTAATGTAAAATAATATAAATAATTATTTATTAGTAAGTAATTATTACATTATTATCAAACAATTGGAAACAATTGTCAAAGGAATACAGCTGGGAACAACACTGCATACCAAAACAATCATAAGATGCCTGGCATTTGCGGATGACCTGGCAGTACTCAGCAACAATAGGCAGGAAACACAAAACGCACTGGAACAGCTACATCAAATTGCCGCTAAACAAGGGCTACAAATTTCGTGTTAAAAAACGCAGTACATGGGAAAACAAAACAACAACGTACATACAATACACATAAAATTTGGAAACATAAAAAGGGTCGGGAAATTCAAATAGCTAGGGGAATAGTAATAAATAGGAGGATCTAACAAGCCATCAAATGCGGAAATATCAGAAAAACTTCAGAAGGCTTATAGACTCACATGGTCATATTATAACAAAAGAAATACCTCAAGGTAGGCCAAACTCAGACATTACAATGCAGTGGTACTGCCAGAAGCATTATGTGCATCAGAAACAACCACGACTGGAGCTTCAGGCATCACAGAAGCAGAAAAAGTTGAACGCAAAATCCTTACGAAAACTTTTTGGAGTAACACATAATGTCGGTATATGGATGAAAAGACCAACGAAAGAACTATACGAACCTACAGATAGACTGACAGACATGATCAGAAGACGTAGATTACAATTCTACGGACATTTGCAGAGAATGAACAGCACTAGACTCACAAAGAGGACCTTTGATGTGGTAAATGGTTCACTCAGAGAAACCAATTGGTTCCATGAAATAGAAGAGGACTTAAATCATGCAGGTATCAGCAAGGAAATGTTACAGGAAAGGGGACAATTCAGGAACAAAATTATGAACATAAAATTTAAAATACAGAATAAAACAAGAACTAAATGGATTAAACAAAGGAAACAGGAACACAGTGAACGTGTGAAGAGGAATAGAGTAGGAAGAAGACAAATACAAACAAACATAAACAGAATAACCATGAATAATTTTAGTTTAATCTTTGTCCTCAAGGGCAATAATGTTTAGTAACGATAATAATAAATAAAATGTTAAAAATATTACAAATAAATGATGATTTGTTTAAGATATTTATCTTTCAAGCTTGTAATGAATTAAAAGGTACAGTGCCATGAGGCACTAAGTGATCCCACGGTGTGTGTGAATATTGCCGATGCGTCGTGTCAACGAACAGAAACGTGACGGAACTAAAGCGTCCAGATTTACACGCACCTTGGGGGGTGCTGACAACGGCCTACTCAACGTGGACATAAAGCGGATTTATAACCCCCATAAATAACTGAGACCCGCTTTCTATTTTCGCACGTTTCGGAAAGTTCCCGCCGAAAACTGGCGCAGACTAGCAAAAATAAGCCATAGTGTCGTTTCCTAGTAAATGAGTGCTTTATGAGAGTAGGGGAAGACGATCCAGCCAATAGAGAAGCCGCCTCAATTTATTGCCGTGTTGGTGTTTTTTCTTGTCTGTTCTGGGGCCAATGTGACGCTGGTCCTTTGGCGCGGATTGCGGTGATTCGCCAAGAGCCGTACGCGGCATCGCATTACGAGTACAGAGTCTTGCTCGGAGAAGAAGAACGGACGACGAGACACTCTGGTTCTGATCTTCATCGAGTACAGCCGTTCAACGACGCCGGAGCTGGGGACACTGCATTCACGCGGTGCGGTCGAGGAAGCTGGACGACCTCATGTGGTGCGGGTCTTGCCTGGTCGCTGACCTGGGCTGTGAACAATGGTAAAAGCTACGACCCGGACGGAAACTCATGCAATCGTTCCACCCAGTAATGACCCTGAGATTTTGCTCTAACTGTTTGACATTCAATGATATGTAATTGTTAACCTCAGAATAAAAACAAACTTCGTGTTTGCCTAATTTCACAATAATAAATTGTACACCCAATTTTCAATTTTCCTATTCATTACAATAATATTTCATGTGATTAGCTGAAGATTAAGTATGATTTTTGATATTCCAAATTGATAATTTTGCTAATGATAAAACAGTACGACCCAAAAGTAAACGTCCCCAAGGTAGACGTTACAACATGGCACCCTTAACGTGGGGATATCGAAATATGAATTTTTGCAAGAGTTTCTTTGAAACATTGATATTAAATGAATGGTGAAATTTTATTTCAGTGGAAACCAGATGATCCAGCAGAAAATTTTATTTTATGATATATGTGATATGTTAATGCTCTGCCATTGAATTATTTTATTTTAGTCCTGCAACGGAGATGGATGCAGTTTGAAAATCATACTATATGATATATTGTGTTGATACATGTTCAAATCGACGTTGAAAAATTGTTTTGTTTGTCAATGGTGAAAATATGATGTGATGATTGTCTTTCATTCGATTTGTTGTTGTGTTGTTGAAATATGATTTTTGGTTTTCTTTCGATTGTGATGTGGTTGTGTCTAATTTTGGTAATGGATCTGTTGAGACGATTTCTCGAGACTGGTGTTTAATGGTAAGATTGTTTCGTCGATTCAGCGTTGAAAAATGGCATGTTTGATTTTTGAATGTCTTCTGGGACGGCTATTACTTTTTATCTTTTTCGTATCTTGCTTATTCGTGTTTTATGTGTGCTGACGTGTCGACAGAATATTCATTGTGATTTACCTGTGGTATCGGGAGTAAAATTACGTTTGCTAGAAATCATATGTCACGAGAAGTGTTACTGCACGTATGTGTTTTTAAGTTGATGGTTGATTTTAAATTAAAGCGGGCTGACATCTATTTTTGGTTTGATTTCTTTCCATATGATCACTAAGATCTCGCGTTATGCTGAATTTTTTTTTCTAATTGGGTTTATTAAAACAAATTCCAAATGCTAATAATATGAGATCTATGCGCGCGAAGGTAAATTCTGTGATTGAGTTTTTAATGTCTTGCGGGAAATGCGAAGGCAGGTCTCGGTTCATTTTCTTTGATACCGTTGTGTGATTGAACTTTCTATTGATTCTGATGATCCAGAAGCTTGTTCAAGTTGTCTATTTTATTTTCCATGTGGTATTCGCGTAGTGTTCGTGGAGATTGAATTACGGGGGGCCGTAAAGATAATTTAAAGGGAGGTTTGACTAACTTTTATGGCGTAAACGATTCTCTAAATTAACACTGCTTTCAAATGCGATTGCTAAAAGTTGAATTGAATGCTGCTCCGGAGTGGAAAGTTTATTAAAATGGCACAAAGTTTGAATCAAACGGAGTTAGGAAATCTTGACGTAGCGATGGAAGGAAATCACGCGAATTTGATAGATAACACCGCGATCGTGAATTTTGAACAAACTCCTAGTGAAGCGGGTAATATAGTTTGCGCTCCCATCAATGATTCCCGGGACGAAACAGTGAACCCATTGCAAAGCAAGCCGGACGAAATTCTAGCGCCTCCGTTAAACGACTTAGTTATTTGGGGCCAGATTATGGGGATGTTACAACACAATAATGAAAACCTCACTGCCCAAATAACGGGAATGAACGAAAAACTTACTGCCCAAATAACGAGAATGAACGAAAAACTTACTGCTATTAGCGAACAGCAGGAAGGATCCAAAGAGCAAATGAGCAGCATGAACGAAAAATTTATTGCCCATAGAGCGGAAATGAATGAAAAACTTACTGCTCTGAGCGACCAGCAAGAAAAATCCAAAGAGCAAATGAACGAAATAAATGAAAAAATTGACAAAAAGCTGGATGACTTCGGAAAGAAACAGGTTGAAATAATGAAACAATTTAAAGTTGATTTGCGAAAAGAAATGTTGGAAGTTAATGGCTTGAAAAGTAATAGTAATGGTCTGGATGGAATAAGTATAATTCTTCAAGAAAATAAAATGACTGAAGATGAAAGTTCTAAAGAAATAGGAACTAGAGATATGGATAGAGAATCTAAATCTGATGTGCGCATAATAAAATCAGGCAGAAAATTGGTTGAAACTGGGAAGAAACAGGAAGACCGCGTGTGTGAAGATAACAGTTTTGCATTTTCAATTACCGAATCTACAAAAATCAGGATGGTGGAGGAAATCAAGTCCATCCGGCAAAAGCTGTGCGCTATCATACCAAAACCAGGAAAAGGAAAAAAATCATAAAAATAAAACCATATGGTGAAAGAGGATATCTGAAATATGTAAAATTTTTGCAAGTGCAAGAAACATTTGACGTGATCCGAAGGAACCGTAACTGTTGCGATAGACTCCAGGTAGAACACCACAGGTGGTCTGGTCTAACGACCCAACAGGCCTTTCACAGTGAGCTAAAAGGAATTCCCGACATGACTGCAGTGCCAGAACATGTGTTTCGCCAGAATGTCTGTGTAGACATAGAGACAACAAGTGACCAACAAAACCGTAACAGATCGTTGATCGTCGATGAACAGATATGTTTGATGCACCGAATAATTTTTAGTTTCGATGAGAGTGAGAGCACAAATTTTGATTTCGAAAAATGGATTCAAAGGTTGCATGGGCGGTTAAAATATTAAATAAGATGACGGAGACATTTTTGAAATACCAGATTCATCTAAATGACCGTGCAAGATTTTGGTTTAAGTTTGTTGTAAGTGAAATGTAAAAGCAGTACAGATGACGTAGTTTTAAAATTTTGTATTTCTAACTAAGGAAATGCATCAGAATCCGTAGAGGTAATTTTAAATTGATAAAGTAAAGATATTTTAGTCTAAGAATGACATTTTAGTTTGTTTGTAGAAAACATTTCAAACCTATGACGAGCGGCAACAATAATAATACAACCCTAGAGTGAAAAATGAAACGTTGATTGTTTATTAATATAAAACTTCCATACGCAGCAAAAGCTATTATAAAAATAATAATAATAATAATCCTCAGAGAAATTGTTAGAAGTGAAAGATCATGTTTGATTACTGTTTCAATTCGAGACGGGTTTTGCAAAATAGTCGCGACGATTGTAAAATCATTAATATTCCGTGTCATTGAGTTGTGGATTAAAATTGGTTGGAGTTTGATCTTTGAGAAGAATAAATATTAGCAGTGTGTTGATGTGTTAAAATATTAAGAGCAGAAAGAAATGACGTGTTCGCGATAGCGCAGAGTAGATAAAGTTCGTTAAATGTAGATCAAGAAATGATCGTCTATGAAGAGTTTATAAAGAAGAAACAAAAATATTGCGGACCGTGAAACCGAAGAAGGTATCGGCCAATATTATTGTAATGACGAAAGAAATCGTCAGTTGGAGTTTAGAGGATGACAAATAGTCATCGAACTTAATAGCCGAAGCTAGAATGAACATGTACTTAATAAAATGTGAGTAGGGCTTGTTCCAACACGCTAATAATTTTAAGAAGGGAAAGGTCGAAACCATGAAAAGATGAAACGCTGATGACACGAAGTTATTTAAAGAGAAATGTCTAAGGACGTAATCGTTTGTTGATTAAAAATAAAGTGTTGGGTGAACTATGATACGATAAGAAACAAGAAATACTGATGAAACCGCGATGAAAATAAATTACTGCGTATAGAATCAGAGGATATGGTGTAAAACAATAAATTTTTGAATACAGAGAAGAAGATTTAATTAAGAAGTGTGAAAATGTTGGTTGCCGCTAGAAATATGTCATTATCTTTAAGTCTATGGTTACAAGTGCTTATAAAAAAGTAGTAATAAAAATTAACAATATGATATCATCGTAGGAAATATTCTCTAATTACCGATGTGAATAAACCTATCAGTGTGGAAGATGTTGAGGATTAATTATAATTCTTAATCTTATTGAAATAAAAGATTTTAAGAGATCGTTTGACAAGTTAGCGCTAAAGTTGATTGTCAAACTTGGCGAATGCAGCCTAAACCGAACGGCAGGCAACTGTAATCTATTGTCCAAAGCCACAATAGGGAAACGACCCGTCGCGCTGTCGAGAACCAGTGTCTCTGCTACCTGCAAGCCTTAGAAAGTGAAAGCGTTCGTGGAAACGCAGGGGGGGTTTGTTTACTCCAGTCAGCTAGCCTGGCGAAGTTAACCAGTAGAAATGTTATGAATGTCTCTGTTGTCTTGGAAAACATTCAATAA
Source organism: Vandiemenella viatica (assembly GCA_031002005.1). Lineage (NCBI taxonomy): Eukaryota > Metazoa > Arthropoda > Insecta > Orthoptera > Morabidae > Vandiemenella > Vandiemenella viatica. The sequence continues at coordinate 12,406,885 of JARYHS010011408.1, read as the reverse complement.
AATAGTATCTGTTTTTAAATAAATAAATGGAAAAAGATACCAGTCTGGGAAATTATTTCAACAGAGGTTGTTAAAAAAAGGGAGGCTGTAATAAAATTTTGTAATTAATTACAAGCATTAGGATTTAAAATGCTAGTATTTAAAATGCTAGTTCATGTCATGTATTGATTTGACAAATATAACTGTTAGGATACTTTTGTGATGAAAAAGTGAATTAATAAGTAATTATAAGAATAATTCTTAAAAAATTATATATAATAAATAATTTTGCGTATTATAATAATAAAATGATGTAATTTTATTTTGATTGAATATTTTTTTTTTAAAAAAGGCGATCTAAGAAAGATTTAAATTAGTTGTATAGAGAATGATATATGTCACATGCTACTCATAAGATATGTAATATGTAGTTATAAGACATGCTGGATTGTCCCGCGGGTTCACTGAGGAATCAAGTAGGGCACAAGAGTAATTCGTGAAGTACAAAGCTATCACATGTTGTATTAAAATAGAGAACTGAAGATGGATATATCTTAAGAAGTTTGATAATGTAACTATTAACAAAGATCACAAACAGTTAGAGAATATTAGAACGAACTAATCTCACTCACAACGAACATTAACCCAATGACCAGAAATAAGTGAAGTTATAGTGAAAAACTGAATTGAAAATTATCCCATAGAATAATTTTCAATTGTACGGGTGATGGGGTAGTTGTAATGAATTAAAAGGTACAGTGCCATTAGGCACTAAGTGATCCCACGGTGTGTGTGAATATTGCCGATGCGTCGTGTCAACGAACAGAAACGTGACGGAACTAAAGCATCCAGATTTACACGCACCTTGGGGGGTGCTGACAACGGCCTACTCAACGTGGACATAAAGCGGATTTATAACCCCCATAAATAACTGAGACCCGCTTTCTATTTTCGCACGTTTCGGAAAGTTCACGCCGAAAACTGGCGCAGACTAGCAAAAATAAGCCATAGTGTCGTTTCCTAGTAAATGAGTGCTTTATGAGAGTAGGGGAAGACGATCCAGCCAATAGAGAAGCCGCCTCAATTTATTGCCGTGTTGGTGTTTTTTCTTGTCTGTTCTGGGCCAATGTGACGCTGGTCCTTTGGCGCGGATTGCGGTGATTCGCCAAGAGCCGTACGCGGCATCGGACAAGTACAGAGTCTTGCTCGGAGAAGAAGAACGGACGACGAGACACTCTGGTTCTGATCTTCATCGAGTACAGCCGTTCAACGACGCCGGAGCTGGGGACACTGTCATCACGCGGTGCGGTCGAGGAAGCTGAACGACCTCATATGGTGCGGGTCTTGCCTGGTCGCTGACCTGGGCTGTGAACAATGGTAAAAGCTACGGCCCGGACGGAAACTCATGCAATCGTTCCACCCAGTAATGACCCTGAGATTTTGCAATGACCCTGAGATTTTGCTCTAACTGTTTGACATTCAATGATATGTAATTGTTAACCTCAGAATAAAAAAAAACTTCGTGTTTGCCTAATTTCACAATAATAAATTGTACACCCAATTTTCAATTTTCCTATTCATTACAATAATATTTCATGTGATTAGCTGAAGATTAAGTATGATTTTTGATATTCCAAATTGATAATTTTGCTAATGATAAAACAGTACGACCCAAAAGTAAACGTCCCCAAGGTAGACGTTACAAGCTACATACAGTACCTTCTTGCATTATTGTATTAATCAGAACAATGGGACTATTCCCTTGTTGTTTCCAAACGTCTTTACAATTAAGTACAACCACAACTACACCGCTGGTCCATGTAGTAAAGTGCCAGCTAAATGTCATTTAGTTTGTGTTACACGGTTTTTCCAGTGGAAAGTTGGAGAATTAAACATTACGTGCCAAGTCCACTATTAGATTGTTCGTGGTTTAATTAATATGATAAATAACCAGTCCACCATACAGTTCAATTTAAACTTGTTTTTATTTTCATAAGCACGACGTCAAAGATATTGGTTACATGCGTACAATCCAGAGATTGCATACAACACTCCTTCCACAGAGAATACAGTCCTTCGCCGTCGCATATTGAGTCTGTATAAACTGTTTCTCTGTCTCGGATGTTTGCTTTATATAAGGTTCATCGAAATTTCTAGAAAACTTCCAAATCTTCGGACAGATATTTCTCGAATATTAACAATACTTAAACAATTGAAACATATTAAAAACAATCAGAATTAATACATAATCATTTACAATCAATACAAAATAGCCAGAAATGGAAATTAAAGATACTTAAACACAAAATTATTCACAGAAATCATTTTAAACTGTAGCAAATTGTCCTTTAGACATCGTAACTTGACTTAATACTTGGAATTACAAACATTTAAGCAATTCTCTTGTACAATTCTGGCCTTAGACATATTAAATGGTCTCTAAATAATTTCTTTTCATAAAATAAAGTCTATATACATTGATTTACAGTAAACTGCAAAACAAACACACATGATCACATTCAACCAAATTCCAGCCTACTACATATGATTGACAAAGTACAATTCCATTTAAACTTTATGTTTGAGGACTGTTACACCACGCTGGATATTTCGAACGTCGCTTCCAATTTCTTATCGAAGGTTTTGAGTACAAGGAACTCTGTCACTGTAATTAATGTTATATTTTATTTTTAAATAAACTACTCATTATATTTATAGTAATAATAAATATTAGTATGTGGGGGGTATGGTGAGTCAGTGTTCAAGACATCTGACTGGATATCGAAAGGTTCCAGGATCGAATCCCGGTCTCGGCGTAAATTTTCATAAGTCGTTAAAGCTATCCTCGCCTCTAGTACAGCTTGCTGCGTAATGTGAAGTTCGGGTGGACATTTCCGTGGTTCGGATTCCACGTTAAACAGTAGGTCCCATCTAGAACTAACGATCCTAGTTATAACAATGATGTGTACACATTATTAGGTTCTTCGGTGGTTTAATTTATATACTGATTAATTAAAAAGTCCACCGGAAGATTATATTGAAGATTTGTTTATTTTTTTTCCAAACGAAGTCAGCGATATTCACATGCATAGATACAATACAGAGATCCACTTCTGAGTAGTCGCAAAGATAATATTTTTAAAACTTGTGTGAACTCAACTTGAAAACTGAATATTAACTCTCTGTAAAACTGAATGAATGAATACTGTCCAGCCGATCTGTTTATATAGTCTCTATCGAAATTGCGAGAATTCTTCAAAGGCATCCGCCCGATATTTCTCGAACATTAACAATCACTCAAACAATCAAACATATTAAAAACAATCGGAATTAATACAAAATTACTTAACAACATTACAAAATGATCAGAAATGGTAATTAGAGATACTTAAATACAAAATTATTTTTGCAGAAATCATCTCAAACTGTAGAAAATTGTCCTGTAGACATCATAACTTGCATTAATACATGGAATTACAAACATTTAAGAAATTCTCTTACACCATTCGGATCTTAAACATATTAAATGGACTTTAAATAATTTTCTTTCATAAAACAAAGTCTATATACACTGATTTACAAGAAATTACAAAACAAACATACCAGATCATATTCAAGCAAACTTTAGCTCGCTACAAATACTTCATTCAGTTCAATACTATTCAAAATTCAGGTATGAGGGATGTTACAACATCCAGAGTAAATTCAACCTAAACCAAGGCATAACGTGATACTAGTTCGCCCAAAGGAACCCACATACAAATGTTAATATCTAAGACAACTTTTTAACAATGTAAGTAGTGATACAGTGGTACATATTTGTTATTTAAATGCTGATATAAATTAAAATTTTTGTTTTCGATTTAATTCCTACCAAAGTTGTTAGAAGTTTATTTGTAAATAAATGTTCGGCGTAATTAATAGAGAGAATTTGGGTGTGTGTTGCGTGGAAGGGAAAACATGGCCATGACTGCACTCGATTTCAGGCTAAAAGGGGAGAGTAAATTTTATTCGGAAGGAAAGGGTTTCAAGATGGATTACCAGTGGAAGTGATGAACAATTTACCATAAAAACACCAAAAAGAATTTGATAATAAAATTTCTAAATCGTTAAAAGTAGATGGGGGAGGAATTTACACTCAAAGCATAGAAAATAATTTTAAAAAAATCAGATTTGTTAGAACGAAGTAAGTAAATGAACAGCACCCCATCGCAATTAAGTTCATAAGAACTTTCTATTCACCTTTACAAGCGGTCAGTAACGGTGTATAGTTTCTGTTAACACGTTCAGTGCTGAGGACGTCTGCTAGGGAGCATCCCAGTGACGGTGGACGCCTTGAGAGGTCCTTTCCCTGTGGGATTGTATAGAAGGTTGGTGATTGGCCTATGAGCTCGCCCTTTCTCTCAGCCATTCATTAAAGTCTTACCTATCACCGAGTGAAGACAGTTTTCAAATCGGACAACAGGTTTTTTTTTTATTAATTTTTCAAACTTGCCGTTTTTTCCAAGTGCAAAATATTATTCTGTGTATTAATTTCTCCCATGTCTAATTAGAGGAATTTTAAGGTAAGTCTTATTTAAATTATTTATTTTGCAATATGCATGTAATTTGGCATTTGCTGTAAAATTCGGAATAAATTTTTTTTTTTCTCAAATCTTGAACTTAAATTATTATGTTTCGCAATTCCAATCTAGATTAACTTTCGTTTTAGTAATAATAAATGTTTAAAATATATTTGCTGAAAAAGGTTTTTTGTTATTTTTAATTAAATATACTTTTTTATAAATTGAGTTGAAATATTTGTGAGCTCTTACCTCGAGTAAATTACGTAATTGTATTGTTTTTTCAATTATAAGTAAAATAAACAGAATAAAAGGGCAGAAAATTAAAATCTACTGTCTCAGGTAAGATGTTCAATAGCGTGACGGCGGACGTCTAGAGACGTCAGTGTTATGCAGGTTTGCATTCAGACTTAGTCACTGACAGCACTCTTCATATTGCCGGTAGCGTTCAATATGTTAACGCTAAGATTAGTATTTTCAGTGATACCAACCGAAGAGTGGTATTTTAAAGACGAATGCGTAGTATTCTGCGTCAGCAAGTAAACTCGTGGCCCACCCTCGCACTATAAACCCTTCACTCCCCCTCGCTCCCTTCCCCCCGCCTAAAAAAATAATTTTTTGTTTTGTTGGTTTGAGTTATATACACAAAACAGCAAAGATAGTTGATTAACATCAAAGTTTCTAGAAATTTTCAGTAACTGATACAAAGACGTTCTCTGAAATGACTTCATAAAGTTCTCCATGAGTATATTCAGTATACAACAAGTATCATCCAGCTCCTTTAAGCGTCTTTCTGTGAGATTTATTGGCAGTCACTGCAAAGAGGATATTCACAAAACAGTAAATAGAGTTTTCTGTCGTGAATGTTTTTATACTATGTCTTGGTATACAATATTTGATATCAGTCATCAAGGATCTTGAATATTTTGTTTACAATTTTCAGCAAGTAGTACAAAAACCTTGTTTAAAACTGCTACTTAAAGTTCTCCAAGAATAGATACAATATTTGACAAGTATCATCCAGCTCCCTGCAGCGTTTGTTGATAGTCATTATGAAGGCAACTTTTCGTGGGAGCTGCTATTAACACAGCCCTGAAGGTTCCGCAACCAGTGCAACAAATTTGCGTAGTTGTTGCGTCTCACCGTATTAGGGACTGAGGTGAAATAAATTGTTTCCCGGCTGCCTGTGGATCCACTTTTATCTAAATGTCTAACTTTGATTTGATTTAACCTAAACTGAGAGTTGTAACACAAATACTCCCTTTTTTTCCCATAAACTAACTCAATTGTTCACAGTTTGTGGGTTTTTTTTTTTTTTTTTTTTTTTTTTATATAACTGCTTTACGTCTCTTTTTAACATCGAGGTCTTTAGAGACGGGAAAGGATGGGGAGCGAGGATGGGGGCAAGGAATGGGAAGGAATTCAGCCATGGCCTTTTGAAGGAAGCATCCCGGCATTTGCCTGGAGTGATTTGGGGAAACCATGGAAAACCCAAATCTGGATGCCCGGACGGGGATTCGAACCGCCGTCCTCCCGAATGCGAGGCGAGAACGCTAACCGTTACACCGCCCCGCTCGGTCTTTGTGGTGCATTCGTAATTGTCCCATAGCTACAAAACAATACACACTTCAGTTTACTATAAGGGAGCATCCATGAACTACGTAGCACGGTCTAGTGGGGGGTGGGGGTTGCCGGAAGGGTACGCTGCGCTGCGCTACGTCGGGGGGGGGAGGGGGGGAGTGGGGGGTGTTCCGAACCAGGCCATGTAACTTTCCATTCACATCATTTTTCGTAATTAAAACGAAGTACAAAACACAAAAGAGCATGTGAATACTTATTTCCTTCATTTAATTATCTTCGTATGTAATTTACAATAGTCTGACAGGAGAAACCACTATAAAATGTATTCAACAATCAAAAGCAAAAAAAGCTACGCGTGCTAAGTGTAAGGGGGAGGGGGTTAGAGGCAAAATCCACGTCGGGCTACCTGGAAGGGGGGGGGGGGGGAGAGCGAGGTTCACAGGAAGCCAAAATGGAGCCACGTGGTTTATCGACGCTCCCTAACTGAAGAAAGAGAAGATAAAAGTTTTTCCAACTATTGAACTGAGTCGAGGAAATGTTCATAATATTCTGTACCGTTTTATTTAACACTGCGCTTTCGTTTATACAGGTTCAACGACCGATTTTAGAAAAATATTTAATCAGAAGATCCACTGCACGCAGTGTTAATCACATCACATTGAAAATTTATTAATTAATTTTTTTTCCCTGTGCTCACTCTACTGTTTGGCTCAAAATATTGTCTACCCGTTACGTAAACGCTTCGAAAAAGTTTCCTATAAATATTGACATTACTGAAGACGTAATTATGTGTTCTTGAATAGTAGCATACATGTTACGCAATTCTTCATTTCTTCTTCAACTATCTAATCTTACTTCCTGCAGGGATATTTCAAATAAAATTATTCATCTGACTATCTTCACTCTTTTGGACAAACCAACGTCGCTTTCTTGAGCGATATTGAAGAATTTAAATCTTTTATAGTATACGAATTGCGCAGTCATACAATCTTCACTTACCTTCCCCTGGAGAACATACCTTTCTGGAGTGGTAAAGGACAATTTTAATCTGAAATAAATAAGGCTCTTATAAATCGCATCTAAATACTATTCAATTAAATGGCCCTATACGCCACACAATTAACCTTTGACCTGTCAGACACAGATGTTTTCATTGGTTCTCAGACACATTCTGAGTCTTCAAGAATTCTGAATGACATCACGACGAAATAAATGAACGCTCGGCCCCACTTCACCTTTCTCTGGAGCTCCTGTGTTCCTCCTTTCTCCCGCACCATCCCAAAAAAAAAGGATTCAGCTATCATGCTAGTTGATATTTACCTTCAGTAAAGGCTTCGGGTAACTCCTCCTCAATATTTCTGGAGCGACCATACACGCTGTGTGACGATACGACGCCATTCTGGAAGCTGACCGCTACGGTACACATTTCCTCAATTTTCTCGATCTGGTTGAGTTTGGCTGGAGTCTCTATTATTATTATTATTATTACTCCGCGATTCACTAAACGTGTGTGGCAGGTAATGGTTTGGAAGGGATACGGGATATGCTAGGAGACGCCCTTTGTGAGGAACCATCCCAGTATTCGCTTGGAATGATCTGGAAAACCATGGCAAACGCAAATCAGGGTGGCCGGAGAGCTTTATCGAAAACTACTCCTGTCGGATTTTAAGTTTACTCGCCCGGTAATTCCTTTCTATTCCATTCCCTAATCACTCGTGGAAAAAATGAATACAGAAAAGAATCGGTTCTAGCCCTGATTTCTCTTATCTTAATTTTCGCGGTTATTCCTATATACAAATGTTGATGGTAGTAATATTTGTTTCCTGTCATTCTGATAAACGTCAGTCATGATTTTTTTTTTAAATGGCTTTAATTTAATTTAATTTAATTGCAATGGAGCACAGGCTCCGGTGGCAATTTCCCTACATACCAATCTTACCCCTATCCTGCACCCACCTACATTAGCCCTCTACAAATTTTATCTTTAAATTCTTTCAAAGTTTTCCGGTAAATTATTCATCATTCCCCTTGGTAACTCATTCCAATCCCTGACACCCTTACCTAAAAAAGAGAATCTTCCCACACCCTTGTGCCTGAAATCGAGTGCCAGCTTGTGGTCATGGTCATCTTTTCCCTTCCATGCACTACTTTTCATACCTATTGCAATATCTTTCCATGCCTCATCGCCAGTATATGCCCTGTACACTCCTACGACCCCCCTCATCCTCCTCCTGTCTTGCAATGAATCCCATTTCAGCTCCTTTATCATATCCGTCACTGATTACATTCTGCGATAATTTCCAGAAACAAATCTAGCAGCCCTTCTTTGCACTCTCTCCAACTCCTGTATTTTTTAATTAATTTCAGTAGAGAGCAACGCCAACTCCTTCAACATCGCACTTACGCTTTCCCTTCAACTATATATACCTGTCACGAATCCGGTGGCTCTTCTTTGGACCTTCTCTGATGCCTCCATTAACCCCTTTAGATGGGGACCTCATACAGAACAACAATATTCTAAGTGACGACGCACTAGTGACTTATATGCAATCGAATTTAACTTCCGGAGTGCATTGTTTTAATTGCGACCCAGAAATCGGAGTATACGATTTTCTTTCCCAATTGCATTCTCGATAAGCTCATTCCGCGACAAATTATTACGAATTGTTCCACCTAGGTATTTAGCGGAATCTACCGTTCTAAGGACAGGCGACTCTTCCATTAAAGCTGTCTGGTGCAACAATTTCTGCTAACGATACAACCAAACACTGTGCCATGCGCAGAACACCCCAAAATTGCCTAAAAATTCCTCAAACAAATTCCTAAAATAAGCCTAAGTAACTTTATAGTATGCTATGTAAAAAATCAGTAAAAAATTATATTGTCTGTTACCTAGTTGTTTACTGAAACCTTTTAGTTAGTTGTGAAAAAAGGATATTGTAGACAAATTAGTTTGTCAATGAAGAGGCATCATTTTATTTTCTCCTTGGTATCACTAATAGCCGTATATAATTCAACATAAACCGATTAATGGACTGCTGGGTTAGCCGGCCTGAGGGCCTCGTGTTTGGCGGATGCTCGCTCCGGAAACAACACGCGCGTGTTCGCCGGAATAGGCCCTGCGCGCCATTGTATGCCCTTATTTATGAGATTACTTCCAAGAGAAATTTTGCCGTTGTTTGTTACTCAATGAAAGCGGGCAGCATTATGCGACGCCGAAGATTGCCATCATAAAACACGGCGCTTTATTTGCGTACAGCTGGCGGCCGTAAAAAGAGCCGCCAGACAACAGGTGCCGACGCCGCCAAAGAGGAGATGCGGGAAGAAAGACTACACCAGTACACGCCCCGCGCAGACAATATGATACGAGCCCCAGGCGGCCGCTGCGTCTTGTACCACACACACAATCGACGTCGCCACCTTATTAGGTTCCTTTCATAACTGTTCACTTTCTTTACTTACACTTTCAACGAAGGAAAAAAAATCTAACAGGGACTACATTTTCGTAATATTATTATTTACGTGTTTATTTTCACAGTACAGCAATGGAACCGTTACATTTTTACTTTTATTATTATTACTATTATTATTGGCGAATGCTCCCAATAAATTGAAGACGTTAAGCAAATGAACCAATCATGTTTTCTTCCAATAGGCTTTCATTCTTTCCGAGAAAGCTTGTTTTGCGTTCTTCCGACCACTTTGGTCTGTATTGTTTTTGATTTGGTTGTTCAGTTATAACTTCCCATTTGTCTATTTTGTTCCTGAAGGTGTCTCTTTCTAGGATGTCTGTTGCTCCTATCTTTGCACTTTTAAGATCCTTCAGAATTTCATTCAGCCAAGGTGCTGGATTTTTAAGTGAAGTCTTTTTTGTCAATCGATTTTCTGGTAACCTCTTAAGGTGACCCAAGAATTTCATTCGCCTTTTCTTAATGTCAATTTCGATGTGTGAAAACTTTTCTGTTGTTTTGATTGATTTTAGTCTGTAACCATCTTTAGTGAGTCTTGCTCCTAGAATTTTTCTAATGATTTTTCTCTCTAATTTTTTCATTTCCTCAAGGTCATGTTTTCTATTAAGTGTTAACGTTTCACTTGCATAGAGGACTGTTGGTTTTATGATTGTGTTATAGTGCCGAATTTTGTTCTGTCTTGACATGGATTTTTTGTTGTAGTCATTTTGGACTAACCCTAAAGCTTTTTTTACTTTTTGGAGGCAATTTTGATGCGATTATTATTTTTTTAGGCCACATAGTCCATACAGAGCGTGCTGGATGTTCGGTAGTTTTGCTGAAATGACACCATCCGGAATTCCGGCTCGATTGCTTGGAGACCATACGGAATAATATTGATTCCAATATTCTCTTATCAAGCCTCTAATGGTCTCGACGTCTGCTACCCCCAAGATCCAACAAAACCAACAAGAAAAAAAAACGAAAATAACAAAACACGAAAACAAAGGAGGTAAAACAGAAAGTAACTCATCAGAACAACAGACACACTCATCTAGTTTTTGTATTCTGAATTTAAATACTCTAGACACAAGTTATTGACGTAGCTGCTATCTTTTTATACCTATTTTAAAGGAGCCAATTCGTCTATTAGAGTATATTTCTCATAGGAACATTCTACTTTTAATTAACTGACATGTGATATTCCTTGAAAGGATATTTCTGTAAGGACTTACAAAAAAGTAGAGACCAGTTTTTCAACAAAATGGTTTTCTTAATGTGGTTCATGAAGAAAAATTACGAGGGAGAAGAAGATTAAGCTATATGAACCAGATTATGAATGACATGAAATGCAGTAGGTATGTAGAATTAAAGAGGAAGGCAGAGAAACGGCAAGCATTGCGAATTGTTACATAACTGATCTTTGGGTTGATGACTAAAAGAAGAACTCATGTGATAGTAACGAGTAGTTGATGAACTTGATCATTAAAAGTGGAAACTTTTAATTTAAATTCAGAATTAGGATTTTAGCATAATTTTCAGATGAATAGTTCATCATCTCTAAATAACAAGTTGTACGATTTTATGTGCAGATTTCTTTAACTTAACGCTTGTAAGTGCCCATTGACCATGGATGATAAACAACAGAGGGGAACAAGTTTATGTTTTGTTTTTTGAGAGTTAACAGATGTGCTGTGTCATGAAGGACGTCAGCCAGTGTTTTGCTGTCAGTGTCTCAGTATCATTATTCATCGCGGAGTCGTCGCGAGTGATCGAATCTGCCGCCGCGGTGATTAATTTCCAGCGCACCGCGGCTACGGTTGACAAGAGAGCATCGTCACTTACATCAACAGTCTGAAAGACTATCGGATGCCCTGTGGCAGACTTCTGCACCTAAACTTCCCACTCTTGTCCGCTTACTTCGTTTCTCAACTATCTTCGTTTTAATGTTCACATAGTAAGCAGGTTCACGAGTCCATGCTTCTTGCCTTGATCGCGTACAGCTATGATTTCAGGCTAAACTGTTTTATTCAGAATGTTACAAGACTTTTCACAAAAAATTTGTAACATCCTGATTCTGGGAACCATTATATCTCATTATCTCAATAATACTTCAAAAAATCATTACTAATGAAAGGTTAATTTGGTCATCGTGCCATCACGAGCCCGGGCTTCGTTGGCGAACTGACAATGTCCAGAGAAATTATCTGTCGAAGGATCTCGATATGACAGCCAGCTAATAATTTAGGAGACCGTTCCGTTTCCTGTAATGGTTTTAAAATTAGTATTGTAGACCATCAATAAGAAAAAGAATCTGTTTAGCTTAAGTCCACATATTATTTATTAGATGCATTTTGTTTATTTATGTTCATTCTATGTAGCTTTTTTATTATATTCCCTGTCTATAAATATCATTTTATATTAAGCAAAGATATATATACAACATTACATGATTTTTTTATTTTTTTATTAATTTAATTGCGATGGAGCTAAGCCTCCGGTGACAATTCCCCTAGTCATCTGCCCATTTTTATTTTATTTTTAATTTTATTTGATAATTGGAGTATCAATTTTCTCCGTTATTTACTTTAACGATTTACAAAATTTTAATTTTAAATTCCTTAAGAATTTTTGGCAAATTATTCATCACTTCACTCGGTAATTTGTTCCCATTTATGACAGTTATTCAAAAACAATTTTATTTCGTTAATGCAATGCGAAAAAAATAATTGCAGAACACTCAATCCGTCATTTTTTTTATTGGACATACAAGATAGTATATTTACTCGATCCAAATGTTTTCTTTATATTCTTTGTTCATAGATATCGATTCATGGCAATCTAAGAAGTAAGTATCACATTACATCATTTGAAGGTCATGATAGTTATTAAATTACAGTTTGATTTAGTTAAGCAGTTGTGAAGAGTTTAGTTGACAGAACTATACGTCAAATCCTTCAATTTTGAGGGGATTCTAAGTTATTTACATTCAGCACATAAGTTTCTTTATATTCTATGTGAAGATGTCGCTGTAATAGTAACTTAAGAAATTATATACAACGTTACAGTTCTATTTAGCTAACCCAGGGATGGCAAACCAATGGCACGCGTGCCGATAATGGCGGAAAAACTACAGATTGCGCAAAATAGGTAGAATTTCTCACCGAATGGACAGTCAGCAAGACCAGGTGGAGCGGCGGTGGGAGAGGTGCTAAGCTAATTTATTCACTTATCTGCTTTGATGACGTCGTTCACCGCATTTACCGATTACGCATTGTTCTTGTGAGTTTTAAACTAATTTCTTTAACCCAGCAGCTTTTTCAAGTTTGTTTGAGTTATATGTACAACTATTGAACATGGCTAATTTGATTTACAAAAAAAAAAAAAAAAAAAAAAAAAAAAAAAAAAAAAAAAAAAAAAAAAAGTGAAAGCTAAGTGTAATAGAGAAGTTCAACCTTTAGAACTTCATCTGTAACTCGGAACTGTGAAACAAATCACAAATCTCTTTGTCAAAAAAGCGAAACTTAAAAATATTAAAGACGAACTTCGAAACAGTTTGTGAGATGACTCCACATCAGCTTGCGTGCTGCTAATAGTAACAAATTATGAGCCTAACTTACATAAGTTATTTGGCATCTAATTTGCAACAACAGAAGTTGCACTAGTTTCATTTTATTTCTTTTCCAATAAATTACTAAGCCATGACTGATGGCACGTCATGGCCTTATTCAAGGAAAAATGGCAGTTAGATCAATAAAGGTTCGCCATCCCTGAGCTAACCTAACCATTTGCGAAAAAGTGACTTGCTAGACACCTGTCGTTTTCTGACGGCCTAATTATAACAATGGCGGTTTTGTGAATGTGTCGAACAGTTGGACTTCTTGGCTGTGTATTGTGACGTACAATAGGAAGCTTAAGAGCAGACTGCAGTGTTCTAAGTGTCTCCCGAGGAACAATCTTGGAGCAGCTATCAGGGTCCCCGCGGGACTAGTTAGCAGTCCTCTTTGATTCTCGCAGTTGGACTGCCTCTCCTGATTAATTAAAACGGATGGGGGAGGCAGGTTGTTTTGGAGGGAGAGGAAGGTTGTCAGTAGAGAGTCTCGTCAAAGGCGCCATCCGGCCCTAATTGCTGGTGTGGGTTAGTGACTGGCGGCAGATTACCTGTCCGGCCACATCTACTGCCGACAACCCACCTGGCGCTGACGGACACTGGCGAGGTCATCCTCAGTGGGCTGTGCTGAGAAGATCACCAACTTCAGTTTAAGACGCGTACGCACAGTGCGAGGCAGTTTTGTCGGCGCATGGCATGTGACGCATGCCTCGCAGTGTGCGATTGTCGTCCCGACCCTGTGCAACGCACGTGCGGGGTTATTCGTGTATGTGTCGGTAAATTCGTTGTGTTCATAGGCGCCACAGCCCGAGCGGCGCGTTGCATGTGGACGGGTGAAGTTTGCCTCACTTCTCACGCATAGTGGTCAACCAAGACAACAACCAACCACTTCTAATTCTTTATACATGAATGTATGATTGTCAAGATTATGTATCTCTATGTATAAATAAACGTTCAGCGGTAAATTATTATTTACCTTATTATATAAATATATAATTTTCAGTATTATTTTTAATTTTTTCTCGCATATGGCTTTACGTCTAGCCGACGTCTAGGTCATTGGAGACGACAAAAGGACTGGGGACTAGGAACGGGAAGGAATTCGGCAATCGCATTTTCAAGGAAGCATTCCGGTATTTACCTGGATGGATTTGGGGAAGCCATAGAAAACCCAAATCTGGATGCCCGGTCGGGGTTTCGAACCCGCGTCCTTCCGAATGCGAGGTCAGAGAGTTACCACTTACCCACCACGATCGGTTTTAATTCTTAAATCTATAAATAAACATTTTATCTTTTTATACGATATAATTTAAAAAAAAAAGTTTTGGTATAATTCTGTATATTTCAATAATAAGCATTTGTTCTTAGTCCTATAAACAAACTGTAAACTCTACCTAATTTATATTTTATAATACAGGAATTGGTAGATAACAATCAAGGTTCTACTTTTGTACTTTATATAAAGTTTTAGTACTTTCATTAATGCATCACACACTTCTGGAACAATTGTTGTTATTGTTTGTTTGGATATGTGGTACAATTATTGTAAACCTGTGTATGAATCACCACTTGCTAAGAAACTTAATGTATTAAGTATTCTTTCGTTGACGGTTACAGCGGGTTGCACATATATGTTTTTCATTTTTACGAGAGGCTCTATTAGACTCAAAGATATTCAAAATCTTCATTGACTACACACACGAAATTAGTATCTTCTTTTCAATTTATATCCTTTAAAAGTCCGTTTCAGATTCACAACACTGCTGGTAAAGTTTGTTTAGCCGTCACCTCGGTCAACGTTTTACCATCTGCCTCTGTACACACTAGAACAGGCCATACACGTGAATGTATTGGTCGCAAAGCGTAGTGTACAATAAAGGTCATGTTGGACTTGCACATAAATTCCGTCGTAGGTAAAGCTAATTCTAAATTAACATTCATAGGTCGTATTTTGAGGAATTGTAATGCTCATACAAAGGAAATAGAGTACAAAAATATATTGCGTCCGCATCTGGATTACTGTTGTGGAGTTTGGAATCCGTATCCCAAGGGATTGACTGACTCAGTGGAGAGGGTACAGAGGAGAGCCTCTCGATTCGTGACTTGTTGCTACAGCCCTTATGAAAGCGTCACAGAATTGATACGTAGATTGGGCTGGGATAATTTGGAAGACAGATGGAGTCGTTTTTGTCTGAAATTATTGGAAAATATGAGAAATTCTTTGACTTCCTACACAAATTGAAGTACTTTATTGATGCTTCAAGTCGGCACATAAAGTCTCGCTGCAAAAATATTGAAGTCGATGGTGGGATTTTCTGACATTAGTTTAATCTTTTGTAAAATATGTGCATGTTTTTCCATGAATGAAGTAATTCAATAAGTTATTTTTGTGCTCTTGATCATTTAACCTCCATTAATATTTACCAATCCCCCTGAATCACCCTGTATACTTTCACGTCCATTAGCCGTAAAAGCCTTGGTTACTCCTGCATGGCTACTTTCCGGGCAAAAAACAGAAAGGTCGACAGATACAAAATACCTTGGAGTCACTATACAGAAAAAGCTTCTTTTCCGGAAACATATATTGGACCGGAGAAAACGGCACTGCGATACTTACAAACTTATTTCTAAAACTGAACAGTGCTGAACTAGCCACAGCAACAAAAACGTAGGATATACAAAGCAGTCATCCGCTATGGGTTGCAGGTGTGGAAACAGCAACCAAGATAGACCACCTCGAGCGATTACAGAACCGATACCTACGAGTAAATTTAAGAGCATCCAGATTCACACCATCTGACCTCCTTCATGACACAGCGGCCATCAACACAATATACGTAGACATTTCAAACAAACGGAAGAGTTTTATGACCGGATTGAAAAATTCAGAGAAACTGACGAAAGGCTCCATACTCTTGGCACAAAAATGCTAAGACACTGGCTCGCCTATAAAGTGCCACTAAGTAATATATATCAGACAGAAAGGAGCTGATATGATTATAAGAAAACTGTAACCGTATTTCACGTAAGGTCGTCTTTGACGAACAACAGCAAGTTTTCCCCTTCAACGAACAGGAAAAGCAGTCCTCAAAATTAACCTACCCCATACAGATTGGCATGTAAAGTAGAGCTACCTTGGTAGCGGGATTTTTCACAAAAATAAAATTGTCTTCCACAGCTTCTTCTTCTCGTGTCAATGACAGCATAAAATATGCGGCACTTTTTCCGCCAATGAGATGGCTTTGTCAGTAGCTGATCGGAGGTCAAACTCGGATACATTCATTCCCATTTGTGAACAAGACAACAGATATACCATAGTTTCTCTCTCCCCGCACGAACATGTGGTATCTAGCTGATCTCCCAGGTATCTCCATGAGGCAAGCGTATATTTGGAACGACCAATTCCAACTCGAATCCTATTTAGTGACCTCCATATGGGCCACATCTATACAAGTAAACGCACGTGTTATTCCTCTGTGTATATGATTGAGATGTGCGTTCTTGCGTTGTGAATGAATGAAAGATGAAGAAAGGAAGATAGTCAGCCTCGTTTCCTACCCATTCAGACTTAATCTTCCAAAAGACACACAGACGAGGTCAGAACGCTAACCATTACAACCACCACGCTCGGTGAAAAATACAACTTGCACTCCAAGAATAACATAAAAATTATCGCTATAGGGATCATATAAACACAAGCTCTTTCGTTTTGTCATAGGTGTGGTTAGATAGCGTAAAGTATGAAATAAAGTGTTTTGGAAATGATGGGTAAGGAAAATTCTAAAAGAACCTCACAGACAGAAAAGACAGGATGGTGAGTCACATTCTAAGACATTTACATGCTTGACAAACCTCGACAAGCTGTCATAAAGTGAAACATGTGGATAGGACGCTTGGCTTGGCTTGAGTAGGCTAGCTAGCACTTGTGGCTGATCCGATCGAGTGTCGGTGTTTTGGCTCAAATTAAAGGAAGTTCGCGGCCAGTGCTTGCGAAGCGGCTACACGTTTGTGGAGTTATAGTATCGGTTGTGCACTGACGGCGGACAGACGTGCGTTCCTGTTTGTTGTGACAGAAGTTGTAACTGTATGTTTGAATAAATTAATAAATAAATATGTCTGGCCCTATTGGTTTACTTAATTAGTACTGAGTCTGGACAATTTAATTTAATTTAATTGCAATGGAGCACAGGCTCCTGTGGCAATTTCCCTGCACCCCCATCTTCCCCCTATCCTGCACCCACCTACATTAGCCCTCTACAAATTTTAACTTTTAAATTCTTTATCGTTTTCGGTAAGTTATTCATCATTTCTCTTGGTAACTCATTCCAATCCCTGACACCCTTACCTAAAAAAGAGAATCTTCCCACACCCTTGTGCCTGAAATCGAGTGCCAGCTTGTGGTCATGGTCAACACTACTTTTCATACCTATTGCAATATCTTTCCATGCCTCATCGCCAGTATATGCCCTGTACACTCCCATTACCCTCCTCATCCTTCTGTCTTGCAATGAATCCCATTCTAGCTCCTTTATCATATCCGTCACTGATTGCATTCTGTGATAATTTCCAGAAAAAATTCTA
Organism: Vandiemenella viatica; assembly: GCA_031002005.1. Classification (NCBI taxonomy): domain Eukaryota; kingdom Metazoa; phylum Arthropoda; class Insecta; order Orthoptera; family Morabidae; genus Vandiemenella; species Vandiemenella viatica. The sequence goes on along the minus strand of JARYHS010011408.1, from coordinate 12,389,123 downwards.
GCAGTCCTTTTTTTTGCACCCTCTCCAACTCCTGTATTCGATACGTAAAATGAGGGTTCCGTCCTACTCCACCATATTCGAGCAATGGTCTGACCAAAGTTTTGTAACCCAATTCCTTTACTTCTCTCGTGCATCTCCTCATCACTCTCCTCCAACAAGTGCAAAAATTTGAAACCTTTCCTACCACCTGTCCAATGTGTCCTGCCCAGTTAATCTTGTTATCAAAAGTAATGCAAAGATATTTACAATTCAAAGCTTCAGCAAGCAATTCTTCCCCACCTTATATTCATAATTAACCTTTTGTTTTTTATTTGTGTATCTAGTACACGAGTTCATAGTTATATTCAGTTCTGAGCAGCTTTAAATCTATTGCAGATTCGGTGTAGACACAGTCGCCACGCGTAAATTGCCCGAAATTAAGTCACTCAACGTTGCTACGAGCATACAAATGAAACATCCTTCCTGGAACACAGTTAACACTTATTTATTACTTAAAAGTTCACCAGCTGCTACAAAATACCGTGTAAACCACCAGGTGTATAATTCTAATCGGACCTCGTAGATCTGAAGATTGCCCGGTTCGGTTAAGCAGTGAACAAGACTATTTATAATCGCCAAACCTGCCACACATGTGACGGCACCACACTTCACTGTTCACAGTTCCTACTCAATACAGCTTTGCACTGAAACTGCCACCGACACTGCAATTAAGTCTGCAGTCATGCTTTATAAAGTTCCTACAGCTACCTTACAGCTCACTCGCTCACAGTACATTCGGTTATTCCCACGCGCTCTTACACATCGTTTCTGTCTCTCGCCATCTTGTCCCCTCTCTCTCTAACTTTGTTCAACAACCAACTTTCTTCTTCCTTTTTTTTCTTTCTTTTCCTTATTCCTGAGATAATCCTCACGCGTTTCTGCGATATTACAACACCGTAATTCTCACAGTGGTGTTACAATGTGCTGCAGGAAATATAAATAACTGATCCAAAAATGATATTTTACAATTCCTCGAATGCTACCAAGTAGAACTCTGCATTTGGAACCCAAAGAATAGAGATCATAAAAAAAAGTAGCTGATGCTTGGATTCCTCTTAGTGCAGTTTTAAATAAACCTGTCACGGAGATAAGAAAAAAGATAGAAATTCTTTGTTGTCATATTTCGTACACATTTAAAGGCAAAACAATATTCTATTCGCTCTGGCTCAGATATAAATTTATTAATTTAGTTTGTATGATATAGCTTCTTTGAAGTCTGTATTTTCTTTAGAAATCATAGGTGAAATTTCATTCAACCAATATTCATAATCAGCATAGCTCATCCGACAGAAGTTATCATACTGCCCACGTGGTTCGAAAAGAAGCTCATTAAATGTTTCTTCCATAAATTCTCTGCAGTAAAAAAATAATTGATGCAGACATTATAATGTCGTTAAAACAACAATTATTATATATTCTAATTATAAAACAATATACGTTATACTAAATGAAATACATTCATGAAACTATATAGTAGTCTTAGTTATATGAATGGTATTATAATGATTACCTGGTACGGTATTTAGGTTTTTTAACATCCATTATCTTCTTTGCCGTCTTTCTCTTGTTTTTATTATATATAAAAGTAGGTTGGCCAAAAGTTATGGCCGACATAACCTCGACGTACCGTCATGCTCGCTTCTCCAAAACATCAAGCGCACTAGCAAGCGTGTGGATGACGATGTTTCGGCTCCCCAAAATTAGCCAAGCGTTTGTAGAGGCTTAGAGTTCGTGGGGAGCCAAGCGTGTTGTCCCGGGGTAATATGCTAGACACACCTACTTCGTAAACACTCCTCATAAACAACGCTATCCTGGTCCAGAAGACAGTGCGGTAGTGTGGCGTGTGCTTTTAGGAAAAGTAAATTCTGGATCATACTGTTCCAATAACAAAATTATCAACTTTGAATGTCAAAATAATCATGAATCTTTAGCTAGCCACATAAAATATTATTTGAATTAACGGGAGAAATGAATTATTTTTTTTTTTATCTGTTTAACGTCTCTTAACAGCGAGGTCTTTAGAGACGGGAAAGGAAGGGCGTAAGGAACGGGAAGGAACTCGGCCATTACCTTTTGAAGGAAGCATCCCGGCATTTGCCTGGAGTGATTTGGGAAACCATGGAAAACCCAAATCTGGATGCCCGGACGGGGATTGGTACCGCCGTCCTCCCGAATGCGAGGCCAGAACGCTAACCGTTGTACCACCACGCTCGGTGGGAGAACTTAAAAGTCAGTGTACAATTTATTAAAACTTGATCACTGTGAAATTATGCAAACATGAAGTTTGTTTTATTAAGAAATAAACAGTTACTAATCGTTGAATGTCTGTAATGTTAAACAGTTGGAGCAATATCTCAGGGTCGATCACTGGGTAGTGTCGATTGCATAAGTTTCCGCCTTGAACGAAGATTTTACCGTTTCGCCAGGCGCCAGGTCGGGAACCTCGCATCAACAGCCAGAATAGCACCGCGGGGGTCGTCCAGCTTTCTCCAGCGGCGGAACTTGGTGGCCGCTTCCGGCCAGGCCCCGGCCCTTCCAGTGCTCAGGCCTCGGTGAAGGTCACTTGCGGCTGTATCAGAAGAGGATCCTCCATTCTTCTTCTCCGAGCAAGACTCTGTACCCTTTTATGGTGTTGTGGAGTCCGGCCCATGGCGAATTACAGCACTGCCCGCCAAAGTAACAGCACCTGACAGGTTCACAGAACAAACAAAAAACACAAAACATTAATAAATTGTTGGAAGCTCTTCTATCGTCTCCCACCACTTTCAGGAAGCTCCTGTTTACATTTTTTGCTGTCGTCAGTCTTTAGACGGGTTTGATGCAATCCTCCATCCCTTCCTATCCTGAGCTAACCTCTTCATTTCTACATACCCCTTACAGCCCACGTCCTCAATTATCTGCTTCATATATTCTAATCTCTGTCTACCTCTACATTTCTTACCTTCAACTGTTCCCTCCACTAACAAATTAACCAATCCAGCATGTCTCAAAACATGACCTACCAGCCTGTCTCTTCTTCCTGTAAGCTTCTTCCATAAACTTCTTTTCTCACCCATCATCTCTAAAACTCGTTCATTTCTTACTTTGTCTGTCCACCTAATTTTCAGCATTCTTCTGTAGCACCACATTTCAAATGCTTCAAGTTTCTTTCTTTCCGGTATTCCTAAGGTCCATGTTTCGCTACCGTAAAGTGCTGTGCTCCACACATAGAGTTTTAAGAAGTTCTTTCTAATTCCTAGATCAATATTTGAAACTAAAAGGTTTCTCTTTTTCATGAAGGCTCTTTTTGCTAGTGCTATTCTGCTTTTAACATCATTCCTGCTTCGGCCATCGGTTGTAATTTTACTTCCCAAGTAACAGAATTCTCTTACCTCTCCTATTGCTTCCGATCCTATTTTTATATCTAATCTACTAGTATTGGTATCATTTCTGCTACATTTCATCACTTTAGTCTTGCTTTGATTTATATTCAGTCTTCAGTATTTTGTTCATGCCATTCAATAACTTCTCAATATCCTCAGCCCTCTCTGCTAATAAGACAATGTCGTCAGCAAATCGTAGCATACTGATTTTTTCTCCCTGAAAACTTATGCCACATGGAAATTTTTCTTTGAATATCTTCATTGCTTCTGCTACATACAAGTTGAATATTAACGGGGATAGACTACAACCTTGTCTCACACCCTTTTTAACTGATGCATGTCTCTCATGATTCTCTACTTTTATTACAGCCACTTGATTCTTATCTAAGAAACGGCATTAAGGTACATTTTCAGTCGACGGCACCAGTCAACGGTATTTTGCGGGTCTTATACGAAATGTGCCCAAATAGAAAGCGAGCCTTAGTTATTTATGGTGGCTATAAATCCACAGAGTGTCAAAGTCAGGTAGAACGGTTCAGTCACCCACCGGACGTGTAACTCTGGGCGCTTTGGTGACTCGCCTATACCTGTCTGTTCGACATGCCGCACCGCCAACATTCACACAGACAGTGGGAACACTTGGTCCCTAATAACACTGTACTTATTAATTCATTACAATAGTCATAGTTGCTAGTTATGGCAGAGCTGTTGACAGTAAACAAAATGTCGGCTCCGAATGATAAGTCAACGACCATACTCGGGGGACAGGCCTAAGTAATCGCAACGCAACAACAAAAAAGAAGCAAATGAGTGAGAAAAATTAAAATACGTCTTTCATAAACACTTAGAAAAATTTCCATGTGCCATAAGTTTTCAGGGAGAAAAAAATCAGTATGCTACCATTTGCTGACGACATTGTCTTGTTAGCAGAGAGAAGTTACTGAATGGCATGATCAAAATACTGAAAGAAGATTTTGGACTGAATATAAATCAAAGCAAGACTAAAGTAATGAAATGTAGCAGAAATGATACCAGTACTAGTAGATAAGATATAAAAATAGGATCGGAAGCAATAGGAGAGGTAAGAGAATTCTGTTACTTGGGAAGTAAAATTACAACCGATGGCCGAAGCAGGAATGATGTTAAAAGCAGAATAGCACTAGCAAAAAGAACCTTCATGAAACAGAGAAACCTTTTAGTTTCAAATATTGATCTAGGAATTAGAAAGAACTTTTTAAAACTCTTTGTGTGGAGCACAGCACTTTATGGTAGCGAAACATGGACTTTAGGACTACCAGAAATAAAGAAAATTGAAGCATTTGAAATGTGGTGCTACAGAAGAATGCTGAAAATTAAGTGGACAGACAAAGTAAGAAATGAACGAGTTTTGGAAATGATGGGTGAGGAAAGAAGTTTGTGGAAGAAGCTTACAGGAAGAAGAGACAGGCTGGTAGGTCATATTTTGAGACATGCTGGATTCGTTAATTTGCTTGTTGAGGGAACAGTCGAAGGTAAGAACTGTAGAGGAAGACAGATTAGAATATATGAAGCAGATAATTGAGGACGTGGGCTGTAAGGGGTATGTAGAAATGAAGAGGTTAGCACAGGATAGGAAAATATGGAGGATTGCATCAAACCAGTCGAAAGACTGACGACACACACACACAAAAAACACACACAAAAAAATACTTAGTACATAAACGGCTGTAGTGAAATCGCAGTGAAAACTTCAAATTAACATATACGAATATCCTGGAGAGTAATAACTTAACTGTTTACCAATCCCGAACACGGCTGGTGAAATAATTGGCTCGTGCGATTTCGTTCGTCGCGCGCAGTCACTAAATTTGGGAGCCGCCCTAACGATCTTTTCGAATGTTATTAATTGCGAGCTATTAATTTTGTCCCCTCATCAATCCTAACTTATGAATTTGCATTCGATAGATTCATTTGCAACTTGAAATGTCAATATGTGAAGAGAGCGAGTGGTAAAATTAATGCAAAAGCAGGGAACTAATTTCACATCGCATTAAACTCTCATCGAGGCGACCGCAACTAATGCCACCAAGTTAGCGATTCACAAAGCCATTGTTAGTGGAAATTAATATTTGAGGTTTAACTTGTGTATTATTACGACAGACAGAGTTGTTTAAAGCAGGATAGGGCAGAGAAGATTTGATATTATTATATTTTTTAGACATGTCTAATTATTACGTTCTGAGTCTATAATATCAGAAAAATTAAACCATAACATTAAAATACGAGGGCGAATCAAAAAGTAAGTTTCACTTCCAAGTTATGGCCATTTATGAAACCGTAAACATTTCTCGGAACGGTCAACTAACTTATCGATTCCGGGTGTGTAGACATCACCTCCAGCGCTATGTAACCACCTGGAGACAGTTGCTTTCACCTCCTCATCGTTTCTGAATCGTCGTCCACCGAGATCCACTTTTAGCTTACCGAACACATGGTAATCGCATGGCGCTAGTCTGGACTGTATGGAGGATGTAACCTTACCTCCCACTCGAATCGCTGCAGCAGTTCAGACGTTTGATGGGTCGTGTGAGGTGTTGCGTTATCGTGTGATTATCACGTGTTCGGTAAGCTGGAAAAGGATCTCGCTGGACGACGATTCAGAAACGACGAGGAGGTGAAAGCAGCTGTCTCCAGGCGGTTACATAGCGCTGGAGGTGATTTCTACGCATCCGGAATCAAAAAGATGGTTGACCATTCAGAGAAATGTTGGCATTCTCTCGGGGACTATGTGGAAAAGTGAACTTACATTGTATGTTGTCATAGCCTTGTTGTCCACGTGTAGGTGGTTTCATTTATGGTCAAAATTTGGAAGTGTAACTTACTTTTTGATTCGTCCTCGTATATAAACCCATATATATGTCTCTAAATATGCAAATATATAACGGGTCGTGTGTGTCTTTGTGTTTGAAACGTCATCAACCAATAACTTGCTAACACATTTTAATGGGACTCCGCAGTTTTAAATCTTGGGATTAAACTTAAAGCCTGCGGTATGACTCAGGATTCAATGTGACTGAGTACCGGAGAAAAATTGTCTTCGAGTAGCTGAATATAACCACCTTCCCTGAATGGTGGTTCAGTTTGACCAGAGTTCCCAGTCAATGGCATATAAGCAGAGCCATACAAAGACAGAGCCAACAGCAGCTTGCGCAGTTCCTTCCTGACAACCTGGGTCCATGGCTGCGTGGAATATGTCAACTACTGGAACTATGCTATTAGCTCTTACCAATCACAGATCATATTATGATCACTCTAGTTTTTTCGAGTCACCTCGGATCAAACCGATATGTTCGCGAGCGCCAATGAGATTCTGCAGCCGATGACATTCTATTAGGAGAGGCACTCGCGTCGGTCTTCTACTGCCATTGTAAATGAGAACACCGTCTGCTTGGGAGTATCCATAAACCACGTGGCTCCATTTTGGCCTCCTGTGAAGCCCCCCTCCGCTCCTACCACGTAGCCTGACGTTGTTTTTCCCTCTACGCCCCTCCCCTTCCCCCATCTGACATTACCCCAGAAGACATTTTGTACTGTTTTCTCTTGTCAGACTATCGTATATTATATATGGCGGTAATTAAATGACGGAAATAAATATTCACATGTTGTTGTGTTGTCTGAATCTTATATTAACTGTGACGAATAATAAGAATGAGGGGTTACGCCCTTTGTTTCGGAACCCCTCCCCTCCCCTTACGCAGCCCAGCCAACCCCCACCTCCTCCCCTTCCCTAGGCCGAGTTAAGTAGTTTATGAACGCTCCCTTAGCTACTGGTTTTTAATTCATATAAACTCAGATGCGTTTCGCCCTTATGGAACAGGGAATCGTCAGTGACTGTAAATATACATACACGATAGTGTTAAGAAATTTTCAGTATTAATATACATAACTAACTAATACGAAAATAGACTCTATTTACGAATTATGATTAAGACAGTTACATGCTGGTCGGGAGCAGCTGTATTTGCACTTTTCTTTCAACCAGAACTGTTGCTGTGGTTTCGTATAACTACTGTGACCTTCAAAAGGATGTTCCTATCGCATGACATTTGGCACTACATCTAGACATCTAGATATGTACTCTGCAATTCACAAAATTGTGGGTGGGAGAGGGGTTAATCTCTACTCTGTGCATTCCAATCGCGAATAGCACGAGGGAAGAAGGAATTCATACCAGCATCAGTGCGGCATCTTATTTCTCTAATCTTATCACCACTATCATTGCGGCACAAATAAGTTGGTTGACGAAGTTTTTCACCGCACTCATAAGTGAAAGTGGGTGCACACATGTTTAGCGATAAGTTCAAACGAAACGTGCGTCGTCTATCTGCCAGAGACTCCCAGCCTAGTCTACTAATCAGTTCTGTGACGCTTTCGTAAGGACTGTAGCAAGCGGTCACGAATCGAGCGGCTCTTCTCTGTACCTTCTCTATACTTTCGATCAACCCCTTACGAAATGGCACAAGAGTAGTCCGAGTGAGGACGCACGAGAGTTTTGTACGCTATTTCCTTTGCTTGTACATTACAATTTTTCAAGATTCTACCAACAATGTATCTACTAGGTTATGTCGAACAATGCGTGCAATATTGGTGGCGTCATAACGGAGACATCTCTCACAATACTGTGTTTAGTTGGTAGAGGCGAGTCAAGGTCACTCAGCTCTATCCCCACTCCGCTGCCCCAGCCCCTACAGACGAAGGGGGAACAGCTGCCGCGCATGCGCAACCATCTTACCAACGTATGTGGAACAATATGTTGCATTTTATTTCGTAATATCGAGCATTTTAATTATTTCTCATTGAGCGAAATTAGTGAATCGTGTGTCGTAGAAGTTTCATGTTTACCAGCTTCAATTTCATACGTTAAAAAAGATAAACATTATTTACATGACTTCAATGAATATAATTTACTGTTTCTAGGAATTTTTAGTTTTAAAAGTTGCGCAAGACGTTTCGAGAACTAAATCCAAGTTTTAGACGTGTTTACCAGTGGAAGTTAATGCTTTAGACACGTTGTGTAAATTTTGAAATGAAAGTGGTAATGACTTAATTTTTTGTTTGAGTTTTGAGTGATAATTGCGTTATTCATTACGAGGACACGCCCTTCTTCCAACTCTTCAGCAAGTTAGAAAAGCATTCTGTGAACACTTCAATACTGATTTCTTGGTGATAGTCGCCAGAAAATTTATATTGAAACACTAAACCAGCCCCTTCAACGAATCCATGATTTGCTGACCCCCAATTTCCTTATGGTTGGATATTCGCCTTGATAATGAAATTCTATTACAGAGCGCCGAATGATATCTTTCCGGAAGTCATACATCTCCATGACCTGTTTATCCCGGTTAATGGTTTTTTTTTGTTTTTTTTTTTTTTTCACGCTGCACTGTTCGTATAAATACGCCACACGCCTCTGCTGTAATTTTTTGCGGTTGCCTAAAAAGTATATTAACTTTTTTTACTGTCTTGAAAAAATTATGCACATCAGAAATTTTTGTTTTTGACTGTCGCCTAATATAGCTATCGGAGGCCATTTCACGTACAGCGTTTTTTTTAACGATGTATTGGTACAAACACGACAATACTGCGCCATACCACAATGCCTCTTGCCTGCCTGTAGGCAGCATTCTGGTCGGTTGGGAAGGCAACGGGAGGGGGGGGGGGGGGGGAGGTTTGGTGGTGAGGTGAGGCGCGGGGCGAAGGGAATATGACCATGACGCGCCACTTGAGAGTGGACATAGTATACGACAAACGGAGAGAATAACTCGTATGAATACATTTGTGAGGGCGCGTGTGGATCCTCCAGTGGTTCACGTGACTCTGGCGACCTCATGCGGCAGTCTGCTCTGCCCGCGCGTTAATCTGAGTACGCCGTACAGCGCACAGAGCGTTAATTATCTTTTGTGCCGTTGAAATTACCTCCTGCTGAACGTATAATGCACTGCTGTGCCCAGCCTGGCCTTAACGCTCACATACTGGGAGAAACGACGGAACCTTCTCGATAAGCACTTCCCAGAACACTGACCAAGAGAAGACACCCATAAATTACGTCACAAATTAAGGGGGAGGGTGGGATCAGCAAAGGGTGACAATTTGGAGCGGGGGGGGGGGGGGGGGAGAGCCTCAAGCTTCGTGACGTCACATGTATAATTTGTATCACTTTTTGGCAAGTGGCGACCGTGCGAGTTCACGCTCACTGTAACTACCTTTGACACACGCCGAAAGCTTTGACAGAACATGACTTCCGCATACTTATTTAAACGCTCGTGTGGCGTCTGTGGTATGTATCTTTCATCATAAACAGCCACTAACCAACACAAGCAATCACGTAAGAGGCAACAAGAGGTTTTGCCCCACGAAGATTCGTCCTGACATAATTCCCACTAGACGTGACGTGAAAGCATGGGCGTTTCCAGCAAGTGGCAAGCTGCCCCCCCCCCCCTAGAAGAAAAATCAAGTTGCCTGCAGTACGTTTTGACGAGTGAAGAACTGGATTAAGAGCACAATGGGAGAGGAAAGATAGACTAGATTATGCCTGATGTGTGTGCATCAAAATTTCGTGAAAACATACCATGAGATATTGACAAACAAAGTTAGTGAAAAATTTTCTGAGAATCCAAGACTATTACAGTTTACATAAAACTGTAATTGAATTACGATCTTAAATACATAGTAGGGTCCTTAGGTTTAGTATTTGGATTGCTATGTTAATCAATAATACAAATAGTTTCCTCAATAAGTCTGATTTGCATTTTGTAACAAATCGTCATTTCTCAGTTCCCCACCCCACTTGCTCAACACCAATACAAGTTGCCCCCTCCCCCCCTCCTAGTTCTGATCCTGGATACACCTTTGCGGGGGGAG
>JARYHS010011408.1:12324475-12377822 GCA_031002005.1 Vandiemenella viatica | reverse complement strand
AGCTCTTACCAGTTTGAATCACAGATCATATTATGATCACGCTAGTTTTTTTCGAGTCACTTCGGGTCAAACCGATATGTTCGCGAGCGCAAATGAGATTCTGCAGCCGATGACATTCTATTAGGAGAGGCAACTCGCATCGGTCTTCTACTGCCATTGTAAATGAGGGAGTATTCATAAACCACGTTGCTCCATTTTGGCCTCCTGTGAACCCCCCTCCCCTCCCCCCACGTAGCCTGACGCTGTTTTTCCCTGCACGCTCCTCCCCCCCATCTGACATTACCCCAGAAGACATTTTGTACTGTCTTCTCTTATGTACGGCTGTAATTAAATGACGGAAATAAATATTCACATGTTGTTGTGTTCTCTGAATCTTATATTAACTATGACGAATAATAAGAATGAGGGGTTACGCCCTTTATGTTGGAACCCCTCCCCTCCCCCCACGCAGGCTAGCCAACCCCCCCCTCCTCCCCCTCCCTAGACCGAGCCAAGTAGTTTATGGACACTCCCTTAGCTACTGGTTTTTAATTCATATAAACTCAGATGCGTTTCACCCTTATGGAACAGGGAATCGTCAGTGACTGTAAATATACATACACGATGGTGCTAAGAAATTTGCAGTATTAATATACATAACTAAATAATAACAAAATAGACTCTAGTTATGAATTATGATTAAGACAGTTACGTGCTGGTCGGGAGTAGCTGTATTTGCACTGTTTTTTCAACCAGAACTGTAGCTGTGGTTCCGTATAACTACTGTGACCTTCAAGAGGATATTTGTACCTTCCTTTCCCATGACATTTGGCACTACATCTAGACATCTAGATACGTACTATGCAATTCACAAAATTATGGGTGGCAGAGGGCTTAATCTCTATTCTGTGCATTCCAATCGCGAATAGCACGAGGGAAGAAGGAATTCATACCAGCATTAGTGCGGCATCTTATTTCACTAATCTTATCACTACTGTAATTTCGGCACAAATAGGTTGTCGGACGAAGTATTTCACCGCACTCATAAGTGAAAGAGGGTGCACACATGTTTAGCGATAAGTTCAAACGAAACGTGCGTCGTCTATCTACCAGAGACACCCAGCCCAGTCTACTAATGAGCTCTGTGACGCTTTCATAGGGACTGTAGCAAGCGGTCACGAATCGAGCTGCTCTTGTCTTGTACCTTCTCTATACTTTCAATCAACCCCTTACGAAATGGCAGTTCTTCTAATCTAGATGTCACATCGGGTGTACCTCAAGGAAGTGTAATAGGACCACTTCTTTTCTTAATTTTTATAAACGATCTCGGAGACAAAGTGAAAAGTCTTTTTAGATTGTTTGCTGATTATGCGGTTATTTACAGGGAAGTAAGGAATTTGGCTGATTGTTTAGCAATTCAGCGTGATATGGATGTTATTTTGGCATGGTGCGCTGAGTGGCAACTCACACTAAATTGTAAAAAGTGTAAGACAATGAGCATAACTAACAAAAAGAATCCAATTGTTCAGAAATACGAGGTAAGCAGTTCAGTTATTGATATGGTCGATTCTATGAAATATTTGGGAATAACAGTACAAAGGAACATGAAATGGGACTTACATATTAATACGTTGGTAGGTAGAGCTAATTTTAAGCTGCGGTCCCTTGGTCGAATTTTGAAAAATTGTAATGAACAAACAAAGGAGATAGCGTACAAATCTCTTGTGCGTCCACATTTGGACTATTGTTGTGCCATTTGGGATCCGTTTCGTAAAGGGCTGATTGAGAGTACAGAGATGAGCCGCTCGATTCGTGACCGCTTGCTACAGTCCTTATGAAAGCGTTACATAACTGATTAGTAAACTAGGCTGGTAGTCTCTGGTAGATAGACGACGCACGTTTCGTATAAACTTATTGGTAAACATGCGTACTCCCACTTTCACTTACGAGTGTAGTGAAATACTTCGTCCACCAACCTATTTGGGTCGGCATGACAGGAAAGATAAAATTAGAGAAATAAGGTGCCGCACTGATTCTTATATGAATTCCTTTTTTCTTCCTACCATTAGGGATTGGAATGCACAACAAAGAGATTAGATTTGGTGACTTGCAGAGTATATATGTAGATGTAGATGTAGATGTAGATGTAGATGTAGATGTAGACAACAGTAGTCCAAATGAGGACGCACGAGAGTTTTGTACGCTCTCTCCTTCGCTTGTTCATTACAATTGTTCAATATTCGTCCAATAATGTATGTACGAGGTTATGTCGTATAATGCGTGCAATATTAGTGGTGCGCTAACGGATACATCTTGCAATACGACAAACGGAAAGAAATAACTCGTAAGAAATAACTTCAACGAATCCATTTGTGATGGTGCGTGTGGATCCACCAGTGGTTCACGTGACTCTGGCGACCTCATGCGGCAGTCTGCTCTGCCCGCGCGTTAATCTGAGTACTCCGTACAGCGCACAGAGCGTTAATTAGCTCTTGTGCCGTGGAAATTACCTCCTGCTGAAGGTATAATACACTGCTGTGTCCAGCCTGGCCTTAACGCTCACATACTGAGAGAAACGACGGAACCGTCTCGATAAGCACTTCCCAGAACACTGACTAAGAGAAGACACCCATAAATTACGTCACAAATTAAGGGGGAGGGTGGGATCAGCAAAGTGTCACAATTTGGAAGCAGGGGAGGGGGGGGGAAGAGCCTCAAGCTTCGTGAAGTCAAATGTATAATTTGTATCACTTTTTGGCAAGTGGCGACCGTGCGAGTTCACGCTCACCATAACTACCTTTGACACACGCCGAAAACTTTGACAAAATATGACTTCTGCATACTTATTTAAACGCTCATGTGGTATGCATCTTTCATCATAAACAGCCACTAACCAACACAAACAATCACATAAGACGCAACAAGAGGTTTTGCCCCACGAAGATTCTTCTTGACATATTCCAACTAGACGTGACATGGAGGCATGGGTGTATCCAGCGAGGGGCAAGCTGCCCCCCCCCCCCCACCTAGAAGAAAAATCAAGTTGCCTACAGTACGAGTGAAGAACTGGATTAAGAGCACTATGGGAGACGAAAGATTGACTAGATTATGCCTGATGACTGTGCATCAAAACATACCATGAGATATTGACAAACAAAGTTAGTGAAAAATTTTCTGAGAATCCAAGACTATTACAGTTTACATAAAACTGTAATTGAATTACGATCTTAAATACATAGTAGGTCCTTAGGTTTAGTATTTGGATTGCTATGTTAATCAATAATACAAATAGTTTCCTCAATAAGTCTGATTTGCATTTTGTAACAAATCGTCATTTCTCAGTTCCCCACCCACTTGCTCAACACCAATACGAGTTGCCCCCACCAGTTCAAATCTTGCCCCCCTCCCCCCTCCTAGTTCTGATCCTGGATACACCTTTGCGGGTGGGGGGGGAGGTTCTTTGTTTGATAAACGATGTTGATGCTAGATGGTTGCGCGAAGAAGATGACAAATCGAATTTTCCTACCATTATTGAAATCGAGAACGAAGTGAATGCTATGCCAGTCATTAATAGTATAAAGAATAAGTTCAAAGTCCATGGACACATAACGATTATATTTTATTTCGTCCATTTGCCTTTTTTATGTCTTACCGATTTTCTAAAATGTTTGAATTATCGTGGATTTTATGAAAACAATATTTTAAGTATAAATATTTTTGAGAGGGCTGTTTAAATTTATTAACTTCTAAATTTAGAATTGCGTTACACCACGGTAGGGGGATCACACAATGGCACAACCTATTACAAGAAGGGAAGGGGCTCCAAAAAACATGAAATTTGTGTGACTTAATTTATGGATGGCCCCGGATAGGTGTGATATCAATAGACAAGTTGGCGAGTAACATCATTATGAATGCAGTGCATGATTTACATAGAAATGGATAGCAAACGTTTCAGTCTGAATCATCAAGGGTTCTCTGTTATTCAGCAGGTGCACGCACAGTGACAGCCCTCCACGCCTCCCTCTGTTCCGCCATTCTCTTAGTCTCTATATATTTTCCATTTACCATTATATCATCAATGATTTTCTTCCTTCGCCGACCTCTTCTTTTCCCTCCGTTTGCAATCCCCTCCAGAGCAGTTTTAAGCAGGAACTCACTCCTTAGCACACGACCAATGAGTCTGAAAGGACACGAAAATGTATGGGTGTGATCTCATACCATGACGCGAGGTTTTCTGTTTTCCATGGCATCCTTAAATCAATCCAGGGGAATGCCACGACAGATCCCTCAAAAGACGTCACTTAGAGCCCTACTGATCTTTTTCCACTCCAAGATTCGTGGGTGAGCGGTAACGCATTGGTCTGGCATTCCGGTGTACATGGCTTCAAATCCCCGTCGGCCATCCATATTTACGTAGGTTTTTCTTAGTTTCTCGAAATCATCCCAGACACAAACCGAGATAGTTCCTTCAAAAGGCCATTGCCGAAAACTTTCTATATCATTATTGTCGCTCCTCTTCCGGCTCTAATCGCCTCTCTCTCGACGAAGCGGAGATTGTACTGCATCATCTACATCAAAACCGACAGTAAGATGTTCGATAATATCGGTCTTGGCATCCAGTTTTCTATTTTCCAAGGTTACACGAAAATCCAGTCACATATTATACGCGCATTCGTCCACATACTTAAGGAGCGTTCATGAACTATGTGGTTCCATTTTGGCCGCATGGGAACCCCCCTCCTCTCCTCCCACGTAGCCTCTACCACTCCCCTCCCCTCCCCCTCGTGGCAGGTAGCTTTTTTTTTTTACGTATGATTTTACGCCTCGTCGACGTCGAGGTCATTAGAGGCTTCATGGGACTGGGAACAAGGAACTGGAAGGAATTCGGCCATGACCTTTTGAAGGAAGCATCCAGGCATTCGATTGCAGTAATTTGGGTAAACTATGGAAAACCCAAATCTCGATACCCGGACGGGGATTCGAACCCACGTCCTTCCGAATGCGTGGTCGGAGCGTTAACCACTCACCCACTACGATCAGTGGCACGTAGCTATCTTCTCTACTCATTCCAGATCACATTTTGTACTGTATCTTAAATTACATTTGGATATAATTAATTGACACAAGTAAATGTTCACATGCTGCTGTATGTTCTCTACCTTATTTTAACTGTGACTGATACTATGAACGATAAAGCTACGTGGCTTGGCTCGGAGCACCCTCCCCCCCACGTAGCCCAGCGTAGTTTTCTACACAACCTCTCCCACTACATTTTTTTTTTTTTTTTTTTTTTTTTTTTTGCAACAGTTTAACGTCCCTTTTTAACAACGTGGTCTTCAGAGACGGGAAAGTATGGGGGCAAGGAATGGGAAGGAATTCGGCCATGGCCTTTTTGAAGGAAGCATCCCGGCATTCACCTGGAGTGATTTGGGGAAACCATGGAAAACCCAAATCTGGATGCCCGGACGGGGATTCGAACCGCCGTCCTCCCGAATGCGAGGCCAGAACGCTATCCGTTACACCACCACGCTCGGTCCTCCCACTACAGACCCACGTAAATTATGGACGATCCCTTATTTGCAATCGGACAAATTCTGGAATGTAAGAAATTTTCTAAATCTCCCCCTGTCGTATTCTTGTGTACTTACTGTCATAGGTAGCCACTGTATTATATTGTTCGTGGTTTTAATTATATATATGAAATAATTAGTCCACGATCCAGTTTAAATTTAGCTTGTTTTATTGCTAGTGACTTCGGACATAAAAATATAGTTCACATATGAACACAACACTCCAGCGATTACATTAGACACTTCTTCCAAAGACAACACTGTTCGTACAAAACTGTCCTTGGCCGGCGTAAACTGAGTCTAAAACTCTGTCGAAAAATTAAAAACTGCCTCTGTCTCGCGCCCGAGAGCAACTTCCGCTCTTATGTTTTCAAGCAGTTTAGGTGAAGGTTTTGTCACTGGACATTTCCTTCAGACTTTCAGGTTGGGTGACTTTTGTTATTGGTATGTCTTTAATTTTGCTCTTTCATTGTTTTAATTTCTTGTTAGGATTGACAATGGTCTTTCGTGTTTGTGATGTGCATTGTTATACTGTCCGAGATTTGCAATTAGTGGATTTGCGGACGTTCTTGCAGCCCTGCTGATCGCTTTATATAAGCTCTATCGAAACTTCTGGAACACTACAAAAGGCTCCCGACACACATTTCTCGAACATCAACAATACTTAAACAATTGAAAAAATACTAAAAACAATCAGCATTAATACATAATCTTTTACAATCATTATAAAATGCTTAGAAATGAAAACTAAAGATACTGAAACCCAAAATTATCCACATAAATCATTTTTAACTGATTTTTAAACATCGTGGCTCACCTTAATACTTACAATTACAAACATTTAAGCAATTCTCTAGTATAGTTCTGTTCTTAAACATATTAAATGGTATTTACATAATTTATTTTCACAAAACAAAATCCATTTACACTAATTTACATTAAAATTCAAGACAAATATAGAAAACCATTTTCAATCAAACTCTAGCTTGCTACAAATGCTTCATAAAATACAATTCCAGTTAAGATTTAGGTTTGAGGGCTGCTACAACTGTTATAAGAAATGGATGTTATGGATCCTTCTCCTCAATTGCTTATAATATAGATAAATAAATAACGCCAAAGCAATTGAATGTTTTTGCATTTATATATCTGCCGAACGCGTTTCACATCTTTTGCAGAAGCATCTTCAGCGGGTTCTCATTTTTGGTATATGAGTTGAGGATAAATGAATGTAATAGACCGATTCTCAGTTGGCTCATTTTTGATCCATAGCGATACCGCCGGTATCGGGAACCTGTTAGATGTAATTTCATTCTCTCTCTCTATGCCTCTGTACGAGTCATTACATAAATTAAAGTGTTTGTACCAATGTAAATTGTTTAAGTATAGAACTGTTGGTGGAAGAGTCGTACGAACTAGTTTAACTGTTTACGAGTGATTATTATTCTAAGATAAATTGTTTAGATTGAGAAATACTGGTTTCTCGACGATTCCATTTGTACTTGTTTGATGCAACACGTTTGAGTGTTTGCTGGTTTCTAGCGACGATCTGTGTATTCGATTTCGTTTTAAAATCAGAACAGAACATAATTGGAATTTTGTGTGGTTCATCCATACAAATTTTATTTCATTTTAATTGTTCCTACCTTTAACTTTACGATTAATAAGCGATTTTCACATAAAGTGAACGCAGTCAATTTTAAGTTTGTAACGTTCTGACCTCATTACCTGATTTAAAATTATAATTAATTTTATATTTTATTTTATTATCATGAAAGGTAGAACTTGCGTGAATACTTTATACGAGAAATCACAAATGGTTTTATTTCAATTAATCACGTGACATATATAACAAATTAGTTAAAAATAATCAGTTGTCCTTTTTGTGGGCGCCAGGGTATTTTATATAAAATACACAAAAATTAAACAGTAAACGAAGCCAACATTTTGACTTCACTTCTGAAAGAGATGTTTGCTCCGGGCTATGAGAGTTCTTATCTGCAGGGTCGTAGCTGGGCAATGCTATGAACTTGAAAGTCTAGCTAGCACAGTGTCCTTCATTGGCGATGTATAATTACCGAATGTACATGTCTGCCGCCACACATTGGATGACGGTCTTCTCTGCTATGGACCAGTGTAGCACAGTTCCTCAGATGTCGTCCTTTGCCTGAGCTCATCTGCTCAAACAAAATAGCGGGTGTCCGGATCCAGGCAGCAGCAACAGTCCCACTCACGAATAGACAGTCCAGAAATCACATCGTCCGAACGTGCTGGCCGGCCGGCATAGAATATCCCTTCACTCGTTCGTCGTGTCACATGCAAAACAAAAAAAAACTTTCGCCGATCACCCTGTTTGTCTACCTGGCACGCACAAATCTCCCCTCCATTAGGCCCACACTCTTCTCCCCTCGCTAATTCTAGGAACCGGCCTGCTGGCATTCCTCAGATCTGCCGCTCCACACTTGTACACTACGCCCAAATGCCCACTAAAATATTCCACATTTTAAATAATAAACATATACAGTAGTTTATTAATGTAACTAGCGGTCACAAGACGCGTTCGTTACAAGTTGAAGTCTGATTGAAATAAATCAACAAGAATTACATTAGAGGGGAAGGTAGGAAGGTTACAAGTGGTGGTTGCTTTGCTTCTCTCTCAATTATAGTGCCAATTAACAAGTCGCAGTCCCAGGGGTGGATAAAGTAGGCGTTTATCTACCTGAAACTTCTTGTCAGGTGAGAAATCTTCTAGACACCTTACCACAGTCTAAACACGTTCGCGGATCTGATCCAAGTTATAAAAATATTTAGCTCACCGGTGGCTCATTGGCCAAGGCGTCTGACTGGAGACCGAAAGACTCCCAATTGGAATCCCTGTCACGGAGGGAATTTTCCTTGGCCCTTAATCCTACCTTCACCTCTGGCACAGCCTGCTGTATGATGTGAAGGTCTTCAGAAAGCTTCCGTGGTTTGGATTCCACGTTAAACCATAGAACTCCTTTACCCAGTAGGACTGCCGGATTAGGTTAGTTATGAAGGAAAGGAACTGACCACACTACCTTCAATCCCAGGAGTGTCCAACAAATCTGCAGGTTGATTACCATTCTTCATTTTTTTTAAATAAATGTAATCATTAAGTCCACTTCAACATCCGTGATGAAAGGCAAAAAAACTGATGAAAAAAAAGTTTTTTCAAAATAGAATTGGAAAAAAAACGTTGTACACATAAATGATAGAACGCATATCGCAATGATCCGCACGTTTGACAATGTAGGCATTTAATGCAATACAGAAGGTTGAGACTTCACTAGTCACAAGGCCTCGAACGCTCGAAAGCGCACGAAAACATGCTTAGAATAACAATGATCATAAACAAAACAGTGGTGTGTGTCATTTCCATGCAAAACATTGCATTCTACCTCAAGCAACATTAGAGAGAAACAAAGTAACAAGATATCATTACCATATGAAGGAAATTATACGTAATTCAATGACGTCACTGTACAATTTCATTTTCAATCAACAGTACCGAAAACGCTATGCTTAAAGTACGTTAATATATCGCAAAACACGCATATACAGCACTGTCACACACCTTATAGTGCTTATATTAGACCTCAAAGTGCAGATGCGGGATTTAAATGAAGTGGTTAAAACAATGTGCCAGAAAACAATGAGCACACCTCACTAAAGCCACTTTATCACACTCCAAATCACTTTCGCATTCACGCAGTCCAAGCCAGGTTATGACATTGACATACCAACATCATCATTTGACAATTTAATTAGTGTGACTTTTGATATTGGACTGCGTATTACAAAAGGGTTTTGGAATGTGATAACGTGGCTTTAGTGAGGTATGCACATTGTTCTCTTCCACTTTGTTTTAACAACTTCATCGAAATCCCGCTCACCGGCACTTTGAGGACTAATATAAGCAGTATCATTTGTGTAGTACTGCTGGATATACGAGTTTTGAGATATATGAAGTACTTTAAGTGGAGAGCTTTTGACTCTGTTTGCTGAAAATGTAATGAAACACTGACATCATTGAATTACGTATAATTTCCTTCATATGGTAATGATATTTTGTTAATTTGTTTCTCTCTGTTAAATGTTACTCGAGGTAGAATGCAACGTTTTGCATGGAAATGACACACACCACTGATTTGTTTATGATCGATTGTTGTCGTTGTCAATCGATACGAAGTTTAAAAAAATAAAAATTTCAAACATGCCTCAAATCAAACGAATTTTTATTTCAAATGAGGAATGGAGTTTATGTATATCCTTGCATTCTGTTGCTAATTATATATATTAATTCTAAAATGTGTTTTTTGGACGAGTAATCTTTCTCCCTTGATATTTAACCAAAATCGATGAATGATGTATCATTTTAAAGACTAAGTTCTCCGTTTTTGGTAAGATCATTAATTGAGAAAGAAATTTTTCTGATTTCAACCCGTAAATGGTAAAAATATGAACAATCAGTGGTCTGGCCTCATTCGGGAGAACGTTGGTTCGAACCCCCGTTTGGGTATCCTTTTTTGGTTTTACATGGTTTTTCCAAATCACTCCAGGCAGATGCCGGGATGCTTCCTTTAAAAGTCCATTGCCCAACTCCTTCCCGTACCTTCTCTCCAGTCCTTTCTCACCTCTAATGACCTCAACGTCGACGAGGTGTAAAACCATAACAAAAAAATGAACGATCAAGGTCACGGGTATGCGATAGTTCGGAGTCAAGCTGCTAGGTGCCACTGGCGTCGATAACGAGTGATCGCCATACCGCTGGATAGCAGTACTACATATCAAAGTTTTGGCATTGGACATGAACGCGCTACTACTAAATGCCTCAGTTGCCAAACAAACATTCGTTGCTACAAACTGAGATTGTTCATAGCCAATCTGAAGATATGTTTTTCATCGCCACTAGGTAATAGAACGTCATTTCACAGAGATATTGATAAATTAGGTGCGTTATCTAGATTAAGGAGCTTTTCGGATATTTTTGTCTCTGTTCGGGAAATATTTCATCGTTTCGAATTGTTTCATAAGACGTTGTAAGTGTTTTTATACGTATCTGCTTGAGTTGACAAGTAAACTACTGCTGCAGATGAGCCTGTTCTCCTTCTAACAGATACTACCAGCCTCGCAAAGGCCACCTAGTTACCGTATTAAAGTATTGAAAATGCTCCACACCATACTGAGCAGTAGAACCAGTATCTTAATCCTAGTAGCGTGGAACCTGAGTGGTGTGAATACTACAGAGTGTTTCATTGTGTCACCGGCACTTTGCGCGGCAGTTAATGTTTTACTGGCTGCGCGCCGCCGCGCCGCGCTCGTCGCAGCAAGTAGATTGGCTGCGGCAGGAGGCTGTGTCGCCGGCGGAGTAACGATCCATCCGCCACCCTCCTCCACTCAGCCATGAATGTTTAACACGCGGGCCTAACTACGGCACACTTGCCCGCCCGCCGCATTCCTGCGACTTCAGCTGTGCGCGTTAATTAGCACCTCCAACACGGCCCAACTCACCGGCACCGAGCACCGCCGAAGACAGAGTATTATATGTCTCGCAGGATTCAAATCGTGCTGTCATGGTCACCATGTAAAGTATTTCCTAACTCTCAGGATTCAAATCGCATTTGTCACGGTCACCATGTAATGTATCTCATAGCTCTCAGGATTCAAATCGTCCTGTCACGGTCACCAAGTCATGTATTTCCTAACTTTTAGGATTCAAATCGCCCTGTCACTATCGCCAAGTAATGTATCTCCTAGCTATCAGGATTCAAATCATCATGTCACGGTCACCATATAAAGTATTTCCTAACTCTGAGGATTCAAATCGTCCTGTCACGGTCACCATGTAAAGTGTTACCTAACTCTCAGGATTCAAATCGCTCTGTCACGGTCGCCATGTAATGAATCTCCTAGCTCTCAGGATTCAAATCGTCCTGTCACGGTCACCATGTAATGTATTTCCTCACTTTTATGATTCAAATCGTCCTGTCACTGTCGCCAAGTAATGTATCTCCTAGCTCTCAGGATTCAAATCGTCCTGTCACGGTCACCTTGTAAAGTATTTCCTAACTCTCAGGATTCAAATCGCCCTGTTATAGCCACCAAGTAATGTATCTCCTAGCTCTCAGGATTCAAATCGTCCTGTCAAAGTGACCATGTAATGTATTTCCTAACTTTGAAGATTCAAATCGTCCTGTCTCTGTCACCAAGTAATGTATCTCCTAGCCCTCAGGATTCAAATAATCCTGTCACGGTCACCATGTAAAATATTTCCTAACTATCAGGATTCAAATCGCCCTGTCACGGTCACAACGTAATGTATCTCCTAGCTCTCAGGATTCAAATCGTCCTGTCACGGTCACCATGTAATGTATTTCCTAACTTTTAGGTTTCAAATCGACCTGTCACTGTCACCATGTAATTTATTTCGTAGCTCTCAGGATTCAAATCGTCCTGTCACGGTCACCTTGTAAAATATTTCCTAACTCTCAGGATTCAAATCGCCCTGTTACAGCCACCAAGTAATGTATCTCCTAGCTCTCAGGATTCAAATCGTCCTGTCAAGGTCACTATTTAATGTATTTCCTAACTTTGAAGATTCAAATCGTCCTGTCTCTGTCACCAAGTAATGTATCTCCTAGCCCTCAGGATTCAAATAATCCTGTCACGGTCACCATGTAAAGTATTTCCTAACTATCAGGATTCAAATCGCCCTGTCACGGTCACAACGTAATGTATCTCCCAGCTCTCAGGATTCAAATCGTCCTGTCACGGTCACCATGTAATGTATTTCCTAACTTTTAGGTTTCAAATCGACCTGTCACTGTCACCATGTAATTAATCTCGTAGCTCTCATGATTCAAATCGTCCTGTCACGGTCACCATGTAAAGTATTTCCTAACTCTCAGGATTCAAATCACCCTGTCACGGTCACCATGTAATTTATCTCGTAGCTCTCAGGATTCAAATCGTCCTGTCACGGTCACCATGTAAAGTATTTCCTAACTCTCAGGATTCAAATCAACCTGTCACGGTCACCATGTAAAGTATTTCCTAACTCTCAGGGTTCAAATCGTCCTAGCCCTTTCGCCAAGTAATGTATCTCCTAGCTCTCAGGATTCAAATCATCCTGTCACAGTCACCATGTAAAGTATTTCCTAACTCTCAGGATTCAAATCGCGCTAGCACTGTCGCCAAGTAATGTATCTCCTAGCTCTCAGGATTCACATCTTCATGTTATGGTCACCATGTTATGTATGTTGTGGCTTTCGGGGTTCAAATAATTCTGTCGTGGTCATCAAGTAATGTATCTCGTACCTTTTAGAGTCTAAATCGTCCTGTCAATGTCGCCATGTAATTTACCTCAAAGCTTTAACAGAACACAACTTCCTTTTACAGTTGTCATGTTATGTATTTCAAGCTTTCAGAGTACACTTCTTCCTGCCACTGTCACCATGTTCTCTATTTTGTATTTTTCAGGATTCAAATAATCCCATCACTGTAGCCATGTTATGTATCTCGTAGCTTTTATGTTTCAAATCATTCTATTATATTCACCATGTTATATATCTTGTAGCTATCAGGGTTCAAGTCGTACTGGCACTGTCGAAATGATATGTATCTAGTAGTATTTCAGGATAAAAATCGTCTTGCTACACTCACCGTCTTATGTGTCTCGTAGCTTTTTGGATTCAAATCAAAGTGTCACTTTCGCCATGTTGTGTAACTCGTAGCTATAGGGTTCTAACCATCCTGTTATAATCACCATTTTCGTATTATGTAGCTGTCAGGGTTAAAATCGTCCTGTCACGGTCGCCATGTCATGTATCTCGTAGTTTTCAAAGTTAAAATCGTCCATTTAAGGTCACCATGATTTGTATCTCGTAGCTTACATGGTTCTAATAATTCTGTTATTGTTGTCAAGTATCGTATCTCATAGCTTTCAGATTTCAAATCATCTTTTCACAGTAACATCTTAAAAATCTAGTATCATACAGGGTTCAAATCGTTTTTATATGTTAACCATGTTAGGTATCCCGAAGGTTTCAGGGTTCTAACCATTCTGTCATGGTAGCTCTATTATGATCCTCATAGCTTTCATTGTTCAAATCGCCCCGTCACTGTCACCATGTTATGTATCTCTTAAGCTTAAGGGCTCAAATTATCCAGTGAGATTGACCTTTTTATGTACCTCGTAACTTTCGGGATTGTAATAGTCTTACTACGGTCACCATGTTGGGAACCTTGTAGCTTTCAAAGTTCAAATCATCCTCTCCTGTCACAATGTGATGTATTTCATAGCTTTCAGGATTCAAATCGTCCTATTACAAGCGTAATATATTATATGTTGTAACTTTCATGGTTCAAATCGTACAGCGACGGTCGCCACGCTGTGTATCCTGTAGCTTTCAGGGTTCTAGTAGTCCTGCTACGGTCGCCATGTAATGTATCTCAAAGCTTTCGTGATTCAAATTATATTGTTAATGTCCCCATGGTATGTACTTCATAGGATTCAGAGATCAAATTGCCCTATTGCGGTTTCCATATTAGGTGTCTCGTATTTTTAAGGATTCAGATAGTTCCTTTACGGTCCTGATGTTATATCATGTTGATGATGACATAATGGTATATAATAGGGTCAAAACGCAAGAAGAATATGAACACCTGAAGAACCATGGATACAGGATATGAAGCTGGGTAGGACAACTTGGGATGAAGATAAATTCCCCAAAGAGTCAGCTTCTTAGGCATACACCGAGAGTGGTGGTGTAACGGTTAGCGTTCTGGCCTCGTAAAGTGTTATCATGGCATAATCTTTAATGGTAAAATGTATTCTATAGAAACATTTGGTAGATGGTTGGGAAAATTTTCTAAATCCTTTGTTTATTGGAGAGAGTGATGTGGTAATGTACTAGAGAAGTGCAGGAATTGGATTTAAACACTTTGGTCCGACCATTGGTTGAATTTACTGATGTAGTTTTTAACCCACATTTTTGTATCAAATAAAGGAGTTGGAGGGGGTGCAAAGAAGAACAGCTAGATTTGACTATGAAAATTACTCCACAGCACAATCAATAACCAATACGATAAAGGAGATGGATTTGGAGTCATTGGAAGGCAGGAGGGTGGTGAAGAAAGTGCTGGGAATGTGCAAGGCCTATGTTGGGGATAGGGTTTGGAGGGACATAGGTCGAAGAATTAGGAATAGTGCGTGGATGGGAAAAAATAGCCATGACCACAGGCTGGCGCTCGATATCATGCATAAGGGAATGGGAAAATTTTATTTTTGTGGGTAAGGGTTTCAGGTATTGGAACAAATTATCAAGTGAAGTGATGAATGATTTACAAAAAACGCTGACAGAATTTAACATTAATTCGTAAATTGGAAAGGTAGATGGGTAGGAATTTAACACATATATTGTATAAGATAATACTAAATAAAAAACCGTAATTAGTTGACTAACTGAATTGTCACCGGAGAGTGTGCTCCAGCGCAATTAAATTGATAGTAATAAAAACAATAAAAACAATAAAAACAATGCTCTGTTCATCTTTACTCCTTGGAATTATAGTACATAAGCTTAGAAGGGGTTTAACTACGTAAACAGTTAGTGGTTTTTTCCATTCCACTCATTAAATCAGAACAGTTTCACTAGGCCACCGTTTCTTTGGGCATTAAGAAGCATCTCAGTGGATGTGTTGAGCGATCTTGTGGTTCAGTGACTGAGGCGTCTAACTGGAGACTATAATGTCCCCAGTTCGAATCGCTGTCTCAGCATGGAATTTCAAAAAGGTTTAACCCGACGTTCATCCCTATGAACAATATGACGTGCGCCAGAAAGGTTCCGTGGTTCGGATTCCTTGTTTAAACTACTAAAACCGGTAGGATTATAGGGTTAGGTTAACAACGTTGCAAATCAATAACTTCCCCAATCCTTGCGGTGATATCCTGGCCAGTCATGGCATTCACATTTAATATTTTTTGTCTGAATTGTAATTAATAATGTGAATTTTCTGTAACCCTTTTTAAAATATGAACCACTATCTCTCTCACTCGTTTTAGAAACGGGTTAAAACTTCGGATACTTCCGTAATAGCCTGACGTAGAAAGTAAGAACAGGAAGAACGTTTCCGGTGATCACCAACTTGAGGTACTACAAAGCCCTCTACTAATGTACGCTTTTATGTTCAAATCGGCAAGGAGTTCTTACAAGGACCACCTTTAACCTCAAACGCTCGGAGTCGCAAGAAAACATGCTTAGAATAACAAGCGATCATAAACAAAACAGTAGTGTGTGTCATTTCAATGCAAAACGTTGCATTCTACCTCAAGTAACATTTTAATAGAGAGAGACAAAAATTAACAAGATATCAATACCATATCAAGGAAAATATATGTAATTCAATGACGTCAGTATGTCATTACATTTGCAATCAACAGTTCCATATACTCTCTAGTTAAAGTACTTAATATAGCGCAAAACAAGAATATACAGCAGTACCCTACACCTGATAGTGCTTACATTAGTCCTCAAAGAGATGCGGGATTTCGATGAAGTGGTTTAAAAAAAGTGGAACAGAACAGTGTGCAGACCTCACTAACGCCACGTTATCACATTCCATATCACTCTCGCATGCATGCAGTCCAATGCCAAAAGCCACAATAATTACATTTTCAAATGATGATGTTGGTATGTCGATGTCATAACGTGGCTGTCGTCAAGCATATTTTTTTTTTTTTTTGTAACTGTTAAACGTCTCTTAACAGCGAGGTGTTTAGAGACGGGAAAGGATGGGGAGCAAGAAATGGGAAGGAATTCGGCCATGGCCCTTTGAAGGAAGCATCCCGTCATTTTCCTGCAGTGATTTGGGAAACCATGGAATACCCAAATCTGCATGCCCGGACGGGGATTCGAACCGCCGTCCTGTCGAATGCGAGGCCAGAACGCTAATCGTTACACCACCACGCTGTGTAAGCATATTGTAACACAGGCTTACACGTTGGTGCAGCAAATTGATTGTAAATTACAGAGTGATGTTTCATGATGAAATAACGATCATGTATCTTCTCTTGTGGTTTGGCATATTGCAATCTTACAAAATCACTAATCCTTGCTGAAAGAAGTAAACATCAGAGGGGTGGCAATATTTTGTTATTTTCGGTGGCATTATCTCGAGCATAACATCTTTGCAAAAGTTGCATCTGGAAGGGTACGATCTGTATGACCTGACAGAAATCACACAACAATAGGCACTTCTCATGGCTCTTTAATGGCGCTAGCAGACGACTGCGAAGTATTGCATGGAAATGACGCACACCAGTTATTCTAAGTTATTCTAAACATGTTTTCGTGAGGTTCCGAGCATTCGAGGTCAAAGGTGTCCCTTGTTATAAATATCGTAATCCGGTGTATCACCACAATATCCAAAACTTAATTATTATTTATACCTATACCAAAAACTAACTAACAATGTAATCAGACAGGATGATGTCCGCATATATGGCCGTAACTTATGTTCCACGGTCTTTTTTCGAAGTCACTATTTCTAAAATGTCCTCTCAAGCATTAATCTCTTAGTATCGTTGGAATCGACGCTACTTGGTTCATCCAGCGATATCGGAGTCACAGATTTAGACTTTAACACGTTTATGGTATTTTGAAGTAATTTTGTCCCCATCTAAATCCACGAATTATAATAAAATACTTATTCCAACATTTGATTATAGTTTGGAACAAGTGTCCCCTTGATCTTCTATTTTATGAACAATTATGAGATGCGTTAAGGTCTTTTACGGAAGTTACTAGCGAGGACTATTTGACCTATTGATTTACAGTCAACGCGTAATGAAGAATCGCAAATGCAGTGACAATTCCAACGGCCTCACGATTCATAGATATTAGTTAAATGATCGGTGGTGTTAAATTTTATTTTCAATTCAGAGAAACATCAATTACGAATAACAAGACGCCTTTGGTACGAATCATCGCAAACATTTTTTCTGCAAGAAATAAATTAGTTTAAAGTGGATACTTATATGCAAACATTTTTGTCTGTAGATTGTTCGAACACCCTCAAAATACGACCATCAGTTTCTCCGTGAATTTCTGTCAAGGAAACTAACCGACACCTCCTCATTAAACGCCATTTCAGTCCTGGGACCCTGGGCTGAACAATCTTTGAAACTGCATGTAAATTAACCCAATTGTTTTTATGAGAATCGCGCTCTGAGAAACAGAATTTCTTCTCGCAGTCGAGTATTTACAATCAACAATATAAATTAATTTAATGCACTAATAATGGTTCACCGAGATGGGTGATGGCCGTTTCTGGCCTCCTACTTATCATTCGAGAGGACGAGGGTCAAACCTCGTTCGGCCATCCTGGTTGAGGTTTTCCTCAATCACTCTAGGCGAATGCTGGGATGGTTCCCTACAAGGCCACGGCCCACCTTCCATCCCCCTCCCTCCCCGTAATAGTAGTTTGGCTGAAAAGAGTCTCCTGTGACTCTCTAGCAGCCCGCCTCCCAGCCTTCAGCTGGGAGGAATGAAAAAAAAAAATATAAAAAATAAAAAATATTGTTATATTTGATTTACAATTACTTGCATGGTCTCTGTAATTGTAATGCTTATTATGCGAACTTTAGTAACACTACAGCTGACTTTACAACTGTGAAGATGGTAACCAGAGGCAGAGAAAGTAGTTAGGCGGGGTCTTATCAGATAGGGATGGGCAAATGGATAGGTACATCGACGAACATCTCATCGATATCTACTAACCTTATCAATATGAAGCGATAAAGAAAATATTGGTATTTGTGCCTAAACCAAGTCATTATTTAAAAATGTGTAAGAAAATTAAGGACACATGTAGAAATTATACAGTTTTTATCATTTATTTCTCATTATAATCTATCGAACCAGTATTCGTCTCATATAGACATCAAAAGAACTCTCTGTTTTACATGTTCCACCAACAATCTATTCCTTATGGCCGGTACCGCCAAGACAACTGCAGAAGCTACTCATTCAGACCACATAGGGGAAACTTGGAATACCAGGTACTTCAGTGCGATTTCTGAAAACACCGGCATGAATTGTTGGTAATACACCCTAAAGTTTACTAGGTCTGATTTCGTATCCATTAGTGGTTCATCCAGTTAATATGGCTCATATGTTGACAAAAGAATTACTAAGGTTGATGTAAATTTGTTAAATTTTAACAGGTGTTTTTAATCAGTTGACGGTTGACGAAAAACTGTTAAATTACAGCGAACTGACTTTTCTTCTAAGACCCGTTACGAAGGCCAGATATGTACGTATATATATTCAATATATATATATGCAATGACAGAAATTAGATACTGAATTGCGTTCAAACAAAACGTTTCGAATTAGTATTTAAAACAGATACTCCAGAAAATATCGATATTTGATATATCGAGTATAAAAATACTGTCAACAATTTTGATTATTTTACATAAAATATTTCAATAGATTCATATATTTTGCCCAAGCCTGATATCATATATTCACAAAAGATATAATCGTAGGATTATTGTGTAGCTTTCGAAGTCTTTTTATTCTTGGGAAGGGGTCGTCTTTCGTGATATGAGCCTTTCAGGAGATGCTAATCATATCGGAGCTAGTAAGTTAAAGTCATCAGAATGATGTTTTTCATCATATGCCTGTTAGTTCCGTCAGACACTTCTGCTATTTCTGATTTAAGACTCATTATCAGCCGGTTTTCTGGATTATTTGATACATACTTATGTCTGATACTACTACTTCTCTAATATGTTTTCTTCAGCCACCCTCATACTCTAACAGTTTCATATGTTATTTGGAAGACATTTAATTTAATTTAAGCATTCACCTGTAACTTCGCACACGTCAATGCAGAAGCAGCCAGTCTGCTATATAATTTCCTGAGCTCACTCACTCTCTCACCTCGAAAGCTATTGGCTGGAGAACTCTCGCTCGCAAAGCTACATACAGCCCTCAGAGATATCATTTTATGAAATTCGAGGTTATGTCCACAACTTAACAGCTAAGCAACTGCTACCAAATTATTTGCCATAATAAATTCATTAAGTTTGCTTTTCGTTGCATTTCATAGTTAAAAAAATCGATAAACTAAACGGCTGAAAAACGTGGAAATGCTTTTCAGTAACATGTTAATGAAAGCAACATAAACAAAACTTAAATTACTCATGGTCTCTGCTGTAACCACGATACCCAATTGTCATTCCGGCTTAGGATAAATTTAAATTTAATTGAAACTTTCACTAATGTTGTTGCTTGATCTAAGTTTATACATTACGGTTTATTTGCTTTTCAGGTATTTAACTGACCACTCTTGTTGATGGTCTTTGTTCATGTTCGCTGTAAGTGAGTTACTGGGTTATTTTAAGTGGACATCAAACCATATATGTTACCGAATCGACTATACTGGCAAATTTATTTCTTCGGAGTTGCTCAAGTGTTTAATAATAAGGATTGAATATTAAGTTCTCTGACCGTTACTGATATTATGAACAATGATTACATTATGAGTGTTTGCCCAGTCTCGATAAAATGTGATGCTTTGAAGCAAACAGGGTTTATTTCTTTTAAATTTTGCCGAGTGTACTTTAAGGGTCAAATACAAGATTATATTTAAGCAAGTTCGAGTCTGTGACCTTTGAAACAATTATACGAAAGCACAATCGTTCATATATTAGGTCAGATGAGGTTACTCTGTTATAATCTTTGACCCTAAAAACTGGAACTATTCTAGACCCGTGACAATATGCAAAAACCGGTTACAGGTTTACACTAGTTTAGAAATAATAATATCCTTCCGTGGCGTGACATACATTGTGCTATCGTAAAAATAATGTCACACTTTATGTGTGACGGATCCTTCACGTATATAATCAGAATCCAATGTTTTAATATGCACGATGACGACGGGAGAAGGAATTTGTGAAAATTTTCTCTAATTCACGCAGAACTGCACTGTTGTCGCTTTTATTTTACCATAGCTTTACGAGAAAATTGTTAATCAAAGGATTTTATAATCAAATCTTTACTATCAGATATTAGGTTGTTTGCAGGTGACATAATGGTATATAAAAAAATCAAAATTGTAGAGGACTATGAATACATGGGATGAAGGTAAATACAGAGAGGAGTCAGATTACTAGATACACAGATAAAAAACTAAAGTAATAATTATTATTTATTAAATACGCCAGTACAACTGTTGTTGGATATTATTTTATTTTTCGGACGCGTTTCGCCTCTCGTCGAGGTATGTTCAACATACAATGTTTTTATTTATATTTTCGTTTTGAGGTGCGGTTATTGGTCGTCTGTGAACTCAACCAGCATGCTGTTTGTACTATTGCATTTAATTATACAGTTTGATATAGTTTGGTTCCTCGACGAGAGGCGAAATTCGTCCGAAAAATAAAATAAAATCCAACAACAGTTGTACTGGCGTACTTACTAAATAATAACTATTAGTTTAACAAGCAACTGTGCAAGAAATAGCATACAAAAATCACATATAAAAAATGTAAGGTTGTTTATGATTATAAGGTGCGGAAAGAAATGCTTGTTGAATACATGAAATGTAAATATCTTGGCATAACATTTGATAACAAGCTTAACTGGGCAGAACACATTGGGCAGGTCACAGGGGCGTCCAGGGGGGGGAGGGTTAAGGGGTTCAAGCCCCCCCAAAGTATCTAGGTCCATCCCCGACATTGTAATTTTGGAGACCTTTTTCTTTTTCCTTTCTTTTAGCTCTAGGCCCGAGTAGGCTGTAAAGACTACAGACTACCCCATGGCCGACTCAAGCCCCCCCCCCCAAATCCACTGAAGGCAAGCCCTCTGAACCAAAAATCACTCAAGCCAAGCCCCCCCAAACCAAAGTCCGCTCAAGCACCCCTCCCCCCAAACCAAAATCCTGGATCCGCCCCTTGCCACAGGTAGTATGAAAATGTTTCAAAATCCTGCACTTGTTGGAGAGAGTGACGAGGGAATATACAAGAGAAGTACATGAATTTGAGTTCAAAATTTCAGCCAGACCATTGTTTGAATATTGGTATAGTATACGACCCTCATTTTGGGTTTCAAATACAGGTGTTAGAGGGGTGCAAAAAAGTGCTTCTAGATTTGTCTCTGGGAATTAACGCATAATGCAATCCGAAATCGAAATGATAAAAGAGCTGGAATGGGATTCATTGGAATACATGAGGAGAGTGAAGAGAGTGTAAGGTGCACATTGCTGATGAGGCGTGGAAAGATATTGGTGTAAGAATTAGTAGTTGTGCATAGAAGGGAAAGGATGACCATGACCACAAGCTGGTACTCGATTTCAGGCACAAGGGTGTGGCAAGATTTTCTTTCTTTGGTAAGGAGGTCAGGGATTGGAATAAGTTACCAAGAGAAATGATGAATATTTTACTAAATAGGTTGAAGGAATTTAAAGTTGAAATTTCTTGAGTGCTAAAGAAGGATAGTACATGATAGGGGAAATGTGGATGTGTAGGAAAGTCGCAGACATACTAAATGAAATGTGTCGTTTACCGCTGCCGCTGGGCCGTTGACTGTCTTGCCGTGAGTTCTTGGCAGCTCGCGGTACTGTCGATCGCAGCTCAAGTTCCTCCGAGGTTCGCCAGCCACCTGTTAGCGCCCTTGTCCGCTCCCTTTGTCGGTGTTAATAATTCAAGTAACTGCTCGGTCCACTTAAACTTGGAGGTACTCTAATCTGCGACGGCCCAAGATCAGCCAATGAGCAGATTACCACTCACGCTGCTCAGGTACTCTGATTAAGTTTGCAAACCACAAGTATGGCGTTACCTGTTAAAACGCCGTAACACTGCCATAGTGAGGAACAGCGGTCGTGGGCTCAAATCTAGCGCCCGGCAAGCCGGCCACCTTGTATATAACTCTTAGGCGATTTCCCCCATTCACCTAGGCAAATCCGGAAAGGTCCACAATGTTTGGGATCTTTAGACCAAACAAGCAATATGCTTGATTGTCTGGGTGGAACCGCCTCGATTTGTTAAAACCTAACGTTTCGGCCATCGTGCTGTGGACTTCTTCAGAGGAGTGCTCACGAAGTTAATATTTATCGTGAAATCGCAACACAGGTCGACTGCTCTTTGTTACAAGGCGATATTATGAAAATAATAGCGTGGTGTAAAGATTGGCAGTTGGAGTTAAACGCTAAAAAGTGCCAAGACATGCGTGTAAGTAAAAAGGTGATACCATTTAGCTCGGAATATACAATTAATGGTACTGTCCTTAGAACGGTAGATTCCGCTAAATACCTAGGGGTAACAATTCGTAATAATTTGTCGTGGAATGAGCATATCAAGAATGTAATTGGGAAAGCAAATCGTATGCTCCGATTTCTAGGTCGTAATTTAAAACAATGCTCTCCGGAAGTTAAATCGGTTGCATACAAGTCACTACTGCGGCCTCAATTAGAATATTGTTGTTCTGTATGGGGTCCCCATCAAAAGGAATTAATGGAGGCATTAGAGATGGTCCAAAGAAGAGCCGCCCGATTCGTGACAGATATATATAGTTGGAGGGAAAGCGTAAGCCATGTTGAAGGAGTTAGGTTGGGAAGACCTGGAGTACTGAAGAAGTTGCTCTCGACAGAAGCTAATTGAAAAATTCTCAACTGAAATATTTCGGAATGACAATAATCAAATATTGCTACCAGCAATATTCATATCTCGGAATGACCGAGAAAATAAGATAAGAGAAATCAGGGCCAGAACCGATTCATCTCTTTACTCATTTTTTCCACGAGCGATTAGGGAGTGGAATAGAAAATATTTACCGGGCATGTAAACATAAAATCTGACAGGAGTAGCTTTGGATAAAGCTCTCCGGCCATCCTGATTTTGGTTTTCCATGGTTTACCTAGATCGCTCCAGGCGAATGCTGGGATGTTTCCTCACAATAGCCCATGGGCGCCTCCTGTCATATCCCGTATATCCCTTCCAAACCATTACCTTTCCGGATAGGTGCAATGCACCCTCCGCCAAACACTTTTAGTGAATAGCGGAGTAATAGTAATAGTAATACTTACGGCGACCGCGGAAGCTTGAGCAGTTAATATATGCTAAACAGTGTGGGTTTTATATGTGGTTACAAAGTTAATTATTGTTTCAGTAACAGTTAACTAAAAAAAAGGCACATTTTTAAATGCTCAAACGGAATAAAAGAACAAAGTGATGTCAGGATGAAACATTGATGTTTCTCTTTTGCTTATGCCTTATCGCACGTCGACGTCGAGGTCATTAGAGGCAGGAAGGAAGAGGGGGTAAGGAATGGGAACGAATTCGGCTATAATCTTTCTGATGGAAGCATCCGACATTCCTGGATTGATTTGGAGAAACCATGGAAAACTCAAATCTGGATGCCCGGGAGGGGATTCGAACCAGCGTCCTACCGATTACGTTACCTGCTCAACCACCACGCTCGGTAACATCGATATTAAGAACCAAGATGTTTGCAGTAAATTAAAAACCCTAATTTCGTTTCACTTATAGAAGTGTCAATGTATGATGCATTGGTTTGGCTAACGACAACACGCTGTAGAAAAATAATCCAAAGGGTAGTAGTCATCTTTGGTGAGTATTTTTTATAGCACAAATATGTTTACAGCAAATGTAAATATTAATTATACTTATTACCTTTGGTTCAGGTATTCAATTTACTTTAATGTACTACGTTTCAGAAAACTGAATGATTCATAAACAAAATAAGAAAATTAAAGCAGAAAAAGTTAGTATTGTGATCTTTTGTGAGTATTTCTTGAAAGGAGTGTTCATATCAAAAACATAGTGAACTGTCCCGCATATTTATCCCATTTTTAAATGATTATAATTTCTTGCTCCGTTCCTAAGTGCCACAGAGTTATAAGATATTTTCTCAAATATTTAGCTACACCATAAACTCACTAAATTTGAAAACACTATCCAAATTGCTGCGGAAGATTTTGTTTAATACCATTTTAAACCCTCATCTCACTTCCAGATTTATAATATACGAGGGTGAGTCAAATGAAAACATTAAATTTGTAATAAAAAAATCGAAATTTCGCGCCGTTGTCCTGTAAGTTGGTAAGCGTGCTACAAGCATCGTGCGGAATGACCTGTAGGTGGCAGCGTAGTGCATATGCACAAATACCGTCGTAGTATCAGTATAAAGATGACTGCCCCACTTGAGACTTGCACCAGGGAAGAACAGCGTTCTGTTATTCGGTTTTTGAGTAGTGAAGATGTGAAACCTATTGAAATTCATCGAAGAATGAAGGTTCAGTACGGTGATGCTTGTTTAACACAGCAGCAAGTCTACGAATGGAGTAGGAAGTTCGCAAATGGTGTGACTTCAGTGGAAGATGCTCCTCGTACAGGTCAGGCACAACGAGTTGTGACTCCACAGAACATTGCAGCAGTTGAAGCCATAGTGATGGAAAACCGTCGAGTGACACTGAATGACATTGCAGCATGTTTAAAGATTAGTCATGGTTCAGCACACCACATTGTGCATGATGTGCTCCAATTTCACAAAGTGTCTGCAAGTTGGGTGCCACGGCAGCTGACTCCTGAAATGAGACAACGACGTGTTGATGCTTGTCAAGAACTTCTTCGGCGCTTTGAACGAGAAGGTTATGGCTTCCTTTCAAGAATCGTTACTGGGGACGAAACCTGGGTTAACTTCCACCAACCGGAAACGAAGAGAGCGAGCAAGGAATTGCGCCATTATAAAATAGCCGAACAGGCTGAGGATATTTAGAAGTTATTGAATGGCATGAACAAAACACTGGAAGATGACTGAATGTAAATCAAAGCAAGACAAAAGTGAAAAAAATGTAGCAGAAATGATACCAATGACAGTAGATTAAATATAAAAATATGGTCGGATGGAATAGGAGAACTAAGTGAATTCTGCCACTTGAAAAGGAAAATTACAACCGATGGCCGAAGCGGGTATGATGTTAAAAAGCAGAATAGCACTAGTAAATAGAGCCTTCATGAAAATGAGAAAGCATCAAATATTAACATTGATCTAGGAATTAAAAAGAACTTTTTTAAAAAAAACTCTGTCTTTGTAGCACAGCACTTTATGGTGGCGAAGCATGGACTTTAGGAAAACAAGAAAGAAAGAAAATTGAAGCATTTGAAATGTGGTGCTACAGAGGAATGCTGAAAATTAAGTGGACGGACAAAGTAAGAAATGAACGAGTCTTTGAAATGATGCGTGAGGAAAGAAGTTTGTAAAAGAAACCCCACACTGCTGAGACTTCGTGAGATCTAGTCCTTGTGACCCTCCCCCCCCCAGGTCTCACCCTTCCAAAAGCCGATGACACCCAGTTTTCGACGTAATTTGTAGACATTTATTTTATTTTTATTTTTTTTAGCTCTACTGTCCGACAATTTTTCCAAAACCACCTCAGATTTCCGTAAACACTCCCCCCCCCCCTTAGTGAGATTTGGTGAGATTTCACAGGACCCCCCCCCCTTATTTCACCTCACGTAATTTATGGACGCCCCCTTACAGAAAGAAGAGACGGGTCGATAGGTCGTATTTTGAGACATACTGGATTGATGAAAACAGAGATTAGAATATATAAGGCAGATAATTGACGACGTGGGTTGTAAAGGGTATGTAGAGATGAAGAGGTTAGCGCAAGAGAGGGAGGGATGGAGGATTGCATCAAACCAGTCAGCCTTGAGCTGAGCTTGGTGGACCCGTTGAACGGCACCGCCTAGCCCTCCGATAGCTACGCCACTGGTGGAATCACAAGTGATATTTAAGGTTATGGAAAAAGCACTCCAACTAACTACACGTGCTTCCAATAAGTTAAAATGTACCCATGCGCGACGTAACTTACCCTCATACCTGCCCTTAGGGGACATCCATAAATTACGTGAGGTGCTTTTCCGGATTTCCGGACCCCCCCTCCCTTCTCTGGTGAGATTTCGTGAGATCTGGCAGGACCCCCCCCTCTCTGATCCGTGAGAACCCCCCCCCCCCATAGTAATCGCCCTCTAAACTTTTGGAGCCTTTTTTTATTTAGGTCTCACCCTTCAAAATCCGGTCACAACCCCACTTTTAGACGAAAGACCCCCCTGAAATCGACTTTCGCGCAATTT
The DNA here is from genome assembly GCA_031002005.1 of Vandiemenella viatica. Lineage (NCBI taxonomy): Eukaryota > Metazoa > Arthropoda > Insecta > Orthoptera > Morabidae > Vandiemenella > Vandiemenella viatica. The sequence continues at coordinate 12,351,080 of JARYHS010011408.1, read as the reverse complement.
GTAGACTTTTTTTTTTTAGCTCTACAGTCCAAACATTTTTCCCCAAACCCTCACGTGAGATTTCCGTAGACCCCCCTCCCGCCTTGGTGAGATTTGGTGAGATTTGGTGAGATTTGGCCGAAACCCCTCCCCCCTATTTCACCTCACGTAATTTATGGATGCCCCCTTATGTCATACCGTCCAGTGAACCGCAGGCAGACCCTTTCGAGGAGTGAACTACTTGTCGCTGACTGGCAGCCCGCCGATGGCCCCGGCTCCAGCTCGCACCGTTTATTGTGGACATAAATTAGCGGCGTGCGATGCAGTGGCGACCGTGGAACCGCGATCCCGCTCGTATATCTGCGACCGCGGACACTTTAATTGAAACAACTCGAATCGATCTTGGAGCCGGGCGCCCGCCACTATTACGCGTAATAAACGAATACTATTCGCCATTTTGCTCGCGGGGGCTGCTGATATTGAAATATTGCTAAATGGCTTCTCCTGCGAGCAAACGAGCGCGCGGCTATTGGAAAACATTAATTCCGCGACCGATGTGTGTATTTCCGTTTCGCTGTGAAGAGGAACGCGGTCGGTAATAATCGCCTGCGGGTAATAACGGAAGTCAATGGGTATTGTCTACCGCCAATTTATGGCTGGAATGAACATTAGCCGTGATCCAGTTAGGAGAGGCACCCTTCAGGGTGGCCAACCTCTTCTGTGATACCTGCTGATTCGGTCGCGTTACCAACCAGCAGAGGTTTGTGATCATGACGGTAGTGGGGGTAAAGCAATATGGCCTCTGGTCTAAAACAGGTTACTGCCGACGAATTTATTATCATATAGAGCAGGAATAAATTAAATGTTTGACGGGACACAAAATAAGGTTTCGTTGATAATTTGTTTGACATTGTACTGTCTGGCTTTGAAAATGAACGTTCGGTGTAGACTGACGTTGCTGGAAATGTCAGGTACTGATGGGCTAGCTTATACAAGTGAGGTAATACTACTTTCATATCTTCCCGTAGCTCCACAGGATCAGCCGACAATAGTGACACTGGGGTTACCTAATAAAGTCTCATTTAATCCTCTTCATTAGCCACAGTAACCTGTAAAGAGCAGCCTCGTCCGGGCATCCAGAATTGGGTTTTCCATGGTTTCCCCAAATCACTCCAGGTGAATGCCGGGATGCTTCCTTCAAAAAGACCATGGCCGAATTCCTTCCCATTCCTTGCCACCCATCCTTTCCCGTCTCTAAGAACCTAGTTGTTATAGGAGATGTTAAGCAGTTAAAAAAAAAAAAAAAAAAAAAAAAAGGAGCAGCCTGGGAGAGAGAGAGATGGAGCATTTGCTGCTTAACCTTCACAAGCAGTTTACTGTGAAGGGTTTGTCTGTTGACACTTGCTTCAAACATTAAAAGATCAGTTGCGTTGCGTTAGGTGTTTCTTTAGGGTTGCTCGGGTATTTTTAGTTACTTGTCAATATTGACAGCGGCCTCTTGAACTTGCCGCACGTATCATAGTATTGCACTAAGCTGTCAATTAAGGGGTTGTTTGATTTTCTGGATGCTCGGCAGTAAGATCTGGTGATCTGTACGACCCTTTCCTTGATAATCGGAACTCCTGCGGCCTCATGCAGGTCGGCTGTTGGCAATCGGGGAGACACGTGTAGTGCTCGCCGAAGCGCACGATTCTTCATGGTCTGCAACCTTCTAATCGCGGTCCTGGAGGCGGAGTTCCACACGGGACACGCATACTCAATCACCCGTCTGATCAGGCTACAATATACGTTGACTCCGATGATGACTGCCACTGAGCTCTCCGTGTTGAAATGGGCTTCAGTTCTTTCAGCCTCGCTGCGACCCTGGTCGTTTCTTCTCAATGTGGCGCTTCCATGTGAGTCTGGAGTCAAGCTTCACGCCAAGGTATTTTATAGTAGTTTCTAACAGCCCTCAAACCTAAACTTAAATGGAATTCTATTTTATGAAGCATCTTTAGTAAGCTAAAGTTTGGTTGAATATGGCTTTGTATTTTTTTTTTTTTTGCAATTTACCGTAAATCAATGTATATAGACTATGTTTAATGAAAATAATTTATTTAGAGGCCATTTAATATGTTTAATGACAGAATTGTGCAAGAGAATTGCTTAAATGTTTGTAATTCCAAGTATTCATGCAAGTTACGATGTCTAAAGGACAATTTGCTACAGTTTAAAATGATTTTTGTGGATAATTTTGTGTTTAAGTACCTTTAATTGCCATTTCTGAACATTTTGTAATGATTGTAAATGATTATGTATTAATTCTGATTGATTTTGATATGTTTCAATTGTTTAAGTAATGTTAATGTTCGATAAATATCTGTCGAAATCCTTTGGTGTGTTCTAGAAAATTCGATGTAGTTTGTATAAAGCGATCATTCGAGACAGAGAAACAGTTTTCACCGACTTAATTTACGACGACCAAGGACTGTATTGTCTGAGGAAGAAGTGTTGTATACAATCGCTGGATTGTATGTATGCATGTGAACAGTATCTTCGACGTCGTGTTTATGAAACTAAAAGTAAATTTAAACTGAGCTGTATCGGGAACTAATTATCTATCATATTAATTAAACCACGTACAATCTAATAAGTTTACCACTAGATGTCCTCTCCATGAAGATGTAGTTTTGCAATCTGGTTGCGATGACGATCACGTTTTCACAAACGTCTCGTCAGCATTATTGCTTGGGTCTTGGTCGAGTTTATGGTGACTCTCCACCGCCTGTTCAAGGCTTCGGTTTGTTGAAGAACCTCTTGTAGGCGCCGAATGGCAGCAGTTTTATATTTATGCGTAGTTAAAAAGGCCGTGTTAACCACGTATAGGGCTATGCGAACCAATGCTGGAGCAGGGATATCAGCAGTATATAGGTTGTGCAGTACCGGCCATAATACTGACCCTTGCGACACGCCTGCGTTGATCGGGTGGCGAGAAGATAGTTCAGTGCCAACTTTCACTCTGAAGGATCTTCCTGAGATGTAGCTTCTGATTAGCTTCACAAGCGGGCTGGGGAGTCTCTAGTTGTAGAGCTTATAGAGTAATCCGCTGTGCGAATCGGAATCAAATGCTCGAGCCACATCGAGCAGAACTAGCGGGCAGTAGCTCCGGTAGTTCAATGCAGTCGTGGCACGCTCGACTATTGGCAGGATCTGCTAAGTGGAGGAGTGACCCCTCCAGAACCAAATTGTAACTTTGGGAAAAAGTTCTCCCCGCGAATGTGTAATTCCAGCCGCTTGAGAAGGAGCCTCTCAAAAGCCTCGCTTAGGGATGAGAGGAGTCTAATGGGCCTGTAGTTTTAGGGGAAGGTGCCGTTCTTCCCCGGTTTGGGAACTCCAATCACCGTTGCCTGCTTCCATCATCGTGGATAGTGCTGGGTGCACAGGATATTGTTAAACAGCTCGATTATACGCTCTACTACCGGAGATGGAAGGTTTTTAAGCAGGCTATTCCCCAATTTATCATTTCCTGGTATCTTTTTGTTGTTTAGTCTAGATAAGGTTCGACGATCTTCTTCTGAAGTGATCTCGACTATCTGGAAGCCGTCGTCTTCCTGCGCAGGCCGGAACTGCTTCTCAAAATGATCGGCTAAGGCATTGGCCTTGTATATATCGCTAATGATTAGATCCCTCTCGCCTTGTAGCGGGGGCATTCTGATGCGCTTCTTGGTGAACCGGCGGGTCTCCACCCACAGATTACCGTCGGTCACATACAGCGAGGCCAGGCGAGCAGCCAATTCTCTGTAGAGAAGTTCCTGGAGTTTCACCTTCAGCTCGCGCTGTAGGCGGAGACTGCTGTCTTGTTATAGGAGGGGCCGTCGTAGAATTCGCCGCATCAACAATGGCAGATGGGATCTGTTTTATCGCCGCCTCTATTTGCCTCTCGTCCATTGGGCGCAGACACTGGAGGGATTCTATGACTTCTTCTAGGAACAGTTCCCAGTTTGTCTGGTTATAGTTGATTTGGTTTGGTACAACTCGTCTCTATGAACCAACATCAATGTACATCATGACCTGGAGTGGTCCGATGGGAGTCTTGTCCTATCCCAGATTGAAAGCCACTTAACTTTAGGCCACAACCTGAAATATTGGGGACACGGCTTCGATACCTGAGGCAAGGAGCGGCTCTCGCCAAAGAATTTTTGATGGAAAGTAGGCAGGCAAAGTCACGCTAGAAATTACAAAGCCAATTCCAGAACATTGGAGTTTAATAAATTCAAACTAGTCTACAGACAGTTTGAAATAGGTTGTTAGGTAATGCTAGGTGCGGGAGAGAAAGTTACTGCTTCCCCAAGTCAGATCCGCTGGTCAACTACGGTAGCATTAATACGCAGCAGTACAGCGATGCAAACTGTACAGCACTACGTAGCAACTTGATGGTACTGCCCCCCCCCCCTCCCCGTGATCCTTTATACTAGTTGACAACATAGAACGTCGTGCCACTTGGCTAATTCTTATTTGCACATGAGCAGCAGCACGTCTGCACGTCCAGTGTGGTTGTAAACAAAACCAATGGGTGACACAAACTCTTGCGTACACGATACTCCTTTTCCATTTGACCCTGACGGCAGCACGCCTTCCTAAACGGGCAATTTATCCCTACTGACCGTGCGCTCCAGCGCGCCTGCCAGCTAGGCTGTCCACCACGTATGGTCAACACAGCTTCGGCAATCCACAGGCTACATCTAGATATCTTTTAACAATTATATTTTACTTTAATATTGACTATATTACAGTCTATTCATGGTGAAGGCAGAGACAAAGGCAGCGATGCCTCTGGTGATAACGTTGTCAAGGACATCGGGGTGGTTGCCGCTCCAGGGGTGGTGGGTTGGCTCATCCGGGCCCCAGACTTGAAGATTGTTCCTGACGCATGGTCTATTTAGCTGATTCCCAGCGGGATTGCTGACTCGTTGCTTCTATGCAGGATATTTTGCATTGAAGTCACCTCCAATGAGGAGTTTACCCCTGACGGTGAGCAGCTGGTGAATGTCGTCTTCAATTGGTGCTCTCCGTGGGTATCTATATGCTGAGATGACGGTGACCGGTCCCGATGTGGTTGCCATTACGATTGCTGTTGCTTCAATTAATTGCAGTGATGGAGTGTGTACCATGTGGTGAGAGATGCCTCTTTTAACGTATATGGCCACTCCTCCTCCCACGGTGGGTCTGTAGTAAAGGTAGCACTGGTAGTTGGCCACCGTTGCTCTGAGACCAGGTTTTAGGTGGGTTTCAGCTACTAGACATATGTCTACGTTATCATTCCATATGCATACTGATATACCATCAAAATTACCTCTGTCCATGGCTGGCTTGAGAAATCTGCGGTCTTAATTACCACGGCCACTTGATCGAACTTCGTCAGTAGTGACGTTAACATTGTCAAGCAGGCGATCTAAAGCTCCTCCTCCTTCGTTGCTTTGCGTGTGGTGTGGATGGGGCTGTTGGTGGTTTTGCCTTGGTCCAGTGGGCAAGCCTTGAGTTGGGGCAGTGATTCTTTAGGGTTCCGCGACTGGCTAGTAGTCGCCTCCACGAAGGAGGTCGTTGGTCTTGTTTTCCTTGACTGCTTGGTGTTGCTTTTCTTCTTCATATTGGGACCTTGTGCCTTGCCCTGCGGGACTAAACTTTTATAAAAGACTGGCTGTATTACCAATAAGCCATTAAAATAAAAAAAAGGTCATCACAGCGTGACTTGAAGTGACTGGAATAACAACTCCCTCGATAGTATACCCTAGGGATTCAATCCGAATAATTTAAAGAATTGCTCTTGAGTCTAAAGGGATATTGAACTATTATAGACCAATAGAGACGGCATCACTATATAGTATACTCGTAGTTATTACGTTAAAGGTTTATGATTGCATTACCTGATTTGCCTGAAATACCATCTCGACCTGTATTTAACCCTGTTTTAATCCCGTAAAAAAAAATGAATAATTTCTGTAGAAGTATTAAAGAAGGACAAAGAAGACTTCACTAATGTAGCAGATAAAACTAATATAATCTTCTTATCTACGCGTTCTATTTGTGATATGCGTTGAGTATTTATTTTGACGTAGAATACCTCGTTCCGACGGGGCCATACTTTGTTACGTTTTCATGTAACATTTGAAATTGCATTTTCTTCTCATTTTCAAAATTCACAGGCCTAGACATACAGTTCTACAGACGAAGGTTTTAAACAACATAAAAACATTGACAAAGGGACTCTCTTTCAGTCAAACTACTGCTGAAGCAAAATGGGACCTTTGAAGTTTTGTATTTTGGAAGTGAGCTGAAAACCTACGGGACAGGGAGTTTGAAGAATTGAGGAACTGTTGTATGAATTCGTAACCTTGATTTGAGTACGGTAAATGCTGTAGAAAATTTCCCAGGTAATCAGCGTAGTACTAATTTACTAACTGAAAACAACGTTTTTGAGTTTTTATTATTATTATTTTTTAATATCTGCCAATTTTCTTAAATTGTAGAATTTGATGATAATCAAATAAAAAAAATTGTTTCCTTTTCACCCGAAATTTGTATTTGTCAAAATATTAATGAAAAATGTAATTTGAATATAAATTAAACCAAATTATTATTATTATGATGTACAGATTATTACAAATTAAATAAGGTGCTTGATACGGGTGAGAAATTTGAGGCTCCCATATCCGTTAGATCGAACGCAGAAGCTTCCTCTTCTGCTCAAAATCGGCGTGCAGATAAATATTCTCAAGACTGCGCATCTCAAATTCTTGTGCTCCACAGTACCATTCTTCAGATTTGAGAAAAATCCATGAGCCAAACGTCTCTTTGTCATTACCGAGTATTCTGTTTACTGTGGGGGCGTCGTTCTGTTTCCGGCTGTGCTATTTTCACCAGAAGAAGAAATAAAATACCATTTTCTCTCCCCTCCAACCCTCTGTTGATTCTACTTTTACAGTTATTCACGGCGAGAGTACGAGGAACGTGAAACCCTGTATCAGTTTTCTGTAACAACATTGCACAAGGTGATTCAGGAGGAAAAGTAAATACTGAAGGACGTTCTGGTATTAACAATATTGAGTATAAAAGGTTCATATATACACCAGTTCGATTTTCGTTTTGGAGCTATAAGTGCTGGAATGTTATGCATTGCGCTATTAGATCTTTGTGTACGGTAATTTAAAAAAAAAATTAAAAAAAAATTAATTAAAAAATTAATTAAAAAAATTTTTGTAAAATATGCTTGTGATTTTGCATTAACAAAGCACTTCAGTAAGTTATTTATGTGTTCTTGATCATTTTGTGAAGTTTATTTCATGCATGTCAACCCCGCACCTATTTCTCCAAAATGAATGGACATTAGACACACGTTTATATGAATTTATTTACTCAGTATTGTTCATAGTATCTCCTTCAGCATTTACCATTCCTCATGAATCACCCTGTGTTATCACTACTGATGTTAATCAGATTATTATTCCATTTATAATACGAAATTTCACTCTCACTGGAGCGTATTTCGCAAATCGATGTTGGAATGCAAGTCCAGTCATATGAGATTTAGAACTTGTAACTGTATCAGCAGGTCCTACGACCTAACTCTCACACGTATCGTAACATGAGCCACAAAGTCGTGGTGTACTTATTTTTGACACCTTTATGTCACTGAAACAATTGATATAGTTTAAAGTATGAAGTGTGACCAAAAGGTTAAGAACTTAAGACAATAAACGATTAAAGAAATACTTAATAATGAACTATGTAAGATAGATTTCATAGCACAGAAAATCGTATTAATAATCTAAAGAAAGTTTTAATGAAAACAGCTGCGAGAATAACCTCTATTTTTGACATGCACGTAATCTAACGCAAGTAAGTGATGCTTCTTCTATCTCGTGGTGTTTCCACACTTGTGGGAATTGGGCTCCCCTCAGAATTTCGTTAAAGGCCTCAGTAATAAATATTACAGCAGCGAGAGTTATTTGTCTCAGTATGGTACCCCCGATACCATCGTGTCCAGCTGCTTTCTTGAGGTTGACGTGTAAGGGTGCAGTTAGGACTTCTTAAGTAATTTCTCGATTACTTCGACTGCTGCTGTTCAGCTACAAGAAATCGCTGTAGTCGGTCTTCTACAGATCGGATGTGTTCAGCATCTTGGGGTTCTTCGATGGGCCGAAAGTTGGCATCGAAGGATTCTGCCAGTGCGTCTGCTTTAGCCACAGGCTCACAGACTACTCGATTCCTTATCTCCAGCGGCGGGATCCTGTCTTTTCTGCGCATTAGCCCCTTAGTTGCCGTCCACGTAAAACCGTACTTCTGTGCGAGAGTCGCTACCCTGGCGGACCATTCTCGTGTACGGTGTTGTTCGAGGGCTGCTTTTATTTCTCTACGCATCCTGTTTATATCTCCCTTCGCTGTGGGGTCCCTGGTAACCTGCCACTCCCTTGTAGCTCTGTTCTTGAGGGAGATTACCTCCTTGATGTCAGGCGGAAGTTGTCTGGAGCCGGCTGGCGGCGTTCTACTTCAGCAGCCTCGTTAATCCACGTGGCTAGGTAGCCATGGCGACATCAGGGCCTGTAGTTGTCGGTGTCGCTGCCTCTTGGACACGTCTGGTAAGTTGTTCCTTGAACACCTCCCACTCAGGGCGTCTCAGTTTATGGTGGCGTAGCTTCTCCCGCGCCGAGATGTCTGTGGCCAGGTAGAAAATGACTCGGACGTGGTCACAGGACAACGCAGTTTTGGTTGTTACACCGATGTTGTGGTGGAGTCCTTTTGTGATAGCTATGTCCAGTACACCATGGTTGAAGATGGTGGGTTCGGTTGGAAACCACACTGCTGCATCGTGAGCTTCACTTACTTGCATGAGCGACGTCCACTGGTTTTTGTAACTCTGGAATTCCCAGTCGCGTCTTTTGCGTTGAAATCCCCTGTCATAAAGACGTTTGCCTTCCAACCGAAGAAGCGCAGCTAAGTCGTTTTCTGCTAGGAGTCCCCTGGAGCTTTGTAGATGGCAATGAGTATCAGTCTACCGCGAGAGGTCTCCATAGCCACTCCGTTGCTTCGATAGTCGCTAGCTCTGGTAGTACTATCGGGTAGCGTCTGATGGTGTTCCTTATATAGAGACCTTGCTACTCCCTGCGGTCAGACGGTCGTTCCTGTAATATACATAATCCGGTACAGCTGCTTTAATGCCAGGCTTCAGGTGGGTCTCATTGACTACACAGGCGACAATGCCCTCCACTCTTCTAAAGTCTCTGTACTCTCCCAACTGACGTCATTAGGCCGTTGGTAATTTGCCGCGGAATATCTTGAATCATAGTGATGACTGCTTGCAATAGCGATTGTTCCAGGTAAGCACTGGATTGTCATTCTGCTGTCTTTCCATGTTCTGTGGGCTGTTTCTTGTTGAATCTTTCTTGCGAAGTCCGATGGTCACTTTCTTCCGCATCTGTTTTCCTCCTGCCATTGTGAGGAGACAAATTTGTAAGTGGGATGTTATGTCTTGTCTATATCAGTCTGCGAGTCTCCCGTAGACAAATTGGTGGCCATTTCCTTAGGAGTTTGGCTAATATTTGATGCCTTGTTTTTTTTCATCTTCTGCCGCTGTTGTTTCCTTAGGGCGATCAGGTACAAGGAGTTATTGGCTCTTTGCCTCTCTTGGAATCTACCGAAGGCAGAAAATTTCCTGTAGCTTGCTGCGTGCTGTCCGCCACAGTTCACGCAATTTGGTGGTGGTTTATCGCCTTTCTTAATTCGACAGACTTTCAAGGAGTGTTCCGCGGCACACTTAACACATTTGGCAGGCATTGAGCAGTGCCTGGCGACATATCCTACTCCCTGAAATCAGGCAAGAACAACATATCGCTAAGATCTTACAGATCCATTAGTCTACTGCCCACAATCTCCAAGATACTTGAGACATTATACCTCAAGTGGTTTCGCAGGCAATTAGAAGAAGAACAATTCTACTTTCGAAGGAACCACTCAGCACCATAGCAACTTCTCAGAGTGGTTGAATCCGCCATGGGAGCCATGGAGAAAAGGGAATACTTTGGCGCGGCGCTCTTTGATGTGTCACGTGCCTTTGACTCAGCCTGGCACCCTGGCCTTCTATACAAGCTGCTGATACAAGGGGTACACACGACACATGTGACGATCGTCAAGAGTTACCTCTCTGCTAGGACCTTCCGCGTGATATTGAACGATGAAGTCTCCTCTGTGAAGACCATCAGACCTAGAGTGCTCCAGTGCTCAGTACTGGGCGCTGTCATATAAAACATCTCGGACCCGAAGGAGTGGAATAACCAAGTGCGCTGTGTCCGCTGCGGGGGGAACACACAGCGTCGTGGTCTGCAAGCGTGCGCGTGAAGCCACGCCGACATGTGCAAACTGTGGGGGTGATCATGCGGCGTGCTACGGCGAATGCGCGGTGAGGAAGAAGCTGCAAGCCTATGCCGACATAAGACGACAACAACCTAATCACACCCAGAGTACAGAAGAAGAAAATCGCCGAGAAACAAACATCAGTAAATCAACCCTCGGTCATCCAAGCTACCACATACCACTACCACGGAGCAAAGCGGAGGTCCACCACTAGAACTAAAACAGTTGCGGCCATGACTGTCACCAAAACCGGACAATCAGTTGGGGAAAATCGTCCAGCTCCTAACGCAGCTGATTACGACGATAATCTCCAACTGACCACACGAACCCTTAGTGGGTTTTAATATAAGGACGCCGACGGCGACCATAGCCATTTTTCCCCAAACGTGAAATAAAATGTGGCCCAAAAACACCCAACCTGAAAATTAACAGTAAAGTTGCTAATGGCAATTGGACTGTAAAGAAAAGCCATTGAGGGAGTGGGGGGGGGGGGGGAAACTAGGTCAGATTAAGTCGAGTCTACTCAATATGTTGATAATACTGCTGTCTTCACCAGAAGCATTAGAGCCACGCACGTGAGGACCAAGTTTCAATGGGAGTGCAACAATATAGAACACTGCGCGACCAAATGGCGGCTATTATTCAATGCCATAAAGATAAAGAGCTAAGCTCTTATAGTCAGCAGAAGGTCTATCCCTCACCTCCAACCCCCAACTTGTTTGAAGATAACATTGAGTTGATTCCTACTGCAAATTACCTAGGCGTCACTGTGGACAGGAGACTGACGTGGAAAACATACATCAGGAACCTCCGTAATAAGGCTCTTTCTAGAAATACAGTCCTACAACCAATTCTAAACCCATCGTCAACACTTCCAACGCATCTTGGGATACGCCTCTATGTAGCCAACAATAGATTACGCTGCAGTAGTTTGGGGTAGTGCTGCTGACTCACACCTCAATCTACTACAAACTATACAAAATCAAGCCATCAGATACACCCACAAACTGCCGCGGGAAACATCAACATACCGGCCACACGAAATCAGTAGACTGCCGTGCCTCAAGGACACATTCCGCTATGGTTTCCAATGTTGTCCATACTACAACGTCCTTCAATATTTAGCATTCCTCATGAATCACCCAGTGTAATCACTACTGATTTTAATCCTTTACAAGTCTACAAGACGCAGATAATTATTCCATTTATAATATTTAAAGTCACTCTCAGTAGAGCGTATTCCGGAATCAATGTTAATAATGCATGTCCAGTCATAGGATAAATTATCGATATATCGAAATATCGATATTAATTTTTGAAACTATTGATATTTATGAGTGATATTTTTAGGAAGATATATAGATTTTTTGATATTGAAATCTGGGTATCGGAGCCGATTATTTTTAAAAATAAGTTATCATAAGTTCGTAGAATGTGTAGTGTTATTATTGAGGGAATAGAAAACGATTACTTTTGTTACACATGCAATAAATTTAATCACAGATAGAATTTTAAAAAACAATGGAACTTTTAAAAACCCCTAGATGATCAAATAAAATTTATTGCACCTTATTTTAAACACCCAGTTAGTGTTTCTGATTAATTAGGATCCGAGCAACAAGAAGAAGTAATAAAGAAGGCCAAATATTAATGTTCATTCAAGCAGTTAGTGCTCGTTCGAATTCTTGTCTGGACAAGTTGCAAAGATTTTTAAAATTAGTTTTCAATCTACGCTAAAGTATTATCACTAAGAGCTAATCGTAATTACCAGGTATTGTAGTACTCCACAGTTAAATATTTTGTACGAATTGATTGTAATTCTTGTTCCATATCAACAGAAGAATTGAGCTTCAAAAGTATGTTACAGCAAGTTCCCTTGTACCACTGCCGAATTTATTAACAGACTTTTTTTTTTTTTTTTTTTTTTTTTAAACCAACATCTACTGCATTTGGATTGTCTGTAGAAAGTGCTTAGTTGAAAACTAATAATGATAGATTGGTATCTTTAGAACACAATTTACTAACGCCAAAGCCACATCGATCTCCGTTTCAAAAAATTGTAGTTTGATAAGTCGTTGGTTGTTTCCAATGCATTATCAAATAAAGGGAAATATTTTACATAATGTAGGTGCTTTACCATGCACAGCAGGAGAAACAACGTTACTTCTTTGGGATAAATATGACCTCAAGCTCTTAAAAAATATCTCCAGTGAAGTTTCCGACATCAGTTTTGATTCAATGATTGCTAAATTAAAACAATATTTGAATCAGCTAAGTATATCAAAATCATCAGATGACCCAAGATTCTGGATAAATAGAATCATTTTTTTATGCTGTCAGTAATTTCTTTAAAATATCTGGTATTTTCTGCCACATCTGTGGCATCTGATCTAGTTGTATGAGCAATCAATCTTCCAGTACATAATAAATGCAATAGTCTTCAAGCAGAACATATAAATCAGCGAGTAGGTATTTTTAAAAACAGCTGCTGACAAATATTGGTACACATAACTTTACATTTTTATTAAAAATTCCTGCTGGAAGGACAGTCCACAATCGTACCTTAATCTTTATATGTTACAAATTTTTATTTTAAACGGAACTTAGTCAAGCTAAAATAATGTGTGAAATGTTACTTATTTCGGATGTTTGTGTAATTCAAACAATTTGACACTCCCTGATCATAATCCCACACAAATTCCAGTTGCCCTCTAAACAGGTAATTGGTGAAAATACGTGATTTAAGCCCCAAATAATAAGAAAAGTACCTGTGTTTATCCAATCGCAATTCAAAAGGTGAAACGGGTAAAGGTCACGGGGTTCTTATAGCTCCTGCCGCTCGCCGTAGAATTCGCGGAGGTGGAGTTCCGTATTCCTATTACAACCATTGGCACTAGTATGGATATGAAGGTGTCAGCTCCACAATCCGGCTGTAGGTGAAACGTCTTGGAGCAAATTTTTACATTAATTGCTTTCCTGTAGATGAGGCTGCTTGCCATAAATTTCTATTTTGCTCAAAGATCAGAAAGGTTAAGAAATACATTAAATTCCTTACATCGTTACTATATTTTTAGTTGAAATGTGTAATAGCTAAGTCATAAATTTCTTCTTAAAAAATAATTTAAAAAAATGTCGTGAAAAACCATTCTCTTTCAGAAATTGAAGACTTGATTCAAGAAAATATCTCAAAACTTTTTATTAGTAAATAGCCACAAGAATTAGGAGTGTTGATAAAATATTGATATATCGAAATATCGATATTATTTTTTTAAAATATCGATATTTATGAGTGATATTTTTTGGACGATACATCGATGTTTCAATATTGAAATATGGATATCGGACTCAATATTCTTTCAAATGAGTTATCATTTTTCGATTTTCTCGTAGGAGGTGTCATGTTATTATTGGGGGAAAATAAAACGATTACCTGTGTTGCACATGCATAAAATTTAATCACAGATCGAATTTAATAAACAATAAAAAAATTAAAACTTAGCTGATCAAATAAAATATATTGTACCTTTTTTAAACACCCTGTTAGTGCTTCTGATTAATTACGATGCGAGCAACAAGCAGAAGTAATAAAGAAGGCCAAATATTAATGCTCATTTAAGTAGTTTGAATTCTTGCCTGAACACGTTGCAAAGATTTATATATATATATATATAATCTACGCAAAATTATTAACACTAAGAACTTATCGTAATGTTCCTGGTTTTGTACTACTCCACAGTTAAATATTTTGTGTGAATTGATTATACTTCTTGTTCTATATCAATAGAATAATTGAGTTCCAAAAGTATGTCACAGCCAGTATAAACATACCATTAATGAATTTATTTAGAGAAAAAAGTGAAAAAAAATTACTGCTTTCGGATTGTCTCTACAAACGGTTTGGTGAAAAATAATAATTATACATTGGTGTCTTTAGAACACAATTTGCTAACGCCAAAAGCAACCACCTTGAATCTCCGTAAATAATTAGCCGTTCCGAATGCAACATCAAACAAGGGAAAATATTACTTAATGTATGAGATTTTCCATGAATAGCAGGAGAAACAACGTCATCTCTTTAGGGACAACATGAGCTCATGCTCTTGAAAAAAATGTCCAATGAACTTTCTGATATAAGTTTTGATTCAATGGTTGCTATGTTAAAACAATATTTGGATCAGCCTAGCATTTCAAAATCATCTGATGACATAAGATTCTGGATAAATAGAATTCATTTTATTTCCTATTCTGTCAGAAATTTCTTTAAAATATTTGGTATATTCTGCACACATCTGTAGCTTCTGATCGATTTACATCAACAATTAATCTTTCAGTGCCTAATAATTGCAGTAGTCTACCAGTAGTACCTACAAATCAACGAGTATTTTTAAAAACAGCTGCTGACAAATATTGGTACACACAACTTTATTTTTTTCATTAATAATCCGTGGAAAAACAGACCACACTCCTACCTTAACATTTACGTGTCACAAATTTTTATTTTAATAGGAGTTTAGTAAACTTAACTGACGTATGAAATTTTACTTTATTACATTGAAAGTTTTGGAATTCAAATTCTTTAAAGCAACTCTGACACTCCATCATAATTCCATACAACTTCCAGTTGTTCCAGAAGCAGATTATTTGGTAAACATATACGATTTCACACCCAGATCTTAAGAAAAGTACCTATATTTATCCAATCGCAATCCAAAAGGTGAAACGTCTTGGAGCAAATTTGTACGTTAATTCCTTTCCTCTTGATAAGGCTGTTTCCCTTAAATTTCTATTTTGTACAAAAATCAGAAAGATTAAGAAACACACTAAATTTTACTTTGTTACTATACTTTTATTAAAACTATGTAATAGCTAAAACACAATTTTCTTCTATTCTTAAAAAAAAATGCCGTGAAAAACCATTCTGTTTCAGAAATTGAAGTCTTGAGTAAAGAGAATATCTCACAACTTTTTATAAGTGAATAGCAATAAGACGTGCCCCTATTTTACACGATTTGTTTATGTAACATTGTTTTTGTAAAATAGGCTCGATATATCGATATTTTTTCTTCGATATATAAAATTCGATACTTTTAAAAATATCGATAAATCAGATATTTTTTAAAATATCAACAGCCGTAACAAGAATTGCCCCATTTTTAACAAAATTTGATTTTGTAACATTGTTTTTATAAAATAGCGTTGATATATCGATGCATCAATACTGTTTCTTCCATATATCGAATCCGATATTGATACTTTTAAAAATATCGATATATCGAAAATCCGATATTAATTTAAAAAAAAACATCAGTCATAATCTGTAGGATCTACGACCTTACTCTCACTCTTATCGTAACATGAGTCGCAAAAACCATGGTATATTTTTTTTGACACCTTGATAATATCATAGAGAAATATTTATATTTATTTTAAAGTAAGAAGTGTGACAAAAGAAAAGTCAATAAATTATAAGAGGCACCGCCGCTACAAACAGGTATAAAACACCATTCCCTTCGTAGCATACTGTATTAATTATTTAACGAAACTGTTTATATAAACAGCTGCGAGAATAATGTCTATTTTTGGCATACACATAAACGAACTCAAATGGGTGAGACTGTTTCTTCTCCGACAAGGCAAACATCTGAACCTGCTCTGATCACGGAATTTTTATCAAATTTCAGAGCTTCGTAGAAGATAACAACAGTAATATCGTGTAGCAGTACTAAGGGGCATCTCGAAAACATTCTGGAGACAAACAGGATCACAGCCCCCAAAGATATAAAGCGCGTGTCTATACCGGTGTCCTAGCCTTAAATAGACAAGTTTTTCCTGCGATCTCGTTGTGATGAGTGATCGGGGTTCGAATCCCCGTATACTTTACTTTTGTTTCGTGGTAGATTTTGAAGCACAACTTCTTTTTGCTTGGAAGAAAAAAAATTGTTTGTTTTATGCAAGCAGCTGTCCCTTGCCTTGTGTTAAACAGTGAAACATATTAAATGTTAAACAAATATTTCCTACTATGGTTATCATAATGTGGTTATTATTGGCAGCAAACCATTATTTTGCTGAGGCCTCTCGGTGCCTATTGGTGGTAAGTTTGTCCAATTTGTTCTTCGAAATATAAGCTCTAAACAGAAAAAATGGACAAAAGGTCAATTCAGTAATATATAATCTAGAGAAGAGCGCTTTAACTTTTTGATAATTTCCATTTGTTTAGGGGAACAAAAGTTTCGCTTTTTGCACGTGTACAAACCTCTATTTTTCACACATTTAGTCAATGGAATATTGTTTTTATTTCATTGTTTATTAATTTAGTTTATATTTGTTTTTTCCCCCAAAACGTAAGGAGCATTTTCTTTAAAGAAATGTCTGTATGCATAATTAACGTTGCTACCAGTGTTTTTATATATATATATATATATAATGGGCTCAGCATTCCATTCAGGGATTGTTTGAAATTGGTAAATGTAATAAATATTGCAGTACATATCGAAACTATTTCTTGATGGGTCTTAAACATTAGATGCAAGGAATGAACACACTTAGTGCCTCATTTCATCTAAAATTCTGTGATTACAAGCAGTTTTCGCTAATGTTATAAAAATAATTTTTTCAATCAAAAATATTACAGTCAAACGAGACATATTTTTCAATAGTTTCGAAATAATTTTGGAAGATATACAATGTTAAGCAAACTATCAAAAGGATATAAAATAATTTCTTGTTTCCAATTCACGGTTATTTTTTCGTGAGTTATAAAGTATTTTAAAAATGTTCATTTAATGTTTTAATTGTAAGGTGTTTCCCTGACTGTTAACATATTTTAACATGGAAGGTTGTGGTTGTTTGCTGATGATGAACTTATCTACAGGGAAGTAGTGTAAATCACTCCTGACAAATGCCGGGATGCGTCCTTCAAATGGCCATTGGCAAATTCATTCCCATTCCTTGCCCCACATTCTTTCCTGTCTCTAAAGACCTCGCTGTTAAGAGACGTTAAGCAGATATATTTAAAAAAAATACGGGTAAGTAAGGTGCTCAGAATATTTCTAAGAAATTCAGCGCGATCTGGATGCTATTCCCGATTGGTTCCATAAATGACATCTTACACTTTACTGAAAAAAGTGCAAGGCAATTTTATTTATTTTGCGTATGATGCTATAAGCCATTTACACAATTCAGTTACAATTATACTGTGTTCAATGAACAATCTAAACACACATATATTCACATAGTTGAGCGGACAATGCAAACAGCCGGCCCCTGAGACAGGGTCTCCAGTCACAACCACTACAATGATGACTTTTCGTTTGACTTTTCATTTGACTTTTCATTTGATTTTTCACTACTGCGTTATGAATTAAATGTACATTTACTCTCTGACTATATTTTTCTATCATATAACTCGAGAGATTGTAATTAAAAAATAGTATGTTAGAATGATGTTAGTTACTCAATCAAGATGACCGTTATTCTCCAATATCACGTCGATGAACTAAGATCACAATCTCCACTAACATTCTAATACCTTATATACAACAACTAGTTGGTATCCACGACTTCGTTCGTGTTTGTAAAGAATTTGGATTGACAGCTACCGACATCTAACCACCATAGCGCACGATGGGAGACTCGATGCTATTACCACACACAAACGCCAGTCATCTGCGCTATGTAGTTCAGGCAGCAAAGTAAAATATACGGACACACATGTCTTGGGTCGAAATACGAAAATATCCCTGATCGACCAATGTCAACCACCATATCTCCCACACTCCCACAGTTACCGAAATTCGGCCAACGTTGTGATCGACGGGTGATTCTGTGCTACTACCACAAACAAACACCAGTGATCAGCGCTAGATAGTTTTGGCTGAAAAGTGATACACCATGACAATACGTTTTTTTTAGAAACCCGAAAGTGCCTCATGTAGACCACTTTCAACCACCATATCTCCCACACCCCTATAACTACCGACGTCTAACCACCGTAGTACACGATAGGAGACACGATACCACCACCACACACAAACATCATTGGTCTATGCTATGTAGTTGTGGCAGCAGAGTGACATATACGGAGACACCTGTCTTTGGTCGAAATACGAAAATTCACTGCATCGACCACTTTTAACCATCATATCTCCCACATCCCCACAGCTATCGACATTCGGCCAACGTTGTGCACGACAGGAAACTCCATTCTACTTCCACACACAAAGACCATTGATCTTTGCTTGGTAGTGGTGGCTGAAAAGTGAAATATGGGAAAACACACGTCTATTTTATATATATATATATATATATATAGGCTAAGATTATACACATAACATGATTTCATTTCTTTTAACACAATTCTTAATTGTGCAGGACTCACATTACTTCAATGAAACACCAAATTAAAATTTAGAGACTACCTTACTCTCGTCATTTGCTGTACAGACTTTCATTTGCGTAGAATACGCCTCTTGTATCTATTACACAATTTACTTTTCGTTTTACTCCTTTATTTTACTATAATTCGTAAAATTAAATTCCCTTTAATAACTTCTCTTCTACTTATTTTACATACTTGTGCTGTTACTTTGAAAGAGAATAATATTGGAAATGTATGTACGGTTAATTACATTCGTGTTTCTTACATTATGATTTTCTTTTCAATTCTTCTTCTTAATTACCAATACTGTGATTATAAGGGATTTTTATCTGATTCACCCTATTAATGATTACAATTTTTTTCTCTTCCCCTGCGACTTCTTAATTTACTTAGCGTTATCCCTAATACATATAGTTTTACGCGCTTTCACTGCGCCGCCATTACACTACCCGCTCGTCTTCTGACGTCACACTCCGTCGGTGGCACACAGTTTCACTGCAGACAGCAACGCCCCCTAAACGCCAACCGAACTCTCCAAAGTTCGATAACTCTCCCATAACTCTCACGTTTTCCTCTCCTCCACCTTTTTGCGTAACCCCCCGCCAGTCTACGTCTTATTAATTATGGAGTTCGTTACCCCCCCCATACTTTCATTTTATAACCTCCCAGGGTTCTTCGTACCTTAACTAGTACGGATTAACATTAAGGAGTACCTTGCCTCCCCTTATGGTACACTTCGCACCTACCTCCCCATAATCTCCCTAACACCCTTCGCCTAGAGGTTTTCTCCTACCACTCTTCCCTCACCCGATACTGCATCCCTCTGCAATATCTTTATTTTAACCTCCATTTACTTGTGACGACCTCCAATTGTCTTGCGCCAGTTAACTACTAACGTCCACTTCGTTACTATTACCTCCAGCTCCTCCAATAATTCCAATGACGCCCCATTCGTCATCTCTCTTTAACTACCGACTACCCTCCAAATAATTCTACTCGTTATATCTTATATAACTTACTTCTACCCTCTCTATAATATTGCTTCGCTTAACCTACCTTTCATCTTTAACAACATTCCTCCGTCAGCATAAGGACATTTAAGTCCTCTGACTCCATGCTAACATTGGCCACACCTAGCCACCACTTACCTTTTCCTATTTCTTCACAGGCATCCTGGACATACACTTCCAGCGTTAAAGTTGATTCAAGTGCGTTTCCCCAGGCATACTTATTTTCACCCAATCCTTTTCAAATCTCGCCTCCCCAGGCGGCATCATCAAAACCATTCCGTTCTCGCCAACTTTCGCCCCTCCTGGACAACTTTATTTAAACCCTCCCGTTTTATTTTTAACATCGCAAACAACCCCACTAATTTTTGGAAGGTATTTATCCGTCTTCCTTGCATTGTAGAGACATTGTTCTTTTTTTTTTAGATCCCTCCTTATAACCTGCTAGCTACATCTTTTTAACACCTAGCCATTTACTTGTTCCTCCTTCCAGGCACATTAATTCTATAACTTCTCAAATAATTAATTGTTTTCATTTGCTATCTCTGTTATACCTGATGATCACATTTGTGCCTCGTGTTACTGCCCCTCTCTATAACTTAGTTTATTTTATTGCCCTTTACTTGAATACTGCCATATTAACTCCCTTTAATTTATTTAATATGCAAGCACTTTTTCGCATTCCCCCATATTCACATTCTTGATCTCTTAATACACTGTCCCACCTTATTTTGAAGTTTCATTTATAACAAGTTATTTTAAGTGATTTGATTCTTATATCTTCACGTATAAAACTTAATCAAGACCAGTTACCCATGTAACTCGCGAACGATAATCTTTACAACAGCTAACTCTTTTACAGCAATATTTTAGTTACCAACATGCGATTGTATGCGTTACTATAATTTATAATTTTGAATTCATCTTTCATTACGTTTCTGTACTTTTCGTCTCTTGTGAATTTCTCTATATTAACTGCTCCAATATCAGTTTTTCCAATTGACGCGTTTAGTATTACATTGCAGTTTAGTGTCTCAACTTAACCACCATAAAGATTTATGTTAGCTTACGGTTAATCGTTCATTTTTTACGATTAACTGACATGTTAGTTTTCATTTGAATTTTATCTTTTCGCCATCCGAATTTTATTCACCGCTGAGGTTCTGTCTATTTGTTATTAAAGACAATCTTACGTTACTACACATTTCAAGTGGACGAAATCACGAATAACTGTTAGTCTGTTTTAATTTTGCCATACTTCTGCAATAATTATTCTAAGTACCGGTTCCATCATTTCCGTTATAGGCCTACTCTACGTTTAATCATCAACATGAACCTGAAACATTATTTTATAAAGCTTGCTTTTCCTAACAGTTTTCCTTTAATTATTAAAATCTTAATTATTAGGTACTCTTCAACTGCATTTAATTACTGATAATTTCGAATACCCATTTACTCAACTGCTAAAATGGATTCAATAATCAAATAATAACTCCGTCTTAACTTATCACATTAGATCGAGCATTATTTTTACTTGTAACTTATAGTATCGTGACATCCCTAAAATATTTTATCCTAGTTAGCATAACTTCTCCTTCAGCTGTTCATACAGGATTACAGTATAAATACATTTTCTCTTTGAAACTTCTAATATACATTACAGTTACTGGCAACGCACTGACACATCGATTTACTGGAGATTTCATAATAAGCGCGTTCTTAATTGCAAAGCTTTGAATAATTTAACATTCTGTTTCTTACTGGCAACAATTTTCACCAAAGTACTTTTCCACATTTATTTCTGCTCTTCAGACAATTACAAATACTACACACTTCCACTTCTGGACTTAATTTAACAAAATTACCTTTATGATTGTGGCATTTTCTCAGTTTTCTTTTACTATATTTTTCTCGTAATTTAAGAGCAAAAATGCAAAACATGTTAAACCCACTTATTCACTTTTTGAGCAATCACAAAAAAAACTGCTACACAATAACTACTTACTACATATTATGTTAAAAATTACACACGTTTTATCTAGGCATAGATAGGCTGTAGACTTCAAAATACATTTATGTCCACAGTATAAAATAAAGTAATCTGGATTTAAATTGATTTGCACTAAACAAGGGATATAAATTGTTTATGACTTAAATAGGCTTTCTGATTTATTTCTAGTAGGACATTGAATTAGTATATTGAATGAAATTGAAACAAAATAGAGATGTAAAATAGTTTTAGTTATATATCATGAAACTGTCACACTACACTTTCACTGCAGATTCTTCGATGACCGTACACATACAGTCCTCGTGAAGCAAGTCTGATGATTGATCTTGAAGCACACTTTGTCTTGGTATCAAATCTGTATACAATTTTAATTATATTTTCACTTCCCATTCATCACCATACACTTTCTTTACCAGATCATGGATGTCCCTTATTTTCAATGGTGTAATCCCTCTGGAAGATGGTAATACTGTTGGTTTATTGCTGTTGTGATTCATTCGTTTCTTTAACAGCTACCAAGATTTTGTGCCGGTATCAATGAAAAAGTTTTCTTCGTTCCTAACAGTGATAGCAGGAGGCTTGTTACAATGTTCCTGGTCTCTTTGTATTATGATCCTCTGCACTGCTTGAATTAAAGGCAACTTCTTGTAGGGAACTGAATTTCCAGTAAAAAATCTGCCAATCTTTAGGATACACAAACACCATCACAATGTTTATTTTTTATTTTTTTTATACAAAACATGGTATTGTTCAGCATGGATGATAGTGTCCATAGTTTTCAAGTCATGCTGTATTCTCCCAAGGTAAGAAACTTTGACCTCTTACAGGTAAGAGCAATGTGACACTCTCATGAATTTGGTGCGTTGAACAAAAAATATTTATTTATTATGTTGGTATCGGCGCAGAAATATGCGCACCAGTGCAGGTCTCTGATTGGAAGTGGATCTAACTTGTTCTGTTCAAAACATGTGTCGGGATTTAAATCGGTTTGCTCAAAACATACATTTAAACCAGCTTTCAAACAGCAGGAAATAATTTGTTTTGCACAAAACAGTGCATTTTTAGATAGGTTTTATCTTTCTATCTCCAAAAAAGTTAAAAGTGGATTTAACTTGTTATCCATTTTTGCTCTTCAATTGTACATTTTACACTTATAATACTTGAAGTTGAAAGTTAACTTCGATTTCTTCACTTAACTAATATCATAGAGTTGAACTTTAATCAATAAAATTATACGGGTTCCAAAATTTAATACCGCTACACTTTTCCTTTGCGATTTAAATTCTGACACTTTCTTGATTTAAACAATAGGGCTTCCTTGAGGCGTTGATACTTGGAGCTTGCGTTATTTTTTCCACCCACTGCTCGCGACACTTACTTTCAGTGTTGTGGCCTCCATAAGTTTGCTGACCCGAACTGCTCGCTCGGCGATTTCCTGCTGTCGCAGCGATGTCACGTGCCGCTGAATGCTGCGTTGTGGCTACCTCCAACTCCGCTCGGCCGCTTCCGTAATAGGACCAGCTCCTCCTCCTACGACGTCTTCTGTGGGATACTGGATAGTGGATGTGGATTAAGTGTCGCCGTTTAATGTTTGTTTGATGACACGGCACTTTACACCAGACCAGCCACAGAAACCTACAGTACGCTGCACGAAAACTGCAGCGTCACCTAGAGCTACTTACGCAATGGTGCAATTTATGGAAAATAAAAATTAATGCCACAAAAAGCCAAGCCATCATTTTCACCAAGAAACGAAAACTACCAAGATACAAATTGCACACGGAGGGAAGCGACATCGAATGGCAAACCGAAATTAAGTACCTTGGGTTGCGATTAGACAAATAGCTGACGTGGAGGTCCCACATAGAAGCAACAAATAAAAAAGCGAAAGCAAAACTTGCCAATCTCTACCCAATCCTAAGAGGTGATGGTATAAGAACAGAAACAAAGCTACTCATCTATCGTGCGATTGTCCAACCGACATTCCTGTACGGCTCCGAATTATGGAGTATGGCTGCCGACTGCCACATCAAAAAGCTGCAGACAGTGGAGAACAGAGCCCTGCGTGTTATTGTTGCTGCACACCGATATTTACCAAATTGGAGAATCCGACAGGATCTCCATTTTGACCCACTATCAGCTACCATAAAATCAGCTTCTGACAAATTTTACTTTCGCTGCGAAAACTCAAGACACCCTGAGATCGCTGCAATTGGAACCGACCCAATTGAACTACTACCACATAGGCATCCCAAACAAACGATAAACAGACAATTTCCCTTCTAACCACCAAATTCTCCCCACCCCCACTAGTTATAAATAGGCCCACTCAGCATGTAAATAGGTCCCTTTGAAAAGAAACAGCATAATTACTCACCCTCCATTAGCTATAAGTAGGAATAGATAAAAATAGGGTAAGGCATAGTTAGGTCCTAAATTGTATTTTAAAAAAATCTCCACTGGCTGTAAGTAGGTAATAAGGTTGTAAATTCATAATATAAATAACCCACAAAATCTAGATCAGCTCAGCTCAAATTATGATAAATACATTCAAGCCAGCCTCAATATCTAGATTCAGATATTAGCAATAGGAAACCCTGGTGCTAAGGACGACATGCAGCTTATGTCTGCGACATATCATGATGGATGGATGGATGGTATTTACAATAACTACATCCAAGCCGTGCCATCTGTATGACGCAGGGCAGGCCACAGATCAGAAACCCTGAACTGACGTCATGAACCTACATGGGACGAAATATTCAGTGATCTTGCACGCCCTTCGTGCAAGTGCACCCCACTATCTGACAGCCACAATTTTTCACTTTCTTGTAGTATCCCTGCCAGCTTATTGATACGAGCCGACAGGGTAACCTTCCACTGGAGCCGTTTATAAGGATCGACCATAGAAGATCGACCATTGTTCTAATATGAATATTCGTCATACGTCCCTACTGCAACCGCTTACAGGTTTACATACAAATATTAATATAATCGAGGTTAAATTACTGTAAACGGCAGTTACATTTTTACACCTTTATTTACATGAGCAATGTCTAATGGCATATGAGAATATCTACAATGTTTAATTGGCTTTATAACAAGATGGTTATGCGTTCACCGGATCATTCCACACAGGGCCAAAGACAAGGGCGAGCATGTAACTTATGGGCACCAAACTAACTGGAATATTGATAAGACCCCTACAAGATTATGCCCAAATGAATATGACCAAATGATTGACTCTTTAACTGTCCACACCCAGCTATAACAGCAGAGCCCTCCTTAGTAGCAGACGCCAGGCGGCTCCGGCGACGACGCCCTGGGCGACGAAAGACTTTCGCAGAGAGACCCCCAGACCCCAGCTCCCAGGGTTTAAATAGATACTCCCTCTTCCTATCATCACTGTGTGGTGAGAGCGCTAACCTGCTGTATGAAGTCATTTTACCGGCTTGCAGTAATGACAGGAGCTTGGCAACTGGATTGCTGATATGCGTGCCACTTCTCAGGTCATAGCTCTATTGCTCAAGTTTTTCATGCTCGCCCAACCTGGATACCGTCTTCGAAATTAGTATGAAGTATTTGGGCAAGTTATCGGCCTAGATCACTACAACGCAAACCCCATCCCCCTTTAATTTCTGTCAATGTTCTGTATATGAAGCTACCGTTTCTATGTGATTTTGAAGGAAATATGCACATGTATACTTCAAAACTAAAAAATACTGTCTATATTTGATCTACAGATGCCAAACCTCACTCCCGTTTTCCACGCCATTAATCTATACAAAGGAAAAAGTTTCTATCCGATTCTGAAGGAAATTTTCATACGTATACTTTAAAACATACAGAACAATTGTGTTTAAATTAGGTTTCAGAAGCCTAACCCATCTTTCCTTCTACCCCCACCCCTCCTAATTTCCTATGTTCGTTATAGATACCCACAATTTTAATTATTTTTCGATGAAACAATGCACATGTATACTTATAAACGAAGAGAAATATTGTCTCTACATTCTGTTTACAAAACACGAACACTCAATCCCTTACCCCATTTAATTTTTGCAAATGTTCTTTACACTGAGCTACAGTTTTTATCAGGTTTCGATGGAAATTTGCACATGGATACTTTAAAACAAAGAGAAAACTATTGTCCATACTAGCTTTACAAAAACCACACTTCGCCTCCACTCCCCTTAATTTTTTTTTTTATAAATACCTATATTTTTTTTCTGATATCAATAAAAATTTACTCACGTATACTTTAAATTAAACATAAAAGACAGTCTACATTTGATACACAAAAGCCCAATCATTCTTCCCCTTTACCCCCACCCCTTTTAATTTTCAATGTTCTTTACAAAAATTCAGTTTTAAAACCCGTCAAAACCAATTAAGCAGAATATTTATAAAATAAATGAATCCTAATGTCTCAACATGTACTTCAGATTTCAACTTGGACCTCAAACTTTCGCGTTGCGAAAACCAATTTAAAAATCTATATATTCTGTGTGATGCCGGAACAAACAGATATATTCCAGAGACAGGTTTGTTGATGTGGTATGTATTAATGCCCAGATGTTACATGTTTTCTTTATCGAGTAGCAACCTTAACAGATGTTATGATTAGATCGAAACACAGCCTGGACCAAAATGAAAACTGACATTCCTTAACACAGGGAGTTCGCAAAATGAGATGTGCTGCGGCATATTTAAAATATAAACAAACTATAATACCACTAATAATTGAACAATTAAATAATTGTTTAAAAATACATAAAAACAGGCTTCAAAAAAAGCACACTAACAATTTTGAAATAACTTTATACCTTGCTTAGAATAAAGTAA
>JARYHS010011408.1:12272868-12323475 GCA_031002005.1 Vandiemenella viatica | reverse complement strand
TAATACATAAAAAATCATGTTACTACTTACCTACAATTAATGCTAGAAACATGTTTTTACAAAACTGAATCATATAGATGATACGCCGATATTATACTCACAGTAAAGCGTTTACTGCATGATGCACTGTAACGCCAGAGATATGCATAGATGACCAATAAGTCGAGCCTCAGATTAAAATACTGTTAATTTGTTTCCCTAAGCTGTCTCCCGCTATAACACTAGCTGCCTCAATACATGCTGTAAAATATTTGGAATTTTTGTTCCTACTCCCCGTTTCGCCTCGAACACCAAATAAAGTTCAGTAATTCGATCTTCGCTGGCACCGACACCAAAAATGACTAATTAATGTAAACATTTCAATAACAGTACTGCAAAATATTGCCATTTTAGATTTACCTTCTTTTAAGCAATGTATAAAATTTTTAGTGTGCTTTTTTTTTCAGGCTGTTTTTAAGTTGTTTTTTTTTAAATTTATTTACTTCATGTAAATTATTTTACCGTGCGTGTTGTAATCAATTAGTGCCTCCCGGCACAACTGATCAATTTAAGAAATTAATAAATACCATTTCACAGGTAACAAAGACATCTTCATCGGCTCTACGTTTATACTCTCCTATCTTAATTAATTTTTTTCAGTTTTCTTACTTTTATATGTCTACTTGTTTCTTTCTCTGCCAAAGAGAATCCTTCCTTGTAGTGTATAATCTGGTTTGATTAATGAAATTACTTTAATGCGCAAAATTTCAAAGTGATAATGAAAGCCTATTTTTTAGTTGGACCTATCGATGTAAACAAAAAAATTTCAATGAACATCTAACATTAAATTAAATGGCAGACTGTTGCATGAATCGTGTGTATGAAGGACCTCGTAATTCCTTATGGTTTGTTTTATTCCTTTATAAAAAGTGTTAATGTTAAACGACTGCGAGAGATACACTCAATTTTCGGCATACATTGTAACACAACATGACAAGATGGTACATTCCCGAACGAGGGGCTGTGTTTTAAAAGCGTACAGCAGACTTTAAGGGTATTACAGTGCAGCACTGCTAAGGTGCAACTATCAGTAAATATCAACAAAATCAATTCAAAGTTATTAAACATTTGATTCGCGTTTATATAATTCTAGCGTAACATTCACAATTGGTTCTTCCAGTAAATCTCTTTAGAGTGACGGACTTCTAGGTGAAGAATATAATCTTTAAAAACTAACATCTTTCTAAGTTTTTTTTTTCCTTTTCCATTGAAATAATTTAATTCTCAGGTGAAACTTACGAATTGATCATTCCAATAGAATAACTCCATTTGGAATTGTATATTCATTCCGTTCGGGAATTGCAAGGAACAAGTAAAGATCATAAAGTACCGGTAATGAAAATACACATTGAAAATGTGCTTGGTTTGGTCCTTCTAGTCGGTTAACAACTGGAATAGTATTTTACAAAGACGGAGTAAAATATAAATTTTGATATCTCCTTTCATTTAAGATTCTGTGATTTAAGAAATGTTTTATCGTTACATATAAAAAAAACGTATATTGCTGTAATTGTCAGATATTTACGAGATGTGTGATATATTTGTACTATTTCCATTATTTGGAGTGTTTTTTAGCAATCCAGATGCGTTGGGAGGCGCTTCTGATGTTGTCTCAAAGATATGTTACTTCCTCATTAATCTCACGACATCTGTAACTGACGAGTTTAGTTGGAAGTGATGCCAACAGGGCGCTGTGTTTGTACTTATAATTATCATTATTATTAATTTTAATTGCGATGGCGTTAACGCTTCGGTGACAATTTTCCTAGTCATTCAACTACACCTTTTATTTGATTTTTTTTTTAATTTCCTTTTATAACTGAATTTTTAAATTCCTCCCCCAATTACTTTACCGATTTACAAATTTGAATTTTAAATTCATTAAGAGTTTTTGGTAAACTATTCATCACTTCACTTTATAATTAGTCCCAATCTCTGATATCCTTACCACAAAAGAAAGTTTTCCCACTCCCTTATACATGAAATCGAGCACTAGCTTGTGGTCATGGTCGCCTTTCCCCTTCCATGCACTATTCCTAATTCTTTGACTAATATCCCATCACCAACATATGTCCTGTACAATCCCAGCACTCTCTTCACCCTCCTCCTTTCCTCCAGTGACTCTCAATCTAGCTCCTTTATCATATCAGTCACTGACTGTGTCCTGCGATAATTTGCAGAAACAAATCTAGCTGCTCTTCTTTGCACAACCTCCAACTGCTGTGTTTGATAACTAAAAATGTGGGTCCCAAACTATACCACTGTATTCAACCAATGGCTGTAACCTAATTCCCTAATTTTCTGTGGTACATCCTCTCAGCACCCTCTCCATGAAGGATTTTGTAACATTTTCCTACCACCTGCTGTGTTAAATTGAGTTTGATATCATACGTATGCCAAGATATTTACGCTTCAAGCCTTCAACAAGCACACTCTATAATCATAATTAACCTTTAGTTTTTCATTTGTCTATCTAATATGCTGACCCTTCTTGGAATTCATCTTCATTCCACGCTGACCTACCCATTTAGATATTCTATCCAGGTCACCCTGCAGCTGTTCACAGTCTTTACCTGCTTTGATCCTATCAGTGATGTCATATGGCATAATCTTTTGGAGAAACTCTTCACAAAGTAAAAAGTTTTCATAGCACAGAAAAGAGCTATTAGGATGTTGTGTAGTGTACAACCAAGAACTTCTTGCAGACAACTTTTAAAAAAACTCAATATTCTTACAATGACTTCTCAGTATATATATTCTCTCATGTGCATTGTCATAGATCATTTTAACCTGTTTACTTCTAAATCACAGGTACACAATTTCAATACAAGAAACAGAAATAACTTGCACAAAACACAAACATCTCTGTCATTAGTACAAAGAAGAGTTAATTATTCTGCTATACATTTATTTAATAAACTTCCCAAGAGTATAAAAAAGTCTGCAGATAATCTTTATATATAAAGATGAATGTTTGTTTGTTCTTCATACAAATCCACAGTTTTCATCCGATGTCGATGAAACTTTGCACACTTATCCTTTGAAACAAGGAGAAAAATACTGTATACATTTGGTTGAAAAATTATCTGTATAAATAACACATGTTGACTAATAACTTCGAAATACGGCGATAGACAGACACGTTGGGTATGGACGTCTCCGTAGCGTGTTTCCCTGTAGTGACTGGCAGTTCAGTGGCTAAAGCGCTTGCTTACGAACGACGTGGTCCCCGGTTCAAATCTCCGTAAAGGCTAAGATTTTTAAAAATTGTTTTTCATCGTAAGAGTCAGGCCTGGGCCGTAGGTTATTTGGATTGAATGTTAAACTGTAGATATTAGAAATTTAGGGGTGCAATGCGAGGGAAATCGTAGGTAGTCTTGCAATGTTGTAGGTGGGCACTTTTTTTACGTTATAATGATCCCTCAGGTGTTGTTCGCAGTCAGTGTGTGAATGTGAACCACAGTAATATTATTATAAATACGGAAGCAAGTCTCTGTCTTTTTGTTACGTTTTGACGACTAAATGGCTATATCGTTGTGATGGAATTTTATAAGGAAATCTGTATGAAGGGCACAGGATATTTTTTCCAGTATGATTAACAGTTGTAGTCACGAATTTTTGAGACCTTATCGAATGGTGACAGAAATGTGTTGGAAATTGATTCTCTTCAAGAGACAGGTTCGACGGTATAGTTATACAGTGATAGCTTTCCTGTCATATTATGCCGACTCGGTGTTGTTTGGGACCAATCCTTCGTTACCAACAACTTTCTATATTTAATTTTGGCAAAAAAAAATCTTAATCCACGCGTACGAAGTCGCGGGTACGAGCTAGTAATGATATATTTAAAGAAAAACTGAGAGATTACCTTACTGGCAACCAATTCTACAATATTCAAGAATTTGAAAAAATTAGTTAATTGTATTCAGTATGCCTTTTGCAAAATTAAGTTGTAAAATTAATGTTCACTGTTATTCTCTTTATTTGTCTTTGGAACGTATAATTGTTTTTTCTATGATTATGACACATATTGTATGTATGTGTATTAACCATGACATGTTTCACATCTCAGAGGTCTTTCCTCAGCAGGGATCCATGAAACAAGATTGATAAATAAATAAGATAAAATAAATATTATACACCATTATATCATGTGGTTTTAGTAAATTGCTTCAGAATTTTTGGAAGAAGCTAATGTTTAATTTCTTTATGTGTTTACTTAGATTTCTGCTAAATAAAAAACTGAAATAAAACGTTCTTAAACAGTCTAACTAGACAAGAATACGTTATTAGAAGTATTTTCCAGATTTTACGTAGTGTAAAATTATCAAAGTTAATAAATACATCAAAATCCTTTAAACTTGAATAGCTTAAATGAAGCAATCTTCATCTGTACGGTATTGTTTTCACAACAACAATATTTAATTTATCTACGGACAACAAGAAGTAAATTCTCTAAAATTTTAATAATTTTACTTAATATTATGTAATAACACTAAATAGTATTAAAATTATACAGTAAATCATACACAGGTTTCACTCTTCGATTTTGCAGAGAATTTGTGTGTTATTTTGCCAGATGAAATTCAGTGCTACCACTGGCAAAATGAACCGATTTTATTGCTAAGTAAGGTTTTTTTTAACGTTTTAAGAAAAAATGAACATTGCTTTAGATGACTCACACATCGTAGAGTAAATTAAAATGTATTGGCTATAAAAGAAATATTTTGCTGTTGTTTCGGATGACATTAAAAACAATACTTCACGATTTTTTTGGTGCTGTTGAACTAATAAAAAATGACATATGAAGTATTTGCCCAAGGAAATTTTTTGGAAAAGTGATGTACGTTTCAGATGTTGCTGCAAGCCATTTCACCGAGCATGGTGGGTGAACGGTTATCGTTCTGACCTCGCATTCGGGAGGACGCGCGCCAGTTCGAATCCCCGTCCGGGCATCCAGATTTGGGTTTTCCATGGTTTCCCCAAATCACTCCAGGCAAATGCCGGGATGCTTCCTTCAAAATGGCCGTGGCCGAATTCCCTCCCGTTCCTTGACCCCAGTCCCACCCCGCCTCCAATGACCTTAGCCGTCGATGAGGCGTAAAGCCGTAATTGCGAGCCACTTCAAAACTTATACCTAATTCATGAGTTATCGAAAGGTAATAAAAATACAGCGTGGCCAGGAATGAAAGGATAATCCTGCAACCGCAAAGAGGTCACATCATGCCCTACTGCATCACAAAATTTTATATACTGGCGATGAGGCATGGAAAGATATTGTAATAGGTATGAAAAGTAGTGCACGGAAGGGAAAAGATGACCATGACCACAAGCTGGCACTCGATTTCAGGCACAAGGGTGTGGGAAGATTCTCTTCTTTAGGTAATGGTGTCAGGGATTGGAATGAGTTACCAAGAGAAATGATGAATAATTTACCGAAAACTTTGAAAGAAATTAAAGATAAAATTTGTAGAGGGCAAATGTAGGTGGCTGCAGGATAGGGGGAAGATGGGTGTGTAGGTAAATTGCCACCCGAGCCTGTACTCCATTACAATTAAATTAAAATAAAAAACTAATTAAATTAAGTCTCAGAATTTAGAAAATACGGATTTTTTTTCTTTTTTTTTTACATGTGACTTTGTTCAGATTATTCCATGTCATTTCTACAAAACTAACACTTTTTGAACCCTGTTTTTTGTTTATTTTCTTAAGGTTGTTTGAGTCATCTAAAACATTGTAGGTAGGTGCAGGATAGGGGGAAGATGGGTGTGTAGGGAAATTGCCACCGGAGCCTGTGCTCCATTGCAATTAAATTAAAATTAAAAATTAACTGTAGCCATTCCATCGAGATAGATTTCTACGAATTCACTGTCCAAATGTCCCAAACAATGGAAAAATACTTTCAATTCCAAAGACTTATATTTCAATAAAGTCCAAAATACCAACCTTCGTGCTTTAGATCTAGCACAAAAAACGTAATTTTATAGGGAATGTCAAACAATTATACAATTTCAAAACTGACAATAGCTAAGCAATTTTTATTGTTATTGGCACGATCCGCTTAGTACATTTTCTTTTAACACCACAGGTTGTCAAAGTCAGCCATTTGAATAAGTTTGTATACAATTTTTACTTAACATTGTTTTAAGGTTTTTTTTTTAATGTTTGAAGAAGAAAAAATGAACGTAGTTTTAGATAACTCACACAACCTTGAGTAAATTAAATAAAAAGTATTCAAAAATTAATTTGTAGAAACGGCATGAAATAAAGTGAACAAAGTCACGTGTTTACAAAAATAATTAAAATGTTTCGAAAAAAAAATCAGTATCTTGCAAATGATGAGGCTTTTACAAAAATAAAATTTTGGCGTGTAGTCGGACATGATGCAACACATCAGCGGTTGCAGGATTGTTCTTTAATTTCTGGACACCCTGTATTTCAACAAATTGGATTTACGGGGCAAATGGACATGGCAAGAGTGCATCTGGGGAAGTGGGTGGATTATTCAAACATTATTCAACAAAATTCAACCTCCAGGTAGAACCAGCAGGGGCTATTAGAAATGTAGCGTCATTTGTTTCTAACTACCTCACAGAAAATGTTTAGACCTTTCGTTCCTGTAATCAAAATGAATGGGCTGATATAAAACAGGTAATAGGTATACGACCACTGCATTATTGGCTGGTTCAGTGAAATGAAGCTTATAAGGTAAGAACAGATGAGCACAATGTTTATAAAATGCCATTAGTAATTCAGACTTTGAAAACACAAACATTTTCTGTTTGTTATTTCTACGTAGACGAGATTGCATGATGCATAAATGATGATAACTGGTGGATTGGTTGTATTACAAGTATTTCTGGAGCATTTTATGATAAAACAGCATTATTTATACTCCCTGATGGTCCAAAAAATTATTTCAACGACCAGAAGAATCTGTGGCAAAGAGACGAACGTACGCTGCCTGTAAAAATGTTTCGTTAAAGGAGAAACATAACACTCCGTGAGGGATTTCTGTAGGACTCCAAGCCTTTGAAGAAAATTAATTCAAACAGATTTAGCAACACTCCCATATTAAAGTCACTGTGGATGTTCAAAAGTATTATTCAAAAAATAATAATTTAAATCTACAATAAGTTTATGCAATAAAACTTTTAAGTACAGAATATTTTTCAATTTATTAAAAAATTATGCCAAGTATAAAAAGCAAAAAATCCACCAATCGGGCTACGTGACATGCTATCAGGACATTATTTAGCCATATTATCAGATTTTTTTTAAAAAAAGGGTTGTTCGAGTAATGGCTGTTCGAAATTGTAAAGTTTGGAATTTTCGGATACTTTTACGAGTTGCTGTATGAACCCGATTCACCGTCGGCTAGAAATAAATTTATGGGTAGCCCTACCCTAAGACGGGTACGAATTTGCACAGTTAGCAAAATGTTCCTTTTTGTATGTTAAAAAAAAATCATAATTTTTCCCATTAAATTTCTAATTTTTTGGGTTGTTTTTAATTAATTCGTGCTTAATTTTTGATTATTTTATTAACGTCTATTTTCATAACTGCAAACCAAAAGTAATGAAAGTAATTTAATGCTCTATCTCTTATAGTTTTTGATTGATATGCAATTAGACACATTAAGTATTGTAGGATTTTCAAAATGTATGGATTTTTAGCCAAATTTCACAGGGCTAAAACAACGCATTTTTTTTCGCAAATATGATTATCCACTGTAATTATTTCCAAAATAAATCGCATCGACCTTTCCCCCTCCCCCCCCACTCTGATTTGAATTGGAAGGGATCTAGTTATTTCTTAAGCTACCTGATCATTCAGAAGCTTTGGTGAAAATTATGTTGATCTGACTAAAAAGAAAACCTGTGTTTAATCACGGCGAACTTGCAACGAGCTATTACCAACCTGTGTTTCACCACCAGCCACTTTTTCAGTAAAACTAGTGGGCTGTAAAAGTTTTATTTTAGTGTGAGTCCATTAAATTCTGTTAGGAAAGGTTTCGGTATAAGTTCAGGTATTTCACGTAATGTTTTGTTGGTTCAAAATGGTTGTAAAACGTTCTATCAGCAAACAACAGATCATTTTAAAATCGACAAAGGGATTCATTACGAATTTAATTATTTCCACATTTGAGCTTCTCTCAACTAGTTCGATCCCACAAAAAATTATTAATCCATTGTTAAATAAGGTTTCATATGTGACGACACGTGTATATTAACTGCGCGTTTTTATTCATCAGTATAGATGTGTTTCATTAAAATATTATTTACCTATCCTTATTCTTATTTTATTATTACTTAAATAATAATTTAATAATCTATACGTACATCATTTATTTTAAAGTAAAATTTTGATTGATTTTACTAATCGAAATTTAAATATGAGGTCTAGAAAGATGATTAGTGAAATGTTTGATAGTATTTTATCAAAATAATCGAAATTTAATTTAATTTAATTGCAATGGAGCACAGGCTCCGGTGGCAATTTCCCTACACACCCATCTTCCCCATATCCTGCACCTACCTACATTTGCCCTCTACAAATTTTATCTTTAAATTCTTTCAAAGTTTTCGGTAAATTATTCATCATTTCTCTTGGTAACTCATTCCAATCCCTGACACCCTTACCTAAAAAAGAGAATCTTCCTCTACCCTTGTGCCTGAAATCGAGTGCCAGCTTGTGGTCATGGTCATCTTTTCCCTTCCATGCACTACTTTTCATACCTATTGCAACATCTTTCCATGCCTCATCGCCAGTATATGCCCTGTACACTCCCATTACCCTCCTCATTCTCCTCCTGTCTTGCAATGAATCCCATTCCAACTCCTTTATCATATCCGTCACTGATTGCATTCTGCGATAATTTCCAGAAACAAATCAAGCAGCCCTTCTTTGCACCCTCTCCAACTCCTGTATTTGATACGTAAAATGAGGGTCCCATACTACACTACCATATTCGAGCAATGGTCTGACCAAAGTTTTGTAACCCAATTCCTTGACTTCTCTCGTACATCGAAATTTATCATAAACTACAAAATCCGACTCCGTAGACTCCATCGATCATCGAGTTATCACACCAGTGAAAGAGGTGAATAAGACTCTTCCACGCTTTCCTGTTTTCCAACCATTTCTCTTCCAGTATTTTCTCCCATTATGGACTGCTACTTCCAAAGACTTTTTGTACCTGCTTCATCCAGCAGTCACGTGGACGTCCTCTTGGTACCTTTCCAGTTAACAATTTTTCGAATGAATGTCCTTTAAGCGACGTTCTTCTCCTGCGACGAAACGTTCTCGCTCTAGAAGTCTTTCTGTAATCCTAATTGAAGACGGATTAATTTCCTTTTGTTTTCGTCTTGTTTGGTCTTCCTGATACTTGACCACAGATATTCCATTTAAGTCGTTTGTTTCCCGTTGTTGTACCTTATAGTCAGTGTGGCAGATTCTAATCCACAGGTTAGAATAGACAGCACGTTGGTTTTGTATAGAGACAAACATCAAGTCTGTGGAGACCATTTGCTGATACAGAAATTTAGAATTTTACAGCAGTTTCATACCTCTTGTTTATTACAGTAATCAGACTTTTAGCTGCTAACTTAACACAGGTTTGGTAATTAAAGTTTGGAACGGATTAATTTCTTGCTGTCCTAGGTTTAATATGCCTAGTTATCTTTCACTGCTCACCGACAAACACAAAGCTTTAATGTTACTTATTTTAAATTCAAAGTTTAATTCATTTTATCATTAGTACCTGTTCCTACAACTGTATTTTTTTCACTTTTCCTTCACAGGTTCATATCACAAAATAATTCATAATGACCATGGTATTAATATTTCTTGCCTTATTTGTGAGCAACTTGATAGTTTCATTCGTAATTTTAGGATAACATAATTTATTTTAAAATGTTGAGTATCGTAAGACATATATCAAAACGCTCTAAATTAAAATGGAAACAAACTAGCCTGCCATTAGGAAAGGACACACACGTAACAAAGAGTTATGTGACAATATTAATTACATGTTTTATAAAAACAACTGCGAGAAATAAACTGTGTTTTGGTTTGTGACGTATATTGTAACACAAACGGACGAAAGTGTTTCTTTTCTGATAAAGAATGATCTGACGTTGTGGTTACGGATGTGTCACCGTATTTCACAATTTCTTTGTTGACATGCATAGTCCTACAGCAGAGAATTACTAAGGTTCGCTTCTCATACGGTATCACATATGTCAACGATTTGACTCGCAAATATACGCCGCTATGATAGCATTCACGTTATGCTGTTCCTGTGGTCCCTTTCTCATGTATTTATTCGTGTGTACTCGGGGTTTTAATCTTTAAGGTTTTTTTTCATACATTAATATATTGTTTGTATTTTAATAGATAATACTTTACTTCCCTAAATTTTCGTGTTGCTGAAGCTTTTTTTTCCCCAAAAGTAACAGCTATTTTCTTCATAGACGATAGAATGTCTCTATAGTTTTAAAACTTACATTGATCCAAGTTTTTCGTGTATTATCTGTTAAAATAGTACATTATCAGGGATAAGTTACCAAGAGAAATGATGAATAATTTGCACAAAACGTTGAAAGAATTTAAAGTTAAAATTTGTAAAGGGTAAATGTAGGTGGATGCAGAAAAGGGGAAGATGGCTGTTTAGGGAAATAGCCACCGGAGCAAGCGCTCAATTGTAATTTAATATAATTTAATTTAATTTGTCTGGGAAAACGAACAGAATAGTAGGTCAAATATAAAAATTTTACTGTGTATTTAATTTTCCTTAGGGACTTTATTGTGAACTGGTAAAGATAATAAAATATTTCATACACGTATGGAAAATATCTCGCATAGCCTTCCTACTCGTTTTACAAACAAACAACTGTATATTTGGAACAGAAATTTAAAAAAAAATCGAAGCACCATCTGCAAGTAATGAAGAAAGTACATGCCTCATTTATTTTAAAATTTAGACATAGAAAAGAGACCTCACCAACGTTATAAAGAATATTTCTGTAATTGGTAAATTTAGAAATGATCGTCGGTTATTTCTCAACAGTGCTGATAAATTCTTGCAGGAATAATGTTGCAAAATGTTTAACGGATAGTTATTATTTAATATCTTGATGTTATTTACCGTATATTTTCCACCAGATACTAATTGTAATGAATAATTTGTTTCAATTTTTCACATGTGGCTTATTTACGAGACCACTGACAGAATCAAACAACGTAAACGTATGTTTTGAAAAGTAAACAGCTCCACTTTACTTTGAACAAAACTGCCATTACTGATTAAAAACGAAATATATCAACACAAATGTTTTTGGAGACAGGGCAGAATTACTAACAAGCAAATTAAAAGTATTACAAAAAAAAAGTGGTGATTCGTATGTTAAATACACCAGTATCGTTGCGAAATTATGATAACCAGACCAAAGAAACAACCAACTTTAAATGTTGCGTTAACATATTATCAACGACATGAAATGGGACTTTCATATTAATTCGGTCGTAGGTTGAGCCTATTCTAGGGTGCAATTCTTGAAATATTGTAATGAACAAACAAAATATGAGATAGCGTATAAGACTCTCGAGTGTACATTTCAAATACTGTTGTATCATTTGGGATCCGTTTCGTAAGGGGTTGATTAACAGTACAGAGAAGAGCCACTGGATTCGTGACCGCTTGCTGCAGTCCTTATGAAAGCGTCACAGAACTGATTAGTAGACTAGGCTGGAAGTTTCTGGTAGATAAACGACACACGTTGCGTTTAAACTTATTGGTAGACATGTGTACTCCCACTTTCACTTACGAGTGGGGTGAAGTACTTCTTCCACCAACCTATATGAGTTGCAATGACAGGAAAGATAAAATAAGAGAAATAAGATGCCGCTCTGATGCTTATATGAATTCTTTCTTCCCTCGAATTATTCGGGATTGGAATTCAAAGCGAAGAGATTAGTTTTAGAGCAAAACACCCTCTGCCACCAACAATTTTGTGAAATGCAGAGTATATATATACAATTGACAGAAATGTACTAATAAATATTCTGAAATCATTAAGACTCGATAGTAAAACAACTGAAATAATTAAAGGAACACTAACAAATACGACGTCCAAAGTAAAATTCATGGGAGAAATTTCAGAGCCGTTTGAAATTAATTCAGGTGTGAGACAAGGAGATGGTCTGTCTCCGGTACTTTTCAACTGTGCATTAGAAACAGTAGTGAGGGAATGGAGGAAAGCCATCAACACAAAGGGTGTTCAGCTTTGAAGAAATCCAAATAAAATCACCATAGATTGTCTAGCTTTTGCAGATGACATGGCGGTAATTACTGATTCACTAGATAGTGCAAAAGAACAAATCGAAGAACTGGAGAAACAGGCAGCCAAAGTAGGATTACATATATCTTTTGGAAAAACACAGTTCATGACAAACATCAATGATGCTCCTCAAAATCTTAAACTTCGCAATGGAACAATAGCTAAAACAAATTGTTTTAAATATTTAGGAGAATGGATAACGAGTGACACAAAAGAAAAGACTGCGATAGAAACTAGAATACATAAAATGGAAAGAGCATTTCATATGACAAAGAAGGTATATAGCAAAAAATCCTTATCATGGAACACAAAACTAAGGCACTATCAAGCAGTGGTTAGACCAGAAACGCTTAAGCTAACAAGATATGGGGATCTTGAAAAACTGTAAAAAGTATAAAGAAGAATCTTGAGAAAAATTCTGGGACCCAAACCTAATAGTAATGCTGAATACAAATTAAGAGCAAACCATGAACTATATTCGAAAATAGAAAAATTAACAGTTATAATGAGGAAAAGAAGACTGAAATTTTAAGGGCACATATACAGAATGGATAGTAATAGACTAACAAAACAGATCTTCACCTTACTGAACAAATACAAATCCAAACCCACATGGTTCACTGAAACTGAAAAGGACATGAAAAATGCTGGAGTGAAAGCAGATATAATAGACAGCAGAACACTTTTTAGAGAAGCAATTCACAAGGTAGGTTTTGAGGAGAGACAGAAATACATAAAGGGAAGGAAATGGACCCAGGAACAAAAGGAACAACACTCTCAAAGAATGAAGGAAGTTTGGAAGCAAAGAAAATTAAATACAAAGAAACAGCCAAAGTTGATTTATCGTACCCTCCAAATGGGTTATTCGGAATAATAATAATAATAATATATATATATAGCTGTCAAATCTTTAAAACTCTGTGTTTCATATTCTTGAGAATGTTTATAAATTGCACATTAGCACTGTTCTACGGAATTACACTTGAGGGTTGTCTCACAACTATAAAATTTTAATTAAATTCTTGACTCCAATGTCTGTTCGTCACTTTGTCACCACATAGTATACAGTCTACTGTGGAAGTATCACGTAAAGCGCCTGTCTGCCGTTCTGCTCAGAACTGTGCTACTTCCGCCAGAAGAAGATGTTTCCCGTCCTTCCTTTGTCGTCTGTTTTGTCTACTATTCTTATTGTAGACGGCGACAGAACACCTAACCCAAGATCTCATCAGCTCTCAGTAACAACGTAATTTAGTTACGACTCATATTAATCCCTTGAATACCTCCTGGCTGCAGATAATTATTCCATTTAAATTGCAGGTTTGGCACAGCATCGTTAAAATATTGGTTATTCGTGTCAGAGGTGGAAAACACATCAATTGTTTCAGTAAAACCAGTTGCTCTACATGGCTTGGTAGTGCTCATACTGCCAAAATTGACACCCAGCTTAACGTTGCTATGAGAACAGTGAGTGGTGTCATTAGGTCTACCCCAGTATCCTGGCTGCCTGTACTTAACAACATTCCTCCACCACATCTGAGGAGAAAATCGATATTGCTTAGAGAATTGGAAGGAGTGGAGGAAAACAACATGATTCCTCTGTATGGTGACTTTCTTCAGCTGCCTCGCACACGACTAAAATAGAGGAGACCTGCCTACATGGACGCAGCCAGTCTCAGACATAACAACTTTAACTTTTATAAAGAGTAGAGAAAGGAGTGGGAAGCCAACAGCCCACACAATTGTGGGCTTCTAAAAGATCCGACAACCTGTGTTCCAGGGCTTGACCTGCCTAGGCGTCTTTAGTGTCAATTGTACCCTGTATTTCGCACAGGTCACTGAGTGTGAAATGCAACCACACGTAAGTGGGGTCTCCGTGAAGATACGTTGTGTGACTGTGGTGGTATACAAACTGCTGACAACATTGTGACGCACTGTCCAGCAAGAAGACTATCTGGAGGCCTTCTCACACTGCATCAAGCTGTACCAGCTGCCAGAAGATGGCTTCAATCAATAGATATAGTTATTTGATTGTATATGTCTTTTGCTGTACT
Organism: Vandiemenella viatica; assembly: GCA_031002005.1. NCBI lineage: Eukaryota > Metazoa > Arthropoda > Insecta > Orthoptera > Morabidae > Vandiemenella > Vandiemenella viatica. The sequence goes on along the minus strand of JARYHS010011408.1, from coordinate 12,309,044 downwards.
TGTCATACGGTGCGCAATATTGATTTTCACAATGTGTAACTTTACCGAATGTTACTGAGTTCATTTAACCTGTTACTCAAAAAATTAAACATGTATTTCTTCTCATCACGTCTCTTAGAGATTCTGTTTGTTATTCATTTTCTTATATTGATCCATAACACAAAACTCCTGTAACATCCTTGCCGAATTTATCTTTCAGTTTGCATTTGTTTTAGTCATATATTTGCTTGTAGTATATCTTTCATAAATAGTTTACTTTAGCTGAAATATTTATCTTTTTTCTTTACCTTACACGACTTCAATATTACGACGATTATAAAGTTCAAATGGTTGTTTTGTATTCAATGCAGAGAAAATTTGCTAGGTTAAATTTAACCACATCAATAATATCATTGATTTGCCAGTATCGGAATTTTTTCCTTGATTCCAGAATGTCACAGGTTATAATGACTTCACAGTATTGGTATTATTTGCAGACATCAATCAACTGCAGGACTATATACAGAAAAAATAACAGTTCGTGTTCTTCCTTGAAATGAATGAGCTGGGATATACACTTCAAACGTTTCTACATTAACATACATTCCCATAACAGACATCATTAAATAAAACATATTTGTTCTTCTGATAACTAATTTGACATCGTGTAACATCTGAATTAAATCTCAAGAATCGGTATTGAGCTCGCGGAAGCTAAATTTTGGCCATCGCTGTTTCTTGTACACATTGCACTAGGCTATTTCCCATCATAATTATACGCAATCAACTACTTATTTCATTATTAATCGTATGTTTCGTGATATTCTTAAACAAAAATCTTGATACAATAGATGAACAGTAAATCAAACAAGTTATAAAACAGCTGAATGCTCTCTACAGAGTCCATCCATATTGTCTTTATAGCAAAGCTTATTTTCCAAATATGTTATTTTTCTTAAAAAATTAAAAAGCAGTCATTTAAATCAATAACAGACTTTTAAAATTTATACACAATTTGTTACTGTTTTTTTTTTTTTTTTTTTTTTTTTTTTTTTTTTTTTTTTTTTTTTTAAATCGTAGGTTTTTTCCGGCGGATTTGATGCTTGAATTTGTTGGACAACGATCAATAGATCCGGTCGCATTACCGAGAGATATCGAAGTTTTAGGTTTTGCTTAACAGAATGCATCATTGCATGGCTAAATAATTCTGTATTGCAAGAACTTTCGACAGTGAAGAGCACGGACCATGTTGAATTCAAATCACACAGCCAAGTTTAAGTTTTTATTATTATTGTTATTTGTAGTGTCATCGGTATTTCGACTGGTTTGAAGCAATCCTCCATCCCTTCCTATCGTGCGCTAACCTTTTCATCTCATCACATCCCTACATCCTACATCCTCAATTATATCTTCTTTCTCCAAGACTCTTCTACAAACTTCTTTCCTCACCCATCATTCCCATCGTTCATTTCCACTTTATCTGTCCGCCTAATTTTCAGCATTCTTCTACAGCACCACTTTTCAAATGGTTCAACTTTCATTCATTCTGGTTTTCATAAAGACCATGTTTTACTACCATTACGTGATGTGCTCCACACATAAAGTTTTAAAAAAAGATTTTTCTGTGTCATAAACTAATATTTGAAACTAAAAAACTTCTCTTTATAATGATGACTTTTATTGCTAGTGCTATTCTGCTTTCAACATCATTCTTACTTCAGCTATCGGTTATAATTTTGCATTCCAAGTAGGAGAATTTATTAACTTCTCCTATCGCTTCCGACTCTATTTTGATATTTAATCTACTATTATTTCCGCTAAATTTCATTACTTTTGTTTTCTTTGGTTTACATTTAGTCCAAAATCGCAGCATTTTGTTCACGACATTCATTAACAATATCATTAGCGTTTTCTGCCAACAGTCAGCAAATCGAAACACACTGCTTTATTCTGGTTGATAGAATTTCACATGTTTTAACTTTAGTAATGTAGCCATTACTAAAGTTAAAACATGTGACATTCTATCAACAGCGATGCTCCCCGAACAATAAATCAATTAAAAAAAAATTATAAATGAAATTTCTCAGGTGACTGATACATTGGTTCGGCTTTTTTATTGTTCTTTCTTGATCCGTTTTATTTAGTGGTCTTTCGGTATTTTTATTCGTTTACATGAGGACTCTCTGATAGCAACGCTCCGAACCTTTATATCTGTCTGATTTTCTGCAGGATAATCTAAATTTCGTTTTTCTTCTTTTGGGATTTATGAAGCGAAATTTTGACGCTTGGAAACAATAGTTAATTATTTGTTTTAGTTTTACCTATACGTCTGATGAGAAGTTTATCGAAGAACTCCAAATTATAAGGAGTTACTACAAGCAGCGCTACTTTAGGCAAAATAAAAGTAAAATGTAACGCGTCTTGTCCTGTTCTGTAATATGTCTGTGTTGTTTTTACCTTGTTCACGGTCATGACGACTGTAAGAGGAACTTGTTTACTGGAGTAATCCATCAATTATCTGTAACGACATCATTTAATTGCGATTCATATGGACCCCTTGAATATCTCCTTCAAAATGAAAAGTAGCAGGTTGGCCAACAGGAACTAAGACAATATGAAACTATATTATGTAACTTCTTCGTTCATTTAGTCTGTGTATTAAACTAATTTCGTCAACAAACAGGCTCACTGGATGGTGCTAAGTTAAAAGATCTGTTGCACTAGTTATTTCTTTCAGTCTGCCGTTCATTAGGATGCAGCCCTTTACATACGTAGCTGCACTGTGACCTTTTCAATTCGTTATGTTGTTCCGAAATACTATATCCATCCTCAATCAGCCACTTCTGAAATGAAATTACTGAAACGACCACGTGTGTTCCACCATAAGACAGCCATACATTGTACAGTAAAATCGTGACCGCTGTAGTTCGTATGTGTTTAATACATTCAGTTCCAAACAGTTTCTGTATATGTTGAACTTTTTCGCGTACCGGTATTGAAGATTTATTGCTGGTTTAAATTGTAATAAAGTGGTTTATTGTCAAACGCAAGACGATTCTAAAATTGAGAAATGAGCACATCAATTTCAAATTGAAATATTTTCACATGTGAGCTTCTATCAGCTGGTTTCATCCCACAATAAATCAATTCAAATAATTCGTAAACAACATTTCACAGCTGTCAACGCATATGTATATTGGGTCGTCATTTTTGTTAAGCTGTCTGAGTGCGTTTTATTCATGAGACCTATTTCTTACTACTAATGAAAAAAGGATTAGCTAGTACTTATGACGGCCTGTCTATTGACGTACTCCAATTGACTGGAGAAGAAACTTACAGACACCTAGCTAAGGTGTTTCACAATGCCTCGAAGAGAGAAATATCCCATCCAGCTGGAACAAAGCAATGATTGTGTTGCTACACAAAAAGGGCAGTCGTTACAATATTAAAAACTACCGCCCCATCAGCCTCCTTCCTGTCATATACAAAGAGTTTACAAAGGTCATCAATAACCGCATCAGTTCCATCTTGGACACAGCGCAACCAATTGAACAGGCTGGTTTTAGGTCAGGATTCAGCACAGTAGATCACATCCAAGTCATCCACGAAGTAATAAGTCGAGCAAATGAATACCAGATGCCCCTCTGTTTGGCCTTTATCGATTTTGAAAAAGCTTTTGATTCAGTCCATCACTCAGCAATCATGCAAGCCCTTTTAGAACAAGGAGTGAATCCCGGCTATATCGACTTACTGTACAACATCCACACCACTTCCACTGCCTTTGTCAACATCGCTGAAGTCACCAAAGAGTTCCCAGTAGAAAGAGGGGTAAAACAAGGAGACTCTATATCCCCCAAGCTATTCACATCAGTCCTAGAGTTGGCAATGTCAAAAATCCAATGGCAAAACCGAGGTTTGAGAATAAATGGAAGAAATCTCAACAACTTAAGATTCGCTGATGATATAGTTTTACTCTCAAACAATCTGGAAGAGCTCAAAGAACTGATAAATGAACTAGAGGCAGCGAGCAGTGAAGTGGGCCTTAAAATAAATATATCAAAAAGCAAAATCATGCAAAACAAATGGGCAGAAAAAGATAAAGAAAAGGCAGACATGAAAGATTCTGGCATTGAGTCCGTAGATCAGTACATCTATCTTGGCCAACTGATCAATATGAATGGTGACTCAAAGCCTGAGATCTACAGACGGATAAAGCTGGGCTGGAGAGCATACGGAAGAAATTCCATAGTTTTTAAATCGAACATGCGAATACATCTTAAAAAACAGGTATTTGAACAATGTGTATTACCGGTCCTCACATATGCCTGCCAAACTTGGACCCTAAATAGTCACACGAAGCAAAAACTGAGAACTGCCCAGCGAAGTATGGAAAGAGCAATGCTAGGGTTTACAAGAAGAGACAGGAAAAGGGCCGTGCACATCCGTTCAATAACTAAAGTAACAGATATCTTAAAAAGAGTCGTGACCCAAAAATGGCAATGGGCCGGTCATGTTGCTCGCAAAAGAGATGAAAGATGGACTACGGTAGTGCTGGCTGGATACCGAGAAACCTGAAAAGAGCAAGAGGAAGACCCCCGGATCGCTGGGATAAGGATATATGTCGAGTTACAGGCGTGAACTGGAAGAGGGCGGCTCAGGATCGATCGGCCTGGAAAGAACTACAGCAACACTATGTAGAATTAAATTCTAATATATAGCTCATTAGGCTTAAAGAGGATACATCCTGAAAAAGGATCGATATAGCTGCAATAATAAATAAATAATTAATAAATTTCTTACTATTTACCGTAATGTTCTTACTTTATACGATGATCTATTAATATAGTTTCGTAAACTTTATCTCACTGATTTCCAGGTAAAAAATGTAATTAAGTTTACTAACAAATTTCACATATTAGCAAAACGATTATTGGAACACCTGTTATATCTTACAATGTATGATCTGATCGTATCTTTAGTAAAGTACTCCATACTTACGGTAAACGGCAAAGTATTTTCCCTTGGACTCGCCTGGACATAGATTTTAGCTCCTATAGACGGGACGAACTAGCCTCTCCGAAAATTGATTTATTATTGATTTTTCTAAATGGAATATGCATTAAACTGACCATTTCCCTCCATTCTCAGAAAGTTTCCAAACAATTTCAGCCGCGATTCTCGTAATTCTTTTGCGTTTGTCTTGTATGATCTGGACTTTTTACCTGAGGAATTTCAGTGGCTTGTATTCTGCTGTTTTCTTCCAGTCACTATGGCAGCTTCTAAGCCATTGTTTGGGTTAGGGAACAGGAATGTTTTAAGTACCTTTGCTACCTGTTTAAAACCATTTGTGGACTGTAAATGTTAACAATTATTTTAATCCTATTCTTTACATCAGGAAATATACTTTTATCAGCTGAGGAATTTAAAATTTGTGACAGTTTAAACTTATTGGTGTCCCAGTTTTAATTTGACTGGTTTGCTTTCTCTGCTTACCGACAAGCACGCAACTTTTGCCTCACTTATTTTAAATCTGTTTTTTATTTTTTATTTTATTGTAAATACTCTTTGTCAGTCTACCTTTTGTCCATTGGGGCTGTTCATAAAATATCGATATTTATGAGTAATATTTCTAGGACTATATATCGTTATTGACATCTGGGTAATACAAGTTACAAAGAGTGCTTTTAAAAACAGCTGCTGACAGATATTCGTACACATAACTTTAATTTTATATTAATAATTCCTGGAAGCACAGTTCACACTTCTACCTTAACCTCAATATGTCACAAATTATTATTTAAACTGCCGTTTAGGAACCTTAACTATTGTCAAAAATTATATTCATTCATCTCCTTAATTCGGAAGTTTGTGGAATTCAAACTCTTTGAAACGATTACGACACTCCTCGATCATAATTTCACGCAAATTCCAGTTGTCCAGGAAACAGGTAATTTAGCACACATACATGATTTCACTCCGAAATCATAAGAATAATAGATGTTTTTATCAAAAGACAATCCAAAAGGCGGAACGTCGTGTAGAAAATTTGTACGTTAGTTGCTTTCCTCTTGTTCTCTTCTATTTTGCACGAAGATCAGAAACGTTAAGAAATACAGGGGGAGTCAAAAGTCCCTGGACACCTTCATAAGGTGGAAGAGTGAAGGGAAAACTGAAAAGTGATGATGGGAACAGAGGTTTGATGTGGGGCCGCAACTTTTGGAGTGAATGTCATTCATGGCCGCCATCTTGAAATCCGCCATTTTGGATTCAAGTCATTTTTTTTTTAAATAACACTCGCTTGACCTCAGGAATTTAGTGTTTTTTTTTTGTTTTTTTGTTTTTGTTTTTTGTTTTTGTCTATCTTGTACCGTTTAGAAGTCATTAATGTTCAAAGTTACCTTGATACTGACTCATGTCTCTCCTTTTTCCAGGTGATCTAAAATGGGTCTGACACGTGAACAGAAGATCGAAATCATCCTGATATGAGGGGAACGCAGCTGCCGAACAATAGCAGCTGACTACAACAGACGGCACCCAGACAGAGAACCGGTATCGCACAGCACGGTGGATCACGTGATCACCAAATTCCGGGAGACGGGCTCTGTTCAAGATAGGGCACGTAGTGGCAGACCAAGGACTGCCGCCAATGAGGAATCTGCAACTGCGGTTGTTGCGTCGTTTGTGAAAAGTCCTAACCGAAGTACCGGTCGTGAATCCAAAATGGCGGATTTCAAGATGGCGGCCATGAATGAAATTGACCCCACGTCAAACCTCTGTTCCCATCATCACTTTTCTGTTTTCCCTTCACTCTTCCAACTTATGAAGGTGTCCACGGACTTTTGACTCGAAAGTGTCCAAGGACTTTTGACTCACCCTGTACATTAAATTTTACTTTTTTACAGTACTTTAAGTAAAACTGTGTGATAGGTAAGTCACAATTTTCTTCTTTTTTAGAACAAAATGCCGTGAAAAACCATTTTATTCCAGAAATTAAGACTCGATTTGAGAGAACATCTCATAAGTTTCTAGCCTCAAGATTTGTTTTCGTAACATTGTTTTAATAAATTAGGGCTGATATATCGATACTTTCTCTTCGATATATCGAAAATCCTATGTTTTTTTTAAAAAAATGCCAACGGCCCTAACTCCACTCTCATCCTAAGACCACCCAAAAAAAATTGGCATCAATGTGCTGTACTTGTCTTTCTTTGTCTTGTCTTATTGACCGAATATTAATTCTATTCTGTATTAATTTTAATCGTTTGCTTTGAATCGGCCACGTTAATATTATGTAGGGGGTCTTCTGCCTGCATCTCGACGCTCTATAGAATTCATGTGCATGCCCAGCTCGTCATCTCGACGGGAGGCATCCATACTGTATGCGAGGGGTATCGGATGACCAATGGCTTTAACTCCAGGGCTGGGCCTCCAACCAGTCGTTTATCGTCAACCTGAAAACTTTGTCGTCAGATTCTCCAAAGCAGCGCCGGACAAACAGCTTCAAGACCTGGAACCCATCATCCACTCCACAACGCCATAGATAGATTAAAGTCCTTCAGCTAGACAACTGACCACCATCATCTACCATTCCACAATCATCATCTCCACTATCAATCCAACGAATGTTACTTTCCTATCCATACTATCCACCAAACATTATTGTAAAATAATTTATTTTTTCAATAAAGAAATATTTTTGTGCTATTAATTTTAATGACAAACACAAATGAAAGATCTTTTCTTTTTATGTCATCAGTCTTTTGTCTGGTTTGATGTAGGGCTGTTGATAAAATATCGATATATCGATATATCGATATGTTTTTAAAAAAATATCGATATTTATGAGTGATATTTTTTAGGACGATATATCGATATATCGATATTGAAATCTGGATATCGGAGTCCGATATTTTTAAAAAATAAGTGGTTATTTTCCGTTTTCCTCGTAGAATATTCCAAGTTATTATTGGAGGGAAAACGATTACCTGTGTTGCACATGCAATACATTTTCATAGATAGAATTTTAAGAAACAATGAACGATAAGAGCACATGGAGAGCAGGGCCGAAGTAAGAGGAAGTGTAAAGCAGCATATTATGTAGCGGGCGACCTTTTTTTTTTAGCTCAACAGCTGCTTCGGGCGGTCGGCGGCGACACTGGGGATGGCAACAATGGGGGCGGCAATCTCACAGTTTTTTGACCCAGTTCGGAAATTTCCTAGATCCACCACTGGCTGTAGTTGGACAGGGGGCGGCATAATCGCTATTGCACGTGGGCGCTCAAACAGCTAGCGGCGGGCCTGTGGAGAAGTAAAAAACGAAGGTAAAATAACTCATTCAATATTCATTAGAATTCTAGTCTGGACATTTTGAAAAGTTTTTAAAATTTGTCTTCAATCAATGCAAAAGTATTAGCATTAAGAAACTAATCGTAATGTACCAGGTATGGGTAGGGTTGCCAGATAGCCGGAAAATCCGGGAATGTCCCGGAATTGTGTGTCTGATCTCGTGTTCAGGAATTATGCGTTACTGTCCCGGAATTTCCGTATACTAGGTTTTTTCTCAAACTCAGTTCACCACGATGGTCATGAGGCCAAGCTAAGTATCCCATGCTTGCAGCGGGAGGATGGAATGTTCCTTAAATCAGAGGAATTGAAACTGACAGGAAAATACTCTTTGAATTTCTGGGACTTTGAAAATTCTAGATGCAGTTAACATTAACTCCCTTTATACAGAGTTCACATTTCTGAAACGTGTTTTTCAGGTCCTTCCAAAAGACTTTCCATACGATAAAATCTCGGCAAATTTCTTTAGAACTAGCGTTTTTAATGATTTTGAATATTTTTTAAAAAAATAGTTGGTTTTGTTTTGTCAATTCCAACAAGCAATGACTTTTACGAGATAAGTTTTAGCCCGTTGAATAATTTATGAAATAAGAGCGAAACAGAACGTTCATGGATTCGGTCAAGGCTGAACTGCAAACTCAATCAATTTTGAAGACTCTTGCTGAGAAATGTTATCAGTTTTGCAAAGCAGTGACGGAGAAATATTTATGAAAATGGCAACATCTAGTAATAAATGTTTTAAAAGTAGATGATTAAGATCTATTTTGATTGATGTTGATTTTGATTTAGCAAAAAGATAGATGCTATTTTTTTTTATTTGTTGATAAAACCTGATGTTGATTTTCTGCCTAATTTTAATTAATGAGCCTAACAGAAGTGTTCAGTTTTTGTTTTAATATTTTTGAGATTTTGATTGATAATACCCGATGTTGATTTTGTACCAAAGTAAAAAATTCCTAACGAGCTGGTCAATTTTTGTTTTAAGTTTAGTAATTTTCCTTTTGATTCATAATACCTGATGTTGACTTTCTACCATAGTTTAATTAATAAAGTTAAAAGAGGTGCTATATATACGTTAGATAGCATATCTACCTAAAATAGATTTTTTATTAATTTGCATTTTTGTTCACTCTTTAAACATACAGCTAAAATACTTTTTAGACCCAGAAATGTCCCGGAAATTATAAGCCTGTATCTGGCACTCCACAGTTAAATATTTCGCGCGAATTGGATACGCTTCTGGTTCCATACCAACAGAAGAATTGAGCTCCAAAATTATGTCACAGCCAGTTTTGTTATATCACTTACGAATTTATTAAGATAAGAAATTGAAAAAAAGAATCTACCACTTTTGAATTGCCTTTACAAAGCGCTATGCTAAAAACTTATTATTTTAGATTGGTGTCTTTAAAAAACAATTTGTTAACGCCAAGGGACCTGCCTTGACAGTAGCGGCCCTAGGATTTTTCCAAGCCGGGGAAAAACTGAGATTGCCGCCTCTTCAAACATTGTTGCCAGCCAGACCCCGAGAATCGCCTCCTTGATTGTTGGCCAAACGCATTGATGTCGCCACTTTAACTGTTTGCCAAACGCATTGTTGGATACGATTTTATCACCCAGAGCAAGTACCCCGGTTTTCTCCCACCCCTCGCCCTAAATCCTGCATTCCACCTAGAATCTCAGCTTTAAAAAATTGTATTATGGTAAAGCGTTATCCATTTGCGAAGCAATATCAAAGAAGGGGAAAATTTTCAATTAATGTAGGGAGTTCTCCATTCATAGTAGAAGAAACAACGGGAAAAACATGAGTTCATGCTCTTGAAAAGTATGTCCAATGAAGTTTCTGACTTGAGTTTTGGTGCAAAATTTTACTTCATTCACCACCTTAGTTTGGATCTGAAATTCTTTTAAATAACTATGACGTTCTCTCATCAAAATTCTATGCAACGTCTTAGAGAAAATTTGTAGGTTAATTGCTTTCTTCTTGATGAGGCTATATGCCTTAAATTTCAGTTATGCACAAAGATCAGGAGCATAAAAAACACAATTAATTTTACTTTGTTCCTACATTTAATTTGGAAGTTATTGGTAGTCCTACACAGGGGCGGCCCTAGGGCGGTGCGAGCGGTGCGACCGCACCGGGCGCCTTCATAATGGGGGCGCCGAAATTGCAGCGAGAGATCATCGGCACAAAAAATAAATTCTATAATAACCCGTCTTGCTGTTCACATATGGTTTTAGCACACTAATTATCCAGAAGAGTTTATACACGTAAGAGCTACAGCTTAGTGCGTACTCGTATGTCCTCATAGAATCGAGCTGACTCGAGTTGCGACTCGAGTCAGCTCGACTTACTGGAATCAAAAAAATCACAACTCGTCCCACACTTGTTTCCTGTCTTTTCGGCTGTCGTCTTGGTGTTCATTTTTCAAATATGTATTTTCAAATAGTAATGCCAAATCGAGAAACTTTTAAAAGATGACTGGTTCTCTCTAAATCTGCGGATGAAGTATGTTTGTATATCGTTGCTTATTCAGCAGCAAAAACTCTTATTTGGGGAAAGAATGATTTGATGACTGGAACTACTTATCTCGCGAAATTTTGCTCAATTCACCAGTACAACCATGCTCAATTTGACAGAAGCGTTGATTCTTTTAAAGATGATGGAGCATCTCCGCCGTATTGCCGATAAGGAGACTAATATCTGTTATTTTGGCAAATGTATTCAAAATGAATGAAGTTCGTAATAGAATTTTGACTGGACAAGTTATCTAAATACTTTTCCATCATGCCGAATAACATGATGTCAGTCACGTCGAACAATTATCTTTATCGTTGCTTTTGTTGACACTAATGAAGTTCAAGTGCGTGAGTGTTCCGCTGTTTACAACCTGGTAAGCGCCTCTTAGAGACCTGGGAACTGGTCTCACTGGCCTGTTTTATCGATAATACTTTGCAAAAGATCGATTTGGATATGGATGTCGAGGCCAAAGATATGACAATGGATCCAATAAACCAGGAGGAAACAAAGGTGTCCAAAACAGAATTCTGAACGAATATCTTACAACACTTTTTTCTCCATGTAGCTGTCACTAAATTTGGTGATAGCAGGTGCCGCAAAAACATTAATTAAATTAGTTTCCTTGTCAGAATTTGTTTAAAGAATCTTTGTTCTATTATCTCAATCACCAAAGTGATGGGAAATGACATCTAAGCACTTAAATTATCGTCGAAAAATTTGCTAATCTCGTTTGGAGAATAGAGTTTCTAGTCTCACTGGAGTTCGCTATCACTAATCATCAGTTCGCGACGCTATTCTGGAAACGAATAATTCAGTTGTTTCAAGTAAATATTGTAAGCAAGTCTATGTAGACTGAAAGAGGATTTATGAAATGCTTCACAATTGCGCGGAAACAGCTCGGAAGTTAAGAAAAAGTACCCTGGTTATTCGTCTGCTCTGATAACTGCCAGAAAAATTGCTTTTCAGACTGGGCCACTCAAATCCCAGAGTTGTTTTTTTTTAATACGAGGCCGTAGTTGATACAGCAATAGATCCAGAAAAATTGTTTACAATCAATGTGGTTTAGCATATCATCGATACAATTGAGAATGAGTTGGTCACTCAGTTTACACAACTATCCAAATTTAATGATAAATATTATCAAAAAAAATTCTGAAAATTCCGAATTGGAATCATCCTGTGCACATTTGGAAATAAGTTTAACTGTTGGAGAAAAATGTGACATATCTGGTTGTGAGCTGGTTAGAAACTTTCTAACTGAAACTGTTGTTGATGGGGCTTGAATCAGCAGAACCAATGAAAGCTCAAGTAATGAAACAAAATGGATGACAGGCTATATTTCCGAATGTGTGGACAGCACTTCGTATTTTGCTAACCATACTTATAACTGTTTGCGTAAATTAAAACTTGTTAAAACTTATTTACGGTAAACGGACACTCTAGATATACTGTCAGATATTCCAATTTTATCTATAGAAAATAATATTGCCAAAGGACAAAAGCGATGAAGATGGTAATCTATGTCTTTTAGTTACGATTTTATTTCCTCATTTGTTTGTTGAAAAAAAATTATTAAAATTATATCAATTTGACGTATATGTGATATGAACATTGTGTACGCCATAGTAGCTTAAATAAACCTTTTCATACATAGTATGTTCCATATTTGCTGTTGTTTCTCATTCAAACCACTGCTATCCTTTATTAATCTTTCTGAGGTTTGAATTGTTATTATTATATAAAGACTATCTTCTACCCGCGGCTTTGCTCGTATGGAATTCATAAACCGTTCATACATGTATTATTCGTATTGAAATCCCACGGGAACTACTTTTTTTGTTCGGGATAGAAGTAGATAGCCAATAACCAGGGGCGTAGCTACTATGGGGCTAGGCGGTGCAGTGCACCGGGGCCCCTACGCTCAGGGGGCCCCGAGCGCAGTTCACAGGGCCCACGGGCCTTCACGACCTCTTTCTTTTTTTTAGCTCTACCGTCATATAAGGAGGCCCTTGAGCCACAGGGAGCCCCCTTACTAAGTTGCCCTCACTGCTCAGGGGGACCCCAAACACAATTCAGGGGCCCCCAGCCTCAGCTCACGGGACCCCTACCAGCAACACAAAGCAAAAAAAAAGGTGGCATGAGGGCCCAAAATAATTTTTTTGCACCGGGGCCCTTGTTGACCTCGCTACGCCACTGCCAATAACATTATTCCAAATTTTATCTTAAGCCTTTCAGCCGTTTGGACGTGAAACAGTAAAAACATTCAAGCAAACAAACTTTTACATTTATAATATTAATATGATGTTAAAAAAAATATATATGTTGTCTTCAATCTGTCTATAGGAACACCTTAATCATGAATAAGCGATTCCACATTTGGGGCGCCACAATGAGATTTCGCACCACCTGAAAAATTTGCTAGGGCCACCACTGGTCCTACACCGATGGTAACAATGCAGACACGGCGTCGCTCGCACAGAACGAATCGGTCTCGAGCCCGTTGTTTTACAGGTTGATAAATTCGGATACACAATCTTTGCTAAGGTGCAAACATTTGGTCCAAAAAAGTAAGAAGACTCAGAATAAGCTATCAACCTAAACAAAAAGAAATTAAATTCCACATAAAACAATACTTGTAAAAAAAAGTGACTTGGTCATTATGCAAACTCTGATAATAGAACATTAACCTAAATAAGCCTCTACAATGTTGCATTATTGAGCTTTTAAACTCACAAAAGTCAAGATTTCCCTCGATGCTCTTTCTGGATTCACAAGCCTTCGAGTAAATCATAAACATTCTGCCTTTCCTTTTAGTAAAGTAGTAGTATAATGGCTAAATCACAATTTTTTAAAAAAAAAAAAAGATTTATCCGTAACGAAATGAAAAACTATTTTTTTTTCAGAAAATCAAAACTCGATTCAGAAAAATATCTCAAAACTTTTCATCATTAAATAGCTACAAGACTTCGCCCTTTTTTAAAATGATTTGTTTTTGTTACATTGTTTTTATATAATAGGGTCGATATATCGATACTTTTTCTTCGATATATCGAATCCGATATAAATATTTTTTAAATATCGATATATCGGAAATCCGATATTTTTAAAAATATCAACAGCCCTAGTTTGATGTAATCCTCCATCTCTTCCTATCCTGTGCTAACCTCTTCATTTCTACATAGCCCTTACAACGGACAACCCAGGGAAATGATGGGTGAGAAAAGAAGTTTATGGAAGAATCTTACAGAAAGAAGAGACAGGCTGGTAGGTCATATTTTGAGACATGCTGGATTGTTTAATTTGTTAGTGGAGGGAACAGTCGAAGCTAAAAGCTGTAGAGGAAGACTGAGATTAGAATATATAGAGCACGTAAAGAAAGGATAAGATATATTCAAAGCCGTTGGTCTAAACGAGTATTATAATTTAAGGAGTTTTGTAACAAAATCAGCTGCGAGAAATAAACTCAACTGTCAGCTTGTAACCTAATTTGTATCACAGACCACTGACAATGTTTCCTCTCTGGGAAGGGTACACTCTAACCATTGTCTCACGCGTTTTTACTAAATTTTAGAGTTTCGCAGAAGAAACCTATAGCAATACTGTTGACAGGTGCTAATAGGCGCTTCCCAAGCAATCTCATGAGAAACAACCTATCAGTTTTCAACGAATTGATTTATTATGTACCCCGGTAAATTGTTCCAGTGGTCCCGTTGTCATGTATAAACACGCGTGTGAACGGTGTTTAAGCACAACTTTCTTTTTGTTTATTTTGCTTCCGTACATGCGATCATTATTGTATTATTTGCATATCACTACTTAATGCCTTGCTTCGCTAAATGTATACCAAGCCGTAGTTCATTCCGCTGGTACAAGAATAACGGTCCCCAGACCCAGCCCTTTAGTGAAACTGTATTTTAAGAAAGCAAACTTGGAGTTGATTAAATATGGTTTTGTATAATTTTCACTTAAGTGTGAATTTGTTTAAATCAACAGTGTTTTATGGAAAGAAACTATGTAAATGGTATGTAATAAGGTAAAGGAAAGTATTATGTACGAAACATTAATTAAAAGTTGTAGTTGTAAATATAGATGTTGACTACAATGTTTAGAGGACAATTCTGAGTGGTTTTGAGTGGCTCATGTAGATAAATTTGTTGGTAAATACTGTACCTGCAAATATCTTTAATTTTCATTTACGTGTGTTTCATGATGATTTTGTGTGCATTCTGATTGTTTTACACGTGATTTTAATCGTTTGCGTATGGTTAGAATTCGAGAAGCATCGAGCGGCATTCTCTGTTATTCTTGAAATCTGTGTATCGTCTATATAAACGATCGGCTCAGACGATTTAGTTGGTCTTCAGTCAGTAGTTCTGGGAATTCTGTGAACTTAGTCGCTGGTACATCTCTCTATGTTTGTACTTAATATCTTTGGATGGAGTTGATGCTTCGCAGTGTAATGTAAATATAAGAGCGCACCGAAAAAATAAACCGGAGGAAAGTGATTATTTTCGAGAAGTTATTTCTAAGAACCGACATATTAAAGTTTTCTATTGAAAAACTTCACCTATCCTTGAAATCGTATGAACCAGCCTGTAAATTACATAAATTCCATTGCGGATTGTGTGCAGCGTATGGGGTAATTTTAAGAACAGGAATAGATAATATTAGACTGTATGTATGTATAATATCTCTGGGTTTGAGTTCCCCGTTATTTAATAAACCGTGGTGGATTGGTACTTTCCAGACAGTGATTAAAACAGACACATAATGTTTCAAAACATTAGCTGCAACAAATGAAGAAAGTTTATGTATCTCTTATTTACGAATTCAGAGATTGCAAACAAATTTCATTAACGTTAAAAAAATATTTATTTAATTAGAAAATTCTAACAACTGGTATTCCTGAACGCGATAGGGCGCCATTAATCAGGAATCTCCACTACCTGGAATGACACCTAGTTTTACCGTAGTCTCTTTTCACTGCCATCATAATCTCCTCCACAAAAAAGGCAGGCATCAATGTACTTGCCTTTGTTTAGTGATGGACCTGAATATTCATTCAATATTTTCTAATTATTTGATTTTGTTTAAAGTTTCGCATGCTAAAAGTGATTTATGAAAAAATCTAATACCAATTGACTGAACGAAAAACCACAGAAACAGTTTTTTTGTGTGTCTCATGTTTGTTCTTTGAAGACCCGCTACCTTTGGTAGTTTTGCTTCTGAGTGTAAGGTGTTGTTTGTTTGGTCTCTTTGTTTCTGCACTTTGGAGGGGAAAACCCATAATAGGGGAAAACCTCCTAGATGTGTATGCAGGATAATGGGGTTACATAGTAATCTTTATTTTATGCAGGTTGGAACATTATGCTTAAGGGGACTTCATGCCGGTGTTATATTTTTGGCATATAATTAACGCCGTTTCGTAACCTTTCAATATTATCTCTATTTTTTGTTAATATTGGCGTGGAACCTCTCAGCTTGCTGGAATATCGCTGTGTGTTTTTTAAGTACACTCGTCCATTCATGAAGGTTGTCTGTTCCGGTATATCTGGTCGCTCGTAAGATCATACGTAAGCTTCTTCGCATTTTTTCGATGTGGGTGTGCCTTGCTGTACCCCATACCTCACGTCCATATAGTAGTGTGGGCCGAATTAAAGACTGGTGGAACTACGGGTGTGGAACCAATGGGAAATGAGGATCGTCGTCATCGCCATTAGCTGCCCATTTCCCCCTTGGGCAGAGTAGGGTGGAGTGTTTGTCTTGCGACATTTACTCCTGGTCTTATAGATGGGTTCTTGCTTCAGTTTAGATGTGTCTTAACGTTTGGCGTAGATATTTTCAGATGGATAGGGGATTTATTGAAGAAGTGAGATAGATCCAATGTGTGGGCCTATTCCAATCGGATAATTCCCCAGGACTTTGATTAGTGAGTTGCTAGATTTGTGGGCTGCATTATAAAATTTGGTAGCAAGGTCCTTAAATCGTTGTTTTAATGTTGGTAGCCCTGCGGCTTCATGAAGGGCTATTGTGGGAAATCTGCATT
This sequence comes from Vandiemenella viatica, assembly GCA_031002005.1. Classification (NCBI taxonomy): domain Eukaryota; kingdom Metazoa; phylum Arthropoda; class Insecta; order Orthoptera; family Morabidae; genus Vandiemenella; species Vandiemenella viatica. Next base: position 12,292,155 of record JARYHS010011408.1, on the reverse strand, counting down.
CGAGATGAAGGGCTCTCTTCAGAGCGCGATTTTGAATAACTTGGAGTCGGTCTAGATTTGTTTTAGCTGTGTATCCCCACACAGGACAGGCATATTCAAGTATTGGTCTCACTAAGGTGCAGTAGATCCGTACTCCTAAGGGTGCGGAGAGCTTACTGTCCCTGTTTAGCACTGGGTACAACGCTTGAAGTCTCGCGCTAGCTCTTCTGCGGAGGTCGTTTATGTGGGCCCTCCAGGTCAACCTGGAGTCAAGCAGGACTCCAAGGTAGCGAACTGCGTTTGACCATGGGATTGAGTTGTTATGAATTTTGAGTTGTGGATCCAGCTGAGTTCTCACACGAGGGCCTATCCTTTTAGTTAGTAAGATGGCTTGGGTCTTCGTTGGGTTGATTCCGATGCGCCACCTCCTCGCCCAGGCTTCAGTCTTTTGCAATAATTCCTGCAGACGACGGGTGACGATTGCTTTGCTGCGGCTACGGGTGAAATAAGCTATATCATCTGCATATGTGGCGGTGTGAATTCCGGCGTGCCATACCGAGTCGAATGCCTGGGAGATGTCTAGTAGCACTAGTCCACAGTATTCTTTATGGTTGAAGGCCGTCGTAGCAGTCTCGACCACCCTCATCAGTTGCTGGGTGGTGGAGTGACCCTGGCGGAACCCAAATTGATGATCAGGGAGAATACTCTGTCTCTCGGCGTAATGGTTTAGGCGTTTAAGAAGAAGTTGCTCGAAAACCTTGCTGATTGATGGTAACAGACTTATGGGCCGGTAGTTTTGAGGAGGATCGTACGCAGCCTAGAATGGTTATGTAGTGATCTAGTTCGATCACTTGCCTAGAAACCTCATATTTTTCAAGCCAGTGTTCAGAGCCGGCGGGCATTAAATAGTTAAGCAATAGGAGCTATGACATGAGAAGTAGCACGCCAATCAGCAAGTCCTAAGTCGCCAGTTGCCAAGCACCTGTCACTACTGCAAGCAGCAGGTTAGCGAGAAGTATTTCCCTCTCCACACAGTGGGAACAGGTAGGGGATATTCTATTTAAACCCTGGGGGGCAGCTGTCTGTTGGCAATCTTGTAATTTTCTTATTGCTTTACGCCTTATCGACGGCTAAGGTCATTAGAGGCAGGATGGGATTGGGGACAAGGAACGGGAAGGAATTCGGCCATGGTCTTTTTGAAGGAAGCTTACAGGCATTCGCCTGGAGTGACATGAGGAAACCATGAAAAACCCAAACCTGGATGTCCGGACGGGGATTCGAATCCGCGTCCTCCCGAATGCGAGGCCAGGGCGTTAACCGTTCACCCACCTCGCTCGGTCTAGAAATGTAGTTCGCAATTAATTTTATGTGTTCCGCTATTCATCATAACAGTGGTGACGCAGTTTCATGGTTGATTCATATGTAAATCAACGGCTCAGATAATTTTTTTTTTTTTTTTTTTTGACAGTTTAACGTCCCTTTTTAACAACGTGGTCTTTAGAGACGGGAAAGGATGGGGGCAAGGAATGGGAAGGAATTCGGCCATGGCCTTTTTGAAGGAAGCATCCCGGCATTCACCTGGAGTGATTTGGGGAAACCATGGAAAACCCAAATCTGGATGCCCGGACGGGGATTCGAACCGCCGTCCTCCCGAATGCGAGGCCAGAACGATATCCGTTACACCACCACGCTCGGTGGCTCAGATAAAAAAATCAAGAATGAAATTGTTTGAGATCACCCTTAGTTCTATAGATATCGACTATCTAACAGAAGTTATATGTATCAGTATAGTTCCTTGTGCGTTGTGGCGTTTTTCTTGTGGTCCAGTCCGCGATTAAACTTAACCACTTCAAAATGGATACTATATCTCAAGAACTAAGCGAGATATCAAAATAAAGTTTATTCCTTACTTTCGATTTGTCTCGTCTTGTTACATAATCATACATCATCAAATTTGAATCTGGAAAAACTTTTCTTCTGTATTTGAGACAGTATATATGGAGAACTAAGCAGGATATAAAAAAAAATTATTCTTCATTTTTATTTGTCTTGTCGAGTTACATAATAATCTATCACCAAATTGCGGCACCACGGTTATTATAGAATCCCTTTGTGGTGTATCTATATTCTACGCGTTTCTAGGGAAATCCAATATGGCGACCTTCCCTCCTCTTCTCCAGACTTCGGATCGGTTAGCGGTGATGGTACCTAGTGTTGTCTCCACCCTTTTCCCCTCTCCATGATTCACGCATGCCCCTACGCCATCTTCTTATATATTAAAGTGCATATTGGTATACCCGAGATGAATAGCCATCGACACCGTTTGACCGATCACCATGATGTATTTTTTCATGGAGAAGGTTTACGACTAAAAAAATACAAAAGCCTCCCGGTGGACCCACTTACACCCCTTAATTTTTAAGCAAACCCACATTTTTTTTATCTTATTTCGATGGAACTTTGAGTACGTATACTTCAAAACGAAGGAAAAATATTTTCCACGTTAATTTTACAAAAACCCAATCTCTCTCCCTCTTTTCCCCCACCCCCTTAACTGTTGTCAATGTTCTTCATACAAAGCTACAGACTGCATCCGACTTTGGAAGAAGTTTACACAAGTAAACTTCAAACAAATAGAAAAATACTGTCTATATTCCGTTTACAGAAATCCAACCCCTCTCCTCCTTTTCAACCCCATAATTTTTGTCCCGTTCTTTATACAAAGCTACAGTTTCTATCCGATTTTGAAGCAATTTTGCACACACAGACTTTAAAACAAAGCGAAAAATACTGTGCTCATTAGTTTTGCAATAACCAAACTACTCTCTCACTTTACTCCCCCTTAATTTTCTCCAATGTTTTTTATACATACTCACAATTATTATTCGATATTGATGTTATGTTCCACATGCAAATCAAACAGAAGAATTCTGTCTACATTTGGTTTATGAAAGGACAACCCTTTTACCCTCATCCCTTTTAATTGCCAATGTTCTTTATAGAAAGCCACAGCTTTAAATCCAGTCAAAATCAATACAGCTAACTTTCAGATTTGCTAGAATTTTCATAAAATAAATGTCTCCTTATGACTCAACGTGCACGTCCGATTTTAACTTGGACCCCCAGACGTATTAAAAATCTATGTTTTCTGCGTGATGTCGGAACAAACAAATAAATTCCAGATACAGATTTATGTATGTATTACTGCGCGGGTCGTAGCTACTTCAACAAATAATGTGATTAGGTTGAAATGCATCCTGGACCAAAATGAAAAGACATTAACTATCACAGCATCCAATTCACTCCGTTCTGGGAATTGTTAGGGTTAATCGATGTTTAGTTTACTTCTGGAAATGGCTGGTGCCAAATTAATGTAACTCGGTAAACATGTTTCACATTCGAAATATGAAAATAGTATATGTGTTAATCAATAACGATTAGACCCGGCAACTCCGGGTACCCTGTTACTCTCTCTCTCTCTCTATATATATATATATATATAAAGACGAATGTATATATGTATGTATGTTTGTTTGTTTGTTCTTCATAAAAATCCACAGTTTTCATCCGATCTCGATGAAACTTTGCACACTTATACTTTGAAACAAGGAGAAAAATACTGTCTACATTTGGTTGAAAAATTATCAGTATAAATAATACATGTTGTCTCATAATTTCGAAATACTACTGAACGGCGATAGACAGACGCGTTAGATATGCTGGTCTCTCTACTGTTTTTTCGTGTAGCGGTCATGTAGCTCAGTGGCTAAAGCGCTGGGTTACCAATGTTTGGACCGTGGTCTCCGGTTTAAATCCCCGTGGAGGATAAGATTTTTACAAATTCTTTTTGATCGTAAGAGTCATGCCTGGGCCGTCGGTTATTCGCATTGAATGTTAAACTATATACATATATTACAAAGTTAGGGGTGCAATGCGAGGCAAACCATAAGTTGTCTTGCAATGCTGTAGGTGTACACTTTTTTACGTTATAATGATCCGTCAGGGATTATTCGCAGTCAGTGTGTGTGTGTGTGTGTGTGAACCGCAGTAATAATATTATAAATACGGAAGTAAATTTCTGTCTTTTTGTTACGTTTTGACGACTAAATGGCTATATCGATACTGATAGAATTTGACAAGAAAATCTGTATGAAGGGCACAGGACATTTTTTTCCAGTATGATTAACGGTTGTAGTCACGAAATTTTGAGACCTTATCGAATGGTGACAGAAATATGTTGGAAATCGATTCTCTTCAAGAGACAGGTTCGACGGTACAATGATATAGTGATAGGTTTCCTGTCATATTATGCCGACTCGTTGTTGTTTGGGACCAATCCTTCGTTACCGACAACTTTCTATATTCAATTCTGACAAAAAAATCTTAATCCACGCGTAGGAAGTCGCGGGTACCCTGCTAGTTTTCTATAAAGTGCGATCTCACCTCCAAAGTATTGAGGGCAATCAAACAGCAACCCTTACATCAGAGAAGTTTTAGAGCCTGATGCACCAGCCCTCTTTCAGGCAGCTTTGTGCGACATATTTCATAGGGACAATGTGTGGTCACATGTGGCGAAAACTGGTACAACGGTATCACTGTTTCGCTGACCTGCACACTGACATGTTACCGTCAAAACTGTTGGGGGTATGGTCGGTAGTGTTGCAACCGCTGTCGATTCTTCGAGGATGCGCCTACAAACCGCGTATGTTCTCAACCTCCAGGAGGCTCCAGAAACGTATCCAAACTGTTTGATTCCATGCCACGACGTATAGATGGTCGCTACTGAATTCTCACGGTCAAAGTGTATGTACAGTTCTGCAATTCTAATAGTTTGTGCATTTGTGTCTCTAATCTGTGGAATCAATTACATTGTAATCATTTGTGCCGTTCTTTGTGTGACAACACAAACAGTATATCAACGTTCAATCAAGCTCTCACACAGTATTAAGTGTTACTTTAGAAAACGACTTAAATAAGGTCACAACGGGCATGCTTTGCGTTGGAACTTTACGGGAAAGGTTTTGAGGAACGACTGCGAGAAAAACACTCTGTTTTTGGCAAGTGCGCGAGACACTGTTTTTTCTCTGAGCACCGAGTTAGCAGAGTAACCAGCGAAGTTTTTGCCTGCCGGACAAAGCCAACCTGTGCTGCTTTCGGTGGAGGAGAAAAACACACACACTGTGTTCAGCCCGCCGCCTCACCTCTCTTGTTTCTACTGTGTTAAATGTCCACGGTGACAGTGAGAGGAACATCTGACTTCCAGCAGCTCTCAGTCTCAACATAACTTAATTACAACCCCCTAACAGTTTCCAGGCTGGGAGACATTATACCATTTACAAACTGGTACACACGTGTTCTTACGCACGGATTTAGAATTTTAATGCTAGAATTGTATATATGAAACAGTAAGTTACTCACAACGTCTCCCACAAATTGACTGCGAGAGAAGCAAAGCCTGAGTGACCGATATAACATTACAGAGACTCACACACGCTATCCGTCTGTCTGCCACTGTTCTATTAGTTTTCAAAATGTCATGACGAAATGTGTTATTTATCCAGAAAAAGTATTTTGTTTCCTTCTTAGCAGTTCCATGTCAAATTTTATCAAGATAGGTTAATCCCTTTAGTAGTGAAAATGTAACAAACAGACAGACAGAGTTACTTTCATTTATAATATTAGTATAGGTGACGACTGACTGGTGGTTACGGGCCATCCCTAATTAAGTTACATAAATTTTATATTTTATACCTCCGCCCTTCCCTCGCGTTTACTCCACATCACACTTTTTGAACACCTCTCCCTTCTATGATATCACACATTTTATTGTTTTAAATTAAGAATTAGATTGAAAAAAGTATTTCCTACACGACGTCATCAACCTTATGTAGCATAAACCCTCCCCCTTTGCCACCCCGTTCCATTAATGTAATTTGTGGATGGTGGGAAGCGGGAAGCGATGATTGGCATCGACTTTACAATGCACTATAGTTCTAGCCATGCAATTGCACAGTAGATTGAAACTATCCCGCCATCTCGATTTGTGTCATGAATTTACTATGCATTAGTCCTACTTTACGTGCTCATATCAGGAAAAGTATTCCACCTAAGTAAAAAATCAAAGACCCACATTAGCTAGTGGTAAGCCAAGAAGCTAGTTCCACTGGAAATTTTTACATTTTGTCATATATCCCGTTCTATTTGAATCAGACTTTTACTGCTTTGTATTTATCAGCTTGCGTTGTTCCAGAGCTCCCCTTTCGATGTTATAACGGTCTTGCCTTCCTCTTTACACTGAAACGCAGCACAATTTGCTGCTGAATTCTTTTCCCGCCCTTCACATATTCTATTTTAGCAACTGTCATAAAGTTTCTGTTTACGTGTAGATGTTTTATCTTTGCAACGCGTACCAACTTTCTTTGGTATTATGTAAAGTGTAATGTGTAATGCTGATCTTACTTGTTATATTATTTGATTCGTTTTAATTCTTACAAACATATACTGTGTGCAATTTTAACCTATTCCTCAAATCACTTATTTATACTTGTAGATTTCAGTACGTATTTCTTTATTCAACGATATTTCATATCATACTTCACAAATAACTTCAAGTTTTGGCTTTTTTTGTCATCTGTGATGCATCTATGCAAACAGTTATTGCTTGGTATGACTCTAAGAGCAGTTCACTGAATATTTACAGAGCTTCAATTAGTCACAGAGTTAGGGTTGCCAATCTTACTTTATATTTGGCGGGGATACGTTTCCAGAAGCATACATAATACGAAAATAGATTATTTACATTAAAAAATTGAAAATGACGCTCTTTTTTCTAATTGATTTATTAGTGCTTAACACAAATCAGAAAGGAAAAATCATTCTTGAATCGATTAATTTTAAGGAGAATGGAAAAGTACGTGATACATGACACAACACTTATGTGTATTTATAAATATATTGTTTTTCTATCTCCTCCTTTTCACATTATTTCTGCATTTACCGAAGTAGTGGCGAATGCAAAATGGAGAGAAATTTGCAGTCATCACCGTTTGCGTTGAGATGTATGTGCTGACCAGCAAAAATGACTCGCATCCTGCTATAAACTTCCAGTTATCAGTGGGCGCATGCTACGTGCGCATTGGGTAAATGCCACCATACATGACGTTCCGACAGCTAACTACGCTGCCATCATCATGTGAAGTGGTTGATTGACCGGGTTACCGCGACGACGCGTCACCGATCGCAGTCATCCATCTGAGGGGTGTGTTGAGTCTAGGCTTGTATGCCGACTGCGGCTGGTCGGTTTCCGGTGCGCGAGGTGACGTTTCGACAGTTAACTCCGCTGCCATCATCAGGTGAGGTGGTTGATCGACCGGGTTACCGCGACGACGCGACACCGATCGCAGTCATCCATCTGAGGTGGTGTGTCGAGTGTAGCCTTGTGTGCCGACTGCGGCTGGTCGGTTTCCGCTGCGTGAGGTGACGTTTCAACAGTTAACTCCTCTGCCATCATCAGGTGAGGTGGCTGATCGCCCGGGTTATCACGATGACGCGACACCGATCGTAATCATCCATGTGAGGTGGTGTGTCGACTGCGGCTGGTCGGTTTCCGCTGCGTGAGGTGACGTTTCGACAGTTAACTCCGCTGCCATCATCAGGTGAGGTGGTTGATCGCCCGGGTTACCACGATGACGCGACACCGATCGTAGTCATCCATGTGAGGTGGTGTGTCGACTGCGGCTGGTCGGTTTCCGCTGCGTGAGGTGACGTTTCGACAGTTAACTCCGCTGCCATCATCAGGTGAGGTGGTTGATCGCCCGGGTTACCGCGACGACGCGTCTCCGATCATAGTCGTCCATCTGAGGGGTGTGTCGAGTGTAGCCTTGTGTGCCGACTGCGGCTGGGCGGTTTCCGCTGCGCGAGTGTTTGCGGCCGCGTTGTGTTTACTCGGCTCCGGCGGAACACCTGCGCGGCTCGCACCGCAGGCCGCTATTTCCACTGTGCTGTTAATTCCAGAGAACTTGCTGTTTGCCTTCCGACGATAGCCCTCACCGGAACTGCTAGCCGCACAACTTGTCTTCCGCTTTAAACACTGCCTCAAGGGCCAGCATTATGACCGGCTTAAACTCACTGCAATAAATACACCGGCAGGTAACAACTTGCGTCATATTTATTTTATTTAACTGCGTTGGAACAATCGCACACATTTAACATATTTCCTTCTTTGAGTATAATTTTCCCACCAGGCTACATTTCCACTCCGCTGTTTTAGTGTTTTGATAAATTGTTCTTCATTTCACTGGGTAATTTACAGCAACCCCTGTCTCCATTACCTATGAAAGAAGATTGGAAAAAACATATATAAATTGATAAAATTTTCGGTAATTTTTTCATGTATCTTTAATTTTCTGAAATATTTTGGTAATATTTTTAGATAATTACTGGCTTTGATCAAAAATATCGATATATCGACATATCGATAATTATTCTCGATAGGTAACGTTTGTAAATATCGATACGTGCGTTGGCTTAGTGAAAGCAATCAAGTGGAAATCACAGTAAATTAGAGCAAAAATTATGTGGTATAAGAACTTAAATACAGAACTAGATAAAATCGAGCCCAACTCTCAAATGAAAGCAGAATGTATGCTGCTTCAGTATACAACGTACAAGGCCGTTTCAATATGTATTATAGGAATGTACAGTGAACGGTTAAAGGGTCAATTTAAATTCTGAAAAATGAAGTAATTTTAAAAGGCGAGTGATGCTCTCTACCAATAGTAATACTAGTTTCAAAAAATTAAACGAAAATTTCCTAGCTACCAATGAAATTTTTTACCGCTTAAACTTTAGTTATACACAGCAGAGTAAAACAGCCATGAGCAGAACATTCATTACAATTTTCACTGTTACATCACGACAGAAAAGTATTAAGCAGAGAAAACAGAACAGTGAATCGCAGTTCCACCAATGAGCTGCACAAATGTTGTGCCTTGCAAATATTCATAGAAGCGATGTTCGTATTTTTCCAGACAGTGATAAAATACATTGTTGAAGCATGCGTAATGTTATAGTCTGTTTGAACACATTCCGCTTAAATGTTGTTATGAAAATAATTTCTCCATTCAGCATTGCAGGACCTAACATGGAAATAATCACACATTACAGACAGAGAATATTAATTTGTTGTTAGTCAGAAAAAAAACAAGTTGGAGAGAGAGCATTAAATTAAGTCTAAACAAAATTAATGACTGACAGTGTTTCTAAGGGAAATTTAGACGAACCACATGTATTACGAATTTACACTGTTTAAACAATTTTTCTGAAAAATATCAGTTTTAAAACCTTTGTTGCATTATTGAACAGATTGTGGAAAACAGAAAGTACAGTACCTCTTGCCCCTAGCATTCGGAAGGACGTGGATTCGAAACCCCATCCGGGGAAACAAATTTGGGTTTTCCAAGGTTTCCCCAAATCTTTCCAGAGGAACGCCGGGATGCTTTCATCAAAAGGCCATGGCCAAATTCCTTTAAGTTCTTTGCCCCCAGACCTATACCGCCTCTAATGACCTCAATGTCGACGGGGCGTAAAGTCATTAGTAAAAAAAAAATGAAAAAAAATGAAAAAAAACTCCTGCAGTTCACAAAAATATTTAAATACTGAATTAAGAGAAATTTTGGTTATAGAAATATTACTGTAATTTAATTTTCAATTCATTACCCTCCCATCGACTAATTCTGTGTGTATAAAATGCAGGAAATATTTTATTTGTTGCAATTAGGTACGTATGTGTGATTTTGTTCTATGGGCTCCATATGAGTTGAAATAAATTAAATTTAGTTTATATATTACGTAAAACAGTTTTAAATGAGAGCGTCATACTTTGTAAATGTATAAAATTTATTTAAATATCTGACATTTTAATTAACGGACATTATTGTGCCAGCTTCAACAGTTGAGCGGGTTTCCGACGTATTTAAATTAATTATTTTATTCAAAGCTTATAAGATCTTTATAAGATATGCATTGTTTTAACAACTTTGGGGCCTGGGGGCATAATTTAAGGTAATAATAACATTTAATTAAATCGTTCCGGTGACAATTTCCTGCACCTACCTACATTTGCCCTCTGCAAATTTTAGCTTTGAATTCTTTAAATCTTTTTGGTAAATTATTCATCATTTGTCTTCGTAATTTATTCCAATCCCTGACACCCTTATAAAAAAAAAAGAGAATCTTCCCACACCCCTGTTCCTGAAATCGAGTGCCAGCTTGTGGTCATGATCATCTTTTCCCTTCCACGCATTACTTTTAATTCTTACACCAGTATCTTTCCATTCCTCATCACACATATATGCCTTATACACTCCCATGACCCTCTTCACCCTCCTCCTGTCTTCCAATGAATCCCATTCCAGATCTTTTATCATATCTGTTACTGATTGCATTCTGCTGAAATTTCCAGAAACAAATCTAGCAGCCCTTTTATGCATTCTCTCTAACTCCTGTATTTGATACTCAAAATGTGGGTCCCATACTACACTACCGTATTCAAGCTATGGTCTGACCAAATATTTGTAACCCAATTCCTTTACTTCTCTCGTCCATTCCCTGCAACAAGTGCAGAATTTTGAAACCTGACCAATGTGTCCTGCCCAGTTAAGCTTGTTATTTTTTATTTTTTATTTATTTATTGTTTTACGCCTCGTCGATGGCTGAGGTCATTAGAGGTGGGATGGATATGGGGACAAGGAATGGGCAGGAATTCGGCCATGGCCTTTTTGAAGGAAGCATCCCGGCATTCGCCTGGAGTGATTTGGGGAAACCATTGAAAACCCAAATCTGGAAGCCCGGACGGGGATTCGAACCCGCGTCCTCCCGAATGCGATGCCAGAACGTTAACCGTCACATGTTTGATAATTTATATATATATTTATTTATTCGTTGAGGCCAACTAGGACCACGTTAAGCCTTTGTGCATTTGGCAGCGAGTTTCTTCTTCTTTTGGTCCCAGAACTCCTTCATTCGTTTTGAATGCGCCTGTTTGCGCTCCTCTGTCCAGAGTGTACCGCGTCTTCTGTTGGAGTGTTCGTCTCGGCTTGTCCCACTTGTCATTAACTTCTTCCGAAACACATCTCTGTTTAAAGCATCTTCTGGTTCTAGCCCCATCAAATGGAGATCTTCTTTAATATTTACGAACCAGGCCATTACAGTTTTGGGTCTAGAATCAAATAAGTTAAAGATTTTTTTTGTTAGTCTGTTCTCCTCCATCCGTTTGAGGTGGCCATAGAATCGAGCCCGTCTTTTGCGGATTGTTTCAGTGATTTTCTCAATTTTGCTGTAGACTTCTTTGTTGGATTTCTTTTGAAGGACGCCATTCTTAAAGTTGGAACCCAGAATTCAAACCAATTAACAACAAATCAAGCTACTTCGGAAGAGATGTCTAAGAATGATCTTTAACTCACGGAGATACACACCAATAGAAATCTTACATAACGAAACAAACCATCCATTAATTAATACAGAAATATTTAATTCAACCGAAAAATTACATAAGAATTTAAATGAAGCCAGAGACAAGAAAATTGTATCAATTGGAACTAAAATGCCAATGCGATGGCATAGGTACAAAGTTCCCCTTAGTATCCTATGCCAGTCAACATAGAGCAGCACCATTAAGACAATCTTAGATGGTTACAGCGCTGGTTTTTTCCTGAAAGTGAAATAAAATGTCCCAGAGCAACACCCATAACCTTACATCTAGAAGGTACACTACCAAAGGTAGTGGGACTTCACAAACAGCCGCCGAGGCAGTAAAATAATAATAATAATAATAATTTCACAGCACAATCGCCTCCAAAAAGTAAAAAAAGCATTAGGGTTAGTCCAAAATCTCTGCAACAAAAAATCTATGTCAATACAAACGTAAGTTCGGCATTACAACTCAGTCATAAAACAAACAGTCCTTTATGCAAGTGAAACATTAACACTTAACACAAAACATGACCTTGGAGAAATAAAAAAAGTAGAGAGAAAAATCATTAGAAAAATTCTAGGAGCAAGACTCACTAAAGATGGTTAGAGATTACAATCAATCAAAACAACAGAAAAATTTTAAAACATCGAAATTGACAAGAAAAGGCGAACGAAATTCTTCGGTCACCTTAAGAGGTTACAGAAAGGCGATTGACAAAAAAGATAATAGATTTTATAAGTTCAATTAAAAAACCAACACCTTGGCTGAATGAAATTCTGAAGGATCTTAAAAGTGCAAACATAGGAGTAACAGACATCTTAGAAAGAGACACAAAGTAGACAAATGGGAAGTTATAACTGAGCAACCAATACAGACCAAAGTGGTCGGAAGAACGCAAACAAGCTTTCTCGAAAAGAATGTGAGCCTACTGGAACAATAAGAAAAACTCGAAGAAAACTTGATTCGGTCATTTGCTTACCGTCTTCCATTAATTGAGAGAATTCGTCAATAATAATAATAATAATAAAGGGCGCTGTGATGGTGTCCGGCGTTGACACGGGGTTAGTTGGTTCCAGTCCTGTGGTGGATGAGATTTGCTTCATCTGGACATGGCAGAGAGAGTAGAAGACGTGGTGGTGCACCATTCCTAATCAGCTGATTGTTCCTCAAAGTCCCCGGTTAACCCCCTAAACTCTCCGCTTTGCGTATGGAGTGAGGGCGGACCACACTGTTCATGGCAGGGCCGGCTTAAGGAATTTCGGGGCCCCCTGCGAAGTTTGATTTCGGGGCCCCCCCTGCTTCACTTCTAGATGTACTTTTGCCTACACTTTCGATAACAGAGACGCACTGAGGTTTCTCTAAATCTGTGTACAAACGGGACAGCAGTTTATTGAGTATTAGCTGCACGGGACCAACTTCGCCGAGTCTTTGGTGTTTTATCAATGCATCTCATATGGATCTCCCAACTACTGTCACTTTCATTTCTAGCTAAGATCTGCTGCCCATTGTGTCAAATGAAATTAATTTTTTATTCAATTTTATAGCTATTATAATACACTTTTTGTATACGACGTTTCTTTTCTTGCGTTTCTTTGCTAATACATATATTTTTTGGGGGATGGAGACACGTGAGCAGGCATGCAAATTTTAATCCTATAACTTTTTATATGAAACGTCAAAAGATGAATTAGTTTATTCGTACGAAATTACATAAATTGCTGAAACAGGTTCAGAGCAATACACGCCTTTAAGTAATTAGGCCTATTGTAATTACATCAGATACGACTTTCTCAAAACTGAATTTGATGAAGGACTTCTCGTGGAACTCCACGCCTAGGAAACGGCTATTGTGAACGCAGCTTGTTAACATTATGAATTATTAGATTATTTATTTTAGAAGGAAAATTGTTCTTTAAGTAAGGACAAACCTTTAAGGGAATCGTGGCGGGGCCCCCTCAAGCTTGGGGCCCCCCGCGACTGCGGTTCTTGCGGTAGCCTTAAACCGGCCCTGGTTCATAGTAACATGTCTGTCCGAAGGCGATGTTGAGCCTACTAGGCCGGGGTGTCTTTCGGGAGAATGTTCCTCACCGGGTTCCATCTTGTCCCTCCTTTGACCTCTCATTCACAACACTGACAACATAGTACGCTAAACACACACACTATCACAGTGATACAGAGTTACGTCAACCTTCACGAGCACTGCCACGCTGGGGAAGCTAACGGAAAACCACCCCAGCTCATCTTACCACATATTCGGATAGGGGGATAAACATCCCTTGTAAAGCCCAACGTCCGGACATGGACAAGGCGATCATAGAAGTAGAAGACGACTTGAAATGATGAATCATTTGCAGAAACATCATTTACAGTGATCTACTCTGGATCAAGGTAACGAAAGAGGGATGGTCACTATCCTCGGTATACAGATTCAAATCAGCTTAAATATAGTGAATGATACCAACCGGAAACGGAGTTGCATTTTGAGATATAGGTAAACAGTCAATGGTATTCGAAAAAAATCGGCGTGAGAGAATATGTTGCTGTATTACTTTGATGCTGAGGGGAATTCGAAGGATAATAATAATAAAAAAGAGTCAGTTATTTCCGTAAATATACAGGGTGACTCAAAAAAACTTGAAAACATTGAAATGATATAGAAATTTACTGAGTTAACTTATAGAATCGATGGAGGTATCATTTTGTAGCAAAAAAACCGCAAGTTTGAGGCACGTAGTGCATCAGTACATCATCTCGCCACCAGGAGCGCCAGCGTAGTGCACAGTTAAAGTGATCGGTGGATTGGCCGTGAAGGGCCAATCACGTGGCCACCTCGCTCTTCAGACTTGACACCACTGGATTTCTTTCTCCGGGGTTTCATTAAATATCGTGGGTATGTTCCTCCAGTACCAAACAATTTGGCCGACCTGAAAAATCGAATCTACCTTCCCGCTGCACAAGTTACGCCCGATTTGCTGCAACGACTGTGAGAATAAATTGATTACCGGTGGGATGTTTGCCGCATGACAAATGACAGTCACATCGAATGAACTTGAGATTGTTTGCTACAAAATGAAACTTCTACCGATTCTGTAAGTTGGGGGGACGACCATTTATTACGTGAGGTGAAACAAGGGGAGGGGGGACGAGTTTCTGGCGAAATCTCACCAAGTGGAAGGTGGGGGGAGGGGGGGGGAATCGATGGAAATCATACCTGAGTTTTTCAAATTCTTGGAGAGTAATAGAGCTGAAAAAAATTCTACAAGCGATGGGGATTCCGATTTAAGGGGGGGGGGAGGGATATGGTCCAAAATCAGCGAGGAAACCGACCTTGAGGGAGAGCTAAAAAAAAAGGTCTCAAAAAAACTTTATTACGACGGATGGGGGAGGGGGTCCAGTGAAAACCTTACGTCGTCGTAGGGGAGGGGGTCCGAACAGATCTCACAAGAGGGGGGTCCGGAATTCAAAAAAAAAAAAACACCTCATGTGATTAATGAACGCATTAAATTTCTATATCATTCCAAAGTTTTAACGTATATATATATATATATATATATATACAGGGTGAGTCAAAAGTCGCAGTACACCCTTTTATTTCAAAAACTCTTCAGGAATTGGGAAACCTAAATATTCCAGTAAGGTATTGGTAAAGTGGTCTATCTTTTACGGTATGTACCGAACATGGGCGCCATCTTGAAATCGGCCATCTTGAATCTAAGTCAATGTTTTTAAATGGAAAGGGGGTCGTGTGACACATCAAATAACATCAGAATTTTCTCACAAGTTCATTCCTGTAAACAGATTTGAAATAGCAGCTGTGGTTAAAAAGTTACAACATATTTCGTTTAGAATTACAAGCCGGATTGTTCTCCAGAAAGGACAGTCATTTTATGTGTTCAACATGTTGTCCCTCTCGGTCAACGCACATTTGAAGGCGCTGGATCCAATCGTCAAGCACTCGCAGAAGGATTTCCGCAGAAATGCTGGCACACGCTCCTACAATGGGTTGCTGGAGATGGTGTTTGTTTTTATTTTCTCTGCATACACAAGTTGCTTTAAATGGCCCCACAGTAAAAGTCAAGTGGTGTGAGATCAGGTGATCTGGGTGGCCATTCCACGTCAGCCAATCCAGTGACCAGGAAATTGACCATCTAACCAGTGACGAACAACTGCTCCGTAGTGTGGTGGAGCCCCATCCTGTTGAAAGTAGCAGGGAAAGCTGCCATCTTCATTCAGGACTGCGGGAAAAACCACTTCTTGTAGCATTTTCAGATAGCGTTGAGCATTTAGGTTCTCGTCAGTGAAAATGGGTCCAATTACACGGGTACCCCATATCCCACACCACACCATAACCTTTACGTCGCCAACTACCTTGGAAGGTTCTATCCAGCGTGGATTGTGGTCACTCCAGTACCTGTGGTTGTTAACTTCACCACTGACATAAAAGTTTGCATCATCACTGAACAAGATGTCTTGTGCAAAAGAGGGATCTTGTTGATGTTCCTCTAAGGCCCAAGTGCAAAACTGCATACGTCTGTCTGGGTCATCCTCTGCTAGGTGCTGGAGGAACTGAATCTTGAATGGATGCCATCGATGGGCATGAAGGATTTGTATGATCGATGACTGGCTGATTCCACTTTCTGCTGACAAACGTCGTGTGCTGCGTTGTGGGCTCTTCACGAAGGACGCCAAAACCATTCTTGAGGTTGTCTCGTCAGTAGCACTTTTTGGACGGCCACTCCGTGCCTTGCCAGCCACAGTCCCAGTTTCTCGGAATTTGGAAATTAAGCACCAGATAGTGTTGTGTGAAATTAGAGGTCTTTCTGCGTGCCGGTTGTTAAAATCTGCAGCTATGACACGGAAACCTCGTTCTCCAGACATCAAAATGATTTCAATTCTCTCCTCCTTGGTCAAAGCCATCTTCAGTTATCTGCAATAAAAAAGCTATGTAACTTTTGAAACGCAACTGCTGTTTCAAATCTGTTTACAGGAATGAACTTGTGAGAAAATTCTGATTTTATTTGATGTGTCACAAGACCCCTTCTCTATTTAAAAAAATTGACTTAGATTCAAGATGGCCGATTTCAAGATGGCGCCCATGTTCGGTACATACCGTAAAAGATAGACCACCTCACCAATACCTTACTGGAATATTCAGGTGTCCCAATTCCTGCAGAGTTTTTGAAATAAAAGGTTGTACCGCGACTTTTGACTCACCCTGTATATATCATCAGCAAGTTAAGAGTTTTTAGGAAATTCCTATCAAGTCGACAGAAATAATCGGAAATATTGGTAAGATTATTTATAAATTGCTACGTTACAACTTGTGGAGATTACAAGTGACAATTCGTATTTGTGAGTCGACACATAAAAACTCGATTAATCACCGGGCGGTGAGGTGTATGACACCTGGCGGTGAAGACACCCCGGCGGACCATTCATCACCGTAATCTCCACGCGCGGCTCTTGGATCAAACCCCGCGTCATTTATTACGAGACTCGCAATCGGCTCTCATAATTCTAGGACTGCGTGCTTACTCACGGGGTGCCACCTAACAAACAACAGCTTAATTCCAAGTCTCTGTAATTAATCCCGCCCAACGGCACAGTGCATTACACAAGTTTAGACTCAGCTCTTGCCAGAATAGGACCGATGTCACAAACATTATTCGATGAAGCTTTCCTCTCGTGGAAATTAGGTGGAGACCTACTGACGGTTGTCTTTAAGATCGGCGTTCAAATATAAAGGCGAGCTCATGGCATTGTTCGTGCTTGTAAGAATTTTGATTGACAGCTACCGACATGCAACCACCATAGTTCACGATGGGAGACTTGAGGTTAATACCACACACAAACGCCAGTGCTCTGAACTAAGTAGTGGTGGCTACAGGGTGAAATTTAGGGACACACACGTCTATTTTCATCTGCACTTATAAAACAAAAGTATTGGTCATATGTCACGCCATGACGTCACACTATGATGTCGGACTATGACGTCACGCTTTTTGCCTCCACTGCATAGCAAACAACGAATGGAGATGGTCGAGGTTATTCGCTTTATTTAATATCAGTTCTATTTAACACTGTATATCCCCGAATAAATTAACTATAATAATACTGAAAGAAAAATACGTATTCCGTTGAAATCGACATATTAAGTATTAGTTGCTTGTTCTTAATTAAAATTCGTTCTATGCGGATTTTTCTTATAGTCTCTGGATAGCAATACCGTTTTACAGTAAGTTAACAAATATCTACATTACATAATTTTCAAGATAATGAACGTTATTTGATGAAAATTTTACTTACTCAGCAAAGAAACGAATTGCTAAACTACTGCATTCAACACGTCACTTTTGCTGGGCTTACAAGATTTTTATATCCAATGTAGATATTTTACATCACTGTTATAATATGCTGGAAGAAATAATTTGCCGAAACACTGAAATAAAGGTATGTTAAATTAATATTTTAATTATTAGTGGCTTTTATTACTGATATTTCCAGTAAGTCAAATTTATATCGCAATACAATGAATGTATTTGTACCCGGGTAAAAAGCATCTACGAATTTTGAACAGCAGTATTAGTAGAAATTGTGATTAAGTCGAATGCAGATAGGACCAGACAACTGACAGATATTTTTTAAGGAATAATTTACAATGAATATAGTTTTATTAATAATGTAAGCTGCTTTCATAAGCTCCGAGTTCCAAAAGCTACGATATTTTTATACGGATGGAAGTAGTTCCGTATTTATCGTGTTGTATAAGACCTGGACCAGGAATAAAACCAATGTCACGCGCTATAGCATAAGGCTGTGGGATTGCTAATTTATTTTTAATTCAATTGTTTCCTTAATTCTGACATCATTCATTTAGTAGAACTTCCATCTGTATCGCTGTGTAAACTACAATCGGAATATGTACAAACTACAAAATAAGGTTATGAGCATTGCATAACAACAATTGTATTTACTTAGGCAATTGCAGAGAAATGAATTGTCAGAACACTCAGTTAAACCCGTAATTTTTGATGGGCTTTGTATATATATAGCACAGTACAACGCTGGTGCAGGTACTAGTGATTCGGAGCACACTCTGCTGTCAGATCTGCCACAGATCACCACCTATCCCGCTTTACAGAGGGGGCAAGCCTCCGACCTCCACGTTCTGTGATGAGGCGTGGACGTCCACCACCTTGTCGCCCAGTCGTGGTTTCACCGTCCTTCAACCACTCTGCATAGATGCTCACTACAGTAGCACAAGAACAGCCGACCAGCCTCGCCGTTACAGAGATGCTTGTTCCCAGCAACGCGCCCACAAACCACCGGCCCGTAATTTAAGTCAAACCTCAAGAAAAGACGGAACTACCGACGACCTTAAAGGACCGGGATCTCCGAAACCACCGTCCTTGCCAAAGCACCTCGACGTCACGCCAAGTGCAGACCAAGAAGAGACATCGCGAGCGCCGACAGGGTTGACACCGGGCAATCTGCCCGTTACATGCACGAGCCCATCAGAGCCAGAGGCAGTTAAGGATTTCCTCGAGAGCCGCAGCAGTCAATTTCAGTTCGTCCAGTACGGAGGCGGAGGGCTTCTGACAACTGATAGCATCCCAAAAACTGCTCCACCAGAGGAAGCAACCAACCGAAGAACGGAGGTCCCCCGAGATGAAAGCCTCCCTCCACCCCAGGAACCCAAGCAGTCAACGCCATCGGAAATCGATGCTGTTGAGGCAGACAATATCCAAGACAAGAAACAAAATGGCCGGAACACCAAGAAGAGTCTCCGCAGGAAGAAATCATCATTGTCAACTGTGGATCAATGCTTCAGGTGC
>JARYHS010011408.1:12251608-12271868 GCA_031002005.1 Vandiemenella viatica | reverse complement strand
GAACTTGGCCATGTATTTTTTGAAGGAAGCATTCCGGCACTCGCCCTTGAGTGATTTGGGAAACCATGGAAAACCCAAATCTGGATGCCCGGACGGGGATTCGAACCGGCGTCCTCCCGAATGCGAGGCAGAGCGTTAACCGCTCACCCACCACGCTCTGTATGTGTGTTATTGCAACTACTATCTATAGTACAAATCTTTATATGTACATATATATATATTGTTTTTACAGCTTTATCAATCCTTGTTTCAGGATGCAGCCTCTTTAAGCCAGTTGAGCTATACATATACAAACATTGTACTCACGGATGTAGTGGTAATCCCTGGAACAGCACCTCATAAACTCTTCCAGCACTTTCCATTGAAGTTCAGTTGAACATCCTTTCACTACTTGTTTGCTTGCCGCAGTTGTTGCTATAGTGAACATTTTTATGCTGATTTACACATTACACGGTTTGTTTTGTTTACCTATTTGTTGTGTGTGTACTTACAGCAGCAGTGCCAACCTAGTTTTTGGTGTTATTGTATCTGTGTTGTACGTTGTTTTAAATTATATCTCTGTTCTGTGTTTGACTTACTGTTTGTGATTATTAAGTAGATGATTGTATTATTTTTCGTTTTTTGAGTCTGTTTTTTTGTGTTTTAATATGATGAATCGTGTTCTATTTGTTAAATTCGTGAATTAATTTATTATTGTTTTCCAACTGCTATCTATTTGAATAAAATAAAATACAATTTCCGAAAAAAGTTGTTTTTCGACTTAGTTATTTATAAAATTATTGTTCAACAACTGCGGAATTATGGACTACTAGCTGATACCCGCGACTTCCTACGATTGGATTAAGAACTTCTTTGTCAGAATAGAATATAGAAAGTTGTTGATAACGAAGGATTGGTCCCAAACAACAACGAGTCGGCATAATATGACAGGAAAGCTATCACTTTATCATTCTACCGTCGAATCTGTCCCTTGAAGAGAATCAGTTTGCAACATATTTCTGTCATCATTCTATAAGTTCTAAAAATTTCGTGACTAAAACTGTTTATCATACCGGAAAAAATGTCCTACGCCTTTCCTACACATTTTCTTTTCAAATTCCATCAATATCGGTATAGCCATTTAGTCGTCCAAACGTAACAGAAAAACAGACAGTGACTTACTTCCGCATTTATAGTATTATTACTGCAGATCACACACATTGACTACGAACAACCCCTGAGGGATCATTATAACGTAAAAAAGTGTACAGCTACAGCATTGCAAGACTACCTACGATTTGCCTCGCAATGAACCCCTAACTTTGTGATATCTGCAGTTTAACATTCAATCCGAATAACCGACGGTCCAGGCGTGACTCTTACGATCAATAACAATTTTTAAAAAAAATCTTTGCCTCCACGGAGATTTGAACCGGAGACTACGATCCAAACAGCAGTAAGCAAGCGCTTTAAACCACTGCGCTACCAGACCGCTATATGGAAAGGCAGTACAGAGACCTACACATCCTACGCGTCTGTTTAACGCTGTTCAGTAATGTTTCGAAATTATAAAATAACATGTATTATTTATACAGAAAAATTTTCAACCAAATGTAGACAGTACTTTTCTCCTTGTTTCAAAGGATAAGTGTGCAAACTTTAATCGAAATCGGATGAAAACTGTGGAACGTATGAAGAACATACGTACATACATTAATCTTTATATATATAGATTATCAGATTAATATTCTTCCCCTAATTCTACGTATCTTATCTCAGTTGTTTCCTGTCGACGTTAAAATATTTTTCAGGTGGGTTTGGCGATAGCAATCTTGTTTCCCCTGTGTCACTGGACTGTAGTTTTGGAGAGGTGTGTTTTGTTGCCATCCAGACGCTCCCTGGCGCCAGGTTAGTTGGCGCAGGCTGGCGCCACTGTCTTCTTCTTAGTCCCTAGTCTCCCCGCCCGGGGGGGGAGGGGTGGGTGGGGGTAAAATGGCGCTGTCAACAGCCGTTTTATGATCTATTTTAGCTTAACTGAACTACGCGCAGGCTGAAATAGGTGCTTGCTTTTCAAGTCTGGGTTTCAAGAGGCTGAAAGATGAAACACAAACATATGTGAAGGTGGAATGATTTTATGAATCAGTTTTTTACAAAATGTCTTAGAAATATGGACAAAATGTTTGGTATGATAATTTTATTATTAACGACTTATCGATTCATCGCAGAATTTGATCAGCAGTATCAATGGTAATAGTTAACTTCAGTATGCATGCAAAATTTATTGTTACGACAAAAGCGGTTTGGCAGTTTTTTGAACTAATTTCTATTAATTTTACAAAATCTTTAATACAGAGTACTATATGTGTGTTCCAGAGAGAGGGAGAAAAAAAAATCAAGATTGTGTAGTAATAATGAACGAGGCCGATACCTCATTTTCGAACAATATTTATGTATATTTTAAAGTGTTAAACCTTATTAAAGTTTCCTCTTAGAAAATACATTAAAATTTACGTTTTAGGAGTTATTAAAAGTATAATATAAGCCTGCTTATCTAATTATATGATAGATCCTTCGCGGCTTAATTAATACGATAATTAAGTAGTCTACGATACGTTTCAATTTAAACTTGTTTATTTTCTTAAACACGTCGTCAGAGATACTGGTTACATGTATTCATACAATCCAGAGATAGCATACAACACTTCTTCCACAGACAATACAGTTACCGGCCGTCGCAAACTGAGTTGGCGAAAAACTTTTCCGGAAAACTAACTCTGTCTTGGATGTCCGCTTTATATAAACTCTATCGAAATTTCTAGAACACTTGAAAAGATTCCGACAGAGATTTCTCTAACATTAACAATACTTAAACAATTGAAACATATTAGAAATAATCAGAATTAATACCTAATCATTTACCATCAATACAAAATGGTCAGAAATGGAAATTAAAAAGATAGTTAAATACAAAATTATCCACATAAATCATTTTAAACTGTACCAAATTGTCCTTTAGACATCGCAACTTGCATTAATACTTGGAATTGCGAACTTGTAAGCAATTCTCTTGCACAATTCCGTTCTTAAACATATTGAATGGCCTTTAAATAATTTCTTTTCATAAAATATATACATTGATTTACAGGAAATTGCAAAACAAACCTACCAGATCATATTCAACCAAACTCTAGCTTACTATAAATGATTCATAAAATACAATTCCATTTAATTTTAGGTTTGAGGGCTGTTACACATGGTTCTAAACCTAAAAGTCGGTTCGACCCTCCCGAAGGAGGCATCGTATGCCAGATATCAGAGTCTTGAGAAACATTAAATAGATCGGAAGATTAATACGAGTTTATTAAAATAGCTAAAAAGGAAATTAATAGCCAAAACAAGACACGATAATAGAACTGAAAATGGGAGAGTCACGGGATAGTGTTCTGGAATGATTGATATTAATTATTGTTACGAATAATTGTATTAATATATTAGTCTGGAGTTGAGTTGTTTGCAGATGACTCAATGTTATATAATAAGTTGGAAACGTTTGAAGATATGTGAACAGCTGCAGGGTGATTTGCACAAAATATCTAGCTGAGTACACCATTACAGGATGAATATAAATGCAAAGTCAGCTTACTAGGTACTCAGATAAAAAAAAAAAAAAACTAAAGGTTGATAATGATTATGGGGTGGGTAAGATATTACTTGTTGAAGACTTGAAATGTAAATACCTTGGCATAACAGTTGATAACAAATTCAAACTCAAATGGGACATAAAATATTTGTCGGACCATTGCTTGAATATAGTGGTGTTGTATGTAATCCACATTTTGGATATGAAGTACAAGAGTTGGAGGAGGATCAAAACGGGGCAGCTAGATTTGTCTCTGAAAATTACTGCTGAACAAAATCAGTAACTGATATGATAAAGGAGCTGGAATGGGAATAATTTGAGCTTAGGAGGAGAGTGAAGGGTGTGCTGGAAGAACACAAGGTGTGTATTGGTGAAGATTAGTGGAAAGATATTAGTGGAAGAATTAGGAATAGTTCACGGAAGGGAATGAGAGACCATGACCACAAGCTGGCGCTCGATTTCAGGCACAAGGTTGTTGGATGATTGACTTTCGTGGTTAGGGGGTCCCGGATTATGATAAGTTACCAAGAGAAGTGATGAATAATTTACGAAAATGCTGTAAGGATATAAAATCAGACATCGTAAAGGGTAAAAGGTGGGTTGATACAAGAATGACAAAAATTGGATGTGAAGATAAATTGCACCGGAGCTTACTATTCATCACAATAAAATTAAATTAAATTTATTGAAATCACTACTCATATTATGAAACTATACTGTACTACACAGATCCCAAAAGTGGTCGATATCGACCCTGAGAGGTCGATTAGAGTTCTTCAGGGGTCGATTAATACACGGGGGTCGAAAGGGGAACGTTTAATATTACAAAGTATCAACTGAACTGTATAGCGAAAAATAGGGAATATACAAATAAAAATCAGGTAAATAAATTAAATTAATGTTCATACTGTTTGCGAAGTTAGGTTAGTGAAAATCACGAAACTTTCAACCAATCACTTTTGCACTCTGAGGTAAGGTGGTTTTAAAAATGCTATAGTTTGCAGAGGCTCATCTGAATAGTGTATTAGGAAGGTGGGTACATCGCTATGTGACAAGTGAAAACAGTGCAAGAACTATCTGTTATATTTGGCAGACCTTTATTCCAAATATATTCCATCTATCCATAATTTTGTTATTATGTTTTGAGATTATAATAACAGTCCAAAATATCTCCTTTTTCCGTTAATATTTTGGGTAGATTTTGTCTGGTATGAGTTGGGTACTTATACAAGTCTCCTTATTGCTCAACCTTAGAAATTCCAGTAATTATTTAATATTGTTATTAAATACTTAATCTGGTGGTAGGTAAGAAGGCAAATATTGTATGAAGAGGTAGACGGAATGATTTACGTAATCCTGAAATAAGTTGCTTTAGCGTTATACCAGTTGAAGTGACATGATAGCTTAAACAAGTATAGGCATGCGTATGCAAAATCGGTCGGCAACGCCTATATTAGACATCAGGTGTCTGGCGCAGGCTTTAGATCGGTTACTGCTACTACAATGGAGGTTATCACGATTAAAGTGAGTTTGAACTTGGTGTTATAGTCGGCGCACGAGAGATTGGACACGGCATCTCCGAGGTAGCGATGATGTGGAGATTTTCCCGCACGACCGTTTCACGAGTGTACCATGAATATCGGGAATCCGGTAAAACATCAAATCTCCGACATCGCTGCGGTCAGAAATAGATCCTGCAAGAACGGGACCAACGACGACTGAAGAGTACCGTTAAACGTGACAGAAGTGCAACCCTTCCTAAAACTGCTGCGGATTTCAAAGCTGGGCCATCAACAAGTGTCAGCGAGCGAACCATTCAACGAACCATCATCGATATGGACTTTCGGAGCCGAAGGCCCACTCGTGTACCCTTTCTGAGTGCACGACAGAAAGCTCTACGCCTCGCCTGGGCCCGTCAACACCGACAGTGGACTGTTGCTGATGGAAACATGTTGCCAGGTCTGACGAGTCTCGTATCGAGCGGATGGAGGTGTACGGGTATGGAGACAACCTCATGAGGTCATGGACTCTGCATGTCAGCATGGGACTGTTCAAGCTGGTGGAAGCTCTGTAATGGTGTGGGGCGTGTGCAGTTGGAGTGACATGGAACCCCTGATACGTCTAGATACGACTCTGACAGGTGACACGAACGTACGCATCCTGGCTGATCACCTGCACCCTTTCATGTCTATTGTGCATTCCGACGGACTTGGGCAATTCCAGCAGTACAATGCGACACCCAACACGTCATGAATAGCTACAGAGTGGCTCCAGGAACACTCTTCTGAGTTTAAAGACGTCTGCTGTCCACCAAACTGCCGAGAGACGAACATTATTAAGCATATCTGGGATGCGTTGCAACGCGCCGTTCAGAAGAGATCTCCTACCCTTCATGCTCTTACGGGTTTATGGACAGCCCTGCAGGATGCATGGTGTCAATTCCCTCCAGCACTACTTCAGACGTTAGTCGAGTTCATGCCTCGACGTATTGCGACACTTCTGCGTGCTCGCGGGGGCCCTACACGATATTAGGCAGGGGTACCAGTTTCTTTGGCTCTTCAGTGTAAATCCTGAACGCAGCACGTTATGTCAAACATAGTGGAAAATTGCTGTAATGTGTAATCCATCTGTGAAATGAAACGCTCACTACACTGTTTATTTTCGTAGTGAGTGTTGCCGTTTCTTCATCATGCACGCCACTATGGAGAACACACCCTTCGCTTGTAGTGTTACGGATGCCCCCGCAGGGCTCTTCCACGCGCCGTCTGCCCGCACTGCTGTGCTGTATACTGAATGCTCTCCGTCCACTCGAGCAACAAGTCTGAAAGGCCAGCTCCGTCGGGAGTGGCAATGAGCCGAGAGCACCGTCCTATCCACAAGGACGGCTGCTGTAAGAGAACTGCGAATTGATTCTGTGTCCTGTTGCTTCCAGCTCCACCCGAACCTGTAGCTGTTCTCGTAACAGGATCGCTTCGATACGAAACCTACTGTACGGGGGGAAAGTGCCAAAAAATACCGAAACACTTTAAAATTATTGAAAGGAAGAAGTACGTGGGCGCTAAAAAAAGACAAAACTAAAAAGTAACAAAGAACGAAACAATAAAGTCAAAACCACAACAAAAATTAATCTCCTAGAGGCAATAGCCAACAAAACAGTTTTGAGAACGTCTTTAGAAAAAAAATAACTAAATTTATTAAACACATTAAAAGTGCTCCAAATTTTTTAAAGACAGCTATTTGATGAATAGAGGAAGTAGAGAAGTTTAAATATCTGCGAGAAATAATTCAAGAAAATGGATTAGATAAATCAGCCATAGAAGAAAGGATATACGTGACGGAAAGAGCGTACGGTATCACTAAAAAAAAAGTATAACAAAGAGTGCTTGTCTAAAAATCTTATAATAAGGCACTGCAACATGGTCGTGAAACCATAATGTCTATATGCTAGCGAATGCCTAGTGTTGAACTATAGATTGGATAAACTGGAATTACTATAAAGAACAATCATGAGAAAAATCTTGGGTAAAGTTCAAACAACTGTACTATGGAGATTAAGAAGTAACATGAAAATATACGAGAATATAAAAAGCATAACAGAATCAATAAGTAAAAGGAGATTGCTGTGTTTTTTGGACGATTTTTATAGAATGGACTATAAGAAAGTAACAAAAAAGATATTCAGTTACATAGTGGGAAAAAATCACCATTGATCTGGCTTCAAGATGTTAAGAAAGATTTGGGAAGAAATAACATAGGAAAAGAGGAATTATGAAAAAACAAATCTTTAGAAACAAGGTATCAAGCATGTAAGTATTCCATAGCAGAAGAGAAAAGAAATCCGATCCGAAGTGGTATGAGGAGAGAAGGAAGAAACTCAGTGAAATGATAAACGAATACTCGATTGAACGGATGAAAAAGCAACAATAAACGATGATGAATTGAAATTTCCACGTGGCCCTAGTAATCCGTATCACAAAAAAGAAGAGGAAGCAAGTAAACAAAACAAAAGGCAAAACAGAAACAAAATAGGAAAAGCAGGAAAGAACAAAAAATACATGCAGAACAAAGAAAGACAGAAAGAAAGCAAGTAATAACCACGACATTAGAAGGAAGGATCCCACTGGGGCATGTGGACCGTAACGCTCGAATTGAAATTGACTGATTAAAGAACGCTACTTTGGTAGTTCATATCACTCTCTCCCCCACGGGCGAATCGGGGGGGGGGGGAGGGCGTCAATTTGATGGGAAGTTTAGAAGCCGCTCTCCGACTTGCCGGAAGATGAAGTAAAAGGATGACTTCGAAACGTCACTTTAAATTGACACACTTCTCCGGTGGGAAGCGCCAGAATTTTTCATCTAACTGATGCACCAGAAAAGCCTTCATTCTTTCATTCAAAATAATATTTACAGTCTTTGACATCCTCTTTCATTTGAGGTATGATTAGTACCGGTGTAATTCGGAGATTGGTAATCCGAGTATAGAAGTACCTGCTTTCACTGGATTATTGTTTCCGATCATTTTATTTAAAAAATGTTCTCTAAAATCTGGTTTATACAATATATATCCGTTTAATTAATTTGGACGAATAGCTCTCAGCACTAATGAGGACTATAGCGTGTTATGGACGAAAAGGCACATCTCACTAAGAACACATTACAGATTCGCTCATTCAGTTTTAATTAAAACACTGTTAATCAAATGTACATCCGCCAAAATGATAGGAATTTTTGTTGATCTCGAAATGAAATTCATTGTTGCAAAGTAAAGAATCGCTCAATATATTTAACACTGTCACTCAAAATCAACACTTAATATACCTGTAATAGCACTTATTAACACACTCCGAACGCAAATTACATTTATATTACAGTCTCTTGATCCAGCCATACATTCTTATACTAGTTACTGCTACTCTTAAGATTATACGTACCACAGCTGGTGGTACGTATAATCTAATTATTCATAAATACATATCTATATATATAAAGATGGAGGTATCTATGTTTGTTTGTTTGTTCTTCATACAAATCCACAGTTTTCATCCGATCTCGATGAAACTTTGCACACTTATCCTTTGAAACAAGGAGAAAAATACTGTCTACATTTTGTTGAAAAATTATCTTTATAAATAATACATGTTGTCTCATAATTTCGAAATACTACTGAACGGCGATAGACATACGCGTTGGATATGGAGGTCTCTCTACTGTTTTTCCATGTAGCTGTCATGTAGCTCAGTGGCTAAAGCGCTGGCTTACTAATTTTTGGGTCGTGGTCTCCGGTTCAAATCTCCGTGGAGGCTAAGATTTTTAAAAATTGTTTTTGATAGTAAGAGTCACGCCTGGGCCGTCGGTTATTCGGATTGAATGTTAAACTGTAGATATTACAAAGTTAGGGGTGCAATGCAAGGCAAATCGTAGGTAGTCTTACAATGCTGTAGGTGTACACTTTTTTACGTTATAATGATCCCTCAGGGGTTGTTCGCAATCGGTGTGTGTGTGTGTGTGTGTGTGTGTGTGTGAACCGCAGTAATAATACTATAAATACGGAAGTAAGTCTCTGTCTTTTTGTTACGTTTTGACGACTAAATGGCTATATCGATACTGATGGAATTTGACTAGAAAATCTGTATGATGGTCACAGGATATTTTTTCCAGTATGATTAACAGTTGCAGTCACGAAATTTTGAGACCTTATCGAATGGTGACAGAAATATGTTGGAAATTGATTCTGATCAAGAGACAGGTTCGACGGTAGAGTGATATAGTGATAGCTTTCCTGTCATATTATGCCGACTCGGTGTTGTTTGGGACCAATCCTTCGTTATCAACAACTTTCTACATTCAATTCGGTCAAAAAAATTCTTAATCCACGCGTACGAAGTCGCGGGTACGAGCTAGTAATTTATAAAAATAATAATAATAAAATAATATTGCAAGAGATGTCGGTACTGAAAATCAGATACATAGAAGTCTTGAAGGAAATAGCTGAAAAAGCAGGACTACAAATATCGCTTGAGAAAACCGAATATATGAACATAGACGCAAAAGACCAGTCATGAGCAATGAAGACTAAATATGGTGTTATTAAAAGAAGACAAAAGTTCAAATACCATGGGGAAATTTTAACCCCCAATGTTAATGAAAATGCTGCAGTTGAATATAGGGCAAGAAAGATGTAAACAGCTTTCAGGATTTGTCAAAAGACATACAGATCAAAATTATTGACCCATCAGACGAAATACAAGCACTATCGTACGGTAGTGAAGCCAGAATGTTTGTACGCAGCAGAAACACTAGCCAGAAAGGGATTGACGGAAATAGAAATGAAAGAAAGAAAGTTTGTGATGAAAATCTCGGGACCAAAAAAAGTGACAGGTAGCGAATTTTATTCCCGTTTGAGATTATACGAGAAGTTTGAAAAGGTATCAAACACAATTAGGAAAAGGATATTAGCTTTCTATGGAAATATCAAGAGAATGGAACCAGAAAGAATAGCAAAGAAAATATTCAACTTTCAGGAGAACAGGAAGACTCAAGTTCCATGGGTGAAGGAGGTCCATCAGGATCTGAAAAGATGTGGGATCAGCAGGGAAGACATACAAGACAGGGAATTATTCAGAGGAAAAATTGCGGAGGTAAAGGATCTGACTGAAGAAAAACCAATCAGGATAAAGAGGGCATTTTCAGAGGAAGAAAAAGAAAGAGTGAGCCAGAGAATGAAGAGTACCGGCGATGGAGTAAGAAAACTCAGAAGAGGAAATGAAATTGCGTAGTTGTAGATGGTTGAAACGAAAAGGGGAATAAAATAAAAAATAATAAGAATTATTGGTGGAATTGTGATACTGTAACAAGTACAAGACGCTAATATTCATTACTTGTTTTAAAACTATAACAATGTATTGGATTTGGAATTAGGTCAAATTTTTGGAGAAGGTTAACGCGGCTATAAAGAAGGTAATGAAAAAAACCCTCGTGCGTCCATATAGCAAAGTATTGATTGATATTATAGATAAAGAACAAAGGAGAGCCACTCGATTCGTGACTGCTTGCTAAAGCCCTTACGAAAGCGTCACAGAATTCATTAACAGACAGGGCTGGGATCATTTGGCAGATAGAAGACGCAGCTTTGGTTTGAATTGATTGACAAACTTACGAACAACGCCTTTGATTTACGTATGTCATGAAATATCTTCGTCACGATTATAAGAAATACAGGATTAGAGAAATATGTTCCGTATTGATGTTTACGTGAATTGTTCCTTCTCTCGTGCTATTCGGGATTGGAATGCGCGGATTAGAGAATAGTTTCGGTGCAAAGCAACCTCTGCCACCAACAGTTCTGTGAACTGCAGAATATGGTTGTAAACATACGACCTGAAGTTCTTCCATCATGATACGCAGTTTAGATTCGCATGCAGAAATTTTATAAGCCTATGAACCCATACAGTTCTGTGAATATTAGTCTTATCCATTTAGATAATTCTATTGATTAAGTGATCAGAAACTACTGTACCATACCGAAATACTGCCGGAAAGAAGAGAGGTTGCTACTGTTACAGTGGACAGTGTTTTAGTCAGACGTATCTGGGATTGGTTCCGCGGGAGTCTGATTGCTCTGCGCAGATCTCGGCAGACGTCCCCAGTAGGCAGGCAGCCCCGCCGAGCAGTGCCGTGCAGGCGGTTGCCGGACAAAGGGGCTCATTAACTGTCCGGCAGGGCTGCCAACCGCACCAGCCAGACTCGGCGGCTGTGTATCAGACCGCCATCTTAATTAATCACGCTACCGCCATCACTGGTACTACGTCCCATTATTAAATCATCTTAATTAATCTTCACTCCGCCACCCGTGTCTTAATTGAGGTTACACTTAATTCCCTTCGGCATAGTAAACGACCCACGCTGGAAACGGTTTTAACATCAAGCAACGCTACAACTGTAACCCTCAAGTTGGTAACAGTGTCGTCATCTCCTGAGACTGGAAAACTGGTAACTAGTACAGTCTGCCAACTGCTCTGCGAAATGAAATGAATGTGCTGTCCCATTACTGAAGCAACGACGCTTTCCGATTCTCATTGCATTCAGCATTACCTCTTATAGACGCTGATCAACACGAAATTAACAATGATCAATTAGCTTCTAAATATTTTGCGATTATATTTGTGCTTTCATATGTAAACTAAACCAAAATTTTAATACAATCGAATGTTTCAGGGCCCGGAGTAATAGTTCGAACTGTCCCCGCAAGATGCTGCGTCCTGGCACTTAACGCCAACGTTACGGAAAAACTTCTTGGGCTTTCTCCTTGGACGAAATCGAGCTTACTTGCGTTTGTCAAGACCTATTAAGCACCCAAGGTTGTATAGAACAAACGAGAGAACAGTTTCTGTCAAGAACAAGGCCGAACAAGTCAAATACCAGGAAGCGGAATTATCCAGCTAATTTTTTTTCCCTGTCATCAGCCTATCGACTGGTATGATTCAATCCTCCATCCATTAATGTTCTGTGCCAACCTTTTCATCCGAAATTCGAAGGAAAACAGCTGCAGAGATGGAGAAGAGGAAACAGGAAACAGACCCCGGCCACCTTTTGTTTGGACACGAATTTCAACCCGCAAGGCCAAAATCAAGAAAGAGCTTCTTTAGTCAACTACAGCCATAACATCTTCACCTGGAGCACGCCGTGTACAACTATGGCGAAATTCGTTGCCTGAAGGGCACTGGAGGAATATCTAAGAGGCACCGGCTGCGGGGTATAATTAGCCATATGCCATATGGAAGGCACTAAATAGATTAGGAACTGAAGTGTCCCGATGTACATCTAATATAAAAAATGGGAGTTACACCACTGAAAACGAACTATGTGAATGTGGTGAGCTGCAGGACCCACAACATCTTCTGGTATGCAGGAATCTACCTGAAACCTGCACTATCGACGACCTTTTTAGGGCAAATGAGAAGGCCATCAGGATTGCGGAATTCTGGTCACACTCCATTTAATTGTGTTCTATAGTCCATAAGCTTAATATTAATTAATTAATTAATTTTATTTGTTTTGTTTCAACAAGTAATGTTATGTACTGGACACGAGAAATAAATAATAAATTTATCTGATTAATATATACTAATCTTTTTCTTCCTCTGCAATTCTTACCCTCTACTGTTGTTCCGCTAACAAAGTAACCATTCCCGCATGTCTCAAATTATGACCTACCATCTTGTCTAATCTTTCGGTAAGCTTATTCGACAAACTTGTTTCCTCACCCATCATTTCCAAAACTCGTTCATTTCGTACTTAATCTGTCCACATAATTTTCAGCACCCTTCTACTATCAGAACATTTCAAATGCTTCAATTTTCCTTATTTTAGGATTTCCTAAAGTACATGCTCCACACATAGAGTTTTAAAAAGTTCTTTCTAGATCCTAGATCAATGTTTGAAACTAAAAGGTTTCTCTTTTTCATGAAGGCTCTTTTTGCTAGTGCTATTCTGCTTTTAACATCATTCATGCTTGCCATCGCTTGTAAGTTTGTTTCCCAAGTAACAGAATTCATCTACTTCTCCTATTGCATCCGATACTGTTTTTTATATTTAATCTACTGTGATTGGTACTATCTCTGCTACATTTCATCACATTTGTCTTTCTTTGGTTTATATTCAGATCACAATCTACCTTCAGTTATTTGTTCATGCCATTCAGTAACTTCTCAATATACCCAGTGTCAGGTTCTTCGGTGGTTTAATTAATATAGTAATTAATTAAATAGTCCACCATAAGGTTCAGATTAAGATTTTTTTTATTTTAAGAAAACTCGTCAGCGATGTCATTCACAAGCATAGATACAATCCAGAGATACTAACGCAATATTTAGCAGTTCCAAAGTGAATCTGTATAAAACTAGCTGTAAACTAACTGTAAACTCTGTCCTTCTGCCGATTTCTTTATATAGGCTCTCTCGAAATTTCTGGAATTCTTCAAAAGCGTCTGCCATATATTTCTCGAACATTAACAATTACTCAAACAATTAAACATATTAAAAACAATTAGAATTAATACATAAACACTTAAAATCATTACAAAATGGTCACAAATGGAAATTAAAGATACTTAACCACAAAATTATTTACAGAAATCATTTTAAACTGTAGAAAATTGTGCTGTAGACATCGTAACTTGCATTAATACTTGGAATTACACACATTCAAGCAATTCTCTTGCAAAATCCTGTTCTTAAACATATTAAATGGTCTTTAAATAATTTCTTTTCATAAAAAAAAGTCTATATACACTGATTTAAAAGAAATTGTGAAACAAACATACCAGATCCTATTCAAGCAAACTTTAGCTCACTACAGATACGTCATTAAATACAATACTATTTAAAGTTCAGGTATGAGGGCTGTTACACCAGGCTAAGCATAATTTTTTGTTTCTCCTTGAACATTATTTCACAGTAAAAATTTTCTTTCACTTCCTCTTTTGCTTCTTCTACATACAAGTTGAATATTAATGGGGATAGACTACAACTTTGTCTCACACCATTTTTAACTGAAGTGTGTCTCTCATGGTTTTCTACTTTTATTATAGCTACTTGATTCTAATAAAGATTATATTCTTCTATCTATGTATTTTTGATTTGACTTCTTTAAAAATTTTGAACATCTTGTCCCAACTAACATTATCAAAAGATTTTTCTAATTCGACAAAAGTCATAAAACTATACTTTTAATTCCTCGGCATCGTTCGAGAAATAAGGAATAGGACTGTTAGCAGCTCCAGACTTCTATTATTCTGTTTCACAGATACTATGAAACAAAACTTTTCTGCAAGCAGCAAAAGCACAATTACATAAACCTGCCTGTTCTAATCTATTGCTTAAACGCTGACGCAGTGATTAGAAGAGACTACAGCCGAATTCAGGCGACTGAAACGAAGTTCATCACGCCAACAATCTGGAAGACCAAAGGGGACAAAACCAGAAGAGAATCAGTCAATTATCAAGTAGGACCACCAAAGAGCGTTCTAGGAAAATTAACATCTAACTTACACTTTTCGGTCGATCCCTGACTTCAGAAATCTTTTACATAAACTATTAATCTTTACCTTTCGTATCTCAACTAAACGATATTCAACTCTCTGGTCATTTCAACGATTATTAACAATATTACAACATTCTCTTTTATCTCATAGGGATCCTTAACATCTTCCGCCGGGGAGAAAATACGTGTTTCGATATCGTTTTATACTGAGATATATGTCCATGTTCGTCATTTCGATTATAATTCCTTTCCATCCTTCATATCACCTGAAATTAACTTCTACTCTACCTGGAATTATTTTACGATTTCTCCTTTTAAATAATTTTAATTATGCCATAAAATCTTTCTAGAATTCTTCCTGTATTGTTCTACAAACTTCGCACAATATGAAAAAATAACATTTAACAACTTCAATAACATCAATATTTTCTTTTGTCGCCAGCCGTACAAATTATTCATAATACGTTATCTTTGCAACTCCCTAGTGGCACCATTTCCAATTTCAGATCCACCAGATCTTCTCCATCACTCATTTTCCATCCATCCTTTTTCTTCCTCATTATTATCTATGTAATTTCCACGACCAGTCTACACATTATTTCTTTGCTGTCAAAGATTCTTAAAAAAAATGAGCTGATTATTATTTTACAACATCAGAACACACAAACTAAATCTTTTTCAATATTATTTCCTAACATCTTAGAAATTAACTGGACGTATGGTTGTTACAAACAATAAAATAGTTTGGCCATATGATAGCAGTAGCACCGAATGGACTATCTCAGTGATATTTTGAAAAATCTATACATCGAAATAAACCTGGAAGAAGACAAAGAGGCAACTGAATAAAAGTGATGCCGCAGTTTAGAGTCAAAGAAGATACAGGAAGGGTAGCGGTGGCAAGACGGGAAGTTGTGGAAGACAACACCCAGTCCCCCGAAGTAGAAAATTAGTGATGACGTAGTAAAGTAGGCGTGCTTGCGTGATTGGTGAAAAAAAATTGCACATACTTGTCATTTTTCGGGGTTTGCTCTGCGTTTCTTTGCTGTTATTGCCTACGTTTCGGCTCCAACCTGGGGCCTTCGTCAGGGCTTCTCTTTATCTATCCGCCTGGTTTTTGGATACATTTGATCACTTGATTCACGGTACACTGTTTATTTTCCACCAGCACAGATGATTTTGTTTCTCCGCCAAAGAGTATTCACTGTTCCAGAGAGGTTTGCACATTGTGGAGCGGTCTTGTAGTTGTTAGAACGCTTTCGTTTGCTAGAACACACTTCCCCATTTGGCTCAAACCATAGCCGCCGTCTTTGGAGAAATTAT
Source organism: Vandiemenella viatica (assembly GCA_031002005.1). NCBI lineage: Eukaryota > Metazoa > Arthropoda > Insecta > Orthoptera > Morabidae > Vandiemenella > Vandiemenella viatica. The sequence continues at coordinate 12,255,886 of JARYHS010011408.1, read as the reverse complement.
TAGGATTTTGAAAAATTTCTATAGATTCCCTTATTTTTCGTTCTAAAAAATCCTTTGGTTTTGCGACGATTGTAGTTTTTTTCCCACTCAATTCTGTGCCCTTCTTCTACATGATGTCCCACCACCGTCGATTTCGTAGCTTGTTCTAGTCTCGCGTGACGAAAATGTTCTTTCATTCTAACGGAGACCGCTCGACATGTCTCACCTAAGTATACTTGACTACAATCGCAGGGAATCTCACACACACAGCGGTAGATTGTAACCGAGCTCTGTGATCTTTCACTGATCTTGAAATGTTTCGAAACTTGTTGTTACTGGTGAAGATAGGTTGAACATTGATCTTGGCCAACACTTTACCAATCCTTTCAGTGACTCCCTTTACGTATGGGAGAAGAGTCTTCGTCTTTTGTGCTATTTCTTTTCTGTGGTCGTCATTAATCTTTCTGCGGCTCAAAGCAAGAGCTATCACGTGACTATTATACCAATTCTTACGCAGGGCCCAATTGAGACGTTTCTTTTCTTCCTTTATGTGGTCATAATCCGCGACACTCTCCGCTGTACAAAATAAACTCTTGATCGGTTTTTTTTTTTTTTTTTTTTTTTTTTTTTGCAGGCTGATAGCTTTTCTGTAGACTCTGGAACAGTAAATACTCATTGGTGGAGAAACAAAATCATCCCTGCCGGTGGAGAATAAACAGGGTATCGTGAATCAAATGACGAAGTGTATCTATAAACCAGGTGGATAGATAAGGGGATGCCCTGAGGAAGAGCCCAGGTTGGAGCCGAAACGTAGGCAATAATTGCATAAAATATACGCAGCGAAAACCTCTAAAAAGTCAAGTAAGTGCATTAAAAAAATGACGCCTGAAATAAGTGTGAAATTTTATATTGCGTAGCTAGTGTTTGTTTCGGCACTGCCACGGGAGCTGTAGAAGACGAACGCCAAGGCTTGCCCTTGAAGTCACTTTCCCGACGCGGTGCTTGATTAACATATCGATCGCTGGATTCCAGGCCACCGCGAGCTGGGAAACAGTTGCCACCCCTGTGAGCCAACTGAACAGGTGTCTGGCCTCAATAAGTCCTAGACGTCAAGGCAGAGCCTTGTGTATTCTGCAGCTGAGTACTGCTCATCTGTCTGGCTGAATAGCACCCACGTCAAAAAGATCGACATAGTTTTGAACCAGACAATGCGGATAGTTATTGGATGTATCAAGACCACTCCACTGTACCGGCTACCCGTTTTGTGTAACATCGAACTGCGTACGATAAGACGACGCAATCGCCTAATTGCTCAATATAACAACTTGGATCTGCCCATCCACGACGACATAGTAACCCGATTTCAGAGACTTAAATCAAAAAGTCCAAGCATAAAATCTTCACAATAGATTATATCTAACAATTTTAAAGGGAGAGAAGCGAGGAATTGTGACTGTCGTGATGAAAAATAAACACCGAGTGTGGTGGGTGAACGGTTAACGTTCTGGCCTCGCATTCGGGAGGACGCGGGTTCGAATCCCCGTCCGGGTATCCAGATTTGGGTTCTTCATGGTTTCCCCAAATCACTCCAGTCTAATGCCGGGATGCTTCCTTCAAAATGACCATGGCCGAATTCCTTCCAGTTCCTTGTCCCCAGTCCCATCCCGCCTCTAATGACCTTAGCCGTCGATGAGGCGTAAAGCATTAAGTACAAAAAAAAAAAAAAAAAAAAAAAAAAAAAAACCATCGCGTGACCTTTGATTGCCCACTTCGAGTCTTGAGGGAATCCCCAAACGACTTCATAGACATTTCAAATGAAGCTTTACATTGGCTGCACTATGCCGACTTTGAATTTTAATTATAATTTAATGTTATATTTTTATTAGTGTGAAACAATTGTATATAATTGTATTACTGATTATGTGCTCCTGCCATAAGATAAATAAATAAATAAATCAAGCCAGAGAAGATTTGACACAAGATACAAATAGTGCTTAAGAGCCCAAAATCCTTAAATGGATTAAAATAATGAGAAATCCTTAGAAACACTTCAGTCCTTGTAAGAAAGTTTTTTCAGTTTCAAGTTAGCAAAATATGTACATACTTCTTTTTTATCTTATTTCTTTAAGGAAAGAAATTGAAATTTAAAAAAGTAAAATAAGCAAGTGTTATTTCTTCTTGTTCACTCTACACCTGAGGATATCGACGGAGAATACAGCGATGGAAATATTGTGTGTAAACAACAATTAACTGTGTTATGTTCCCTTTAAAAATTAATCAGTTTACAACGGCGAGAAAAACTCGCTTCATTTAAAGGAATATTGATTGTATATTATCAGTATTACATTAAAATAGCCTCTGAGCCCGTAAAAGATGAGGGCGAAATTAATGTTCTCACAATTCATGTCTTTGTGGCTGTCTAAATAAATAGAGTTGTTGTTATGTAATGCTCATAACCTCATTTTGTAATTTGTACATATTTCGGTTGTAGATTACAGAGCGATACAAATGGAAGTTCTGCTGGGTTAATGTGGTCAGAATAAGGGAACCAAAACAGTTAAAAATAAATTAGGTATCACAAAAACCTTATGCTATAGCGCGTGATATTGGTTTTATTCCTGGTCCAGGTCTCATTCAGCACGATAAATACAGAACTACTTCCAACCTCGGCGTTAATGAACGCAACTTAAATTATTTATAGAAGTAAATTGATTGTAAAAAAAATGTGTCAGTTGTCATTCTTGTTCTGTCTGCGTTTCGATATAACCACAACTTCGACTAATATTGCTGTTAAAAATTCATAGACTCTATTATCCTTGTACGAATAAATTCAATATATTCAATGTATTGCGGTCTAAATTTGAGCTACTGGCAATATTCCAACATCGTTGTTGGTTGGGCAGCGGAGGCGGAAACTGTGACGTCAGAGTGTGACAGACACCGCTACCAAGAATGGCGTTTTATATAGATAGATCTTAATATTTATTCACTGTAAAAAAAAATGCTTATGGAAAAACTGTAAAACTAGGGGATGACCATGAGATAGTTGGATGAAGGCAGTACATAAACACTTGGCCAGTTGCAGTCCAGAGTGGGAGAGGTTATAGGAAGAGAACTGAAGGCGAGACTCCGCTGGATTGAAAGATCCATGAAGATTTAACGTAATTTAATTTTTGCAATTGCACCGCTATCATTTTCCCTACTCAACTATTCTTCACTTCCTAGTTTTTTACCTGAAATTCCTTGCGTGTAATTTTCCAATCCATCTACTTTTATCTCTTTCGAATTTGAGTCTTTTAGTGTTTTCGGTATATTACTCAGCACATCGTTTAGTGACTTATTCTAATCATGATACTTTTAGCATAGCTAATGAACTATGCATGTTGCAGTAATTGATCAAGTTAATAGGTCAGTACTAATTTCCCTGGGCAGAATTCAAAGTTCACGGTAATCTCTCAACTCCTAAACAAAGATTTGTCGCTCCCTTTCCATATACTTAATGATTCTCTCTACACACAGCACTTATGTTTGGTGGTCACTTTCTCTGCAATACACTGGGAAGCCCAGTAGTCTGTGGTATCTAGAAACGTAATGGTTGTTTGGTCGCAGTTTTCATATTCTAAGTGAAATAGAAGTGTATTTTTAGACTGACAAATTTTTCTTGCCTAATTATTAAAAAAATAACCGAAACGATTCCAGGAAAATTCTTCGAGAAAAACGGTATGGTGACGGGCAGAAAGGACCTCCAACCTTCAATGTGCATATTTTGTATCCACGCAAACGCTCAGTCATTTATTAACAACCACGAACAGTACACTCGAAACGCTTATTAATCGCGGAAAATTCAGTAATGAGCTGATACTGTTTCTGAATGTTGCATATTCTGCAACCGCTTAAAACTGAATGCGATCGTGGTATTAGAGGAAAAAATTCATTTTCACCTTCCTGGAACACTCGAGTCCGATCAAATAATCGTCAAACCATGCGTGTACCGTTTCGAATTACCATAAAATTTCGGCATTAATAATGTACTTTACCGAAAAGGTCAAGGTCTGCCTTTCCTACATCAATTGCAAGTTTTGGGACTTCTGTTATTTGTACGAGCTTAACTTTTTTTTTTTGCTGATGGCTTTGTCCCTCGTCGACGTCGAGGTCATTAGAGGCGAGATAGGACTGTGGACAAGGAAAGGGAAGGATTTCGGCCATGGCTCTTTGAAGGAAGTATCCCGGTATTCGCCTGGAGCGATTTGGGGAAATAATGGAAAACGCAAATCTGGATAACTGGACGGAGATTGGAAC
>JARYHS010011408.1:12198152-12250608 GCA_031002005.1 Vandiemenella viatica | reverse complement strand
ATTTGATAAAGTTTATGTATATATTATTTCAATTATGATTTATTTTGAAAAAAATTTTTATATGTATAATGTGCTTAAGTAGAAATTAAGGTTGAATGCAATGTAGCAGTTAGAAAATGATAAAGATTACAGCAAGTAGAAGTAGAAATGTGCAAACAATTGATCAACTCCATCAGAGTAGTCAATTCAAGACAAATTATGTAATCAACAATTCATGTAGTAGTTTTAGAAAATGTTATCCTAGAAGCTGAACATAATAACCAATAGAAGATAGTGTTAAGTCAGATATCTAATCATTTCAAGGCACTTTTATTTAATCAACATTTATTGTGTATTTTTGTTTAAGCATTTGAGTCCAGATTTTGCAGACTACCAGGTAAGAGTCTCACCTAGGCTAAAGCCCTGGGTTCGACTCTTCCCCAAGGGGGGAAGTGTAGTATATTGAGATATTTTAACTATAATATGTTCTAACTTTCGTTCGGGATAATTTTTCTCAAGCTGCAGCTATGTAATATAATTCCACCCAACGAAGCAGAGCTCAAGGTTGAGCAAAGTCACTTCCCGTGGGAAACAGTCCCCCTACCAAGGTAACCGAGAAAGCCCTTAGCAAGGGATTTTAGACGAATAGGATTAAGTCACATGACTTCTCCCCACCACGTTTCTACTCTGGAGAGCGCAGTCTAGAACGGCCTCCGGGGCAGTCGTTTCGCCGATTCAAAGGATGGACCACGTCGCCATACGGCATGCAGATTTTATTAGGTAATGGCTAATGCAGTTTACACCCTCTGGCTGGCTGAGAAAGAATATCCCGAGTGACAGGATTTTATTAGTAGCATATGCCTTTTATGAGAGCTAGTTTATGAGTGTTTTTCATTTATTTCAAGTGTATGTCTATATGCCCATTTTTTACTGAAGTTATTAAAGTCACTCAATTCTTTCAACTACATGTTTTCATTTGTATCGCTGATTCCTGCTCATTACTAGCTATAAGTGTGGGCAGAACGTAGTCACTCTGATCTTATGGCCACATATCTTCGAAAGCTAATCGAGGAGTGGTTGATCAGAGGCGAATCCAAACTTTGGCCGTGGTGACTAGCCGCTCAGTTACTACAATATGTAATTTGAGAGGATTACTTGTCCTCGGGATACCCTTTGGGTCTTTAATGCAGTGGTTTCCCATTGCCTTCTGCATCCCCATGCCGTTGATCATTTCTGATTCATCCGCCTTTAGGGGCCGTTTCCAACCCCAAGGGCAAGAGGGTGCCCTGAACCGCTCCCCGCTCTTCCGCCCTCCTTTCGGAGGCCGTTGGCAAGCAGTGGGTGACTCCTTATACCGGGAATCTTTCAGTCGCCAGAGCCTCGTCCGTGCAAACAGGGTGCACCACGTGAAGGAGAGGTTGACATTTGGTTGGAAAAGACTAGTATAGTCTCTCCCAAACCCTTACACGTTATTTGATGAAAATTTTACTTACTCAGCAAAGAAACGAATTGCTAAACACTGCATTCAACACGTCACTTTTGACTGGCTTACAAGATTTTTATATCCAATGTAGATATTTTACATCACTTTTATAATATGCTGGAAGAAATAATTTGCCGAAACACTGAAATAAAAGTATGTTAAATTAATATTTTAATCATTAGTGGCTTTTATTACTGATATTTCCAGTAAGTCAAATTTATATCGCAATACAATGAATGTATTTGTACCCGGGTAAAAAGCATCTACGAATTTTGAACAGCAGTATTAGTAGAAATTGTGATTAAGTCGAATGCAGATAGGACCAGACAACTGACAGATATTTTTTAAGGAATAATTTACAACGAATATAGTTTTATTAATAATGTAAGCTGCTTTCATAAGCTCCGAGTTACAAAAGCTACGGTATTTTTATACGGAATGAAGTAGTTCCGTATTTATCGTGTTGTATAAGACCTGGACCAGGAATAAAACCAATGTCACGCGCTATAGCATAAGGCTCTGGGATTGCTAATTTATTTTTAATTCAATTGTTTCCTTAATTCTGACATCATTCATTTAGTAGAACTTCCATCTGTATCGCTGTGTAAACTACAACCGGAATATGTACAAACTACAAAATAAGGTTATGAGCATTACATAACAACAACTGTATTTACTTAGGCAATCACAGAGAAATGAATTGTCAGAACACTCAGTTAAACCCGTAATTTTTGATGGGCTTTCTATATATATAGCACAGTACAACGCTGGTGCAGGTACTAGTGATTCGGAGCACACTCTGCTGTCAGATCTGCCACAGATCACCACCTATCCCGCTTTACAGAGCGGGCAAGACTCCGACCTCCACGTTCTGTGATGAGGTGTGGACGTCCACCACCTTGTCGCCCAGTCGTGGTTTCACCGTCCTTCATCCACTCTGAATAGATGTTCACTACAGTAGCACGAGAACAACCTACCAGCCTCGCCGTTACAGATATGCTTGTTCCCAGCAACGCGCCCACAAACCACCGGCCCGTAATTTAAGGCAAACCTCAAGAAAAGACGGAACTACCGACGGCCTTAAAGGACCAGGATCTCCGAAACCACCGTCCTTGCCCAAGCACCTCGACGTCACGCCAAGTGCAGACCAAGAAGAGACATCGCGAGCGCCGACAGGGTTGATACCGGGCAATCTGCCCGTTTCAAGCTCGAGCCCTTCAGAGGCAGCGGCAGTTAAGGATTTCCATGAGAGCCGCAGCAGTCAATTCCAGTTCGTCCAGTATGGAGGCGGAGGGCTTCTGACAACTGATAGCATCCCAAAAACTGCTCCACCAGAGGAAGCAACCAACCGAAGAACGGAGGTCCCCCAAGATGAAAGCCTCCCTCCACCCCAGGAACCCAAGCAGTCAACGCCATCGGAAATCGAGGCTGTTGAGGCAGACAATATCCAAGACAAGAAACAAAATGACCGGAACACCAAGAAGAGTCTCCGCAGAAAGAAATCATCATTGCCAAGTGTCGACCAATGCTTCAGGTGCCAGGGATTCTGGCATCGATCGAAGGATTGCCGGAACCAAGTTCGGTGCGTTCACTGTGGGGAAAACCACAGCGTGCTGGTGTGCACCAGACCGCGCGACGCGACACCAACTTGCGCTAACTGCGGCGCGGACCACGCGGCCAGCTACGGGGACTGCCCACTGAGGAGGAAGCTGCAAGCGGCCGTCAACAGGAGCCACCCCCACACCAGCACAGAGAAGACCAGGTCGCCACCAAGATCGACAAAGGATAAGACCACCCACGGCCACCTGACCAATCATAACCATCTGTCCAGACACGATGAGCATCAACACAACCACCGTTGTCAATGCCAGCCACAAGAGAATCAACTAGGGATGGTCGTAGAACTGCTCACGCAGTTGGTAACTACGCTCATCCCCACCAGGCGATAAGAATAAGCATGGGTTTCCCTCATAGGTCATAATATAAAGGCCAAAGCCGGGTTTTTCCCTAATGAGTATATTAATGATCCCAAGACCAACCTATATGATCCATTATAGATAAAGCTACAGCTAGTAGCGGGGCTACATAACGCCGTTGAGGCAGTGAAAAAAAAAGTAATTGTGTGACCTGTGCGTAGCCCTCTGGTGTCAGACCGAAATGAGAAAATATATTTAAAGAAATGTATATCTGCGCATACCTTTGAAACTATGAGGCCGTAAAACGTGCCTGATCTTATGGTATAATATTTCTAAAAAACTGGAACGCGTAGCGTCAAAGCTTTAGCGATCACTAGAGCAGACAAATCGACTTAGAGTGAAAAGTTGGTAACCGGATTACGGGCTGAACGCGCATCGATCTCGTTTTTATTCTGATTCCGGAGAATATTAATGCAATTTGCGCGGCGGAGCGGATCGCATTTCGCTAATTTGGACGGAGCTGAATCTGGGATTTCGAATCTGTTATACGGCCTCAGGTCATAATCGAACGACAATGCCGCGTGTTGTTCACAGCCAATTGAAAAAAAAAAAAAAAAAAATCAGCTTTGTGAAAAAAAAATGAAAAAAAAACCCCTAACATCCTTGTTTTTTATATTTTTTTTCCTGAAAACAGTATATTTGATAAGTTATAGTTTTATTTACGGAACTTACATTTTACATGTGTGTTTTAAATCTTACTGAATCATATAATGTCTTACATAATGATTCATAAATGTATCTACATAGGTAACATAGTTTGGTCGGTGTCGGAATTTTCTGTTTCTTCTTCTGTCTCCTCTAGATCCATAACTTCAGAAATAGTTCCATTTTCTTTTATTGGTTGTTCTTGTATTGCACGCAAAAGATTTTGAGATTGCAATTTTAAATTGTGAGCAAAGTACACACTGTACATAATGACTGCGCTGGTAATACTGTATTACGGTCTTTTAAGTTTGTATTTAAATCTATTATCATATAAAATAGGAACTTTATTTCTTTTTCAATCGTTGGTTTACGCCAACGGTTACAAGGAAACGATTCATAATAACTGACAATTTAATGACTCAGATTAATGATGCTGAGATTTTAACAAGTATATGAATATAAGTAAAGCACAAAAAAGCCGTAGATAATTTTCTAATTCCTAATTTTTGAAAAGATCCGTAAGTCTACAGATAAATTCGGCGAGTATCAATCCAGGAAAAGGGGAACGGGGATACCTTCTTGCTCAACCTTACCTCTTCGGGAAGTTCCCGTTCGTAAAAGAAAACTTCAGTCATGTTGCCAATATTTTCGTAATTTTCTTTTCTACTGAACCAGAAAAATATGGTAGATTTAAAAATTAAGATAAGTACTTAGTATAAACTCCAAAACAGTCATATTAAACTATAAATGTTTTACAAATTTGAGATTTAGTAGTTATGAAAAAAAAACGTGTCCCAGAAAGCAAAGTGTTTTTTTTATGTTTTTTTTTCAAGTCAGAGAAAAAAACCGTTTTTTTTAAAACACTAGATACATAACAGAATAATGAAATTAAAGCTATTATCACAGTTCGCAGCGAAGTATTAATCGTGAAAGAGATTCTGTTGTGAATATCTTCATGAGATTAACGCTGCGTCGCAAATACTCCTCCTTCGTCCCGACGTTTCGAACAAGCCTAATGTCTACTGTTGAGTCTGCTACAGACTCTAGCAGACTCTGCAGGAGGCTAGTCCGCTGAAGACAACCTTAGGCTTGGTCGAAACGTCAGAAAGAGGAAGGAGCATTTGTGACGCACCGTTAATCTCGTGAAGATATTCACTTTAGTATGATGGCTGCGAAAATAGCAACAGTTTCTATCAAAGAGATTTGTTGGAACTCTACCGTTTTTTTCATGTAAATTGACTTTATAAAGATAGTACCATTCTCGTCGGAAACTGTAAAAAATAGAAAATAAAAAAATCTTTTTGGTAGCAATGGCGCGAGCAGTACGTCACTGAGCTTAATTTCGGTATGAACGCATGCGAGTACAGAAATGAAACTGAGTGAATTTAGTGTTCGGGAGGAAGCGGGTTCGAATCCCCGTCCGGGCATCGAGATATGGATTTTCCATGGTTTCCCCAAATCACTCCCGGCGAATGCTGGGATGCTTCTTTCAAAACGCCGAATTCCTTCCAATTCCTTATCTCCAATCCCTTCCCGCCTTTAATGACCTCGACGTCGACGAGGTGTAAAGCAATAAAAAACGGAAGTTGCTGTCTGATCCCGTAGCGATACCGAAGATTTGTCCTGCAGTGCTGCAGGCTCCATTCCACTCGAATTTCCGATAAACTCCGTCCCCCTCGATTCGGTTTTTATTTCAAAGTTTCCTCGCGCACTGTGCAGACTTTCTTCTCCTCGGGTCCGTGCTAATGCGTGTGTTCCTAAGGCTGCGCGGTGGCGGGCTGCGTTAAATAAAACTTGTGCGCAGCGAGAGCAGTCCGCCTCGAATAAGTTTGCAGAGTTGGCCAGCCTGGGGTGGGGTGTGATTCCATAAAAAGTTGCTCGATCTGCGCTAAGCGGCCGCCCCTGATCTGGCGGCGCTGCTTTCATCTCGCCTAGTACTCCCCGTCGCTATGGTTACTCAGACTCTCAGACGCTGTTTGGAACCTACTGAAAAAGAGTCACACTGGCTCTGAGAAAAGGACGTGTTAGTGCCTCCCTCCAAAGAATCTATTGAGCACCATGTTCAATGAAGGCATTCAAATTAATGAAAGAATTACGCAGAAAGCTGTGGAAAACTACAAGTACTTTTAGGAAAATGGGGGAGGAATATTTTTGCTATGGTTTCTCGCCGAAATTTTGCGCAAATCACGGAATGAAAAGAAAAGTTCACACGTCTGAAAAGTCGGAGGGTTGCTAGCTTTCATTTGTCGGCAATGAAAATTATTTTCAGAAAATTGTTTGCTTCAGTCCCACAGTATATCTATGCAAATATTTTCACCAGCCCAGAGTTTCCGTTATTTTTTGTTATAACAATGTTAACAGTAAGATTTGAAACAGTGCATAGCTACAACGTCTTAAAGTAAAAGTGTTAATGAGTGATGAGGGTCCGACAATTAAGCAAATAAATAATTGTTCAGCTTTTCATTCAGCAAACACGAACCCGTGAAACTGTGGTGATACAAACTTCCTTTCTGTAAAAAATGGTGTTCAGCTTCGGTTTATCTAATAAAGTAAGTATTCTGTTTTAAAATTGAATACAAATGTTGAAAATAATAAGAATATTCCAAATTGCTATTTGATAGTGTTTCTTTTTTTTGCTGATAAAAGCGTAACCAGACTTGTAATTTAACAGCATCTTTCATACTTGTGTGTGTGTGTATGTATGTGTGTGTGTAAGGCACTATATGACTACATAAACAATAGTCATTTAATTGACCGTGGTGGGTGAGCGCCTTCGGGAGGCTGTGGGTTCGAATCTCCGTCCAGTTATCCAGATTTGTGTTTTCCATTATTTCCCCAAATCACTCCAGGCGAATACCGGGATACTTCCTCTAAAGGGCCATGGCCGAATTTCTTCCCTTTCTTTGTCCACAGCCCTATCTAGCCTCTAATGACCTCGAGGAATGAAGCCAACAGCAAAAAAAAAAAAAAAGTTAAGTTCGTACAAATAACAGAAGTCCCAAAACTTGCAATTGATGCAGGGAAGGCAGACCTTGAACTTTTCGGGAAAGTACATTATTAATGCCGAAATTTTATGGATATTCGAAACGGTACACGCATGATTTGACGATTATTTGACCGGATACGAGTGTTCCAGGAAGGTTAAAATGATTATTTTCCTCTAATACCACGATCGCATTCAGTTTTAAGCGGTTGCAGAATATGCAACATTCAGAAACAGTATCAGCTCATTACTGAATTTTCCGCGATTAATAAGCGTTTCGAGTGTACTGTTCGTGGTTGTTAAATAAATGACTGAGCGTTTGCGTGGATACAAAATATGCACATTGAAGGTTGGAGGTCCTTTCTGCCCGTCACCACACCGTTTTTCTCGAAGAATTTTCCTGGAATCGTTTCGGTTATTTTTTTAATAATTAGGCAAGAAAAATTTGTCAGTCTAAAAATACACTTCTATTTCACTTAGAATATGAAAACTGCGACCAAACAACCATTACGTTTCTAGATACCACAGACTACTGGGCTTCCCAGTGTATTGCAGAGAAAGTGACCACCAAACATAAGTGCTGTGTGTAGAGAGAATCATTAAGTATATGGAAAGGGAGCGACAAATCTTTGTTTAGGAGTTGAGAGATTACCGTGAACTTTGAATTCTGCCCAGGGAAATTAGTACTGACCTATTAACTTGATCAATTACTGCAACATGCATAGTTCATTAGCTATGCTAAAAGTATCATGATTAGAATAAGTCACTAAACGATGTGCTGAGTAATATACCGAAAACACTAAAAGACTCAAATTCGAAAGAGATAAAAGTAGATGGATTGGAAAATTACACGCAAGGAATTTCAGGTAAAAAACTAGGAAGTGAAGAATAGTTGAGTAGGGAAAATGATAGCGGTGCAATTGCAAAAATTAAATTACGTTAAATCTTCATGGATCTTTCAATCCAGCGGAGTCTCGCCTTCAGTTCTCTTCCTATAACCTCTCCCACTCTGGACTGCAACTGGCCAAGTGTTTATGTACTGCCTTCATCCAACTATCTCATGGTCATCCCCTAGTTTTACAGTTTTTCCATAAAGCATTTTTTTACAGTGTATAAATATTAAGATCTATCTATATAAAACGCCATTCTTGGTAGCGGTGTCTGTCACATTCTGACGTCACAGTTTCCGCCTCCGCTGCCCAACCAACAACGATGTTGGAATATTGCCAGTAGCTCAAATTTAGACCGCAATACATTGAATATATTGAATTTATTCGTACAAGGATAATAGAGTCTATGAATTTTTAACAGCAATATTAGTCGAAGTTGTGGTTATATCGAAACGCAGACAGAACAAGAATGACAACTGACACATTTTTTTTACAATCAATTTACTTCTATAAATAATTTAAGTTGCGTTCATTAACGCCGAGGTTGGAAGTAGTTCTGTATTTATCGTGCTGAATGAGACCTGGACCAGGAATAAAACCAATATTTTTTATTTAAAGGTTTATTTAGCCTGGCAAGATTAGGGCTGTCAAGCCCTCTCTTACATCATACCAGGTGTTTACAATAAATAATATACACCTTACACAAACTAACAATATACAACACTTATATAACATTTGGCAAAATTTAGGTTTAAGAGCAATATTATCAAAAAATCATCCTAATAATATTTATGAGTAAAATACAAACTAAAATCTTAATAGTATTCGTTCTTAACTAGTTAATAATTTAATGGTATAAACTAATGCTAGTGGAAGATAAAGAAGTAAATGGTACAAACTTAATACTAGTAGAATGAAGAAACAAGACAAACTAATAATAGGGAAGGCAGAATAAGAGGTGGACACTGTATACATCAATATTATTCAGATCAAAATTAAGTTATAAATAGAAGGATTGGTCTTTTAGCTAGTGCTCCAATAAGTAATGGTTTTTCAAATGAGTTTTAAATGGGCCGATTTTTGTGGTAGTTCTAATTTTCAGGGGAAGATCATTCCACAGTCTAGCCGCTGAAATGAAGAAGGAATTGGCTAGGGTTTCCGAGCTGTGGGAGTGGATGGTTAGTATGTTTGAGTTCAGGGATCTGGTATTAATATTATGAGAAAGTCCTAGATATGAGATATTGGAACAAAGGTAGGCGGGAGTTTTCAGATGTATGAGGCGGTGAAGAAGACATAGAGTGTGGAATCGTCGTCGATCCCAAACGCGTAACCACTGTAAGCGGTCGTATGAAGGTGAGACGTGGTCGTACAGTCGTAGGTCACAGATGAACCTTACACAGGAGTACATAACAAGTTCAAGTTTCCTTATGTCTGCCGAACTCAAATTTTGCTGAGCAACGTCACAGTAATCGAGATGGGGTAGCACCAGAGTCTGCACCAATTGCTTATTCAAATGAGTGGGGAAGAATTTCTTACATTTATACAGAGCATGAAGAGAAGAGAAGGCTTTGCGACATACTGAAACAGTATTTTCAGACCAGTTTAAATTACTATCTACTAGGACTCCAAGATCTTTTACAGAGTCACTGTAGTTTAACTCTGTTCCCTGAAGCTCTATTTTTGGGAGATTTGATGTGAAGTTGCTGCCTATCAGTTTTGGACTTGCAATAACAATAGCCTGAGATTTAGAGGGATTTATTTTTAATCCAAGTCTCTTTGCCCAATCACAAAGATTATTAAGGTCTGAATTTATTTGCTGTATTATAGTGAGTATGTCTTTTGGTGATGCACTAAGGTATAGTTGTAGGTCGTCAGCGTACAGATGGTAATAACAGTAACGTAGGATACGCGCTATAGCATAAGGTTTTGTGATACCTAATTTATTTTTAACTGTTTTGGTTCCCTTATTCTGACCACATTAACCCAGCAGACCTTCCATCTGAATCGCTGTGTAAACAACAACCGAAATATGTACATAGTACAAAGTAAGTTATGAGCATTACATAACAACAATTCTAATTCTTTAGACAGCCACAATGACACGAATTGTGAGAACATTAATTTCGCCCTCATCTTTTACGGGCTCAGAGGCTATTTTAATGGAATACTGATAATATACAATCAATATTTCTTTAAATGAAGCGAGTTTTTCTCGCCGTTGTAAACTGATTAATTTTGAAAGGGAACATAACACAGCTAATTGTTGTTTACACACAATATTTCCATCGCTGTATTCTCCGTCGATATCCTCAGGTGTAGAGTGAACAAGTAGAAATAACACTTGCTTATTTTACTTTTTTAAATTTCAATTTCTTTCCTTAAAGGAATAAAATAAAAAAGAATTATCTACATATTTTGTTAACTTGAAACTGAAAAAACTTTCTTACAAGGACTGAAGTGTTTCTAAGGATTTCTCATTATTTTAATCCATTTAAGGATTTTGGGCTCTTAACCATTATTTGTATCTTGTGTCAAATCTTCTCTGGCTTGATTTATTTATTTATTTATCTTTTGGCCGCAGCACATATTCAGTAATACAATTATATACAATTGTTTCACACTAATAAAAATGTAACATTAAATTATAATTAAAATTCGGCGTAGTGCAGCCAATGTAAAGCTTCTTTTGAATTGTCTATGAAGACGCTCGGGGATTCCCTGAAGGCTCGAGGTGGGCAATCAAAGGTCAAGTGACGGTTTTTTTTTTTTTTTACTTAATGCTTTGCGCCTCATCGACGGCTAAGGTCATTACAGGCGGGATGGGACTGGGGACAAGGAACGGGAAGGAATTTGGCCATGGCCATTTTGAAGGAAGCATCCCGGCATTCGGCTGGAGTGATTTGGGGAAACCATGGAAAACCCAAATCTGGATGCCCGGACGGGGATTCGAACCCGTGTCCTCCCGAATGCGAGGCCAGAACGTTAACCGTTCACCCGCCACGCTCGATGTTTGTTTTTCATCACGACAGTCACAATTTGGTGAATCTCTCATTCCCCATGTGTTCAGAGCTGAAGCAGGTCTGCCGTGGTCCCTTCAATGACTGTTGATTATCGAACAGGTAGTGCCATTCCGGTGGGGCTGAGGCTATCCACTCCAATTTCAACGCTTCTCTCCCTTTAAAATTGTTATATATAATGTATTGTGCAGATTTTATCCTTGGACTTCTTGATTTAAGTCTCTGAAATCGGGTTACCATGTCGTCGTGGATGGGCAGATCCAAGTTATTATATTGAGCAATTAGGCGATTGCGTCGTCTTATCGTAGGCGGTTCGATGTTACAGAAAACGGGTAGCCAGTACTGTGGACTGGTCTTGATACATCCACTAATTATCCGCATCGTCTGGTTCAAAACTATGTCTTCCTTTTAGGTATGGGTGCTATTCAGCCACACAGATGAGCAGTACTCAGCTGCAGAATACACAAGGCTCTGCCTTGACGTCTAGGACTTATTGAGGCCAGGACACCTGTTCAGTTGGCTCACAGGGGTGGCTACTGTTTTCCAGCTCGCGGTGGCCTGGAATCCAGCGATCAATATGTTAATCAAGCACCGCGTCGGGAAAGTGACTTCAAGGGCAAGCCTTGGCGTTCGTCTCCACTGCTCCCGTGGCAACGCCGAAACAAACACCAGCTACGCAATATAAAATTCCATACTTTTTGCAGGCGTCATTTTTGAAAAAAAATGTACTTACTTGTCTTTATCGGGGTTTGCACTGCGTTTATTTATTGCTTACGTTTCGGATCCAACCTGGGGTCTTCCTCAGGGCTTCTCTTTATCTATCCACCTGGTTTATAGTTACACTTCATCACTTGATTCACGATACACTGTTTATTCTTCACCGGCAGAAATGATTTTATTTCTCCACCAAAGAGTACTCACTGTTCCAGAGTCTACAGAACAGCTACACATAGGGACCGCTATTTAAATGCTGCGTCCCATCATCAGCCTGCTAAAAATAAAAGAATAAAAAGAAAATAGCTCTCGGATGAAGAGTTTATTTTGTACAGCGGAGAGGGTCGCGGATTATGACCACATAAAGGAAGAAAAGAAACGTCTCAATTGGGCCCTGCGTAAGAAATGGTATAATAGTCACATGATAGCTCTTACTTTGAGCCGCAGAAAGATTAATGACGACCACAGAAAAGAAATAGTACAAAAGACGAAGACTCTTCTCCCATACGTAAAGGGAGTCACTGAAAGGACAGGTAAAGTCCTGGCCAAGATCAATGTTCAACCTATCTTCACCAGTAACAACAAGTTTCGAAACATTTCAAGATCAGTGAAAGATCACAGAGCTCCGTTACAATCTACCGCTGTGTGTGTGAGATTCCCTGTGATTGTGGTCAAGTGTATATCGGTGAGACATGTCAAGAGGTCTCCGCTAGAATGAAAGAACATTTTCGTCACGCGAGACTAGAACAAACTACGAAATCGACGGTGGCGGGACATCATGTAGGAGAAGGACACAGAATTGAGTGAGAAAAAAACTACAATCGTCGCAAAACCAAAGGATTTTTTAGAACGAAAAATAAGGGAATCTACAGAAATTTTTCAAAATCCTAATAATTTCTCCAAAGACGGCGGCTATGGTTTGAGCCAAATGGGGAAGTGTGTTCTAGCAAACGAAAGAGTTGTAACAACTACAAGACCGCTCCACAATGAGCAAACCCCTCTGGAACAGTGAATACTCTTTGGAGGAGAAACAAAATCATCTGTGCTGGTGGAAAATAAACAGTGTACCGTCAATCAAGTGATCAAATGTATAAAAAACCAGGCGGATAGATAAAGAGAAGCCCTGACGAAGGCCCCAGGTTGGAGCCGAAACGTAGGCAATAACAGCAAAGAAACGCAGCGCAAACCCCGAAAAAATACAAGTATGTGCAATTTTTTTCACCAATCACGCAAGCCCGCCTACTTTACTACGTCATCACTAATTTTCTACTTCGGGGGACTGGGTGTTGTCTTCCACAACTTCCTGTATCTTCTTTGACTCTAAACTGCGGCATCACTTTTATTCAGTTGCCTCTTTGTTTTCTTCCAGGTTTATTTCGATGTATAGATTTTTCAAAATATCACTGAGATAGTCCATTCGGCGCTACTGCTATCATATGACCAAACTATTTTATTGTTTGTAACAACCATATGTCCCGTTAATTTGTAAGATGTTAGGAAATAAGATTGAAAAACATTTAGTTTGTGTGTACTGATGTTGTAAAATATTAATCAGCTCATTTTTTCTTTTTTTGAGAATCTTTGACAGGAAAGAAATAACGTGTAGACTGGTCGTGCAAATTGCATAGATAATAATGAGGAAGAAAAAGGATGGATGGAATATGAGTTATGGAGCAGATCTGGCGGATCTGAAATTGGAAATGGTGCCACTAGGGAGTTGCAAGGCTGTAAAAAGATAACGTACTATGAATAATTTGTACGGCTTGCGGGCAAAGAGAATATTGATGTTATTGAAGTTGTTAAATGTTATTTGTTCATATTGTGTGAAGTTATGTTCAGTGTGGAACAATAAAGGAAGAATTCTAGAAAGATTTTATAGCATAATTGAATTTATTTAAAAGGAGAAACCGTAAAATAATTCCAGGTAGAGTAGAAGTTAATTTCAGGTGATATGAAGGATGGAAAGGAATTATAATCGAAATGACGAACATGGACATATATCTCAGTATAAAACGATATCGGAAGACGTATTTTCACCCCGGCGGAAGATGTTACGGATCACTATGACATAAAAGAAAAGGTAGTAATATTATTAATAATCGGTTAAATGACCAGGGAGAGAAAGGAACTTGAATATCGTTTAATTGAGATACGAAGGGTAAAGATTAATAGTTTATGTAAAAGATTTCTGAAGTCAGGGATAGCCCGAAAAGTATAAGTTAGATGTTAAATTTCCTAGAACGCTCTTTGGTGGTCCTACTTGATAATTGACTGATTCTCTTCTGGTTTTGTCCCCTTTGAGCTTCCAGATTGTTGGCGTGATCAACTTCGTTTCAGTCGCCTGAATTCGGCTGTAGTCACTTCTAATCATTGCGACAGCATTTAAGCAATAGATTATAACAGGCAGGTTTATGTAATTGTGCTTTTGCTGCTTGCAGATAAGATTTGTTTCATAGTATCTGTGAAACAGAATAATAGAAGTCTGGAGCTGCTACAGTCCTATTCCTTATTTCTCGAACGATGCCGAGGAATTAAAAGTACAGTTTTATAACTTTTGTCGAATTAGAAAAAGCTTTTGATAATGTTAGTTGGGACAAGACGTTCAAAATTTTTAAAGATGTCAAATCAAAAATACATAGATAGAAGAATATAATCTTTATAAGAACCAAGTAGCTATACTAAAAGTAGAGTACCATGAGAGACAAACTTCAGTTAAAAATGATGTGAGACAAAGTTGTAGTCAATCTCCATTAATATTCAACTTGTATGTAGATGACGCAATAGAGGAAGTGAAAGAAAATTTTTACTGTGAAATAATGTTCAAGGAGAAACAAAAAAGTATGCTTAGCCTGGTGTAACAGCCCTCATACCTAAACTTTAAATAGAATTGTATTTAATGAAGTATCTGTAGTGAGCTAAAGTTTGCTTGAATAGGATCTGGTATGTTTGTTTCACAATTTCTTGTAAATCAGTGTATATAGACTTTGTTTTATGAAAAGAAATTATTTAAAGGCCATTTAATATGTTTAAGAACAGGATTTTGCAAGAGAATTGCTTGAATGTGTGTAATTCCAAGTATTAATGTAAGTTACGATGTCTACAGGACAATTTTCTACAGTTTAAAATGATTTCTGTAAATAATTTTGTGGTTAAGTATCTTTAATTTCCATTTGTGACCATTTTGTAATGATTTTAAGTGTTTATGTATTAATTCTAATTGTTTTTAATATGTTTAATTGTTTGAGTAATTGTTAATGTTCGAGAAATATATGGCAGACGCTTTTGAAGAATTCCAGAAATTTCGATAGAGCCTATATAAAGAAATCGGCAGAAGGACAGAGTTTACAGTTAGTTTACAGCTAGTTTTATACAGATTCACTTTGGAACTGCTAAATATTGCGTTAGTATCTCTGGATTGTATCTATGCTTGTGAATGACATCGCTGACGAGTTTTCTTAAAATAAAAAAAATCTTAATCTGAACCTTATGGTGGACTATTTAATTAATTACTATATTAATTAAACCACCGAAGAACCTGACACTGGGTATATTGAGAAGTTACTGAATGGCATGAACAAATTACTGAAGGTAGATTGTGATCTGAATATAAACCAAAGAAAGACAAATGTGATGAAATGTAGCAGAGATAGTACCAATCACAGTAGATTAAATATAAAAAACAGTATCGGATGCAATAGGAGAAGTAGATGAATTCTGTTACTTGGGAAACAAACTTACAAGCGATGGCAAGCATGAATGATGTTAAAAGCAGAATAGCACTAGCAAAAAGAGCCTTCATTAAAAAGAGAAATCTTTTAGTTTCAAACATTGATCTAGGATGTAGAAAGAACTTTTTAAAACTCTATGTGTGGAGCACAGCACTTTACGGTAGCGAAACATGGACTTTAGGAATACCAGAAAGAAGGAAAATTGAAGCATTTGAAATGTGCTGCTAGTAGAAGGAAGCTGAAAATTAAGTGGACAGACTAAGAAATGAACGATTTTTGGAAATAATGGGTGAGGAAACAAGTTTTGTCGAATAAGCTTACCGAAAGATGAGACAAGATGGTAGATCATATTTTGAGATATTCTGGATTGGTTAAGATTAGAATATATCAAGCAGATAAATTTATTATTTATTTCTCGTGTGCAGGACATAACATTACTTGTTGAAACAAAACAAATAAAATTAATTAATTAATATTAAGCTTATGGACTATAGAACACAATTAAATGGAGTGTTACCAGAATTCCACATCCTGATGGGTTTTTCATTTGCCCTAAAAGGTCGTCGATAGTGCAGGTTCCATGTAGATTCCTGCATACCAGAAGTTGTTGTTTGTCCTGCAGCTCACCACAATCACATAGTTCGTTTTCAGCAGTGTAAGCCCATTTTTTATATTAGATGTACATCAGGACACTTCAGTTCATAATTTATTTAGTGCCTTCCATATGTCATAAGGTTGATTACACCCCGCGGCCGGTGCCTCTTTGATATTCCTCCAGTGTCCTTCAGGCAACGAATTTCACCGTAGTAGTACACGGCGTGCTCCAAGTGAAGATGTTATGGCTGTAGTTGATTGTACGAAGCTCTTCCTTGACTTCAGCCTTGTGGGTTGAGGTTCGTGTCCAAACAAAGGGTGTCTGGGGGCTCTTTCTGCTTTCCTCTTCTCCATCTCTGCAGCTGTTTTCCTTCGAATGTCGGATGAAAAAGTTGGCACAGAACATTAATGGATGGAGGATTGAATCAAACCAGTCGATAGGCTGATGGCAGGGAAAAAATAGTTGGATAGTTCCGCTTCCTGGTATCAGACTTGTTCGGCCTTGTTCTTAAAAGAAACTGTTCTCTCGTTTGTTCTATACAACCTCGGGTGCTTAATAGGTCTTGACAAACGCAAGGAAGATCGATTTCGTCCAAGGAGAAAGCCGAAGAAGTTTTTCCATAACGTTGGCGTTAAGTACCAGGACGCAGCATCTCGCGGGGACAGTTCGAACTATTACTCCGGGCCCTGAAACATTCGACTGTATTAAAATTCTGGTTTAGTTTACATATGAAAGCACAAACATAATCGCAAATATTTAAATGATAATTGATCACTGTTACTTTCGTGTTAATCAGCGTGTATAAAAGGTAATGCTGAACGTAATGAGAATCGGAAAGCGTCGTTGCTTTAGTAATGGGACTGCACACTCATTTCATTTCCCAGAGCAGCTGGCAGACTGTACTAGTTACCAGTTTTCCAGTCTCAGGATATGACGACACTGTTACCAACTTGCGGATACAGTTGTAACGTTGCTTGCTGTTAAAACCGTTTCCAACGTGGGCCATTTACTATGCCGAAGGGAATTAAGTGTTACCTCAATTAAGACACGGGTGGCGGAGTGAAGATTAATTAAGATGATTTAATAATGGGACGTAGTACCAGTGATGGCAGTAGCGTGATTAATTAAGATGGCGGGCTGATACACAGCCGCCGAGTCTGGCTGGTGCGGTTGGCAGCCCTGCCGGACAGTTAATGAGCCCCTTTGTCCGGCAACCCACTGCACGGCACTGCTCGGCGGGGCTGCCTGCCTACTGGGGACGTCTGCCGAGAGCTCCGCAGAGCAATCAGACTCCCGCGGAACCAATCCCAGATCCGTCTGTCTAAAACACTGTCCACTGTAACAGTAGCAACCTCTCTTCTTTCCGGCAGTATTTCGGTATGGTACAGTAGTTTCTGATCACTTAATCAATAGAATTATCTAAATGGATAACACTGATATTCACAGAACTGTATGGGTCCATAGGCTTATAAAATTTCTGTATGCGAATCTAAACTGCGTATCATGATGGAAGAACTTCAGGTCGTATGTTTACACCCATACTCTGCAGTTGACAGAACTGTTGGTGGCAGAGGGTGCTTTGCACCGAAACTGTTCTCTAATCCGCGCATTCCAATCCCGAATAGCACGAGGGAAGGAAGAATTCACGTAAACATCAATACGGGACATTTTTCTCCAATCCTGCATCTCTTATAATCATGACGAAGATATTTCGTGACATACGTAAATCAAAGGCGTTGTTCGTAAGTTTGTCAATCAATTCAAACCAAAGCTGCGTCGTCTGTCTGGCAGACAATCCTAGCCCTGTCTAATTCTGTGACGCTTTCGTAAGGGCTTTAGCAAGCAGTCACGAATCGAGCGGCTCTCCTTTGTACTTTATCTATAATACCAATAAAAACTTTGCTATATGGACGCACGAGTGTTTTTTTCATTACCTTCTTTATAGTTAACCTTCTCCAAAATTTGACCTAATTCCAAATCCAATACATTGCTATAGTTTTAAAACAAGTAATGTATACTTATATTAGTCGCTTGTACTTGTTACAGTATCACAATTCCACCAATGATTCTTATTATTTTTTATTTTATTCCCCTTTTCGTTTCAACCATCTACAATTACGCAACTTCATTTCCTCTTCTGAGTTTCCTTCCTCCGTCGCCAGTACTCTTTAATTCTCTAGCTCACTCTTGCTTTTTCTTTCTCTGAAAATGCCCTCCTTTTCCTGATTGGTTTTTCTTCAGTCAGATCCTTTACCTCTGCAATTTTTCCTCTGAATAATTCCCTGTCTTGTATGTCCTCCATCCTGATCCCACATCTTTTCAGATCCTGATGGACCTCCTTCACCCATGGAACTTGAGTATTTTCTTTGCCATTCTTTCTGGTTCCATTCTCTTGATATTTCCATAGAAAGCTAATCTCCTTTTCCTAATTGTGTTTCATACCTTTTCAAACTTCTTGTATAATCTCAAACGGGAATTAAATTCGCTTGCTGTCACTTCTTTTGGTCCCTAGATTTTCATCACAAACTTTCTTTCTTTCATTTCTATTTCCGTCAATCCCTTTCTGACTAGTGTTTCTGCTGCGTATAAACATTCCGTCTTCACTACCATAGTATATTGCATGTATTTCGCCTGATGAGAGAGTAATTTTTATTTGTATGTCTTTTGACAAATCCTGAAAGCTGTTTCCATCTTTCTCGCCCTATCTTCAACTGCAGCCTTTTCATTAACACTGGGAGTCAAAACTTCACCAAGGTATTTGAACTTTTGTGTTCTTTTAATAACACCATATTTAGTCTTCATTGCTCATGACTGGTCTTTTGCGTCTATGTTCATATATTCGGTTTTCTCAAGCGATATTTGTAGTCCTGCTTTTTCAGCTATTTCCTTCAAGACTTCTATGTATCTGATTTTCAGTATCGACATCTCTTGCAATATTATTTTATTATTATTATATTTATAAATTACTAGCTCGTACCCACGACTTCGTATGCGTGGATTAATAATTTTTTTGACCGAATTGAATATAGAAAGTTGTTGATAACGAAGGACTGGTCCCAAACAACACCGAGTCGGCATAATATGACAGGAAAGCTATCACTATATCATTCTATCGTAGAACCTGTCTCTTGATGAGAATCAATTTCCAACATATTTCTGTCACCATTCAATAAGGTCTCAAAATTTCGTGACTACAACTGTTAATCATACTGGAAAAAATATCCTGTGCCCTTCCTACAGATTTTCTAGTCAAATTCCATCGATATAGCCATTTAGTCGTCAAAACGTAACAAAAAGACAGAGACTTACTTCCGTATTTATAGTATTATTACTGCGGGTCACACACACACTGACTGCGAACAACCCCAGAGGGATCATTATAACGTAAAAAAGTGTACACCTACAGCATTGCAAGACTACCTACGATTTGTCTTGCATTGCACCCCTAACTTTGTAATATCTACAGTTTAACATTCAATCCGAACAACCGACGGCCCAGGCGTGACTCTTACGATCAAAATCAATTTTTAAAATCTTAGCCTCCACGGAGATTTGAACCGGAGACCACGACCCAAAAATTAGTAAGCCAGCGCTTTAGCCACTGAGCTACATGACAACCACATGGAAAAACAGTAGAGAGACCTCCATATCCAACGCGTCTGTCTATCGCCGTTCAGTAGTATTTCGAAATTATGAGACAACATGTATTATTTATAAAGATAATTTTTCAACAAAATGTAGACAGTATATTTCTCCTTGTTTCAAAGGATAAGTGTGGAAAGTTTCATCGAGATCGGATGAAAACTGTGGATTTGTATGAAGAACAAACAAACTAACAAACATAGATACATCCATCTTTATATATATAGATACGTATTTATGAATAATTAGATTAATGTCTGCTGTATTTTGTAGGATTTTCCACCAGCTGTGGTACGTATAATCTTAAGGGTAGCAGTAACTAGTAGAAGAATGTATGGCTGGATCAAGAGACTGTAATATAAATGTAATTTGCGTTCGGAGTGTGTTAATAAGTGCTATTACAGGTATATTAAGTGTTGATTTTGAGTGACAGTGTTAAATATATTGAGCGATTCTTTACTTTGCAACAGTGAATTTCATTTCGAGATCAACAAAAATTCCTATCATTTTGGCGGATGTACATTTGATTAACAGTATTTTAATTAAAACTGAATGAGGGAAGCTGTAATGTGTTCTTAGTGAGATGTGCCTTTTCGTCCATAACACGCTGTAGCCCTCATTAGTGCTGAGAGCTATTCGTCCACATTAATTAAGCGGATATATATTGTATAAACCAGATTTTACAGAACATTTTTTAAATAAAATGATCGGAAACAATAATCCAGTGAAAGCAGGTACTTCTATACTCGGATTACCAATCTCCGAATTACACCGGTACTAATCATACCTCAAATGAAAGAGGATGTCAAAGACTGTAAATATTATTTTGAATGAAAGAAGGAGGCTTTTCCGGTGCATCAGTTAGATGAAAAATTCTGGGGCTTCCCACCGGAGAAGTGTGTCAATTTAAAGTGACGTTTCGAAGTCATCCTTTTACTTCATCTTCCGGCAAGTCGGAGAGCGGCTTCTAAACTTCCCATCAAATTGACGCCCCCCCCCCCCCACCCGCATCGCCCGGGGGGGAGAGAGTGATATGAACTACCAAAGTAGCGTTCTTTAATCAGTCAATTTCAATTCGAGCGTTACGGTCCACACGCTCCAGTGGGATCTTTCCTTCCAATGTCGTGGTTATTACTTGCTTTCTTTCTGTCTTTCTTTGTTCTACATGTATTTTTTGTTCTCTCCTGCTTTTCCTATTTTGTTTCTGTTTTGCCTTTTTTTGTTTTGACTTGCTTCCTCTTCTTTTTTGTGATACAGATTACTAGGGCCACGTGGAAATTTCAATTCATCATCGCTTATTGTTGCTTTTTAATCCGTTCAATCGAGTATTCGTTCATCATTTCACTGAGTTTCTTCCTTCTCTCCTCATACCACTTCGGATCGGATTTCTTTTCTCTTCTGCTATGGAATACTTACATGCTTAATACCTTGTTTCTAAAGATTTGTTTTTTCTTAATTCCTCTTTTCCTATGTTATTTCTTCCGAAATCTTTCTTAACATCTTGAAGCCAGATCAATGGTGATTTTTTCGCACTATGTAACTGAATATCTTTTTTGTTACTTTCTTATAGTCCATTCTATAAAAATCGTCAAAAAAAAACCAGCAATCTCCTTTTACTTATTGATTCTGTTATGCTTTTTATATTCTCGTATATTTTCATGTTACTTCTTAATCTCCATAGTACAGTTGTTTGAACTTTACCCAAGATTTTTCTCATGATTGTTCTTTATAGTAATTCCAGTTTATCCAATCTATAGTTCAACACTAGGCATTCACTAGCATATAGACATTCTAGTTTCACGACCGAGTTGTAGTGCCTTATTATAAGATTTTTAGACAAGCACTCTTTGTTATACTTTTTTTTAGTGAAACCGTACGCTCTTTCCGACACGTATATCCTTTCTTCTATGGCTGATTTATCTAATCCATTTTCTTGAATTATTTCTAGCAGATATTTAAACTTCTCTACTTCCTCTATTAATCAAATAGCTGTCTTTAAAAATTTTGGAGCACTTTTAATGTGTTTAATAAATTTAGTTATTTTTTTTTTTCTAAAGACGTTCTCAAAACTGTTTTGTTGGCTATTGCCTCTAGGAGATTAATTTTTGTTGTGGTTTTGACTTTATTGTTTCGTTCTTTGTTACTTTTTAGTTTTGTCTTTTTTTAGCGCCCACGTACTTCTTCCTTTCAATTATTTTAAAGTGTTTCGGTGTTTTTTGGCACTTTTTCCCCGTACAGTAGGTTTCGTATCGAAGCGATCCTGTTACGAGACACAGCTACAGGTTCGCGTGGAGCTGGAAGCAACAGGACACAGAATCAATTCGCAGTTCTCTTAGAGCAGCCGTCCTTGTGGATAGGACGGTGCTCTCGGCTCATTGCCACTCCCGAAGGAGGTGGCCTTTCAGACTTGTTGCTCGAGAGGACGGAGAGCATTCGGTATACAGTACAGAAGTGCGGGCAGACGGTGCCCGGCCGTAGCACGGAAGAGCCCTGCGGGGGCATTCGTAACACTACAAGAGAAAGGTGTGTTCTCCACTGTGGCGTGAGTGATGAAGAAACGGCAACACTCACTGCGAATCTAAACAGTGTAGTGAGCGTTCGATTTCACATATGGATTACACATTACAGCAATTTTCCACTACATAACGTGCTGTGTTCAGGATTTACACTGAAGAGCCAAAGAAACTGGTACACCTGCCTAATATCGTGTAGGGCCCCCGCGAGCACGCAGAAGTGTCGCAATACGTTGAGGCATGAACTCGACTAATGTCTGAAGTAGTGCTGGAGGGAATTGATACCATGAATCCTGCAGGGCTGTCCATAAACCCGTAAGATCATGAGGGGTAGGAGATCTCTTCTGAATGGCGCGTTGCAACGCATCCCAGATATGCTCAATAATGTTCATGTCTGGGGATGGCCAGCAGAGGTCGTTAAACTCAGAAGAGTGTTCCTGGAGCCACTCTGTAGCAATACAGGACGTGTAGGGTGTAGCATTGTCCTGCTGGAATTGCCCAAGTCGGTCGGAATGCACAATGGACATGAATGGATGCAAGTGATCAGCCAGGATGCGTATGTACGTGTCACCTGTCAAAGTCGTATCTAGATGTAACAGGGGACCCATATCACTCCAACTGCACACACCCCACACCATCACAGAGCCTCCACCAGCTTGAACAGTCCCCTGCTGACTTGCTGTGTTAATGAATTCATGAGGCTGTCTCAATCCGCTCGATACAATTGGAAACGAGACTCTTCAGACCAGGCAACATGTTTCCAATCATCAACGGTCCAATGTCGATGTTGACGGGCCCAGGCGAGGCGTAAAGCTTTGTGTCGTGCACTCAGCAAGGATACACGAGTGGGCCTTCGGCTCCGAAACCCCATATCGATGATGTATGGTAGTATGGTTCGCTCGCTGACACTTGTTGATTGCCCAGCTTTGAAATCCGCAGCAGTTTGAGGAAGGGTTGCACTTCTGTCACGTTGAACGATTCTCTTCAGTCGTCGTTGGTCCCGTTCTTGCAGGTTATATTTCCGACCGCAGTGATGTCGGAGATTTGATGTTTTACCGGATTCCCGATATTGACGGTGCACTCGTTAAATGGTCGTACGGGAAAATCCCCACCTTATCGCTTCGTCGGAGATGCTGTGTCCCATTTCTCGTGTGCCGACTATAGTACCAAGTTCAAACCCACTTATATCGTGATAACCTCCATTATAGTAGCAGTAAACGATCTAACGCTTGCACCAGACCTGATGTCTAATATAGGCATTGGCGACCGCAGCGCCGCACTCTGAGTGTTTACATATCTTTGCGTTTGCATACGCATGCCTATACCAGTTTCTTTGGAACTTCAGTGTACCTTATTTCAGCTATCATGTCATTTCAGCTGGTATAACGCTAAAGCAACTTATTTCAGGATTACGTAAATCATATTTATCCCGTCGACCTCTTCATACAATATTTGCCTTCTTATAGACCACCAGATTAAGTATTTAATAAGAACATTAAATAATTCCTGGTATTTCTAATGTTGAGGAATAAGGAGACCTGTATAAAAACCCGACTCATACCTGATAAAATCTACCCAAAAATATTAACAGAAAAAGGAGATATTTTTGCTGTTACTATAATCTTAAAACATAATAACAAAATTATGGATAGATGGAATATATTTCGAAGAAATGTCTGCGAAATATAACAGATAGTTCTTGTTCTGTTTTGACTTGTCACGTAGCGATGGATCCACCTTCCTAAGAAAATCTTCAGATGAGCCTCTGCAAACTATCACCTCTAGACAACCACCTTACCTCAGTGTGCAAAAGTGATTGGTTGAAAGTTTCACGATTGTCATTAACCTAACTTCGCAAACAGTGTGAACTTTAATTTTATTTATTTACCTGATTTTTATTTGGATATTACTTATTTTTCGCTATGCAGTTTAATTGATACTCTGTAATATTTAACGTTCCCCTATCGACCCCCGTGTATTAATCGACCCCTGAAGAACTCTAATCGACCTCTCGGGGTCGATATCGACCAGTTTTGGGATCTGTGTAGTACAGTATAGTTTCATAATATGAGTAGTGATTTCACTAAATTTAATTTAATTTAATTCAATTGTGATGAATAGTACGCTCCGGTGCAATTTCTCTTCACATCCATTTTTTCTCATTCTTGTATCAACCCGCCTTTTGCCCTTTACGATTTCTGATTTTATATGCTTACAGCATTTTCGTAAATTATTCATCACTTCTCTTGGTAACTTATTGTAATCCCGGACCCCCTAACCACGAAAGACAATCTTCCCACACCCTTGTGCCTGAAATCGAGCGCCAGCTTGTGGTCATGGTCTCTCGTTCCCTTCCACTAATATCTTTCCACTAATCTTTACCAATACACACCTTGTATTCTTACAGCACACCCTTCACTCTCCTCCTAAGGTCAAATTATTCCCATTCCAGCTCCTTTATCATATCAGTTACTGATTTTGTTCAGCAGCAATTTTCAGAGACAAATCTAGCGGCCCTATTTTGAACTCCCTCTAACTCTTGTATTTCATACCCAAAATGTGGATTACATACAATACCACTATATTCAAGCAATGGTCCGACAAATATTTTCCGTCCCATTTGAGTTTGAATTTGTTATCAACTGTTATGCCAAGGTATTTAAATTTCAAGTCTTTAACAAGTTATATCTTACCCACCCCATAATCAATATCAACCTTTAGTTTTTTTATCTGCGTACCCAATAAGCTGACTTTGCATTTATATTCATCCTGTAATGGCCTACCCAGCTAGATATTTTGAGCAGATCACCCTGCAGCTGTTCACCAAACGTTTTCAACTTATTATATAAAATTGTGTCACCTGCAAACAACTTAACTCCTGACTAATATATTCATACAATTATTCGTAACAATAATGAATAGCAATCATTCCAGAACAGTATCCCGTGGGCCTCCCATTTTCAGTTCTACTATCCTGTCTTGTTTTGGATATTAGTTTCCATTTTAGCTATATTAATAAGCTCGTATTAATCTTCTGATCCATTTAATTTTGCTCAAGACTCTGATATCTGGCATACGATGCCTCCTTCGGGAGGGTCGAACCGACTTTTAGGTTTAGAACCATGTGTAACAGCCCTCAAACCTAAAATTAAATGTAATTGTATTTTATGAATCATTTGTAGTAAGCTAGAGTTTGGTTCAACATGATGTGGTAGGTTTGTTTTGCAATTTCCTGTAAATCAATGTATATAGACTTTGTTTTATGTAAAGAAATTATTTAAAGGCCACTCAATATGTTTAAGAACAGAATTGTGCCAATTGTTTAATGTTCGAGAAATCTCTGTCGGGATCTTCTCAAGAGTTCTAGAAATTTTGATGGATTTTATATAAAGCGATCATCCAAGTCAGACTTAGTTAATTTTCCGGAAAAGTTTTTCGCCAACTCAGTTTGCGACGGCCGGGAACTGTATTGTCTGTGGAAGAAGTGTTGTATGCTATCTCTGGATTGTATGAATGCGTGTAACCAGTATCTCTGACGACGTGTTTAAGAAAATAAACAAGTTTAAATTGAAACTATCGTGGACTACTTAATTATCGTATTAATTAAACCACGAAGCATCTGTCACATGGTTAGATAAGCAGGCTTATATTATACTTTTAATAATTCCTAAAACGTAAATTTTAATGTATTTTTTAAGAGGAAACTTTAATATAGTTTAACACTTTAAAATATATATAAATATTTTTCGAAAATGAGGTATCGGCCTCGTCCATTATTACTACACAATCTTGATTTTTTTCTCTCTCTCTGGAACACACGTACAGTACTCTGTACTAAACATTCTGTAAAATAAATAGAAATTAGTTCCAAAAACTGCCAAACCACTTTTGTCGTAACAATAAATTTTCCATGCATACTAAAGTTAACTATTACCATTGATACTGCTGATCAAATTCTGCGATGAATCGACAAGTCGTTAAAAATAAAATTATCATACCAAATATTTTGTCCATATTTCTAACACATTTTGTAAAAAATGAATTCATATAATCATTCCACCTTTACATATGTTTTTGTTTCGTCTTTCAGCCTCTTGAAACCCAGGCTTGAAAGGCAAGCTCCTATTTCAGTCTGTGCGTAATTCAGTTAAGGTAAAATAGATCATAAAATGGCTGTTGACAGCGCCATCTTACCCCCCCCACCCCTGGCTGGGAGGCCGGGAACTAAGAAGTAAACAGTGGCGCCAGCCTGCGCCAACTAACCTGGCGCCAGGGAGCGTCTGGATGGCAACAAAACCACCTCTCCAAAACTACAGCCCAGTGACACAGGGGAAGCAATAAAAAAGATTGCTATCGCCGAGCCCACCTGAAAAATATTTTAACCTCGACAGGAAATAACTGAGATAAGATACGTATAATTAGGGGAAGAATATTAATCTGATAATAGGCCATATTTCCACAGTTGTTGAACACTAATTTTATAAATAACTCTGTCGACAAACAAGTGATTTCGGGAATTTTATTTTATTTTATTAAAATTGATAGCAATGTAAAACAAATCATAAATTAATTCACGAATTTAACAAATAAAACACTGTTCAATTTAATTTTAATTTAATTAAATCGCAATGGAGCACAGGCTCTGGTGGCAATTTCCCTGCACACCCATCTTCCCCCTATCCTGCACCCACCTACATTTGCCCTCTACAAATTTTATCTTTAAATTCTTTCAAAGTTTTCGGTAAATTATTCATCATTTCTCTTGGTAACTCATTCCAATCCCTGACACCCTTAACTAAAAAAGAGAATCTTCCTACACCCTTGTGCCTGAAATAGAGCGCCAGCTTGTGGTCATGGTCATCTTTTCCCTTCCATGCACTACTTTTCATACCTACTGCAATATCTTTCAATGCCTCATCGCCAGTATACGCCCTGTACACTCCCATTACCCTCCTCATCCTCCTCCTGTCTTGCAATGAATCCCATTCCAGCTCCTTTATCATATCCGTCACTGATTGCATTCTGCGATAATTTCCAGAGACAAATCTAGCATACCTTTTTTGCACCCTCTCCAACTCCTGTATTTGATACGTAAAATGAGGGTCCCATACTACACTACCATATTCGAGTAATGGTCTGACCAAAGTTTTGTAACCCAATTACTTGACTTCTCTCGTACATCCCCTCATCACTCTCTCCACAAGTGCAGAACTTTGAAACCTTTTCCTACCACCTGTCCAATGTGTCCTGCCCAGTTAAGCTTGTTATCAAATGTAATGCCAAGATATTTACATTTCAAGTCTTCAGCAAGCAATTCTTTCCCCACCTTATATTCATAATTAACCTTTTGTTTTTTATTTGTGTATCTAATAAGCTGATGACTCTTCTTTCATCATATTAAAACTCAAAAAACAGACTCAAAACACGAAAACTGGTGGGGTCACTCACTTAATAGTCACAAACAGTAAGTTAGACTAGGAAACAGAGAGATAATTTAATATAACTTATAACGCAGATACAATAACACCAAATACTAGGTTGGTAGTGCTGTAAGTACACACACAACAACTACGTAATCAAAAAAGGCCGTGTAATGCGTAAATCAGCATAAAAATGTTCACTATAGCAACAACTGCGGCAAGCAAACAAGTAGTGAAAGGATGTTCAACTGAACTTCAATGGAAAATGCTGGAAGAGAGTATGAGGTGCTGTTCCAGAGATTACCACTATATCCGTGAGTACAATGTGTGCGTATATATATATAGCTCATCAGCTCATCTGGCTTAAAGAGCCTGCATCCTGAAACAAGGATTCATAAAGCAGCAAAAATAATATATATATATATATATATATATATATATATATATATATATATATATATATATATGTTATTAATCATTATTGCCCTTGAGGACAGTGTTTAAACTACAATTTTGCATGATTATTAAGTTTTTGTTTGTATTTGTCTTCTTCCTCTTCTCTTCCCAAAACCTCTTCATATGCTCACTGTGTTCCTGTTTCCTTTGTTCAGTCCATTTTGCTCCTGTTTTCTGCTGTATTTTAAATTTTGTGTTCATAATTTTGTTCTTGAATTGTCCCCTTTCCCGTGTCATTTCCTTGCTGATCCCTGCGTGATTCAAGTCCTCTTCTATTTCCTGGAACCAATTGGTTTTCCTGAGCGAACCATTTACCACTTCAAAGATCCTCTTTGTGAATCTAGTGCTGTTCATTCGATGTAAATATCCATAGAATTGTAATCTGCGTCTACTGATCATGTCTGTCAATCTATCTGTATTTTCGTATAGTTTTATATATATATATATCATCATCAGTGGCTGTGTGTTATTGCAACCACTATCAATAGCACAAATCTTTATATATATATATATATATATATAAAGATTTATGATATTTGTGCTATATATATATATATATATATATATATAAAGATTTGTGCTATTGATAGTAGTTGCAATAACACACTTACAGCCACTGATGATGACCTACACCTCTTGGGCGAAACGCTTCTGGGGATTAAAATAAAACAAAATTCACCAAAACAGTTGTTTATAGACGGAGATATTTATAAAATTATAGGGGAGGAATGGATGTACGTTGTTTGGAGATGACAAAGCACATTGTTCCTCAGACAACGGAGCAATATTTAACAGGATCGAAACGGGAGAAGAATGCGAACAGCTGCAGTGTGTTGTGGACAGGATATTCAGCTGGGATGTAGATAAACTCAAGGAATACTCAGCTTATTAGAGTCACAGTTAAAATACTAAAGACAGATTATGATTATGGAGTGGGTACAGAATTTCTAGCTGAAGGCTTTAAGTGTAAATATCTTGACATAATATATTCGATAACAAACTGAACTCGACGGGTGACATTGGGCAGGTGGTAGGAAACTATTTCAAATCCTTCATTTATTGGAGAGGGTGATGAAGGGATGTAGGAGGGGAGAGAATTAGGTTTAGAAACCTCTGGTGAGAATATTGCTTGTATACAGTGGTGTGCTTTAAGAGCCAAAATTTGAGTACCAGATACAAGACAATTTGTGAAAATTAGCTCAGAACACAGTCGGTAAATAATATGATAAAGGAGTTGGGGTGGGATTCATTGGAGGATAGGAGGAGGGAGAAGAGAATCATGGGAGTGTACAAGTATTGGTGATGAGTCGTGGAAAAATATTGGTGTAAAAATTAAAAGTAATGCATG
Source organism: Vandiemenella viatica (assembly GCA_031002005.1). Taxonomy (NCBI): domain Eukaryota; kingdom Metazoa; phylum Arthropoda; class Insecta; order Orthoptera; family Morabidae; genus Vandiemenella; species Vandiemenella viatica. The sequence continues at coordinate 12,221,219 of JARYHS010011408.1, read as the reverse complement.
GAAGGGAAAAGATGACCGTGACCAAGCTGGGACGCGATTTCAGGCACAAATGTGCAGCGAAATTTTCTGTTGTATGTAAGCGATTTGGGACTGGAATAATTTATCAAAAATGGTAAATAATTTCAAAATCGTAGATGGCAGAAATATGCGGATACAATAAACGGACGTGTTTGAAATTTGTCACATAACCGTGTATTCTATCGCATTTAAATTAAATTAAACTAAGAAGACTTGAAAAGGCAGAATCAGGCTGCAGCATTAGCCTATATTATAGAATTCCAAGTTAAACAGTAGATCTATATCAGTTACAGATAACCGAAAACAAAAAATTCAGGATGATACATTTTTTATTTCAATAACCAAATAAAACTCGGGAACATTTTGTCCCTTTTTTTCGGATAACAGAACAGAGTGAGATAAATCTAAAAAAATAATTAGGCTCTTAAATCTACAAGCAAGCAATTTGCATCAAATTTATGGGATCCAAAACAAAACCTTTGGCAATTTCAATTTGGAGAAATTGCCCACAACTGATTGTGTCGTATTATTACGGAGTCTTAAGGTATTCATTGTTCTAATGAATCGCTATTCAACAGTACCTAGGATGACCATCGTAGGCGAGTATGGTGGTGACCTAGGGAGAGGCCCCACTCTTCCAATGATTCGGAGGCACAGCGGTGTTACCCCTGGCGTCATGGTGTGACTTCAGGTCACGGCTGGTAGTGATTGAGGGAACTCTGACGGCACAACAGTACGTCACGGACATCCTGCGTCCTCATGTGTTACCTCTTATGCAACAGTATCGCGGTGCCATTTCTCAACAGAACAATGCTCGTCCACACACGGCAAGTCTCTATGAGCTGTCTCCGTGATGCTGAGCCACTGCCGTGGCCACAGAGCACGACGGGAGACTCCGTGTTACTACCAGACACAAACTACAGTGGTCCCCGTTAGGTAGGACGGACATCCTTCATCCCAACGTGTTGTCTCTCGTGGTGCCATTTTCCAACAGGACAGTGCCCGTCCATACACGGCACGTATCTGGAACTGTCTTCGTGGAACTGAGGTATTCATATGGCCGCAAGAACCCTAGATCTGTCCCCGATACAACATATGTGGTTCAAGTGCGAATGTCAACTCCGTCCCAGTGCCAGTATCAAGGATATGAAGGACCAGCTATAAACTGCCCCCGTTTGAATTTGGATCTTTTAAGTAATATAGTCAAATCTGAAGTTTTCTGTTAACTTTGTTGAACCTACGTGCAAGTAGTAAACCAACGGCTTTACTACTGACGTTCCACTCCACATCCAAACTAAGGTACGGCGTGTGGGAGGTGGTTGGCCCTATGACCACCTCTAACACTGCAAGTAGACAGTCCTTGTTAATTAGTAATAATTATCACTGAGTCAGCAATTATACTCACGTCATAATTAGAAAGGAACTCTTAATGTATCTTTGAAGAATAATACACAGCTCTATTCACATTCACGTAAATTTAGTACTTTTAAGAGTAATCACGGCTTAACACAATTTCAATATACTTTATTCGTCACAAATATTAACAATCGCTTGCGGCACCCGCTCGCGAGACAATCTGCGCGAACGCTCGAGCACGACTCCCTCCAACCAAAGATACTTTCTATCCGTTATTACAAACTGAGACACTATTTCACCCCATTCGTTATACACACTACTATCTGTGGAAACCCTGTTACATTTAATTACAATTATTTGCATTGTTTACATTCAGAACAATAATGATCATGTAGTATTGGCAACAAAATAATTATTCAATATCAAAAATAATGTGCAGAGGTTAGACATAAATGTTACTCAGTTCCAACAGTTGTGTGCCATCTTTCCTCGGGAAACGATACAGCGGCTATATGATATTCTTCTCAACCGAATCAGTGCATGTATCTAGGCAAGAGGGGGTGCAACGCCATACTGATAAGTGGAATCTTACCACAAAGTTCTTTATAAACCCGACTGGTTTTTCTAATTCGTGAAATAACATTACATATCCTATCAACAAATGAAGTTTCATTTCGTTTGCTAATTCCTTTCAGGGTGCTTTACTTTTTTTGTCAGGCGGAATATATATATATATATATATATATATACATAAGTGTATGTGTGTGTGAGTGTGTGTGCGTGTGTACTGTAAACTAAGGAATGCCCAAATAGCTATAAAGAGGTCTATGCTAGGCTTAACTAGAAAAGGCAAGAAAAGAGCAATAGATATTAGGTCAGTTACAAAGGTCACAGACATCTTAGACAAGACAGCATCCCTGAATTGGCAATGGGTCGGCCATAATACACGGAGAAAAGACCAGAGATGGACAAAAACAGTGTTAGAGTCTATTATAGGAGACGTTAAGTAGTTAAAAAAAAAGTGTTAGAATGGAGCCCAAGAGATCACCCCAAACCGAGAGGAAGACCACCGGACCGATGGGATAAGGACATACGCAGGGTTGTGGGAGTTAACTGGCAGAGGACCGCCCAAGTTCGTGCGACCTGGAGGAAACTGCTTAAGTTATATCTAAAAAAAAACATGACTTTAAGAGGACACATCAGAGAATTATTAAACTAGCTGATAATAATAATAATAAAAATATGTACTATAGTGTACTCAATGATAGAGTTTAAGAACACATACAATTTGAGCACCTCGCATCACTTAATTATAAGGGCAATTAACAATAAGCTGTAGTGTGACGTTACAAGCCGTATTCGGCTAATTATTCGCCGTAGCTGCGAGGTGCTGTTAGTTACGGCAGCAGTTTTCAGGGACTCTACTCTCTGTGGCGGCAGTACTTTGTGCTCCGCGCACAGTGCTGGACAGCCTTGCAGAGCCACTGGGGCGTGACGCGGGGGCGGCAGCCGCCTATAGCGCCCACGCACGGCAGCCGGGAGCCGGCGAGGCAACGGTCGCCAAATACACTCCACCAGTCAATGCTTGTTAGCGAGAGGATTCATGATACCTCAGGAAGGACACGACACTACAACACACAGCCACCAATCTCTGCCATTTCTTCAATTGGCAGTGTTTTTGGGAGTTATTATCCTAGGATATTTTCTCCAATTAATAAGGTTGGTCAGTTCTTCTGTGTTGGTGGGTCTTTATTTTTGGTGCATTAATTTATTAAGCTCAATGGTCTTTTGTGTCGGTCAGCTGAAATGTCGTATTGGCCGATGTTTTTGACCATTAGGTTCTTTGACTTCTGGGAGCTTTTGTAGAAGGATTTTGCCAGCAGCTTGAATCTATCCAAGAGCATAGGCAGTGCAGTAGCCTCGTGTAGGGCATCGGTCGGAAAATGACATGGCAAGTGTAGGGCTCTCTTCAATGCCCGATTTGGATGACTTGTAGCTTTTGTATTTGGTGATTTGCGGCGTATGCCCATACAGGGCATGCATATTCCATAATTGGACGGATGAGGGTTGTGTAGATTTTGATTCCAATAGTTGGAGGTAGTCGGCTATTAAAGTTGATGAGTGGGTAGAGTTGCTGTAATCTCGCACTCGCTCGGCATCTGACGTCCTCTATGTGGGCGTCCCACGTTAATCTCCTATCCAGTGTGACCCCTAGATAGTGAACAGTTGTAGACCAGGGGATGTCCTTGCCATTGAGGTGTAGTAGAGGATGTGGTATCACCGGTAGCGCTGGGTAGCATCTACGCGTAAGCATAATGGCTTGCGTTTTAGCAGGATTTATTTCTATTCTCCACCTCCTAGCCCAAGCAAGAGTTTTCTGTAGGACTTCCTGGAGACGACGTGTTGCAATAGCTCTACTTCTGCTGAGAGAGAAATATGCGGTGTCATCTGCGTAGGTCGCAATCTCTACACCAGGGTTGTTAGGCACGTCAGCTAGTGAACAATGTATAGAGTACTGGTCCGAGAACCGACCCCTGAGGGACACCGGCCCGGATCCGTCTTCTAGTGGGGAAAGCATTGTTGACGCGGACACTAAATGTGCGGCCGGCGAGGTAGCTCCTAATAAGTTTCACATACGGTCCTGGGAACCCCTGCTCATAGAGCTTGAGCAGGAGTCCCGAGTGCCATACCGAGTCGAATGCCCTGGAGATATCAAGTAGAACCAACCCGCAGTATTCCTTGAAGTTAAAGGCCTCTGGTGGCTTTCTCGACGACTCTCATGAGCTGCTGAGTGGTGGAGTGGCCTTTTCTGAATCCTAGCTGGTGGTTTGGGATGATACTGTTTGCTTCTATGTGGGTGTACAGTCTTTTGAGTAGCAGTCTCTCAAACACTTTACTGACTGCTGGGAGGAGGCTAATAGGCCGGTAGGTGAGGAAAGGGTGGTCCTTACCGCTCTTGTGTATACCGACCACTTCTGCGTGCTTCCAGTTTCGTGGGTATTGTTGCTGTCTTAGAATTTATTGAAGAATCGCTGTCAGAAATGTAATCGCCTCAGGTGGTAGTTTGCGGAGGAGAAGGTTGTTAACCTTGTCCCTACCCGGAGCCTTGCGAGGGGGAAGTTTAGAAACACAGTTGGCTACTTCCTCAGCAGTGATTTGGCTCTATTTCAAACTCATCCTCCGCATGAGAAAGACTTGTAATCTACGGCGCACTGTATTCAGATGGCGGTGATTCACATTGGTTTGCGCTGGCCGGAAGTTCTTTTCAAAGGTGTCTGCTAAAGCATTAGCCTTATCTTCAGGGCTATATACAACGTTTCACGAAGGACAGCTACGATAGTAAGGCCGGCAGGTAACAAGAATTCTTACATCTACAGGCTGTTTCAATAAATGACCGGTATATTTGAAAAATCAATAAAAACTAAACGGGCAGCGATAGAAATACACCGTTTTGTTGCAATATGCTTGGGACAATAGTAAATTTTCAGGCAGACAAAGTTTCGAAATTAGTTACAATTTTCAACAACAGATGGCACTGCAGTCTTGAAAAATCTAAGGTACGATATTTTCCACATATCCACCATGAGCAGGAATAATGTGGCGTAGCAGACTTGCAATCTGTGAACAGCACACACTTGCAGCAGAAAGACGACTTACAGAATGGCGAACTTACAGACTGCGTTTACTTCTATTTCTTTCAAATCGCCTGCAGCGCCATCTGTTGTTGAAAATTGAAACACTCGGTACATACACTGACCAAAGAAACCGGTAAAGGCATCCGTATGCAAACACAGAGATATGTAAACACTCAGAGTACGGCGCTGCGGTCGGCAACACCTATATAAGTTAACAGGTGTCTGGCGCAGGCATTAGATTGGTTACTGTTGCTTCAATGGCAAGTAATCACGATTTAAGTGAGTTTGAACGTGGTGTTATAGTCGGCGGACAGAAGATGGGACACAGCATCTCCGAGGTAGCGATGAGGTGGGGATTTTCCCGTACGACCATTTTACGAGTGCACCGTGAATATTGGAAATCCGGTAAAACATCAAATCTCCGACATCGCTGCGGCCGGAAAAAGATCCTCCAAGAACGTGACCAACGACGACTGAATAGAATCGTTCTACGTAACAGAATTGCAAGCCTTCCGCAAATTGTTGCGGATTTCAATGCTGGGCCATCAACTAGTGTCAGCGTACGAACCATTCAGCGAAACATCATCGATATGGACTTTCGGAGCCGAAGGCCCACTCGTGTACCCTTCCTGAGTGCACGACACAAAGCTTTACGCCTCGCCTGGGCCCGTCAACACCGACATTGGACTGTTGCTGGTTGGAAACATGTTGCCTGGTCTGACGAGTCTCGTTTCCAATTGTATCGAGCGGATGGACGTGTACGGGTACGGAGACAACCTCATGAATTCATGTACCCTGCATGTCAGCAGATGACTGTTCAAGCTGGTGGAGGCTCTGTAATGGGGTGGGGTGCGTGCAGTTGGAGTGATATGGGACCCCTGATACGTCTAGATACGACTCTGACAGGTGACACGTACGTACGCATCCTGGCTGATCGCCTGCATCCATTCATGTCCATTGTGCATTCCGACAGACTTGGGCAATTTCAGCAGGACAATACGACACCCCACACGTCCAGAATTGCTACAAAGTGGCTCCAGGAACACACTTCTGAGTTTAAAAACCTCCGCTGGCCACCAAACTCTCCAGTCGTGGCTGGAAAGCTACGCTGGGCTACGTGGAAGAGGGGGGGGGGGGAGTTCCGAGCCAGGCCACGTAGCTTTCCATTCATAATATTTGTCACAGTTAAAATAAGGTACAGAATACACACAGCATGTGAATACTTATTTCCGTCATTTAACTATATCCGTAAGTAATTTACGATAGTCTGACAAGAGAAAAAAGTACAAGATGTCGTCTCGAATCAAAAGGGGGAAAAGCTATGTGCCTCGCGGTAGGGGGGCAGATGGAAAAGCCACGTGTGGAAGGGGGGGGGATCATAGGAGGCCAAAGTGGAGCTACGGATGCTCCTAAAGCACGAACGAAGTCATCCCGTACGCGACGCCTCTCCATGTAATGCTTCATACTAGTGCTCGCTTGTATTATAAATAACGACTAGCATAGGGACAAGTCAGTAATGACCGCTGACAGTTTCAGTAAAGAATACATGTGACAATACTACAATTTTATAGAAAAAGCAGCTGAATATAGATACCCACACTTTGTTTTTTTTTTTTTTTTTTTTTACATTTCATTCCTCCCAGCAGAAGGCTGGGAGGCGGGCTGCTGGAGAGTCATAGGGGACTCTTTTCAGCCAATCTACTACTACGGGGAGGGAAGTGGGATGGAAGGTCGGCCGTGGCCTTGTAGGGAACCATCCCAGCATTCGCCTAAGTGTCTGAGGGAAACCACGGAAAACCTCAGACAGGATGGCCGAACCGAGTTTAACCCCGGTCCTCCTAGGAGGCCAATATTGGCCTCCTCCCATCTCGGTGGCCCACACTTTGTAGGATGGTAACAATTTATTCTAATTGCGGATGCTTTCGACTACGAGAATTGTTTGATAGTTTTTGTGATTCTGCCACGATGTTTCAGTACCTCTGAATCACCATGGTTTGCTGAAACTTCCCTTTGTGGTTGGTTCTTTCGACAAAAAGCGCTGCTTCCTTTTATTTTCATCTTCCTAAGGCCTTACATCCCGTCGACGTCGACAACATTGAGTAGGAGAGAGAAGATTGGGCACCAGGAATTAGGACATAGCTTTTTGAAGTAACTGTCGCAGCATACAGCTGGAGTGATCTCGGAAAAATCGTTTAAGCCCGAAATCTCCATGCCGATGGGAATTTGAAATATCCTCTTTCCCTATATTCATCCAAGCAAAGGACATGGGATGACGTTGTTGCGATGTCTTACCGAGCCATCTGCGCCTTTTTAAAATGTTTTTTACTTAATATCACACAGTGGTCTGACTGCTGCCCCGGTTCGAATTCCTGTCTCTGCGGAGATTTCCATAGGCTCTTAACACGACATTCACCTATGCAACATCTTGCTGTGTAATGTGAAGTACGCCAGAACGCTTCCGTGGTTCGTATTCCACAATAAACTGTAGGCCCGTATACCCAGTTGGATTATAGGGTTAGGTTAGGACAGTATCAACAAAAGCGCATGCACAGAAAATCGAAACTCTGTTAATCGGCGGCCGAACAACACTGAGTTGTCTTACGAAATTATTATCAGTTTTACTAAATCACGCGCCGTTTATTGTTGGAAGTATTGCTGATGTTAGCTCAATTAATTCAAAATTAGATTCAAGCAATTACTATTACATAAATGTAGAACTTTATGCTATCGAATCATTCTTCCTTGAACTGCTCAATTTATTTTCGCCCGCAAAGCACTGACTAGAAAGGGGACCGGTTGTAAAACTACTAGAACCAAGTCCCTACGACACTTCAGTTGTGCCACAGAGTGCAAAATCTGACAGCGCTGTCGCAAATACACTACTCTCTGGTTGGCGGAAATAGCCCTCAGAAAAACTCCAGGTTGTGTGCAGAAACGACGAGTGGTGTAACCAGCGGATGCATCAGCCCCGAGGAAGGCTCCGGCTTCGGTGCCGAAACGTTGGCGGTGAACAACAACGCCGACACAACAATAAATCTTTCAACGTAAGTGCACTTAACACTTGAGCGAACGAGGTAGTGTGAAATGTAAAAATATTAGCATTTTTATTTTTTTAGTGCAAAATGATCTACAATCTTTCCTGATTACAATAGTACATAATTTATTAGGTATAATACATTTCTTAGGAGTGGATTTTTTTAAATTTTTTTTACTGCTTTACGTCTCTCAACAGCGAGGTCTTTAGAGACGGGTTGATGTTTTTAGTTAACCCTACACTCAGATGCCACGCCCCTACTGCGTGGTGTGAGATAACAACCATAGAGTTAGTTAACTGAGAAATAATTTGTGTAAATAATAGTAAGAAATAATATGGTGGGATGGTTGAGTTGGCTACCATGTAAGTCAAAGAGTTATGCAATGAGTATCGCTGACGGCATCTATGATTTTGTTTACTGGTTGTTATAGTAGTAGGTTGACTTAGAAACTCGTTGGATTGAGTTTTGTTAAGCTTGTGAGACTTTAAATACTGAGTGTACAATAAAAAATTAAAAAATCAATGTTGAAAAAAAAAACGAAGGAGAATTATTTTAATGACTAATGAATAAAACCTTCTCAAGAAAAAGGTCTGTATTAAACAACGGCGAGGCGGTTAACGTTCGTCATTTTTGGCTTAAATCAAAAGTGCATAACGGGCCATATTAAACGGCAGAAGGAAGTATTAACCTCGCAGTGGAGCTTATAAGTATTAATAGAATCAATAGTAACTGACAGAGACGATCTGAATAAATACCTAAAGATGGCGCGGTAAATAAAATAATGACTGAGCTACAGTGAACATGCAACCGATTTAAATAATAATGATAAAAATACCCGTGATTTTACTTTTAACAGCCTTAATCTCAAGTCTGATGTCCACTGTAAAGACCTAATGATGCAAAAAATGGAAAGGACATCATTCAATCGTAAACTACAATTTCATCCCCCTATTTTTCAACCGTAAAGTAGTACCACATACTTTGTAACTAAATTTATTTATTCACTTTTAAACTAAACATTAAGAAAACATAAGGAAAGTATGTAATGGTAGGCTTCCGTGGCGAGAGTCAATTGATTCTTGGCTGTCCGGCTGGCGTCGCATCACGTTTCTTGTAGCCGACGTTTCGACCCTCATTCTGGGGTCTTCTTCCAGGGCAGTTCTTCTGCCCTGGAAGAAGACCCCAGAATGAGGGTCGAAACGTCGGCTACAAGAAACATGACGCGGCGCCACCCGAACAGCGAAGAACCAACATAAGGAAAGTATTCTGGCATTACATTTCTTCGCAGTTGCACAGCTGCTGAGTTGCGCTCATAACCTCAGATTTCTAGTACAATGTTGTAACAGTCCTCAAACCTAGACTTTACTTGGAACTGTATTTTTATGAAGCATTTGTAGAATTTGTAGCAAGCTAGAGTTTGATTGAGTATGTTCTTGTATGTTTGTCTTGAAATTTACTGTAAACCAGTGTAAATGGAGTTTGTTTTATGAAACAAAATAATGTAAATACCATTTAATATGCGATGTTGTTGCAGGCCATGTTTCCACAGTTGCTTAATTAATTACTAGTTGAAAGAAAAACGGAGATGCGCAGTTGCATACCATAGTAACAAATGGAAATAGTAAGTAACTTTTAGATATAAAATATCTCATGCCAATAATTATGTAATAATAGGATAAAACTGTATATAAAAACTGTAACACAGATTCGTCGCTGATGATGCCTCGATGACAGGTAAAACGCGTACGACGCAGCAATAAATAAACTAAACAGTTGCATTGGCGTGTTCTTTCAACTAGTAACCATTTAATATGTTTGAGGATAGAAAAATGCAGGAGAATTACTTAAATGTTTGTAATTCCATGTAATAAGCTGAGCTACGATATTTAAAGTATGATTTACTACAGTTTAAAATGATTTATATGAATAATTTTGTGTTTAAATGCCTTTGTTTTTCATTTATGAGCATTTCGTAGTGATTGTAACTGATTATGCATTAATTATGATTGTTTTAAACATGTTTTTAATTGTTTAAGTATTGTTAAAGTTCGAGAAATATGTGTCGGAAGCGTTTGTAATGTTCTAGAACTTTCGATGAAACTTATATAAAGCGAACGGCAGAGACTTAGAGACAGTTTTACGACACAGTTTATGGACAGAGTTTACGTGTACTGTGAGAGTGTATGGGAATATTGTGTTTCGAAGAAGTGTTAGATGTAATCGCTTGAATGTATGAATACACGTGACTAGTAGTTTATCTTTGAAGTTATATAGGAACGAAGTCTTTCTCGGCGTTGAGAGTGGATGTAGTCTTCTCGGGAGACTAGCCGAGTAAGTAAGATGTTTCCACACGATATTTCGGCGATCCCATACTCCGTCGCCATCTTCTGGTGAAGTTGTGTATGTCCTCGAGAAATAAAAAATGGTTAAACTTTTAAACTGTATTGTGGAGTAACTATATTTTATAATAATTAACCACGAACCACCTAATAATATCTGGCCGCTGTTAATTTGCGAATAAAGTCCGGACGGTGACGTCAGCGCCATCTGCAGACGATAGTTATCGAGGTGAGTGCAGCGTGTGCCAACGATATTATGTAGTAGATTATCTCATCATCTTTTCTCCCCAAAATAATGTCAGATGATAATTACTTAGCTGGACAGGTGGTATTACAGGCTCGTTTTATTAGGTCGACTTGCTCCGCTGCTCAGCGCTGCACGAGTTCCTTCGGACGAGGTGACAGATATAGACTCGGGCGAAGAAAAGATTGTCCGCGCCGCTTAGCCACTCGGTGTGACGTTTTCATCTTGTGTAGCCGCGGGAGCTAAACCGGCGAAGAAAGGACTCTGCGAGACCGCAATTTGGCGTCGACAAAGCCGGCGGTCTTCGATTGCGACCCCCGACGGTGCTGCCACCGCGGCTAACACTGGAACGACACGCCGGGCGTCCACCAGCGTCACGCGACCAACGACATTTACAACTGCAACCTGCCTATCAATGCGCCACCAACATCTGGAAGGAATTGACACACTACCCCACGCAAGCTCACCTCTTCATACAACATACGAGGGTCATTCAATAATTACAAAAAATAATTATAGTTTGCGGCAGATTTTTTTTCATGTAATCTCCTTTACTTATGTACACATTTCAATCTTTCTCTATGCCATCCAAAAAGTAAGATTTCGAAAGTTCTACAAAATAGGCATCTGTTTTTTTTTTTTTTTTTTTTTACTGCTTCACGTCTCTCAACAGCGAGGTCCTTTGAGACGGGAAAGGATGGGGGCAAGTAATGGGAAGGAATTCGGCCATGGCCTTTTTGAGGAAGCATCCCGGTATTTGCGTGGAGTGATTTGGGAAACCATGGAAAACCCAAATCTGGATGCCCGGACGGGGATTCAAACCGCCGTCCTCCCGAATGCGAGGCCAGAACGCTAACCGTTACACCACCACGCTCGGTATCTGTTTACGAGATGACCTCCTGATTGAGCGACAACCGTTGTCCACTGAGCCATTTTTTTTATTTTTTTTTTCAGTTTGGAGTTAAAAAGAATTCAATGGGTGCCAAATCTGGTGAGTATGGTGGATGTGGTAATAATTCGAACTTCAATTTCATTAATTTTGGCCACGGAAGCTGTGCAGTTGCGCGCCCGTGCATTGTCCTGATGGAAGATGAGCGCGGTATCTATATTGCCGATTTTTTGTTTGTTTCGACACCTAATTTTTCGTGCAAAATTGAATAAACTGTACAGTGGGCTATGCCTGTGGCCTCTACTATTTCGCTCAATTTTATTCCTTGATCGCTTAAAACCATATGGAGGATTTTGTCTATGACTTCTGGGGTAATCACTTCCACTGGACGTCCCGAACGCTGTTGATCTTGTGTGGATGTTCGGCCATGTTTTAACTCATTTAACGAGTTGTAAACAGCTGCAGACGCAGGAGCAGGTGTACCATGAACGTCTTAAAGCTATTCTTTCGCTTTTAATCCTTTTAAATAAAAATGTTTCATCACCGCTCGAAACTCTGATTTTTTTTTTCAATTTTTCTCAATGAACCACATTTGTCTGCTTCAATCGACAATAACAATGAAACCACGTGATGTACTGTAGGTAGCTGAGATTTTATCTGCCATCTAGTGAGTAACAATGCTTACTAATTAAATATTGTTTTCGACACTGCTCGTGCCATCTCTTGGATTTTCTAAGGATTTATTGAACGGCCCGCGTACATGTTACCCACTATGCTATCAATTACATGCTTCTTGTATTCTAATCTTTGGAATTCTCACTCCGGAATTTGATTTAATTCATTTGGGTGGAGCACATGTCCAAGAGGCAGTTTCCATACACCTTTCTTTCCCACTTCTTCTATTATATTTTCAATTTTTTTCTCAGTACAGTTTTCCCCTCCCATCTACTTTCGTACTTTTCACGATTTTTTCCATTGTTTTTAGCAAATTATTCATTAATTCCCTTTGAAACTTATTGCAATACCCGACTCATTTACCTAGAAGAGAAATATCTCCAACCCCTTAGGCTTAAATTTGAGTATCAACTTGTTACCATCATATTTCACCTTCGACGCATTATTCTCAATTCTACTACCGACTTACATCCACGATTCATCACCAATAAATACCTTGAACATTCCCAGCACCCTCTACACCCTCCCCCTGTCTTCCAATGAGTCACAATCCCGCTCTTTTATCATATCTGTTACTGATTGTGCTCTGCAGTAATTTCCATGTACAAATCTAGCCGCACTTCTTTGCACCCGCTCCAACTCCTGTACTTGATACCAAATTGTGGGTCCCATACTACACTACCATATTCAAGCAATGGTCTGATCAAAATTGTAACTAATTTCTTAATGTAACTGTTTCACTCGCCAATAAATGAGGGATTTCGAACCTTTTCGTATAACCTGTCAGAATATTTACATGGAATTTTATATACTCCCACCTCTGTTTTACATTGATGAGGGTTCTTGACCAACATGATTATGTGCTTGATCTTATTTTTTGTTTTAAAAATTGGTAGGATAATTTAAGTTTTTGTTAATCGTTGTATTAGTTCAACAAATGCAAGTTGAGGTGGCTGTAAAAAATAGCAGCGTACAATCCACAGTATCTACGGGACTCTGATTCACACTTATTGACAATAACCATCAAAGAAAACTAGGACATTTCCATAAGTTGAATCCTCACAATAACAAATGCACTTATTATTTTTCAGTGTATAAGCTGAAAGAGTATAAACAAGAATAAAGTTTGCTTTAAACAGCAACTGAGCGAAAACGTTTAGTGAGACGGTCTGTTACAGGCGGGAAATAATCCAAAAATTTCTTTTAAATTCTACGAGGTTTATTTTAATTCTGTATTGAATGAGAAGCGATTGAGTTACTGCCTGTAAATTCTGGATTTTTTATTGATCGTATACTTTTCCAATACTACACAAAACATTCAAAAGCACAGAGGAAACATGAAGGTATGTAGTTCATAGTTATAATGAGTTGAGAGTAAGGAAATAAACTTTTATTTGCGGTTTTATTAACTTTTTTTATTATTTATGGCTTTACGCCTCGTCGACGTCGAGGTCATTAGAGGCTGAATGCGACTGGAGAGAAGGAACGGGTATGAATTCGGCCATGGTCTTTTGAAGGAAGCATCCCGGCATTCGTCTGGAGCGATTTGGAGAAACCTTGGAAAACCAAAATCTGGATGCCTGGACGAGGATTCAAACCCGCGTCCTCCTGTTAGTTTCCTCGTGGTTTTTATTGAATATAATAAATAACCGGTCCACCATACAGTTCACTTTAAACTTGCGAAAATTTTCATAAACTCGACGTCAGAGATAATGTTTACATGCTTACATACAATCCAGCGATTGTATACAACACTTCTTCCACAGACAATACAGTCCTTGGCCGTCGTAAATTGAGTCGGTGAAAACTGTCTCTCTGTCTCTGATGTTTGATTTATACAAGCTTCATCGAAATTTCTAGAACACTTAAAAAGCTTCCGACAGATATTTCTCGAATATTAACAATACTTAAACAATTGAAACATATTAAAAACAATCAGAATTAATACATAATCATTTACAATCAATACAAAATTGTCAGAAATGGAAATTAAAGATACTTAAACACAAAATTATTCACAGAAATCATTTTAAACTGTAGTAAATTGTCCTTTAGACATCGTAACTTGCTATAATACTGGGAATTACAAACATTTAACCTGAACATAACCTTTAACATAAACCTAGCATAATTCTGTCCTTAAACAAATTAAATGGTATTTACATAATTTCTTAAAAAAAAAAAAATAAAAAAAAAAAAAAAAAAAAAAAAAAATCTATTTACACTGATTCACAGTTAATTGAAAAACAAACATTCAAGATCATATTCAACCAAACTCTAGTTTCCTATAAGTGCTTCATAAAATACCATTCCGTTTAAGTTTAAGGGCTGTTCGGCACCCTAATGCGAGGCCATACGTTAACCTTTCACCCACCACTATCGGTTTTAACTTATCATTTACGTGGTATTAAAATATCATACATTTCGCTGACAAAGTGCTGCATTTCTTGCCATTTTTCATTTGTACAGCATTATATACCATTTTATAGAAACAGAATTTGCAAAGGCAGAATTACTAGAATTATCAGAAAAATGAAGTGTGGAGACGGCAATGTCGTTAGAGCTATAACAGACAGCGGCAATAAGTTGGTTAAAACGACGGACAATCAGACTCCCAACATTTCTAGCAAATGGGAAATGTCACATCCATAGCACCCGCAAGAGCGATAAGCTTGAAGTTTAGAAATTGAAATTCTTTTGCAGCAGAATCACCTCCGCAGAATCGCGCACAGGGGGTAATTAAATTCAAACCTCTTAACTCTGAAACTCCAGCGAAACACACGGTGCGTCAAAAAAGACTTTACAACTTTGGAATGATACAGAAATTTATTGAGACAACTTACAGAATCGGTAGATGTGTCATTTTGTAGCAAACAACCTCAAGTTTAATATAAAAAAAGTGTTATTTTGGATCTTGGTGACTTACCATTCATCATTCGGCAACCATTCCACCGGTCATCAATTTCTCCCCACACTCGTTGCAGAAAACCGGGCGTTACTTGTGCAAGGGCTAAATATAGCAATTGGAAAGAGTAATAATGACACTCTGTGAAGAATATATCCCTGAAACGTATTACTAAACAAAGTAAAAGCAATGTGTAATCGTATGTTTTCCGAGCGAATCTGCTGCTTGAAGATCTCTCAGGCTTTCAACGAATTTTCGACAGCGTAACGTGCCTTCATCGTCACATTACGTCAGCACACGTTACCGGAAGATGATAGCTGTCGAAAATTCGTTGAACAACGATCAATTGATCAGGTCGCATGCCCGAGAAATCTTCAAGGGCCGTTACTTGCCACTACAGCTATGTGTATACTCCTGTTAATTCCTGACGCTGCCATAGTTACTGCACTGTTCGTCGGGTTGCGTTTCGGCCGGTCAGGCACTGCAGTTAGGAATAACGTGTCCCGCCTGTCCGCGGATCAACTTTAATTTAAATATTGTAAACCGAGTGCGTTGCTTGAGATGTTGGTAAAAAAAATCCTTTCGATTGATTCCTTATTGATCCGTGTAAGCTTTGTAGTACATGAGGAAAACAGTTGTTGACAAAACAAACAATAAATCTAAGTAACATCCTCAACTCGAAGTATGGTAACCCTCCCAAAAGAAGCATACTAAGCATGGTATCAGAGGTAGGACGGTCAGTTCCTTTCCTCTGTTCCTAACCTAACCCGGTAATTCTACCGGGTAAAGTGAACCTAAAGTTTAAATTGGGAATCCTAACCACAGAAATGTTCAGCAGAGGCTCACATTACACGGCAAGCTCTACCATAGGTGGAGGTCGCCTTAAGCTCGTTTCAAAATCCTCGCCGAGACAGGGATTTGAACCCAGGTCCTTCCCATCTGCAGTGAGATGCCTTACCTACTGAGCCACCAGAAAGCTACAAGAGTAAGATATATGGTATACAATCATTGCACTAGTATTCTTCTTCTCCATTTGAGATTAAACGTACAGCTCATTCAATTTCAACACGCTATAACAGCCCTCACATTCAACCGTTTTTATTAAATGTTATTTTAAGAACTGTGCATAGCAAGTTGGGAGTTTAATAATTGTGCTTTTGTATATTCTCCGTGTGATTAATCGTGAATTTGTGTAGATTGTTCTATGGAGAGAAAATACTGTTTAGTATATTCAAGGACAGTATCATGCATGAAACATTGATAAAAAGTTTGTAATCCAAGCGTTGATGTGAGCTACGATATTCTGAGGGTAATTTGCGACGGTTTGAACTGTTTTTTTGTACTTAATTTTGTGTGTAAATACTGTATTTGTAAATGTCTGTTATTTTCATTTTCGTGATGGTCGTGAATAATTCTGTATTAATTCTGATTGTTTTTGTTTGGGTTTAATTGTTAAACTATTGTTAAAATTCGAGAAAACGTCGGTCAGAACTTTTTGAACAATTCGGGATGTTTTTAAAGAGTCTATTTAACCGGGCAGAGATGGCGAACAGAGTTTCCTGTCAGTCAGAAGTTCCGGGAACTGTGAGAGTTTAATCGCTGGAATGTTTGTTGATATTTGTACTTGTAATAGAAACATTTAATCATTTTTTCTTGCATAGTTCTGTCCTTTATCATATTAAAAAGTATTTACATAATTTCTTTTCATAAAGCAAAGTCCATTTACACCGATTTACAATAAACTGCAAGAGAAATATATAAATTCATATTTAGTCAAAACCTAGCTTGCTACAAATAATTCTTAAAATACAATTCCATTTAAAGTCTAGGTTTGAGGGCTTTTACAACAGGCTGGATGGTTTATGGTTAGAAACGTTGAGCTGTCAAACCTGCCAGGTACACGTGAACGTTTCCCCCTGAAAAAGGACACCGTATGAGACGGCACGTTTTCCAGGTGATTACCGACACTGTGAGAGGGCAGTTAGTTTTTATTGCTAATCATGAATTATGGTCCAAACCCCTGCAAAGCCTCGCGGTGTTTCGTGGGCGCGGCAAGCAGGGCGTATGTGATTAGGTAATGTTAACACGTTTCGGCCTTCGCAGAGACGCGTGGCGTGCCTGATTCATGACCTGATGAACAGTAATCAAAGCCCGCCGCGCGGCGCGTTTCAATTATTCGTGCGCCTCCCTGACACGGCCCCGGGCAGCACACGTGAAGTTTTAATGCTGATCGCTCACACGCGTTAAGCGCTAATCACAGCTTGTGGCGAAAGTTACGAAACGGGCTTTACACTCCAGGCTATATGGTTCTACTTAAAGAGCTGCCGCGGAAAAATAACTGCGAGTTTGCGGCAACAAATCACGGGGCCTCGTGAGCGTGCGGCGCATTAATGAGATACATCAAACATGGATCACGTCTGAACCATGACAGACATATGCAAAGGGAATGTAACGATATGGCGACTTTATAATTATTTATTTTCACTATGACAGAAACAGTGGTAGAAAGAACATCTAACAAAGTGTATTGTTGCAATTTAAATAGTTGTAATTAACTAGCACAAATACAACTTTTGTTTTTGTTATTATTTTTTGTTTTTTTTTTTTTTTGTGTTTTCCTTAGCTACCAACCATAACAACGCCAATCTAAATAATTTGTCGCTGATGATGCCACATGAGAATTGAAACTAGACGGCATGAATTCTAATAAAAGGATAAGCTTGCTCACAGTGTCTCTAAAGATGTGACGTCACGCCAACGGCCTTAGTTTCTGGATTAACAACGGCCAGAGATTTTACTATACAGGGTGTCCTAGTATGAAAGGATAATCCTGCAACTGCAGATAGTTCACACCATGTCCTACTATACGACAACATTTTATTTTAATAAAACTCTCACCATTTTCGAGATACTTATTTTATTTTTTATTTTTTGTAACATGTGACTTTGTTCAGTTTATTCCATGCCATTTCCTACAAATTAAGACTTTTTTTTTGAACCCTCTTTTTTTTAATTTACTCAAAGATACACGAATCGTCTGAAACGTTTCTTAAAACGTTAAAAAAAAATCTTAATTTTTTATAAAAAAAATCGTTATGAGAATTTATTACTACGTGTTTAAAATACACAATGGTCTCTTTAGCAGATCGAACTACCATAAAACAATCATTTTAAAAGATGTTTGTAATAATTACACCAAGATTTTTTTTATAAGAGACCATTCCAGTCACGTGCTCTCTCCAAGTCACCTAACTGTGATTTTATATTACGAGGGATACAGAATTCTTAACAGTTTGGTGCTGACTGCAAGCGGGTGAATTCCTGAAGGAACAAGTAATCGCGAAAATCGACGATTGAATATTTTTAAAATTCCTAAAAGAGTAACGGTCCTAAAAATGACCCTTGGCGTCATATCGAAACTACATGATAAAATATGGAGCTAAGTATTTGGCTGTGGAGAAAAGAACAAATGTGATTGTTCGATGGTGTTATGTTCATGCAACAACTGAGAGATCGGAAGAAACCCGACTATTAACTGTAGGAGGGAATCGGATGTTAATAGTGGGACACTATCTTCTTTTCCAGTTTCGAAATTTGTCAATTTTTGAATACACTAAAGAGAAACAAAAGTAAAATTGAATTTTCAGAGTTTCCGTGCTATGGCAGACAGCCATCAGATAACATCGTATCTTCAAACTGATGGATAAGTTAATATTTAATTAAAAATTGTAATTCAGCTCATGCTCTGGTGAAAATTTCCATACACACTCATCTTCCCCCTTTGCTGCTCCTACATATATTTTCCCTCTCTAAATTTTAATTTTAAATTCTTTCAGCCGTTTTGGTAAATTATTCATCATTTCTCTTGGTGACTTATACCAATCCCTGACAACCGTACGGAAAATAGAGAATCTTCCTACACCCTTGTGCCTGAAATCGAATGCCATCTTGTGGTCATGGTCATCTTTTACCTTCCATGCATTAATTTCAATTTTTACACCAATATCTTTCCATGCCTCATCACCAATATACGTCTTGTACACTCCCATGACTTTCTTCGCCCTCCTGTCTTCCTTTGAAGTCCATTCCAGCTCTTTTATCTTTTCTGTTACTGATTGAGTTCTGTGATAATTTCCGTAAACAAATCTAGCAGCACCCCTTTGTACCCCCTCAACTCCAGTATTTGATACGCAAAGTGTGGGTCCCATACTACACTACCATATTGAAGCAATGGTCTGACCAAAGTTTTGTAACCCAATTCATTTACTTCTCTCGTGCATACCCTCATCACTCTCTCCAACAAGTGCAGAAGTTTGAAACCTTTTCCTACTACCTGTCTAATGTGCCCCGCCCAGTTAAGCTTGCTTAACAAATGTAATGCCAAAATATTTACATTTCAAGTCTTCAAGAAACAATTATTTCCCAATCTTATACTCATAATCAACCTTTAGTTTTTTATTTGTGTATCTAATAAGCTGACTCTTCTTTGCATTTATCTTCATCCCATGTTTAACAACCCAACTAGATATCCTGTCCAAATCACCCTGCAGCTATTTACAGTCATTTGGCGTTCTGATCCTTTTATGTAGCATTATGCCATCTACAAACAATCTAATTTTTGATAGTAAACCATCAACACACTTATTCATTAGAATAATGACTGGCAATGGTCCGAATACTTTATCCTGTGGGACACCTATTTATATGAAACTTGTTACTCTACTTTCTAATACAGTACCTAATGCTTCAGTTACCTTCAGTGCAGTGAGTTTGTACCTTATATTCGTGATGTATAGACGATCAGCCTCTTAATCCGGAAGTCACGCATCATCAATCTGCCCACCCTAAATGACAGTCGGCGTAAGAGCGTGGAGCAAGTGAGGTTGCTGTGCTCAGGTAGAAGTCACACAGTGCAAATCTTGAATTCAGAATGCAGGGAGAAGCAGAAACACAGCTATAATTACAATTTTTTGACAGAGAAAATTAAGTGGTAGCCAGATGAACAAATGTGAAGTCCGCAACTTGACCGAGCGCCGGGATGCTGCGATGCTGACGGTAATATTGCTGGTTACAGCACAGTATTGGCTGCCGGAAAAAAAGTAGGAAGGCCTACTCTTAACCGCGGCGAACTTGGCACTTGTGAAGTTGGAAGATGTCGGTTGCTTAAGTTCTCTGAAATCATAATTAAAAAAAAAACTAACACAAACAAACTTCAGCCAGCAAATATCCACCAAATAAGAAACACCCACAACACAGACAATTCAAAAAAAACCTCACAAACCACTAAAGACACTGAAAGTAAATTGGTACTCAATGACATATTACAACAAATACACACAGAATCATAAACATTAAAAAAAAAGACATAAACATTGCTCTATAAACACACAAATAATTACAAAAACAAATAAAACTCACTTAGACAGAGACAACTATCAAAAACTCAGGGATTTAACCACTGACATGTCAAAATTGAGAGGCCATATACATTAGATAGACAAGGATACAGTTTAAAATCAGATACAAAGAACGCACTTAAGTACGGCGACTACTCCACATTCGCTGAACAGTTAATAGAAACTGATGACTCACCAGCTGACATTAACACAGACATCCAAATCATCACAGTCAATAACCACAGACACAATACCCTCTTTACAAGAAAACTATCGAGTTCAAAAACCAATTAAAAAAAGCAAGGATGTATTGAATGACACACAAATCTAACAAACAAAACGCTGTTGAAACTGGTAAACATACATTAACCCTACAGAAAGGAAAGCACAATAAGATCAATAAAGAAATAAACCTGACAGATACATGCACTCACACACTAACATCAAATTGGAAATAAAATAGCAAAACATCACTCTCTTACGCAATTTCAAAACTGGCGCTGTCAGCGCACCACCACCTTGAGATTAAGAAATCAAGATGGCCACCGTAAACAAGTGAGTAGTGATATACGCAATGTTTACAGCCAGTATGCAGCAGCCAAGACAAGTGGCTTCAGCGCAAACATGCTTTGCAGAAAAAGCAGACATGTGTGATTACGAAATGGAAACCACTAATATAAATATTTAGCTGTAAATAAGCAGGAAATGTTTCAATCTGAATTATGTTAAATATCATTCAACAAGTTTGTAAACTCAATGTAAAATTTTAAATTAGATTCACCGCTGATGATGCCTCGATGAGAGGCAAAACGCGCACTGCATTAAACCATACAAAAACAGTCGCATTGACGTTATTTTGTAATTCAATTTACCGAGCAACTGCGGAAAAATGACCTGCAACAACACTGGATTAAAAACTCATTTATTTTGAACGTAACTGAAAAAAGATCTTCTTCTGTATTGAATACCTCTGATAGGAAAATGTAAAACTGTAAACAAAAAATAATAATAATGTTGATTTTCCTCTTATAGCTTAAATTTTCACATGTACACCTCGTTTGTGTTTGGTGAGCAGTTTTGCTACCCGATACAGAGCCGAAAATTAACAATATTTAATTTTTTAATTTAATTTAATTTAATTGAAATGGAGCACAGGCTCCGGTAGCAAATTCCCTACACATCCATATTTCCCCTATCTTGCACCCACCTACATTTGCCCTCTACAAATTTATCTTTAAATTCTTTCAAAGTTTTCGGTAAGTTATTCATCATTTGTCTTGGTAACTCATTCCAATCCCTGACACCCTTACCTAAAAAAGAGAATCTTCCCACACCCTTGTGCCTGAAAAATTAGAAATGTTATATAACATAACAGTATCGTTGCTCATCATAGCACTGCTACCAGTATTCCGCGCTACATTATAGATAACTGTCTTTGAGATTTTACTGATGTTTCACTGAAAATGTTATGGTGTCATAAACTGATATTCTCAATGCGTAGCCTACTGCGCTGTCTCGACAAAATTAGTAACTGGTTATGGCACAGGCTGTAATAAACATATTTTCATTTGCACACCTCGTTTGTGTTTGATGATCTATTTTACTAATCCGTTCACAGATGAAAAATTTAACAGCCTTACAATTAAATGTATTACATAACAGTGTGGCATAGGACTACTGCAAGTATTCCACGCTGTATTACTGTCAGTTATCTTTGAGTTTTTACCTATGTTTGACTGAAAACGTAATAGTATCACAAAATGATACTTTAAATCCATACGCTACAGTCTTGGCAAATATAATAACAGGTTTGGCAGAAACCAATAAAAAAACGAGTGTTTAGTGTCGTTCTAGGAATAAAAGTATTTGAGTTTGATGATTTTTTACAATGTTCACCATAAGAAGTAAACTACGTTCACGCAATATAAGGAAACTGGTTGGTCCTTCTTTTTTTTGAATTTACTTTAGCCTTGCGCTAATTTAGCCAGTTATATAATACTGGTACTGCTTGCTACTCCTTTATGTAAAGGTATAGGGTTTATATTTGACCTTTAGTTCTTTTCACATACTTGCATATTAATTTGGAGATTTTTTTTCGGAAGAGGAAAGGGAATGTATGAGGGATTGAATCTCTATCATATGCAGTCCATCTTATAATAGTTCTTGTCTTTCAGATTGGTATTTGTGATACTCCAACATGAGATGGTCTACATCTTCCGTCTATTCACAGGACACTTGTACACATTAGGGTGTCAGATTTCCGCATTATGAATGTTTTATCACTAAGCCAGGCAAGTCCGGCTCTCAACACTGATTATGCATGAAATCTCCTTTCTGCTGAGGTCCATGCGGTTGTACCAATGATCATCACTGATGTCATTCGTTAATGCCCGATACCATCTGTCCACCTGTCTGTGCTCCCGACACATTCAGTCCGTTCTGTGTTAGTCCAGTCTTCAATTAAGTCCTTACAATCAGTAAACGCCATTGCAGATTAATTTTTATCCCACTGGGTTCACAGTTCCTCAATTCCTTAGCGACTTAATATGTTAGGTATTTCTTGGATTTTCCTTTT
>JARYHS010011408.1:12150389-12197152 GCA_031002005.1 Vandiemenella viatica | reverse complement strand
GAGTCTAGCACTGGTGGAGGTTTAAAGTGTGCCTAGGAAACATGAAGTCCTCCACATCAGCTCGCTGATGGGGTTGGTGGGTAAACCCTCTTTGTCTCTCACAACAGTTGAGCTTCCAGAGCTACATGGTTTCCACACAGGTGGTTTGGCAGTCTCTTGGACCGACACCCCTTTCCTCTTCTTCGCCGTCTTCTTGTATTTGATGGCAAGATTTCTCACTACCTGTTTGATCAAGACTCTGGTGCTGGTGGTCGGGCCGTGTGCAGTACGGCTTCATGCTGCCAGTTCACTTCTTGGGTGTTTTGAAGTCTCTGCAGCAAGAGGCAAGGTGCGCCTCTTAGCTGCGCGTGGTTCGTCATGTCACTGTCAAGGCTGGGGTGACAGCATGTTACTGATGAGGGATGTGTCCATCCCCATGCCCAGGTTCTGGCAGGTCGATTCCGCCTCGGTGTCTTCTGGTGAAGGCGACCACAGAGAGTCGCTGTAGGTGACGGACGCCGGAGAGCGGGAAGTGCCTTTCGATTAGAAATCTTCTGAGGCAGGTGCAGCCTAAAGGGAGCTTTGCTCTGGTCCTTTGTTGTCACCGTTAGGTTTCCAGGACCAGAGATAACCCTAACACTCGCTCCAGGGGATTCCAGTCCCGCGGGAGTGGGCCGTGTGGCGGTAAGTCCCTGTCAACCTCGAGAAGGGAGGGCCAAGCCAAACAACAAAGAAGAAGAGGCAGGCTAAGTACCTCACTCTATTCTTCGCTGAATGTATCATGCTCACAGATGGCATTTGAATTAGATATTGTTCTATGGTGTTCGTCAGTGTTGTGTAGGTACAATGTTTCAGTCGGTTTGAGACCCAACTGTATATTTATTGTTCTGAATTGAAGACCTATTAATTTTGCAATGGATAATACGGGCTATTTTTAGCAAAAAACGAAGATTTTAAGAGGAAATTGACCACGAAGGACCTCATTCCTCAAAACAGATGGAAGCAATAAATAACAATTGCCACTCCTAATCCTATGGAAAACAGGTTTGGTGAAACGGTAATTTTAGTATTCCTTCTGATATTGCACAAATCGGAGAACCGATAAAGCAAGTTATTTTAGATGTATATCTAAAACAAAAGAACAGGAACCTTTGCAGCGGACTGGTTCAAGTGATATAAGTGGTTTGTAGTATTCAACCGAGAAAGATGCTGCTTTTTACTATTCTTGCCAGCAATTTTTACCTCATGGAAGCAAACAGACTTTGTATACTTGCACAGGATTCAGAAACTGGAAAACTGCCACTGATTAAAAAACTGCTTTTCCAAAACACGAAAAATACATTTCTAATACACAAGCCATGGTGATGTGGCAGGACAAATTACATGGAATATCTACTTATACAAGTAGCAGTGTTGAAAACATTGATAATAGAAAAGCATTACAAAAAAAATGGGTCTTGTGTGAAGTCTATTATTGAAGTAATAAAATTTCTAGTAGTCAATGAATTGGGTTGGAAATCATATTTTGGAGGAAAAAAAAAAAAACTAGGATTATTTCGGAATTTGTTTGAATACACCTGCGTGAAACATCTAAATTTGAAGGAGACTTCCCAGTCATATACCACAAAATGCAACATATTATTCACCTGAAATTCATATTCAAATAATTCAAGCAGTGCGAAGTTCCATTGTTAAAGATATTGAGGAATATGACCGTGAACTGGTTTACTCTAATATAAGATGGGACGAGAATTAAAATAACCGCGAAAATATTGAACAGCATTACGTTATATTACGGATAGATACGTCAATGAGTCGTTGCTGACAGTTACAAACTACTGAAAAGCTTGAAGCAGCCACTTTTCACGGAATTAACATCAAATACACTTAAGAAAAATAACATTGAACTCTCCAGTATGCTATGATGGCGCAAGTGCAATGTATGGGAAAGTTTCTGGAGTTGCGACCAGAACAGAAAATAAATTTGGCCGAAAAATTCCTTATGTCCACTGCTAAAACCATCGCTTGCATTTTATAGCTATCAGGACTTTCTCAGAAATGACATCATTCATCTGTTTTTTGATCAATACATCATGTTTCTTGAATTCTTTCATCATGGCAAAATAGCTGCCTTGTATGGTGGAAAAAAGGATTGTCTGGCTCCTCTAACAGCATTGGTCCAGACACTTGGTGGTTAAAAAAGTTGTAAATGATACTTATTCATTGTTTTTTATGACTTTAGATGAAATTAAAAATGATAGATTTAACGGTGACGATGTAGCTAAGAGTGTCGGTATTGTAAGTCATACTCAATTTGAAATTTCGAATGGCCATGGTTGTGTAAAAAAAAGAAAATCTTATCCATGTTTCAGCCTCCAGACGCAGCTTTACAAGCCCAAAGTGCAGTATTGAAAGATGCCATAACAATCGTAAAGTGCATCCAAAATAAAAATAAAAAAAACAAACAAACAAAAAACAGTCAGATGAAATGTATCATCAACTTTTGGAAGAAGCTAAGTCTAAGACAAGCGGCAATTCCGAAAATAGGACCCAGATCTAGAAGGGGCTCAAGAGGCCAAGTCAAAAAATCAAATTGTATGGATGTTTACTAGATGATGGCCCTTCCTGTCCCTCCGCGAGACAAAATATAGACGACCAGGATGCTCAAGCCATTTAAATTTGATTATTTTGAAACACTGGACATATTAATTACTGAGTTATAAAGAAGATTTTTAGACAACGACTATCTACTAAACTCATTAGCGAGCCTCAATGACTTAGATGTAGACAAAATGGTAACGTTGAAAAATTTAGGCAACTGGTGAGAAAATTAAAGAAAAGTATGTAGCTGCTTGTAAAATATTAGTGTTATTTATTTATATCCAATTCACAATTTCAAGTTTGAATATATTTTTATGCCGCATTGTGTTAAAACGTTTGGTCCATGTTAATTGTTAAACACCTTACCCCAAAATCAATCGACACTGCTTGTAACAAAAGAACTGGCTAATTTCTCATACAGAAAATTTCGTTGGCAACTCAATTTGGAATTCAACCAGCATTCTTGATACCTTGCCATAGGGGCACTATCTTTTTATGATTTTTAGTTTTTTAAGTAGTTTGTATATAGTAGTCATATATTTAAGTTATTTTAATCTTTTCTTTTTTAACGTAACCTATAAGTTTCTATGTAGTAAATAAATTAGATTTTTCGGTTTCAACTGATTTTTCAGGTCTAACAGCTAGAGTCGTTCAAAGATACATATGAATTTTTTGCATCTGTGGCGACCATAGGATGTAGTATTACTGCGTGCGAATCTACGTTTTCAACTTTTACTGCAATCGACAGGCCTCAGAGGCTGTCAATGGGTCATGAAAGAATGGCAGATGTGGTATTTCTGGCCTTTGAAAAGAAAAAAAGAAAATCAATTGATCTGAATGAGATCCTTTGCATTTTTAACTATATGGCCAATCAAAGAATTCAGCTGTTTTAAGGAAGGGATTTTTATTATTATATTGAATATAATATGTTTGTGGAAATAATATAAACTTGAATAAATGAATGTTTTGCTCTTATCTATTACCCCTCCCGTCAATTAAGTACTACCTCACTCACTCACAATCACAAGTACGAAAAAAATTTATTCATCAGATAAGGTGAAGTAAAATTTTAACTTCCGCCCTACCTGTAACTGTCACTGCCCTACCTTAAATTCAACTCTAGCTACGGCCCAGTGTAGGTCACGAGAGATATATTGAATCGCGAAATAGGCTGGAATGGAGGATTGCATCAAACCAGTGAAATACTGATGGAAGTAAAAATTTAACTGTTAGCAAATAACGCCAATGCAATCAGTTTTGTGTTGTTGTTGTAAGTTTTTGTTGTTGATTGTGTTTTTTGTTATTGTTGTTGTTGTGTTTTTTATTATTATTATTATTATCGTGAGCGTTTTGCCTCTCATTGAGGCATCATCAGCTATGAAACTTACACTTAGTTTGCCACTTATTAAATAATGTGTGAGGTAATCAAACAATTCTTAACATTTTCTGGTTGTTTAGCACTTACTATTTACACTATCTGATAAAAAGTATTCTGACACCTGTTTGACTGTACTTAGACTTTATTCGTGTCACGTTCCTTGTTACTGGACATTAATATCTTGTTTCAAAATTTTATGTCCGGTTCTGGGTTCAACTCCCGCCGGAAGCAGAAATTGTTTGAGTGTTTCATCATATGAGCACCGCCAGGACATTCCGAGCCCTGGATTCCACGTTAAACTGTAGGTCCTAGAGGAAAGGAACTGGCTGCCCTACCTCTGACACAATGGCCCAGTATGTCTCCTTCGAGAGGATCAAACCAAACTTCAGATTGTTATCTAAATATTATGGGGTGCGTCCAGTCTTTGCCGTCATGACGCCTTTAACTCTGCTGAGGAAACTGTCAGTCAGGTGCTACTATCTCTAACGAGGAATGGCAGACCATTCGTTTACAGACGTTGAAACCTGAGAGGGTAGAGACATTGGTCGATGGGGTCTGGAGGAAATTCGACGTTCTAACTCATCTAAAAGGTGTTCCATTGGGTTAAAGTCAGGACCTTTGGCAATCAAGCGCATTTAAGAAATGTTGTTGTTCACAAAGAATTCCCTCACAGATACAGCTTTATGATAAAGTGTATTCTCACACTGATACAAACAATCATCGTCTCCTAACTAGTCCTGTAGCACAAGTAGTAATCAACGGATTAAAACGTTCTGTGTTTAGAGTTTTCTGACGTGCAACTAGAGGACCACACCCTAACCACGAAAAATACCCTCTGTACTTCACTGTTGGCAGTACACATGATGGCAGGTAATGTTCTCCAGGCATTCGCCAAATCCAAACTCCTAGATGGGATGGCCACAAAGTATAGAGTGATTCATCACTCCGAATCACACGTTTCTACTCATCCACCGTCCACTGGCGTCGCCCTCTACACCGCCTCAAGCGTCGCTTAGCACTGAACACAGAAATTTTTGGATTATGAGCAGCCGCTCGACGTTTTACCCTAAAGCAGCGGATCCCAATTTTTTTTGGCCACGGAACTCTAAATGGTAATACATTTTTTGGCGGATTCCCATTTTTATAAGCGTACGCTGAAAAACTAGCCTCGCATCGGTAAGTCGTCACTAACGGAAGCAGAACCATGATTCCTTTCTCGCGGCGCGGTTATGACTCATTATAACGAACGTTTTATTTAATTCTTGGACGGAACACGGAACCCTTGTGACCCTTCTACGGAACCCCATGGTTCCGCGGACCACCATTTGGAAACCACAGCCCTAAAGTATTTAGGCCAAACTAGATTGTACTGGGCTAAGCTGGTATATCCTGACGCGCGTAGGATAAACCGGTTTGGACTAAGACAAACTATATCGTATATTGGCCATCCTTCCGCAGTTACTTATTACACAATTGTAAATAAAAACACCGTCTATTACCAACTGGTTTTATTGATGTATTGATGGATGAGACCATAAGTCATCCACAGTCACTGACGATGCCCCATTCCACAAGGGCGAAACGCGTCTGAGCTTACATCAATAAAACCAGTTGCTAATAGACGGTGTTTTTATTTACAATTGTGTAAGACAAACTAGTTTGGCCTGATATAGGGTTGGCCGGTAACATAAACACTAAATTTGTTTGTGTTTTGAAGATTGGTTAATGAACGTTTTATGAGCGCCTTTTTATAGATACAGTCTAATAGGATCGCTATATGCGCTAATAACCAGTGGTACGTTTGGTTAATACTATAGATAGAGGTGAAAAATTAGGCCCACACAAATTAGTGGTCTGCAGAATAATTTTTACATTTTACAGGTCCTCGAGTTGAAAAAGGTTGATAGACTCTTATCTAGACCAGAGGTGAAAGAGGTTCCGCTTGGGTCGTTACAATGTGTCCCAAATGTTGATAGTATAAACACAGTTTATAAATTAGGAGTATATAGGTTAGTGCTCCATAAAATAATCTAACATTTTACTGCTCCTATGGCTGTAAGATGTTGAGAGAATGCTGACGTACAGAGAACGTCGCGCAACAGAGAGAAAAATACTCTGCAGGGAACGATATGAATGAACCAAAAAACTAAAAACGGTTGCAAACGGCGTTGGAAGCCGCCCGTTTGACAATATTTTTCCAATATGTCTGAATGGGCCTAAATGCGACGCCATCTCCAGCGATTACCGCAGCCTTCTTTGAGCACCGTGTGGGGCGGTAATAAGCCGGGGGCGCGGCAATATCAGTCCCCCTGGCGGCGGGCTCTTTAATTAGCACAGGCGCTGCAAAGCACCATAATTAACGCAACCCGCGCGCCACACTGCCAGCCGGTTCTTTCCGCCGCGGGTCGCCATGGCAACACTGTAGCGTCCCGCTCGCTAATTAGCACGGCCATTAGCAGGCGGCAGCACCGTCGCACCCGGGTCACACCGCCCCTAATTGCCGCTCCATCGCGCCCCGCACTGCACCGAAAGCCAAACCGTGTGTGGGGTAAGCATGTGAGAAGCATCGATTAGGAACGGGACACGAATTTGCTATCTAAATATTATCAGCCCGATAATAGACCACTCACCTGCACCAGCCATTCTCAACCTGCATCCACAGAACACTTGTGATCCACAGAGATGGTGCAAATGGTCCGAAGGGAGGATACTGAAAACTAATATCTGAGTGAATAAAAGGTATAATATAACAAACAATGAAAAAGTAGAAACGTTCACTTTTAATAGCAAACATCCAGTATCATAGTAGTGTTTCTGTAGGCATGCGAAAGATGCTTTTAGATCTAATATATTAAAATGTTAAAACACAAACACAGTATCTCCGAAATTATTATATCATACATACAGGTAACAAATTAGGCCAACGTAACTTTGATAGGTTTATCCTCGGGTTGAAAAAGATTGAGAAACCATGATTTACCAACACTAATTTTACGAAGGCGAAAGTTAATCTGTTAGTTTCATAATTTTTCGCGACTAAACGGCTATACCGGTCTTGACGAAATTTGACAAGCAAATTGTTATATAAAATTTCACACATTTCGCAGGCGTCATTATTGAAAATTGCACTTACTTGTTTCTTTTCGGGGTTTGCGCTGCGTTTTTTGCTAACGCCAACGTTTTGGCCCCAATCTGGAGCCTTCGTCAGACGGCGAGATAGACAGAAGCCCTGACGAAGGTTCCAGGTTGGGGCTGAAACGTTGGCGTTATCAGCAAAAAACGCAACGCAAACCCCGAAAAGAAACGAGTAAGTGCAATTTTCAAGCAAATATGTTGCATGATTATGAAGGACCTAGAATATTTTTCGAGATTATTAACATATTATGTCATATAATTTTAAAAACTAACCGAATGGTGACAGACAGACCGATAGCCTGTGCAAGTCTCTGATATGCTATATTGGTTGCTCAGGCTTTGTTTCTCTCGCAGTCGTGATGTGTATGATCTGCTAAAAAAAATTCACGTACGGACACAACTTGTTGTCCTCACAGCGTGAGATAATTTTAAGCCTGTAAGGGGACCAAATAAATCCCCTTACTATTCAGTAATAACGGAGTAAATGTAGCTGGCATCTAAGCTGTACAGCCGGCTACGTAACACTACCCGTTATGCGCCGTATCAGCAAGACAGCACTTGCCGCAGTAAGCCGCAAGCAGTCTTCGCTTAGAACTCAGTGCAGTAACATACGATGTGAACGCGTGCTACCAACTTTGTGTCCCATTTCGGCAACTGGAGTCTCAATTCAAGATAGCGGGGGCACAGCTAACATATTGCGTGGTATAGGAGTTAGTTTGTGTTTGTGAAACTGTCAGTGTATTATTAACTGCAATAAACCGGAACTTATTTTGTAACTTCTGTTTCTTTACGCAAAACCTTTCTAATCCGTATCAGGCTAACATCACTCAAGCCAAAGAATTTACGCAGCCTTTCAATTAAAATTATAACATCCTTAGTAGACTATAGTTGTTCTAGCAGCTATCGTCCTCGCAGTTTGGCAACACTGCGTCATCAACAATCGCCTGGTGTCAGACAGAAGACCGTCACTCTGACGGGAAGAAACATCAAGAAGCAGATACTATCGGATAGGTTAGTGATCGCACATCCGATAGACATTCGATCAATATCCAGTCGGTCACCCAAAACAGAACTTTTGCGGGACTCAAACCCTACCCACAACCACAAACAGAGTACCATCACAAACCAAAATTAAAAATCTTCCTGAGGAACCCTCCCATTAGTTTGCTGCTATCTTTAAACACGTTGAGAATCGGTTCTCTTCATGAGACAAGTTCAATGGTGGAGTGGAACAGTGATGGCTTCCCCGTCGTATTATCCCAACTCCGTGCTTTTTGTGACATCTTTTACAGACTTACAGCTTTCTATATCCAACACTAGCAACACAATTACAAGTTGACGCGTACGAAGTAGTGGTTAACAGCTAGTATTATCTACAGTATAAGCGAGCTGAGTCTATTACTCCCTTTCTCCAAGCGTCACGCCAAAAGTACCTAGAAAACTTTCAGAGGGGAAAACTTATTGTGTACCTTAGAAATCTTGTTTATATCTTATCACTCTTGGCGACCGTGAAACGAAGTAAGAAATGATAATTTATTGGTTTAGAGTACAGAATGCTGCCAAAGATGACACTACACCTCAGGGTGATACTCCTTTACAAGATACTCACAAAAATTCAGGTCACAAAAAAAAAAAAAAAAAAAAAAAAAACCACCATCGACTCTGATAATATTGTTTTGGTGTAAATTAATCTGAAAGGGGTGACAGAAAGGAAGAAACATCTGTGATGACCGGACACCGAATACACACAATAACTAGTGGAACATGTCGCTTTTAATGCCAACAGAAAATAGAGAAGGAATAAGGAAATAGATCTATCGGGAGTGCTGCCGTAAGCCAGACTCCAGACTTGG
Source organism: Vandiemenella viatica (assembly GCA_031002005.1). Taxonomy (NCBI): domain Eukaryota; kingdom Metazoa; phylum Arthropoda; class Insecta; order Orthoptera; family Morabidae; genus Vandiemenella; species Vandiemenella viatica. The sequence goes on along the minus strand of JARYHS010011408.1, from coordinate 12,188,206 downwards.
TAACCCAAGAAGAAGACTGTTATTGCTAAAAAATCTACTCGGTCGGTGACATGTTGCCTCAGCAACAACTTCGCCCCGCCATTTCACCTGAAGAATGTGGCGAATATAGCTGACGAAACGTTGTGCATTGCAGAATTTATCCGACAGAACACGCCGGGAAATACTCAGTTTCTCAAAACTGTTATTAAATACTGCAAACTGTTGATCATAATAATCCGCATCACGTTCTCCCTCGTTCTTTCTTACTCTCTCTGCCTGTGTGGTGTTTGTCTCTCCAGTGAGAACACCTGTGATCTGTTTCCAGCCCTGTGAACCCGTCTTTTCCCTGGAGGTCAATGTCGCCGGGGTCACCGCGAGTCGGATCGCAGGCACTCTCGGCCCTGCTGGCTTTTTATTGGCTGCCGGGAGTGCGCTGATCAAAGGACGACCTGCCGTGGCGCCCCACGACAAGTAGACAGCTCGTCGCATGATTGAGCAGTGCCCTGCCAACAGCATGAAGACGGATGCCTCTCATCCACTTACTTTAGACAACTAACTCGGCGAAGACTCCATTATTAAACCTGTCACTGCCATCATAAATATACTTTTTTTTATTTAAACCGATCCAAAATATATCTATATTTAAGTTTTAAACCGAATGTGGTGGGTGAACGGTTAACGCTCTGGCCTCATCTGGGAGGATGTGGATTTTACGTAGTTTCCCCAAATCACCCCATGCAAATACCAGGATGGTTCCTTCAAAAGTACATATGCGAAGTCCTTCCCTTTCCTTGCCCCACGCTAATGACCCTGATGTCGACGCGCCCTAAAGCCACACAATTCCTTGCCCCCACTCCTTTCCCACCTCACATAACCTCGACGTCAAAGAGTCATAAAACTAAAAGCAAAAGGAAATTAATTATAAAAAAATCATTCTTTTTTATTTGACTTTGACTGGTTGTTACAGAGATTATACTTTCTCAGAAACATCGTTAGTCAAATGCCCGCCCCCTAAAGATACACACAAACACTATGCATTCCCCATCTTTCTCACTTCATTCATCTTTGGCTCTACGTTTGGATGGGTACACATTAAATCCGCTTGTCATAAGTCTCACCTGTTACATGATTAAGGATATTTACCAAAAAATGTAAAATTAGTTCGTGTTTTTGGTGTTCGTCCTTACCCTCCTGCGTTCATCTGTGGTGTTTTTATGATTCGCTCACCGATTTTCTATATGGCTCTCATATGTCTTCTTTCTTCACTCCACTTGGTTACATGTCTCGTGGTCTCATTGGAACTTTATTCCCTGGATACATAGCAGTCTCATGAAGATTTATACACATGCAAGTTAGAATACATATCCGTTAGCACAATACATAAGATCATTCCATTTAATGCTATGGAGTTTCTGCACTGCTGTAGTTCTGGAACCGAGTTGCGTTTGTCTTAGGGTATGGATGTGCTTTTGCACTGTCAGAAAGTAAATAGTCCAGCTCATAATGTGCGGTATTTCTTAGCGCTCTCCGGGGAATGGAGTAATAAATGATAATCGGTTCGTACCGAGAACAGAAGAGCGCCACAGATCAAACTGCATTCCAGATGAACACTCCTCTAAGACATACTCGCGCCACACTATGCATTCAGCTAATATTGTTTGTTTGACTATGTAACTTTGGTTATTTATTTCTTCAGTTTTCAGAAAAAGAATGTTAATCAACCCTTTACGAAATTGTTACCTACCAAATTACATATCCTGCTAAGGACAACGTCTTCTCCCATTTTGATCCTATTATACACTCGCACCGTTATTACATCTGCAACAACCTTTGTAACCCATTAAACAAGGTCTTTGTTAAAATAATGAACAGCAATGGTTCCAATATGATATCCTGTGGCATCCCTGTTTTCACTGTCACTGTAGCGAGGTACGAAAAGGAACGTTTCTAATTTTCGTATTGAATTATTTGGGTATAATTTTTTAACGCATCCACCAATGATCTTTACGAATTTTAATTTTAAATGTGTTTGGTAGATTACACATCACTTTCCTCGGGAATTTATTCCAATCCCTGACGCACTTACTATAAAAGCGAATTTTCCAACTTCTTAATGACTGAAATCCAGTTCCAGCTTGTGATCACAGTCATCTTTTCCCAATTCGTAATATTTCCACTGATTTCCATCCTTGCCTCATCACGTGTATTGTTGACACGCTGTGGTTGTTAGACACCTTTCCCCATAGTCCGAGATCCGGCAACATGAGTTAACCGTCCATCTGTTTTTTGATTGAAATACAATTTATATGTAAAATTATTAATAGCAGAATAAGGATAGGCCGAGTTGCCTAACGGAGGAGGGTGAAAAGGGTCATGGGAGTGTACAAGGCGTATATTGGCGATGAGGCATGAAAAGGTATTGGTATAGGTATAAAAAGTAGTGCATGGAAGGGAAAAGATGACCATGACCACAAGCTGGCACTCAATTTCAGGCACAAGGGTGCAAGGAAGATTCTCTTTTTTAGGTAAGGGTATCACGGATTGCAATAAGTTGCCAAGGAAAATTATGAATAATTTATCAAATACGTTGAAAGAATTTAAAGTTAAAATGTAGGTGTGTTCAGGAAAGGAGGAAGATGGGTGTGTAGGGAAATTACCACCGTAGCATGCGCTCCATTGCAATTTAATTAAATATTATTAAATATTAATATGGCCGCAAGTATTTTTAACTAAATTAAAAATTTTTTTTTTAAATAAATCGTTCATAAGTTTTTTTAAATAAATTATAATTCATTTCAAACAGATACATGTAAAGAACTTACAGTTTGGGCTCCCTGCGTAAATCTGACCGCAAGTAGGGATTGCTATTTAAGAGTGTGAGAGAGTTTAGCAGCTGACAACCGCTAGTTGCAGTCAATTTTACATAGGCAATCGAAACTTTAAGTCTTCACATGTCTCTCTTTGAAATGAATTAAATTTGATTTAAAAATCAAGTGAACGAAATTTCTTTTAAAAAAATAATTTTACAGCCATATTTTGACAGGTAACCCGGAAGGACCGTTTTATGATATTAATAATTAAACACAAAAATCGTATTTCAATAAAAAAAATAGATGAACGTAAAACTCATGCAGCCTACGAGTGCTGTTTTTCCCTGTTGGCGAGTTCGTTCGCGAGTCACGTGATGTCATGGTTGCTGGCGAGTTTGCCGCAGCTCATCGGCCGCCATGACAGTCGTAACGGATATGGCGGCTCGGCAGTAACAATCTGAAACGTCAGCCGTAAGCGCCGCTGCGTACCGTAAATATAATTAGCGCGACACGCGTTTCCGCAATTTGCAGTTAATTTCGCCGCGAACTTCATTTTTTCCGCTTTACCTGTTCTCGACAATGACGGTTCCTATATGTTTACACTCTGGCAGGCTTTACAGATAATTAATGCGCGGCCTAATGAGCATTTTCGCTCACTCGTGAGGGGGCATTTGTAAGCTGACAATTCCAAAAGTGCGGGTTACATTTACAGCAGCGCGCAGCGACGAAACTTATTGGCTGCAAAATTAAGTGAATAGCGACACTGTGTAATTCATTTCAATGCACACATCGTATAATTATTAATTGAGATTGCAATTTCTCTACCAACCCAATTCTGCGTTACACTAATCTATACTATAAAAGTTGTGTTTGAATACAATATTACTTTCAGAAAACGTAAACCCAATTTACAACTCTCGTCATAGAGACATCTAAACCGCAAAATTGGGAATTTTTGTCTGTCTGTGCGTCCGCTCATGACTCCAAAACTGTGTAACATTATCACTTACCATCAAACATTTTTATTACCTACTAATTTATTATTATTAATACTGAATTACATAGAGTTTGTTAATCATAAGTATCCTCAATAACTGTATTAATGTTGATTTGTTAAGATGGCCACATATACGATCGCTCCATTTGGATGTCATACGTATGGATGACATCCAAAAACGTAGCACATACACCATCATTCCATTACTCCAGTCACCCACGACAGTGGAAAAAAATAAAAAACAACAATAGGTTTTCGATTTGCTATATAGCAATCTAGTTATGCCAAGTACTAAATAAAATGAGCCCGAATTAATTTTAAAGGATATTCAAACTATCGAATACTGAATACAAATGCTGAGAATTAAATAAACGTCCAAAAATTGCGAAATTATGAAATATAAGCTCTGTGATATTACGAAAACTTTTAAAAAGACTACAAAATGATTATAAAACAGATTCATTAAATTTAAGTAGTTTAGCAGGGCAGAAAGAGTGACACGTACGTCACATGTAAAACGACATATGTAAACAAATAGGCTCCTTTAAAATAAATCTTATCATGTTATGATCTTTTTAAAAAGAAGACCGTAAAGAATTATCTTCTTCTTTTTAACACGGTTTCTCTGTTGGGGTTTATGTCTTCGTTTTTAAATAATATTAACAATTGATCTGTTGCCACATTTATTTATATTTTGTCATGGTTTCAGGATTAGAGATCTGCCACAAGCATGGTGAGTATTTATACTTTTGAATAGTCTCCAGCATAACGTCTTATTGAGACGACATTAGTATTTTTTATTTTTTAAAAGTAAAAAAGTAAATAATATCGTTCTAATTGTTACTTAATAATATTAAAAAATTTATTTAACTAGTAGCATAACAAATATTTCTATAACGGACTCAAAACAAAAAAGAAATGGTACAATGTTACATAGTCCACTCAAGGCACCGATGTTGCCTGCTCGGTGGTCGGTGACAGAATGAGAAGAGTTTGGACCGCGGTTTCGCCATACACGAGGCGACTGGAGTGATGGCTTGGTGTCGCTCCATGTGGTTTTCCCCACTCAACGTCAGTTGGCTTGATGGCATGATGGACGAAACTGATGGATATTGGACTGACCGCATATCCAAATAATCCTGTCAGTTCACATCAATTTCCCGACAGACGACACGGTGATGGAGTGGCGTCGCTCCATTTGGACGGATGGAGCGATCGTGTATGACCACCTTCATCCTGCTGGGTTTCCACAGTCTGTTGTTTGTTTAGTAACCCGGGTAGCATAGTGTTGTTATATTTAAGCACAATCTTTGAGGCTGGCCAGCGTAGCTGTGCAGGTAGCGATTATTGACTGACCACCTGCACTGTAGCGTGGCAGGGTGTGTGCCGCTTGGAGAAGGTTGTATACCGCGAGCTAATGCTGTCTGTACACAAGCTGAAATAGATTGTGAAATGTAGAGGAAACTTGTTTCAATCTAACATAAGTGTCTTAAAAGTTGGGTAAACCAACGGTACCAGCTAAATTAATTATTTCATGAGAACAGTGAGTTTTTCATTTGCAGACTTCGTCAAAATACCTCTTAATTTTTTTTAATTTTATCCCAGCTGAAGGTTTGCATGTGTTGAGAGAGGAGAGTTTGGGCCGTTCTCGTCTATGTAATACACTGTAATCCACTGGTGGAGTAGTTAGATAATACTTGGCTGACCATTTCCAAGTTAATTGGTAGGTCGCAACTGACATTGCTTTCATCAAGTTGGCAACATTTAGACAAATGTGCTACCGAGCGTGGTGGGTGAGTGGTTAACGTTCTGGCCTTGCGTTCGGGTGGACGCGGGTTCGAATTCCCTTCCGGGCATCCAGATTTTGGTTTTTCATGGTTTCCCCAAATCACCCCAGGTGAATGCCGGGATGCTTTCTTCAAAAGGCCATGGGCGAGTTCCTTCCCGTTCCTTGTCCCGCCTCTAACGACCTCGACGTCGACTAGGCGTAAAGCCATAAGTAAAAAAACGGCCTACGGGTTTTTTTTATTTCAATTTTTATTATTCCTGCATATGGTTTTACGCCTTATAATACTTTGCTTTTCTTTTCATATGGCATCTCGTCTGTCACGGAACGCCACATATAATACAATTCACAGTTTATAAAAACGTACGTCTGCCGTGTATACCACTTTCATCTCTTTTCCAAAGATCATCTTCCTGTACCGTTTATCGTCCAGAGATTTTCATGTGCCTTGTTCATCTGGTAATTGGATTTCTTTCACATAATACTCACGAAGTAATAATAACACGATATAAAGCACTTTTAACAACATACACATATAATCAGCTTAACATTAATCAGATACAAAATAGTGAACTGAAAATACCACTGTCAATAACCAATTACCACAGAAATAACATAAAAAAAGAAACATTAATTACTAAACCTAAGAGGCTGTGTATCCTTAGAGTCTCAACGACGTCGAGGCAATACAGACGGAAGTGGAATTTGGCGATTAGGTCTTCAACGAGCCATCATGGCATTTATGTGGAGTGATTTCCGGAAACCACGGAAAACCTTCACCTTGATGGTCAGACGGGGATTCAAACCCAAATGCGAAGCCAGAGCGGTAACGCTCTGGAGTCGCATTGGGGAGGACGTGGGTTCGAATCTCCCTACGCCTTCCATATTTGGGTTTTCCTTGGTTTCCACAAAACAATCTAGGCGAAAGCCGGGATAATTCATTTAAAAACGCCATGGCTGAATTGTTACCCAATCCTTGCCCCCAGACCTTCACGCCTCTAAAGACCTCAACTTCAACGAGTCGTTAAACAACAAGCACAAAAAAAAAAAAAAAAAATTAAATGCGAGGCCAGAGCGTTACCACTACTCAACCACGCTCGATGTCCCTAGCTGGAACATGCTTTGGTGAAGGTTATGGTTGAACGATGCATCGGACCAAACATATCAATATTAGTATCGATATTTTTACATGCTTGATACGATAATGTCGATATGATGCTCTGTAATAACGAAAGCTGCAAACGATGCATCGGACCAAACATATCGATATTAGTATCGATATTTTTACATGCTTGATACGATAATGTCGAAATGATGCTCTGAAATATCGAAAGCTACTAACCTCTTAGCACTAAATAAAAGTATGGGTGGCAAAGACCAAACTTTTTTAACGCTGATTTAGCTCGATAAAAAGAAATCGATAACGTCCTTTCCTGCTAAGTGGTTTCACTCCGTTGCGTGTGCGTTATTCGTTCCCCATTCATTTACGTTCACCGTTTTATTATTTAATCTGCCGCGTTACTGTCGCGTCCGTTGGTTCTTGTTTCTCTCTGGGACGTATTAAAATGTTCCAAACGGGCTAAAAATATAACCACATAACTGATTCAATTGCCTATTTTATCAATTTTGGTAATAGACCTATTTAGGCAGTTGAAGGCACAGATTTTAAATGCTTAGTGAAACGCTTGGCACCTTTATACAAAGTCCCTTCCAGTTGAAATATCAAAACAAAGGATTGAAAGTTTCAAAAGTTGTGGAGCATAAGCTCAAAAGTGTGAAGCGTTTTTCTATTTTAACGTCTAGTCTAGGCTAACAATGGATGAGATTACGGTACATTTTTTACCAAAAAAAAAAAACCATCATGATTGGGATAGTAGTTGGATTAAGATATGTTCAATATTGCAATTAATCATTTACTCAAAGTAGACTCGCCGGTGCCTTCTGAACGTCTTTTCTCACAGGCAGGAACCACTGTCACTCAAACTAGGAATGGACTTCACGGGAAAAGGTAAAGCAAACCACTGTTTTCAGGATCCGTTGACGCTTAATATTGGCGGACATCATTTTTTTTCAATAAACTACCTCAAATTTATTACTCAATTTACTTAATTCTAATTTTTAATGTAATATATACAAACATAACAAAATATCGATATTATCGACTTGATACGGCCGATGTTAACGATTATCGATATTGGCGTGGCTTCCATATAAATATCGTTATATTTATCGATGATCTGCACTTTATTGCATCCCTCTTGGAGAGGCAATAATGTGCAGATCATTAACCTTAAAAAACCAACGTGAACAGTTTCACGCAAGGAGTCAGATCTCACATTGAATATCTTAGGTCGTCACCCGTACCAAAGAAACCGAAACACAAGAGATGGTGGTCCTCATCGGTTGCGCGACGCAATTGTCGCGGGAGTCAAACCTTACGGAGATCATCAACACCCTCCTTTTCAAAAAAAATGTAGGGATTAATGTATCCGCAATGGATGGTTCACCCCTACTGAACCGACGTCGATTCGGAATGATACATTAGGGGAAGGAGCCAGTGAAAAAAGGACAGTTCCATTGGTTTTATTTATTTATATTAAACTAACTATAAAACTGCGAGAAAAAAGGCATGCAACGACATTGCACTTTCACTAAGTTTTCTTTTCGTAGAAGTTCATTTTAAATAAAATACATGAATATTTTTTTTTAGAAAAAACTCGTCACTCAAATTACGTGGAATAAAATTGTCCGACTATATGGAGTCTTTCCCGCCGTTGACATTTTTCAATCAAAATTGTAAAGCTAGCCGGATGTTTTTAGGTATTTAAATGTTTACACTGCACACAAGGAAAACTACGTGAAGCAGAGTGTACGCGCGATAGAAGTGGAACTTTTTCTGTGTATTTATCCCGTGTATTTTCTAACGTTTCATTCGCACCTGAATGGACGAACGATGATACTATGTTTGCATCTGTAAAGTAAACAGGAATTTTATTCAAGTTAACCTCGTAAACCAGGGGTGGCCAGCCAAAATGATCTTGCTGGCCACTTTGAAATGCATCATACATCCGCGGGCCGCATATAAAATTATATATCGCCATATTAGATTTAGACCCACAATAAAAAAAATTTGAAGTGAAAAAATGAAACATAATGAGCTATTATTATGTTTACTATTATTCTTACATTTAAACATAGATGATATAATGATACTAAACGCGCATTGTAAGGAAATATGTAACACTAAAAATCAAATATAAAAAATATATAAATAAAATATTTTTTATTATATATGGATGCACAAATAATGTATTTTTTTAATACATTGGTTTTCACTAGTTTGGCCACAGTAAAATAAATATATTTTGTAAAAGTGTGATGAATCTCGCAGGTAGGCGGGCCGCGGGTTGGCCACCCCTGTCGTAAACAAATAAATTAAAAATGTAAAGCACACTTCACAACGTTATAGGGTATTGCATTTAGCCTTTATATGTATTTTAGCTTTAGAGGTTTTATATCTGAAAACATTTCGAACAAAACTATCTGTCAGCCATTCCTGCAATCAGTATTCGTTAATAACTAGCTTGTAAGCCCATCAAAAACGACGGGCTGAATGCATATTTCCGGGTCACAACTTGAATTAATTTTAAAAACTTGAATTACACATTCCCTCTGTTATAAATACATAAGCTAATGTTTCTGAGTGAAATTTAAAGCTTTTGCCGCAGGAGCGTTAATACATTCACTGTATCGCTAAGTATAGGTGATTCAATACTTCTTTCCTTACTCTAAAGCGATCAGAGAAGGTGATGAAACCATATACACGGAACGATTATAAATAAACAATGTCACATGGACATTAATCTGTTCAATGTATCGCATATAAACGTGATTCAATATTTCTTTTCTATAGAAAAAAAAAAAAAACTGATCAGATGAAACCATCTACATCATACAATTATAAATAAACAATATCACACGCGCATTAATTTATTCCTTGTATCGCATGTTTAAGTGATTCCATATTTCTTTTCTTACTATATCAGCGAACAGGGATTGTAATGAAACAATCTAAATCGAACAAATGTAAATAAATAAAGAGCAACTAGTGAATAGAAAAAAGCAACAAAAATTGTTGGTGCAGGTATCACTGTGTATACTGTCTAAAATCATTTGATTTTCAGTGAGTACACACACACACACACACACACACACACACATATATATATATATATATATATATATATATATATATATATATATATATGTCGGATCCATCATCCGGGAAAGATCAGGAATCGGGCGGGTTGAATGGAGTACCCAGTTAGAGGCAGATGGCTCGTCAGCGAAGGTAGGCTGTGGATATCCCTCGGACAGTGGAGAGTAACTACGAGAACACAGCGGGTACAAGGATCCGGTTTATTAGACTCAGTCTCGCAATACACAGTGACAGATAACGGAGTGATGTCGCCTCGGCGGTCAAGCAGGAAGAGGCCTCCGTGTGCTGTGCGCCGCCTTTAAGTAGCCCCTCGTAGATGTCGCTGCGGCGCTGCTCGCTGTGGTTGTGGCGCTGCCCGCTGCATCTGTGGCGCCCTCTAGCAGCTAGCCCCATACTCAGGTCCGACACGGCCATCCTGCTGAGACAGCCGTCCCTGGCTGTCGCTCATGGGCTCCGGGTGTGACTTGTCGGAGCTAGAAATGAAGAAAAAAAATGATTGGCCATGGCCTTAGGAAGGAATCATCCTGGTATTCGCGTGGAGTGATTTCGGGAAACCATGGCAACCGAAATCAGGCTGGTAGTTGGTTGTTGCAATGGAGTCTTCAAAAATGCCTGTCTCAGGCGGTGCTCTGTTGGTTTCCTTGTGATCCCGGAAGGGTTTGTAGGATCCGTTATGGCTGTCTGGTTGCCCGGCTTGGTGAGGCTGGTTTGGCGTTGCTTCGCGGCCGTCTCCTTATCACAGCATCCATCGAATGTGTGAAGATTCTGTAAACAAAAGATGGTTTACCGCAGTATGTTCGGCTATCCTGACTTAAGGAACAAATTTGTTGATTGACATTATCAAAGTAATGAGGAAAAAACTAAGATAATCCAGGTTTAATGTATGCCTTTCAGATTTAACAGGGAAAAATATGTACTTTCTTAACATCAGAGCAAGTTTTTAGAACTCATTTTCTTCCTGGCGAAATTCCAGGGAAATTTGAAAATGTTTTCTGGACTCTAACATTAACAAATTTCTTTCCAAGCCTTACAAAAGAACGAAATTTCCTGATAGGACCATCCATAGACTTTCTTGTAGTGATGTCTGATGACAGTAATGTTTCATGGTGCCAGATGATAAAATACACTCTTCAGGGCAAGGTCCAAATAAAATCATAAAATTTGTTCTTCACGGTGAGGTCCGGTACAATGTAACAACATTTACTCTGATGCGAGGTCCGGTACAATGAAACAACATTTACTCTTCGAGGCGATATTGCCACTGTTGTCCTTGCCAAGTACTCAACTTTGGACTGTCGGCAAAGTACCCAACTTCGGAATCTCAACGAAGTACCCAACTTCGGAATCTCAACGAAGTACCCAACTTCGGAATCTCAACGAAGTAACCCAACTTCGGAATCTCAACGAAGTATCCAACTTCGGAATCTCAACGAAGTACACAACTTCGGAATCTCAACGAAGTACACAACTTCGGAATCTCAACAAAGTACACAACTTCGGAATCTCAACGAAGTAAACAACTTCGGAATCTCAACAAAGTACACAACTTCGGAATCTCAACAAAGTACACAACTTCGGAATCTCAACAAAGTACACAACTTCGGAATCTCAACAAAGTACACAACTTCGGAATCTCAACAAAGTACACAACTTCGGAATCTCAACAAAGTACACAACTTCGGAATCTCAACAAAGTACACAACTTCGGAATCTCAACAAAGTACACAACTTCGGAATCTCCATGCTGAGGTTGGTCGGCGTGGTGGTTGGGTAGGGGAGGTGGTGGTCGGTGTTCCTTTTTTTTTTTTTTTTACTTGTCAGTCTCTTGAAGTGGTTGTTGTTGGGGCATGCTTCGCGTGCGGTCATGGGCGTACTTGTACGTTCGGTTTGAGTTTAGTGCCTTGAGCTTGTATCTTTCGTTGTCTAGCACTTCAGCGATTCTGAATGGTCCTCGAAATTTTGGGTCTAGTTTGGTTGGTTTCTCTCTTCGTTTTGCAGTAGGACAAAATCTCCCTTTTGTGTCTTGCGAATTGTGCTTTGGTGCTGTCGAAGCGGGCTTTGTCGTAGTTTGCTTGTTTCTTTGTGATTTGGAGTGCTCTTTCTCTGGTTTGATTTATGTCTATTGGCTGTTCGATATCGGTGCTCGCCATTAGTCCTAGGGGTCTGGCTGCTTTTCCGATCATTGACTCTAGTGGTGACAGCTCCCGTAGTGCGGCAAATAGTGGAGTTTATTGCTAGATGTATTTCTCCAAGGCGTTCTGTCCAGTTGTCTCCGTCTGTTTTGATGGCAGGGTCAAACATGGACTGTAAAGTTTGTGTTACTTTTAAGAGATATTGGTTGAACCATCGTTCCACCTTGGGTCGTGTGGGTAACTTAATTTTTTTTTTTTTTTTTTTTTTTTTTTTGAAAAAAGGACTTTGCTCCTGTTGGTGTCCTGCCTAAAGTTTCGCTCTAGGTGCTATTAATGATCAGATGTTTTAGTTCGACATGAACAGCTACTGCTGAAAAATGAATCCCGATGGTGAAGACTCACTAGTAATGCATGCGTTATATTGCTGTGTGTTACCTTTGTGCCAGATATGTGGAGTGCAGAGATGAATGATGAGGAAACTAATTGTGCGGCTGGGTGGACTAGAGAAGATAATGACCCTTGCTGTTTGGTTTTTGAATTACTTGTGATTTTTTTTTGAATGGTTGAGTAATACGGATTTTGCATCTTTTGGAACGTGCCTGCTGTCGAGATTTTCGGACGCATATCGGCTTTGAACTTTTAGACTTGCCGGGTGTTATACTCTGCGGGTAGCCAATTGTCTAACAAAGTTGGTTTTCCGTGGCATGCAGCGGTAGTTGTTTGTTAGTAGCGGCGCGGCTGTTCCGGGTACGGAGGTCAACACGTGCCATCCGTTTTCCTTACTGGTGCTGTAAGTTCAAATCGAAGGCTGCAGGTACGCTTGCCCTGTTTACGGATTTCCTTGTCCTTTTGCTAGTCTAGCGTATTCGTGTTTCTTTCTGCGAGTGTGGCCATAACTTGGTAAACTGGGGTATGAATTGTCGAAATTTAAAGCGCTATAAACTGTCGCAGTTGCGTGATCCATATGGTGGAGGAGGAAGTTGATATGTGCGCTCGGGTATTCTGTTTAGGTTGGGTCAAACGATTCGATCTGTTGTGACAAATCCTAAGCATTCAATATGGCTTTTAAGAAATGTGTATCTGGCTGTATTAAAGAAACTAGCGGCGGTTTCGATTTTTAGCCCGTCTTTTAGACCTTCGAATCATGTCAGGGTTGGATGAAAAAGTCGTCAATATTTGCTATTGCTATCGTATACGCTACTCTGGGCATAAAGCGTTTACGTCCATCCTTTGAAAACTGCGGCTGCAGTCGGATGATTTTTTTTTTTTTTTTTTTTTTTGTGAGTGCTCTGTTGCAGGTTTTTGATGGTAGTCACTTAGAATATAAAAAAAAACAACAGTTAACTCTTTGCTATATGGTCTTCAATTGGAAGGCAATAGGAATTCATCTGTGATGGTATTGTCATTGAACTGACTATTGTCTAGTAATGTGCTGTCGGAACAGATGGTTTTGGACCGGTAATACGGGCCTTAACGTAAGGCGAAGTTCACGCCGTTATGTTTGCGTTTAATAGTTCTGATACTTTCTGCCTTGCGGTCTATTTTGTTGCTTAGTGCCATTTTATGGGGCCGAAACGACTATGCGCCATGGGTCTACGAATCGCTTGTGCGATAGGCCCATGATAACGCCTCGTCCATTATCCGTGAAGAGTGTAGAACGCAAGCAATTTAGCGAGGGTGGGCAATATTAGGGTGGGACATCTGATTATTTTGGTAGGTGGTTAGATTGGTCGGATTCCCACAATTTGCTACGTCCAAGCGCTTATCGGCTTCTGCTAAAGGTGACTAGTTGACCTAGCGTCGATTCCTTGTTAAAAGATTTCTTGCCCTGCTAATATCATGTTTACTAGCTTGTGGTTAGAAAGCGCATTGAAAAACGTGTCTACGATCATAACATCTTTGCCTGGCTCGAGATCTGGCAGTTAGCGCGCGTCGCATCCAAACATAGCGACACCAAGGTCAGGAGTATCCATTTTCCAGCCAATTTGATGTCACTACTTTTTGGCACGGAGGGGGGGGGGGGGGGGTCGTTCAAATCCGAGGCCATAGTAAAATGGAAGAGACTCACCGTTGTTACTCAGCCTTACACCTCGCAGTTCCTGGTGGACCTGTTGACCCGTTTGTAGGCGGTGACGGGGGCAGCAGCTCCGCTGGCTCTCCATCAAGTGCCGCTATCATGGGCACTGTGCTGTCCGATGGCCGCTGCGTCCGCGAAAGTAGCTGGCTGCTTGGCTGTCCATTGGCTCTGGTTCTGCTGCTCTGCTCGGGTTTGAGAATTCTCGGCCTTTCGTCGATCGGTGAAGCTGTCTTCCCCAACACTTCCATTACGGTAGTAGGCATCCGGTGGCATTCAGAACAGTACTATGCGGCTACTGTTGCGCGTGTCCGAAGTCAGCTTCTTCCGGCATGTGGTTGCTTGTAGTACTCGAATCGGCAAGTCTCTAGTAGTTTCCCTGTTGTATGCTGTCTGTTGCGATTGGGTTAGGTTGGCCACAATATTAGCCAAGGCTATTTTATCATCGGCGAAATCCTGCGAGCGTGGTCTCGATGTTTAGGCTGCGTGTTCCTCGTCGGTGCTCGGTTGCCTTTGCTGACTAGTGTTCAGCGTTGTGGTGGCGCTTTTCACTTGGTCGTATCTTGGGGGGAAGAACTCCTTGAAATGCGTCTACGTGACCCGCGAAGACTGCTGATCTCTGGAGTGGGTGGCGGATTGCAGCCCTTGAAGCAGTCGTTTGCTTACGCGAGTATGGTAGTTCGCTGCCAGATGTGGCCGGCTTTATCGCCGCGATGACTTCCGTCGGGTTTAGCTGCTTGGCATCCCACAAGGCTCGAAATGATGCTGCACTGGGCTGTGCCATTCCGCAGGTCTCTCCAGTCCGCGGGCGAATCCCACTTCTGATGTCGGATCCATCCGGGAAAGATCAGGAATCGGGCGGGTTGAATGGAGTACCCAGTTAGAGGCAGATGGCTCGTCAGCGAAGGTAGGCTGTGGATATCCCTCGGACAGTGGAGAGTAACTACGAGAACACAGCGGGTACAAGGATCCGGTTTATTAGACTCAGTCTCGCAATACACAGTGACAGATAATGGAGTGATGTCGCCTCGGCGGTCAAGCAGGAAGAGGCCTCCGTGTGCTGTGCGCCGCCTTTAAGTAGCCCCTCGTAGATGTCGCTGCCCGCTGCGTCTGTGGCGCCCTCTAGCAGCTAGCTCCATACTCAGGTCCAACATATATATATATAATGTGTGTATATACACAGATTAGCGATCACATTCTTACTAGCATATCGGTCCACCGTTCAAATGCAATACAGCGACGTTTCTGCGTCCTTGGTAGGCATTTTCGGTCTCTGAGCGTAACATATATATTCTACTTTAAAATCAGGAAGGTTTCATGTCAGTACTCCGTAGCAGAAATTAAATATTAATTTAATTTAATTTTCCTTATTTATCCGTTATCGACGGGAAAGGACTGGATAAGGAACGGATAGCAGTGTGGCCATGTCATTTTGAAAGAACCATCCTGGCATTCGCCTGGAGTAATTTCGGAAATCCACTGAAAGCAGAAACCTGCCAGATGCGGATTCGAACCGAATACCAGGCCCTAGTTTTAGGGCTCATCCACCAACTTCGGCCAGTTTTCATGATGTAAGGACGTATGTTCGTTTGGGGCAAATAGGACCACGTTAAGCCTTTGTTTAGCTTGATTTTACTGTGGAGGTGTACACATCGCACTACAACTAGGGCTGTTAACCCTACAGGGGACCAACAGCTTAACGTGGTATCTGGACCATGGGACGTCCTGACGAAGCCCATAAGATCAAACAAAACTTTGAAAGTTCCAGCTTCTACCGGGTATCGAACCGCCTTAAGCACTGAGCTGTCAGACCACAGATCAATTTTTTCAGACCGAGCGTAGTGGGTGAGCGGTAACGCTCTGTCCACGCTTTCGGGAGGACGCCGGTTCAAATCTCCGTCCGGGCATCCCGATTTGGGTTTCCCACGGTTTCTCCAAATCACTACAGACGAATGCTGGGATGCTTCCTTGAAAAAGGTCATGGCCGAATTCTTTCCCGTTCCTAGTCCCATCCCGCCTCTAATGACCTTGACGTCGACGAGGCGTAAAGCCATGTGTAAAATGAATATTTAACTACAAGCAGTGTACACTCTTTGGCAAAAAAATTGACTGTGGGCTCCTGAGACTAAGTCCATTGTTTTGCACTATGTGGCATCACTGGAGAGTATGTTCCACGCATTGACTTAAGGAAATGAATAACAGATGGCGCTGAGTTTAATACCCGTAATGATGCCACATTGTGCGCCCTCAGTCAATTTTTTTGCCAAAGAGTGTACATGGAACTTTCTTATTTTAAAGTATAATATAATATATGTTACGCTGAAACATCGAACATTTTCACTGAACAAAAAAAAAAAAACTATCACATCGCGTTGTGGTCCATTCTCGATACATGTCGAAAACATTTATTATTTTTATTATTTTCAGAGCCTTGTAATGCGACTAAGAATAATCGTATATATTAAATGCACCCTGGACAGATTCGTCGTGAATTCTGTTGTGACCGTTTACAAGAACGGGCCGAATTCATTCGCGTTCCTTGTCCGAACTTCCATCCCACCTCTAATGACCTTGACATCGACGAGGCGTAAAGCCAAAAACAAAAAATAAAAAACATTAAGATGTCGAAAACTGCTGGACTTGTTTGTGGTAACACATTTTTATGTTTACTTATTTTTAAAATTTAGATGGACATAGGTCCTTTGGGAGGATCCAACCAACTTTCGGGTTGTGGACTAAGTTAAGTTTTGGTCTTATACTTGCTGAGGACATTTTGTTGTTTAATAGAATATATATATATATATATCAAAGATAAATTAATCTGTGGGTTGCGCGAGACGGAGAAAGTTAATTTCCCCTCACCCGGGCTGGAACAACGGCCGGCAGGGTATGTGTGCTCCGGCTCGTCCTTTGTAGCGCCGAGGCAATTTAATTTCCACTTCACAAGAGACTTAAAAGTCAATTCGCCCTCTTTGCCGCGCCAAGGCGGCGCGAGTCTGCTTTGAGGATCGGCTTAACCCCGGCCTTTTTTGTTCTCCCGGTCCCAGAATCCTCCCCCGCGTCTCCGAGCTCTTTCACCCCCCGTGCGCCGCGTAATATATTAAACTAACTAAACGCGAGTTGTGTTTTGTGGTAATGAAAGTCGCTTTGTACCGCAACAACCAGTGGAGACGTCTGTCTGTGTTGTTCTTTCCGGAGCTGCGCACTTCACTAAACACGGCGTGGCGCTGACTTCTGAGAATTCTGCTCGAACCGTTTCAGAACTTATACTTTAATTATAACCTCATCGAGGTCGTTGAAGGAGGAAAATCATGGAATGATTCCCCCTCTTAACTGGAAGACGTGGAGATCTTTAACAGGCTGAAAAGTGGGGTAGGTATAGTGGTGAAAAAAAATGTTTTTTTTATTCAGATTTGTGAAAGAAAAAACACGAAAAAAACCTGGCACAATGGTTTTTTTCTAAATTTGTTTTTTTTTCAGAAAACAATATATTTGATAAATTATAGTTTTATTTACGGAGGTTACATATTACATGTGTGTTTTAAATCTTACTAAATCATATAATGTCTTACATAATGATTCATAAATGTATCTATATAGGTAACATAATTTTTTATCCATCCTCTTGGTCAGTACCACATTCACTAGTATCAGTAATACCAACACTAGTGTGGTCGGAGTTGGAATTTTCTTTTTCTTCTTCTGTCTCCTCTAGATCCATAACTTCAGAAGTAGTTACATTTTATTTTACTGATTGTATTGTACACAAAAGATTTTGAGATTGCAATTTTAAATTGTGAGCAAAGTACGCACTGTGCATAAAAACTGCGCCGATAGTTCCATATTACGGCCTTTTAAGTTTGAATTTAAATCTACAGGGCGTTCGCCGGAATACGCTACCCTCCCAGTCTGTTGCCGTCGGCAACTTGCTCGGTCAGTCGCGCCAGCAGTTTCCGCCACACGGCACCGTGAATCACCGCACTGTTTAACACCTCCGCTGCCCCAACAGTGCAGTGCAGTGACCCTTACATTGTTAAGAACGGTTTCTTTGCATTGTAGATAGCTTGTGACTTCAGTCTCTTATTAATCAGTGTTGTGAATAAACGTTTCTTTGCGGTTTGGCTGGTTTGGGGATTCATACTCTTATTAATCTGTACCGTGTTTGAGTGTGAGTAAAATTATGGTACGTTACAGTTTGCAACAAAGAATATTTCTCTACGATACATATGTGAAGAAGAAGTCGTTTAAAAAGTGTCGCAGTAAATTTCGTCGCGAATTTCCTGGCGCTTTACTGCCAGCTAAATCAACAATTCTGCGTCTGGTTAAAAAAGTATGAGAAACGGGTTCATTTTTTTACAAAAAGAGACTGTCGGTCAACCGTATTCTCACAGAGGAGAAAATTGACGATATCGCTTTTCGACTAGAACAGTCACCCAAAAAATCATTAAGTCAGTTAGGGCAGCGTGTGTCTCGAAATATGTTCAGAAGATGTGAAATGTGCATTACACAAGAGGGTCAACACTTCCAGCATCTTTTATAAGGTAAGCTAATGAATTACGTCACATTTAAATGCTTAGCACACAAGTTTCTGAAGTTTATGAAGCGTATTTATTATGAAATAGTCCGCGGCCGACGGTCGAACAATGCCGGAAACTGAGCGCTCGCTCGCCGGGAGCAGTTTCTTCCTTGTAGCGCTAACAGTGGGTTGCGTTTTCCGGCGAACGCCCTGTATTATCATACAAAATAGAAGCTTTATTTCTTTTCAATCGTAGGCTTATGCCAACGGTTGCAAGGAAATGATTCATAATAACTGACAATTTAATGACTCAGTATCACTTTAACAAGTATACGAATATAAGGAATGCACAATAAGTAATAAAAAGAGGCAAAAAATCGTTGATAAATTTCCTAATTTTTTTAAAAGATCCGTAGGTCTACAGATAAATTTGTAGGGTTGGCAGCACTAGTTCAAATAGTGAGTATCAATCCAAACAACGGGGATTCCTTCTCTTGTAACCAAGCCTATTCGGGAAATCCCCGTTCGTAAAAGTATACATCAGTCAATGTTGCCAATATTTTTGTATTTTTTTCCCCCCCTACTGAACCAGAAAAATATAGTAGATTTAAAAATTAAGATAAGTACTTAGTATAAAGTCTAAAACAGTCATATTAAACTATAAATTCCATAAAAATATCAAATTTAGTAGTTATGAAAAAAAACATGTCCCAGAAAAAAAATGTTTTTCACAGTTTTTTTCGATGTTTTTTTTTCAAGTCAGAAAAAAACCGTTTTTTTACAACACTACGCGCAGAGTACTGAGAATTCTGCTGGAACCGTTTCAGAACTTATCCTTTAATTCTAACCTCATCAAGGTCGTTGAAGGAGGATAATCATGGAATGATTCCCCCTCTTAACTGGAAGACATGGAGATTGTCACATTACGGTAGCTTACGGTACCTTTCAATCTATATGTAAAGTCGATTAACGGGTGTGAGTTCAACTGTCGATCTCAACGATCGAGAGGAGTATCGCTGATCTATGGCGGGAGGTTGCGTGTTAAGCGAGAGCGCGTGTATGCATGGGTGCAATGAACAGTGTTAAAAGAAGTTTCGTTCGAGCTACCGCGTCGGATGAGGGTTGGCTGTCGTTTTCGTAACACCTGATGAAGCCAGTCACTCGAAGAAGTGATCAGCCGGTTTGACTGTTGTGAGAATGTTAAAAGCAGCAGTCATCGTGGATACAAATTACGCTCTTCCGCGTCGGTTTAATTAGCTCTGGCCGGCGTTTCGTACGGTTGGATAAGCCAGTGGCTACTCGTGAGTGCTGAGTGAATACTATTAACGCTGAACTGCTGTTACTGGTGTATTTCGAATACTGCAATATAACGAAGTACAGTGTCGTTCTAAACGTGGAAAGTTAAGAACGCTTGCACTCGCTACGGACTTGCAATCTTTAGGAACAATTATTCAGGGTAGTCATTAATTCTTCTTGATGACAAACTAAATAAATATGGTTTGGTGGTCGGTGGTGTAACTGAAAAATTTTGTGCAATAAATAGCGTTTGTGCTCGACATACTTCTTTGTGTGTTTCGTTCAGTAAAAATATTGGTAGAGCATTTCCACCCTCCATATAACCAGGCGGCCGTGTTAATAATTCTTGAATAATTCTTTTTATGAACGAAGTACTGATAACCGAAAGGCAAGGTCAAATCAGATAGACGATAAGTTGTGACTGTGCTAAATAGTTATTATAAATAAAAACAGCATATAAATATAAAACTTTTAATTCCTCAAGATATTTAAACAGGCCGAAAAGTAGAGTGGGTAGGACAAAGGATAATCTGACATTATGGCGTTATGTCGAAGATTTAAATACTAACAAGGGGACACCTAAAACATATTTACAGTAACAAGCGTTCATAATCAAAACAGTGGTGTGTGTCATTTCCATGCAGGACTCCGCACTTGTCTGCTAGCGCCATTAAAGAGCCATGAAAAGAGCCTATTGATGTGTGACTCCTGGTCAGGTCATACAGATCGTACAGTTCTAGATGCAAGTTTTCCAAACAAAATATTGACAACCCCTTGTTGTTTACGTCTTTCGGCAATATATGGTCTACATCAGAAGGATTGCTAATTTTGTAAGACTACAATGTACCAAACCACAAGTTAAAATACGTGATCATTATTTCATCATGAAAATTCACTCTACGATTTACAATCAATTTGCTGCACCTATGTATAAAACTCTATTTCAATATGCTTGGCGAAAGCCAGGTTAAGATATTGACATACCAACATCATCAGACAACACTGAGAATTCTGCTCTAACCGTTCCATAACTTAGGCCGGTAGTGCACTGGAACCGAATTTCGTCCGAATAACGCCCAGTTTGACGATCCGTCATTGCTGCTTCAACACCAAGCGAACGGGTGTTTTTATAAAATGTATAGTGACTTACATTTCGTATAAATAGAATTTACCTGGCCCTCACCAGATATTCCGAGAGTCAGGGCCGTATTTAGGATGTGAAGTCCCTTGGGCTGAACCTGTGATGCGCGACCTGCCCCGCAAATATTTTTAAATTCAACCTCACATTTTATAGTTATGTTCTAACCAAAATTCTAAAATAAACATTTGGAATTTGTTATTTGACTGTAGAATATTTTACTGTATCGTATCTAGAAGAATATAGAAATGTAGAGATAAAATGAAAACAATTGAAAGTAATTAAGATATCCAATACAATTAATGAACATCGTCCTGAAGAATTATAGAAGAAAAAGATTGCAAGGTTGACAGTTACGCCCATGTTTACAATTTCGCCAAAAGTCAATATTTCAATTTTAAAAATAAATGAACATACAAGAAAAAGATACAAAAACAAGAATTATAAGAAATAAGCATTTTTTTTTTTTGTAGCGTGCTCATAAGCTGCAGCCTATATAGCCTATGCCTAAATGGGGTCCCGAAGATAGTGATATCTCATAATCGTTTGAGAATATTCCAGTGCAAAATTCAAATAATTGTCTTTACAAGTTTTTAATAAAATAATTATTATAACTGCGTAGACGCATTTGCAATAATTGTCCTTTCCGTAGATATTTTTATTAAAATATTTATAGTGACTGCGTATCACCACAGTGTATGATAGAGTTTCAAAAAATACAAATCAATATGAAATAAAAGATAAAAAATTAATATTTGTTTATTAGGCGTGCAAGCTGCGTATGCCATTCGGCCGAATACGTCCGCCTAATACCATTTCAATGTGATCGGCCCGTCACTCGGCCGTATCGGCTGTATTCGGCCGAGCAGGTCGTGTCCAGTGGACGCGTGACAATGCCTTTACCTGTCTGGGGATTAGTCGGTCATATTCGGCCGAATACGGTCGGACGAACTCGGTGC
This sequence comes from Vandiemenella viatica, assembly GCA_031002005.1. Taxonomy (NCBI): domain Eukaryota; kingdom Metazoa; phylum Arthropoda; class Insecta; order Orthoptera; family Morabidae; genus Vandiemenella; species Vandiemenella viatica. Next base: position 12,166,300 of record JARYHS010011408.1, on the reverse strand, counting down.
CAGTGCATGACCAGCTTTACCCTTTAACTCTACCCTCATCTAGGTCATTCGTCATCATCATCAGACGTTTCCACCTTAGCGGGTCGTCCTACACAACCTCTTCCAAATCTGGTGGGCTTTCCAAGATCTTTCCTCCATCACTTTCCTCCAAACGACTGCCTTAGCCTCTGCGTCTTTCTTCACTTGGTCCATTCATCTTACTCGAGGTCTTCCAACTGGTCTCCTTCCCTCCCCGCTGTTCAGCATGAAGCGGTCCGCTCGCGGAAGCTTCAAATTGGATAAGCAAGCGTTTGTCGTTGTGAGAGGAGAGAGTTCAGGTGATTGAAGATGGGAGAGGAGATAAGCGGACCGCATTCCTTCAGTGGGGACAGTCCGCCCCGTGCGAGCGGTGCGTGAAGTGAGACGATTGTGTGTGTGCATACATGGAGGGATAACTCCATTAATTGATAAGTTCAGACAAGTTTTGTTTTTTGTTTCATGGTAAAACCCTCGTTTTGAGGCCAGTGAGACGCCAGTGAGACGCCGTTCGAAAGAATAGTAATCGAATGTGCTCGAAAGCAAGTGATCGTCCAGTGTTAAACACAGTGCGACGATAAAATTTTGTTTTGTGTGTGTTGCGCGCAGAAATTCTAGAAGATCCGGACAGCGCCGACTTCAACATAAACGTCAGCTGGATGGTAAATACACAATTTTATTCTGCCAGAACAAACCGAGGCAAAGTGTGGCGCATGTACCCGAAAACGAAAACTTGTGCTCACTGATTTTGAGTTAGTCGGACTTTGTTCATGTTCTATCATTTAGTTGTTTATTTAATCAAAAATTATCATATAGATTTAATTCGTGTTACATTTGTTAGTCAATGCAATCATCTTTTCATATAGTGATCACAATAAATGTAAGTGTCAGTAGATAAATTAAAATAATTTTCCTTATAATAAAACAAATAATTGCATTTCTAAATGTTCATTGAAAATTCTGGAAGGACTCCTTCCATGGCGCCCAGGCAAAATTGAACAAAATATTATATATATATATATAAACTTAATGATAGAGAGTAATAGTAACTGGTGGCAATCCTTACTCCGCATACACTACAAGCATCCTCATAACATGCCCCAGCCACTGCAGTATTTTCATTGTTAACATCTCTTCGAATGCTTCCACTTGCAGCCTATCCATGATGTTTTAATTTCTGATTTTATCTTCCTCGTGTCATTCTCTATCGCTCTTAGAAACCTCATCTCTGCCGCCTTTCAAAACCATAAGTCAGTATGGGCTGGTAATATACTTTACAGAGCAGAATTTTGGCTTCCTTCCCTATGTTCCACCTCCATATCACATCCTTTATCTGATCCACCCTTCCTTACTCGCTGACATATTTCCTCCTCCATCTTTCCATTGATAGTTGACAACTTGACATGCTTCCCAGATATGCAAACGATTCTATCCTTTCCAATTTCTTGCCGTCGAGTAACACATCCTTTGAAGGGCCAGTGTTTCTTGCTATATTCATTAATTTGGTCTTTTCCAAACTAATCTGCAGGCCATGTTCTCCCATTGCATCAAGCTCATTAAAGAAGGAAAATGGTAGAATTAAACTCTTAACGGGAAGACATGGAGAGAGTTAAACTGGTCGGGAGTTGGTTTGAGCAGGACAAAACATCATCTGACAATGTGGTGTCGTTATTTCGAGGATCCAAATAGTAAGTGTGAATGTTGGGCGAAACTGACCCTTCAGTATATACCGTGTGATTCTGTGATGATGTTACAACCCAAATTAAACTAACATTTTCCACGCATGGACAGGATCATACTATTTTGTTTCGGGTGGCGTGACGTCATTCAAGACACCGTGATGGTCTTAAGCGTTTTCGCGCTAAATCTAAATTGGTTTTAAAAATCCAAAATACATAATGTAAATGTTCGATTCGTTGAAAAATAATACGTTTCTTGAGTAAAATAGGTAATAAGATAAACTATTAACCAATTTTTTATAAATTTAGTAAACTAGTCAGTTCTGTGAATAATCTGTTAAGAGTAAATTGCTCATAATGTCTTCTGGAATTAATAGGGAAAGAAACTACGTTCCAGATGGGGGAAAGGGGCGTCAAAACAATATAACGGCAAGCTAAATGGGGGGAGAGTGGATTCAAAAGACGTTTAAATTGAGCCACATTCCCTCATAGAGAATGTTTCTGATTGCTACGCATCACATTGCTCATTCGTGTCAACTTGTTTCACTGTCTCAGTTTGTTGTGAGCTTAAACCGGACACTGCAACCTTTCTCGTGTTTTCATTAAATAGTTTCTGTATACGTAGCGTAGGGTAAAAGGTCGCGAGTATCCTTTGTTATTTTTCTGTCGACGCGAGCTGCCATCTGTGTGTGCCCGTTGTAACTTTTGTTCTCTACGATAACAGTATGTTTTGTTACTAAAATGCTGAGTTTCCTTACTCTTAGTATATTACGAGTAAACAAAACAGGTCTGTTGTGACAGGTAGTATTATTTCAGAACTAGTTGGGCTGTGCTTTGTGCTATTGTGTCTGCCGAACGCTGCGAGGATATCCCCAATCTCCATTCGAGGTGTGGGTGGAGGCAATCTGGATATCTCTTCAAAAAAACGTTGAATACGCTGAACAAGACGCGGCGTGTTTCGGAAAGGAGACCCAATTTGCGGTAAATTTCTCGGTAAGGGAGTGGCACTCCTGCCCCCGGCGATGGAGTTTTCCGCCACTTTGCAGCGCAGCGCGGGGCAGGGTCGCTCTTCTTTGCTCTCAGAGATGATAACAGCCAACCACAGTGGTCCAGAACAACACCTACCTGCCCTCTGGCGGACCAATCAAGCAAGTCCACACTACAGAACCGCGTCAGATAAAAGGCAATTAGCTGTCCTCAAAGACAATAAACAAATAGCTATCAGCAAATATTAGACATTACACAACAGTTATCAAGACAGAGGCAATATTCAGCTAAGAACGCCTGGTTTTGAATAACAAAATGGAGACTGAGAGTTACAGAAAAAAGAGGAAATTCCTAACGAAAATCCTAGGAGCCGTAATGGAAAAAGACATTATTTGCTTATAGCTTAACGCATCGTCGAGGTCATTAGATGCTAGAAACGACGGATGCAAGAAACGGGAAGAAATTGGGCCATGGCCTTTTGAAGGAAGCATCCCGTCATTCGCCTGGAGCGATCTGGGGAAACCATGGAAAACCCATATCTGGATGCCCGGACGAGAATTCGAACCAGCGTCCTCCTGAATGCGAGGCCAGAGCGTTACCGTTCACCCACCACGCTCGGTGGGAAAGATATTAGCTGGTAGAAGAGGAAAAATAAAGACCTGTGTAGGCATGTACAGAAAATTACACACACAATGCACAAGATAAGGCTGAAATTTTATGTACCAAGCGTGATTGGTTTGCAGTAACGCACTGCCCTCTAATAACACAACACTCTATCAGTACCTGTAGACACAATAATATCAATACATCTTAATTTTAAAATTTTTGGCAAATATACACACAGGATGAGTCGAAAAGGGCTTTACAACTTTGGAATGATATAGAAATTTACTGAGATAACTTACAGAATATGTAGATGGTCATTTTGTAGCAAACAACACACAGCGTTGTCAAGAGTCATTTTCTTTCGATGTGATTACTATTTGTCATGAGGTAAACTTCCCACCGGTAATCAATTTCTTCGCACAGTCGTTGCAGCAAATCAGGCGTAAATGTGCAACGGCAGCGTAAATGCGATTTTTCAGGTCGGCCAAATTGTTTGGCAGGGGAGAAATCCAGTAGTGCCAAAGTCTGGGGAGTGAGGAAGCCATGTGATTTGCCCTTCACGGCCAGTCCACCGACCTGGGAAGCGATTATCGAGCAAATGAGGTGGTGCACCGTCTTGCTGGTAGTAAACCACCCCATCTCGGTCATCTTCATCGATCTGTGGGATTAAAGAGTTTTCAAGTATATCCAGATACACAATACCAGGAACAAAAAATTACCGTACACTTTCAATTTGCTAAGGGCACAAAACACGTTAACTTTGGAGCTGTTACGAACGTGTTCTAGGTTCTTTAGCGTATTAGGTACGAAATATACACCGAAAAGTTGTTACAGAGTTCGTTTCACGAAACCAAAACACACAGCGAGCACGCTCCGCACCAGTGAAAGCAGCCATCTTGACTGTGCACTACGCTGGCGCTCTTGGTGGCGGAATGGTGTACTGATGCACTTGAGGTTGTTTGCTACAAAATTACACACCTACCGATTCTGTAAGTTCTCATCAAATTTATATATCATTCCAAAGTTGTAAGGCCCTTTTTGATTTATATATATATATAAGTGAATCTCTAACGCTGTTTTCTATACAAATATTTACTAAGCTCACTCCCGCACACTCCTTGACTGGTATTGGCTGGAGAACGGTGACATCACCCGCCCGGCCTTCGCTCAAAAATTAACAGCGACTGGTGATGTTAGCAGAAATTATATGTTATGTTAATAGCTTAGGAACTGCGATGAAACCAATTGGGAGAATATTTTCATTAAGTATGCTTTTTATAGCATTTAATTTTAAATTGAATACGTCCATTTATCTCAAAACATGTAGTGCACGTTTACGACTGCAAAAACGTGGAATAAATTTGACGAGTAAATGTGGTCCTTCCTGATGTTACAATTTTTCAATTATTGTTGCAACTCTTGGCGATCTATAGTTATATAGTTATTTACATTGGGCATCAGACTTGAGGTTATACCAGATTCGATATTCAGGCAATTAAAAGCAATACCATGAGTTATATTTTTTATTGCTTTTCACTGTAGCTGGGTTATTACGTTATTTACTGCGCCACGTTTAAGTGTTTAACGATATCGACTTTGCCCGAGTTTAATACTTATATTATTTCTAAGCCCCTTCAAACTCTAGTGGTTTTATTCAAATTTTGCAGAGTGAACACTAAGGGTGAAGCAAAGGTCAAAGTCATATTTGAGTGAGATCAGATCAACGTGTTGCGACCTTTGACGCTGAAACAGGAACTGTTGTATACTCGTTGTAGCAGCCCTTTTATGAATATTAATCTTAGGAACTATGTAGGCCTACAGAGATATGAAAGTTGATCAATTATTAATTTGTATATTTTCTAATGGAATGAATACTGCTTTTATGAAAGTAGACTGTGTAAATGATGAGTAATATGATTAAGTTTAAAATAAGCCAAGATGTTTTGATTACGATTTTCACTTATTTAAAGTGGTTTATGTTTAAACGCATGTAAATAGCTTTAATATTCATTTTGAAGTGTTTCCTAATGATTATTATTGGTTCTGTGCCAGTTTTAATTGTTTTTGTATGAATTTCATTGTCAGTCGTATTGTTAACGCTCGAGAAACGCCGGTCGGCACTCTTTGTTGTGTTCTAAATGTTTCTTGGTACTTATTTAAGCTCGCAGCTAGGGCGAGCAGAAACAGACGTTGCCAGAAGTGTTGGTAATTATTTGCAAGTTATCAGCGTAAATGTTCGATGAAGTTTAATCGCTGTATTTTTTTGTAATATGCTTTAGTATCTTTGGACGCGTCTAGAGCCATTTCCGCGCGTAGTGTTGATATGAATATTTCGGCGTAATAAAAGCATCTAGATGATAAATGTGACATCTTTGTTGTTATTTCATTGAACTATTTAATCAACTCTGAAGCTGTGTTAACTATTGTCCTTTGGTGAAAGCTAAAGTGACGTGGCGACCATATGGTGGTAACCCGTAACGTGATGAACTAGGAAATAAACTGGAAATCAGCCTCATCTGAAAGTACTATCCTGCAAGCTGCTTATCATGGCTTCCACGACAGGACGAATCAATTGAAGTTTACGAAGGATTGAGGATATTGAGAAGTTACTGAATATCAAGAACAAAATACTGAAGGAAGATTTTGGACTAAATGTAAACCAAAGCAAGACAAAAGTGATGAAATGTACCAGAAATTAGGCCAATAATAGTAGATTAAATATAAAAATGGGATCGGATGCAATTGGTGAAGTAAGTGAAATTTGCTACTCAGAAAGCAAAATTACAGCCGATTACCGATGCATGAATGATGTTAAAAGAACAAAAGCCCTGGCGAAACGAGCATTCATAAAAAAGAGCACTTTTTGGCAACGAAGCATGGACTTTAGGAATACCAGAAAGAAGGAAAATTTAAGCATTTTAAATGTAATGATATAGAAGGATGCTGAAAATTAAGTGGACGGATAAAGTACGAAACGAACGAGTTTTGGAAATGACGGGTGAAGAAAGAAGTTTGTGGAGGAGTCTTACACAAAGACGAGACAGGATGGAATATCATATTTTGAGACATGCGGGATTGGTTAACTTGTTAGTGGAGGGAACAGTCGAAGGTAAGAACTGCAGAGGAAGACAGAGATTAGACTATATGAAGCAGATAATTAAGGACGTGGCTTCTAAGGGATAGTCAGATATGAAAAGGTTGGCGCAAAATGGGGATGGAGTATTGAATCAAACCAGTCGAGAGACTGATGAAAAAAAAAAAAAAAAAAAAAACATACAGCAAACTGCTTATCACCATGATCGTCTCCTAAATACTGTCACGGGCTTGGACTATAAGAATCTAATATTTGTAAGGAATAGAGTTTCTACCTATACATTCTTAAAAATTCTGTAACATTTTACTGGCAAATTGCTGAACACCATCAAATATTACCGCAGTGCTGGCATTAGAGATTTTTTGTTCTGAATCTTTTGCAGAACAAAATGCATGTTCAGCATCTTCTAACCTTTACGACTGTTGTTGTTTTTTTTTTTTTTTTTTTTTTTTTTTGCCGGAATTTCTGAAGGGGTAACAGGTAAATTACACCTGTTTTATTACGCGACGAGTGTTTTCTCTGCAGATTACTTGCTGGTTTATTCATTTCTCTCCCGCTTCTTCATTCATGGAGGGCGGGAAATGTCACTTGGCCGTGTGGCGTCTAGCTGGAAATTTGAGAAGCGTTTTCCTTGAGCTATGAAGCAGCACTTAACGGATATTAATATCTCTGTCTGCGGACTGCCGCAAGATTTCGAGTGACGGGATAGTTTCCGTAGCGTATCGTATTGTACCTTCGTTTACAGCCAGTTCTGCTCGTCATAAAATATTACTGCACACACTCCGCTGTGTTTCGCATCTTGAATTACACGTCGGAAGACAGTGTGCTGTACTGCAAAGTCATTTCTACAACTACCGCCCTCCGAAGAGCTATGCTACGCCCTGATTACTCCTAGATCATTATAACTGACAATCAAGACAGCGGAACTAGCTGTTACATATGCCATCTCGATTCGAATGACTAATTGCACCAGCTGACAATTATTACATTTTTAAATGCTACGGACGTTGAGAATTTTGCTGTTTACGAAGGTAAACATTGGAAAACATCAAAAAAATGGAAACAAAATTTTAAAACGAATGCTTTATTTTTGACACTGAAAAAATAGCTCAGTATTTATCTGGAAGAAAAAACCTTGCACTCAGAAATGAGAACAAATCATCTTTTTTAATGGTAGACCATAATATTAAAAATTGCACTGCGACATGAAAAATGCAGAAAATATAATCAATTCATGCCGAGCGTGGAGGGTGAGCGATAACACTCTGGCCTCGCATTCGGGAAGACGTGGCTTCGAATTCCCGTCCGGGGATCCAGATTTGAGGTTTCCGAGATTTCCACGAATCACTCCAGATGAATGCTGGGATTTTTATGTCCAGAGAAAAATATTGATATATCTATATATGTGCCTAAAGCCAGTAATTTTCTAAAAATATATCTCAAAATATATCAACATTGTTCAGAAGATTCAGATAATTAAAGACAGATGTGGAAATTATAGAAACTTTTATTAATTTATCTATTTATACAATCAATTAGACCAGTGTTCGTCTGATGTAGACTTTAAAATTGTGTTTCATATATGTTCCCCCGTCAGTCTACTCCTGCTGTCCATTGCCGCCAAGTTAACTGCAGAAGGCACTCTTTAGGACGACACAGAAGAGGCTTGGCATATCAGATACTTCGTAAACCCATTAACTTCTATTAATCAATGAAAAAACCAACTGAAAACAGAAGCTGTAAATTTACCTAGTCATCAGCATCGCAACACGGATGGTTAATAAATACTCTTCGATTTTATCCAAAAAAATAAAAAAATCTGACCGTTAACATCCAAATATGTTGCGAAAATGAGGTTGACATAAACATAAACTTGTTAAAATATAACATCTTTTTTAACCTGGTAACCATTGATGAAAAACTGTTAAAATACGACGAATCTCTACCTAAACAATCAACAAATACAAAATGTTGACACGTTCAAATGTCTTGGCAGTACTCTGAGTAAATGTGAGATTACAAACAGACATAATAATGCAGCAGTCTTGTATAACCAGGTCAGAACCCTGTAGTGGTACAGAAAAGTGCTCAGAAAGTGTAAACATACACTATTCAGAACCTATTACATCCCCATACTGACTAGAAACATGTTCCCTGTCCAGATGAGACAATAGTAGCCTTGAAGCCTCTGAAATGCAGTTTTTGCGAACCATTCTTCAGATAACAATCGTGCAGAGGCCGGTATAAACATCAGTTTGGCAAAACCCTTAGTGTGCTTTCACACCAGACGCGTGCAGTCGCGTCGAGCCCGTCCAGTCCCGTCAAGAGCGTCTGGCTGAGTCAACAGGAAAATCCAGCATACCTGCTCCCCTTTGTTCATTCACACAGGTAGCGTCTCAGTCCCGTCGAGTGGAGGGGAAACCCAACCTGTCTTGATTCTGGAGCGTCCAGTCCTGTCCAGTCTCATTGTTTCCTACTTGGTGCAAAGTGCGTGTTTTGTGTATTTTTTCATAACCCTCTAAAAATGAATGTTAATAGAAATTAATCGAACTGGTTAGAGAACTAAAGGAGATTTATGATGTTAAGCATCCGAATCACCACAACAAATATTTAATTGCTGCCATTTGGGAGGAAATTGGCCAGATGAAAACATCTGGTCAGTTATTTTTATTGTAAATTTTATTTTTTCCAATTATTACTCTAATTCATGCCTGTTTTTTAATTGATTAAGTAACAAATAAAAATTAGATGTAACGAAGTGATATATCTCCGTACTTCAACAATCAATTTGATCATTTTTCCAAGGCACAGATCCTATTGGCGAGATGAAGTAGTTAGTTAATGTTTCCCTGATTCTGATGGCTTCACAACTACCTCTTCTTTCAGAAGTTGGTGGGATAGGGTGAAGCTCATTCACTTCTCTCATCTCGTCCAGAAATCGCTTTGCGAATGCATTATCCTGTTCATTTCGTAGAATGTAACTATGCAAAAACACAGGCACTACGAATCATATTTCATACGAAAATAATTATAAAATTTTAATGGATCGTTCACCAAGTCCGGAAACAAATGAATGAATATGCCATACATATCTCTTCTTAATTTTATTGGATGAACACTCAATCGAGTCCTTGATTTTTTTTTTTTTTTTTATTTTTATTTTTTTTTTTTTATTTTTTTTTAAGCAGCTCAACCTCCATCACAAAAATTTTGCTACAGCTGACTTGTATCGACTGTACTGGAACGGACGCGTTTGGTGTGAAACAACAGGACTTGACTGGACTGGACTGGACGGACTTGCACTTGACGGGCCTAGACGTGACTGGATTGACTTGTAGAGACTGGCTTGGTGTGAAACCAGCCTTACAGCGTTCTCGCCTGAGGTGGTATGGACATGTCCAAAGGATGGAGGAAGAAAGAAGAGCAAAGGCCTACTTTAATATGAGCATCCGAGGTAAAAGACGTGTGGGAAGGCCCTAAAAGAAATGGATAGACCAAATCAAGAAGGATCTGGAAGACTTAGGGCTTGATTGGAAGACTGTTCACGAACAACAACTATTCACGGACAGGAAGAAGTGGAGAATGCGAGTGATCAGCACCCAGGAGAATGGAGCTGGAAAATGATGATATATATATATATATATATATATATATACATGAAACTGAATCAGAATTGCATTCGAAAAAAATATCGAATTGGTACTTAAAATTGATACTCCAAATAAAATATCGATTTTTGATATATCGACGAAAAATATCGATTATCATATGAAAAATATCTTTATTCCGATACATCGTTAGTTTTTACCCATCGTGCTGGGAAAATGCTGTCAGATATGCGGAGGAGGTGGCGGATATACTCGTGGTGGAGGAGGTAGGTTGTTGTTCGGAGCCCATTCTCAGACGATCTCAACGGCTCGTTCTAGTTACTCTTAATTGGATAATAACTGGACGCGAGGCTGCGCTAACTTGATAGCCAGTATCTCGGTTTACAATGTCTTCCACCAGCCGCCTTAATCACGTTGTGCCAGTATCCACTAGCGTAGGCTGCTGTTCGTCTCGCCTCGTTGTCAAACCCGTGGCTCTTCTCTCTGCTGTGCGGGGCCACGACTGACTTCGCCACTTGTTCTAGGTGTACGCATCTCTAATGCTCCAAACAGAACAGGAAATCAGAGTGTACTGTCTACCCAATAAACAACGCAATAAGTGCCAGACTGAGTAAGAACCAAACCATCCTTTGCAATGCGTAATAAATCATTTATCTTTCTGGGCATACGGAAAAAGATCTTCATGTTAGATTTGTCCAAAAATCTGACGATATTGCCGAAGCCATTTCACCAGAAGGTAAGGGCCTCATTTTAAGAATCTTTCTGTCTTGCTTCACTCTTGTCTTTCGTGCGGAAGACCACCTTGATCTGGGAATTGCTTTATACATTCACGTGGAATGTTGGATGCAATGGTTTAGCTCCACCGGAAGACTTGCTTATTACTAAACTCTTTAAAGTTAGTAAGGAAATATGTAAGGAAGGTAAGACAGTGCATGTGGGAAATGAATTACCACACGGTAGTGTATTGGCACCAGTGCTAAACGTTCATGAGTTACACTCAGAAGGTGGTCTTTTTGAAGATGATGTAATGTATTTATAGGGTCAAAACGATAGAGGATTGTGCACAAACGCGAGGAGATATCGAAAGAATATAAGTTACATAGTCATAGGGGAAAGTACCACCATTTTTTTTACTTATGGCTTTACGCCTTGTCGACGTCAAGGTCATTAGAGGCGGGATGGGAGTGGGGACAAGGAACGGGAAGGAATTCGGCCATAATCGCCTTTTCAAGAAAGCATCCCGGCATTCGCCTGGAGTGATTTGTGGAAACCATGGAATACCCAAATCTGGATGCCCGGACGGGGATTCGAACCGCCGTCCTCCCGAATGCGAGGCCAAAACGCTATCCGTTCACCCACCACGCCCGATGGGCAAGTACAAAAGAGTCAGCTTATTCATTACGCAAATCAATAGATAAATATTTTTTATTATTATTATATATTGGAGCTTGTTGAAAGTTGAATGGGTAAATATCTTGGCATAGCATTTTGCGAAAAAAAAAATGAAGCCTCAGTTGATCCAAATTCATTGGGCAGGAGGTGGGGTGAAGTTTCAAAATACGAGCTCTTGCTATAGAGGGTATTGAGGGAATATATCTGATATATAAAGGAATTGCATTAAAGATGTTTGGTCAGATCAGTGGGTTTTTTTTATTTTAGATTTTTATTTTTTATTTTTACTTATGGCTAAACGCGTCGTAGATGTCGAGGTCATTAGAGGCGAGATAAGACTGGGGACAAGGAATGGGAAGGAATTCGCTCATGATTTTTTGAAGAAAGCATCCGGGCATTCGCCTGGAGTGATTTGGGGAAACCATGGAAAACCCATGGACGGGGATTCGAACCGGCGTCCTCCCGAATCAGTGTTTTAGTGTGGTGGTGTAGTATGGTACCTACCAACATTACGGGTATCAAGTGCAGGAGGTAGTGGAAAGGAGGACAGCTAGACTAGTAAGCGAAGATTATCGCAGAACACGATCATAAACCGAAATGGTGATGGATCCAGTTTGATGGTCTTTGGAAGACATCTACGAAATGCATGCATTTGTTATGAAATTTGAGTGGATCTTGGGAAAAGAAATTGGGGTAGTATATGTAAAAAGGACGTGACCATGAACAAATGATAGTCCTCGATTTCAGTCTCAAGGGGGTGGGAAAATTTCATATTTACATCAACATCCATACTCTACAATTCACATTCAACAGGTTGCCAGAGGGAGTTTTGTACCTGAACTAACTCCGAGCATTCCAATCTCGAATAGCCCGAGGAAAGAAAGAATACATACAAGCATCAGTACGTCATCTGTTTCTCTAATCTTATCCCTCATGCCATTACGACCTTAATAGGATGGTGGACGAAGTATGTCATTGCAATCGTAAATGATAAAAGAATTTCGCATACTCGCCAACAAATTCAGGAGCAACCGACATCGTCCGTCTATCAGACAATCCCAATCCAATCTGTTTATCAATTCTGTGACGTTTTTGTAAGGGCTGTAGCAAGCAGTCACAAATCGAGCGGCTCTCCTCTGTATTTCTATATCACGTCAATCAATCCCTTGCGATACGGATCCTAAACTCCACAACAGTAATCCAAATGTAGACGCCCGAGAGTTTTACAAGCTATTTCCTTTGTTTGAACGTTGCAGTTCTTCAAAATACGAACTATGTGTCATAACCTAGAATTAGCTTTACCCACAACGGAAGTTATGTGAAGGTCCCGTTTCACGTTGCTTTGCACTATTACGCCCAAATAATTCACAGAATCAACCGTGTCGACGACTGTGCTGTTTATATTTGTTAGTTATGCGTATTGTTTTGCGCTTTTTGTGGTTTAGTGTAAGCTGCCTTCAGATATAAGGAATGTTAGCCATATTTTGGGGGAAAAGCAAACAGCAATCACAGCAACGTGGCTTAAATTCTTAGGTTGCTGTAATAGCTGAATCCAAGGACAGAGTGAGATGACGTATCTGGGCGCCGCAAGTGCGCCAACGAAGGCTGGGCTAGTGACGTCAGCGTGACAGACACGATGACCAAAGTAGCCATCTATTAGCATTCATAAGAATGAATTTGCTTTAACCACATCTTTGTGACAGTTAGAATAAAGACGTATTTAAACTTACTGCACCGTACAGAAACCTTTGAAGAGCGTTAAGTGTCTGTCTCCTTATGAGCAGTTAAGCTTGGGCAAAATATATCGATGAATCGAAATATCGATATTCCATCATAAAATATTCGTTATTTATATCGATATTTTTATCCTCGATATTTCTACTGTCGATTTTAATGGATATTATCGAATTTTTTTTAAATTTATACTATCGATTTTAATCGATATATCGTTTAAAATAGATTTTTTATTTGGAGCATCAATTTTATCAATTTTAATTACCAATTTCAAATATTTTGTACGAATGCAATACAGAACCCAATTTAATACGTTACATATACATTGGATAAATACGCGTCCGAACTTCTGAAACCGTCTTTAAATATGAATTCGTCGTAATTAAACAGGTTTTCATTAACGATTAAGAGCTTAAAAATAGCTGTTAAATTTTAACGGTTTTTGCCAACATATTTGAATGTTAACGGTTAGGTTATTTTTATAGTTGAAGAATGTTGACTAAGAATTCGTGTTGCGTCTTTGAGGGTTGATATAAATTAACAGCTTATTTTCTCTATTTTTTTTTTTTCGAATGAATACCAGTTAATGCGCTGACATATCATCTGATATGCCAAGCCTCTTCTGTGTGGTCCGAAAGAGTGGCTTCTGCAGTTAACTTGACGCCACCGGACAACAGGAGTAGACTCACGGGGGAACATATAAACCAGAGAGTCCTTTTGGAGTCTATATCAGACGAACACATATATAACAGATTGTAAAAATAGATAAATTAATAAAATTTTCTGTAATTTTCTTAAACATTTTAATAAATTTGGGCAATATTTATAGGTAATTAGTGGCTTAAGACAAATATCAATATTTTTCCCCGATATATATCGATACTGTTTGTTAATGTCGGTACGATATTTATCGATATATTTTATCATTTGCCCATCCCTGTGTGCAGCGAGCTCTTGGCTGGGTACAGTGAGCGCGCCCCGTGTTCTGTGGTGACACGTGCAGCCCTCTGCCGCCCTTATCGTCTCCCCCCACCCCCGACCCCAGTTCCGCTGCCCGTCTCCAGCTGTCTCACCAGGCAGCCATTACCTGCGCATCAGTGCCGCCACGGGGCAACGCGACAATAAAGCGTACTACCAACTCCAACAATAATTCCGCAGATACGGCCGCCACACGGTGTAAACGCTATACAGCCTGTCTCACTCCACTTCCGGAAACTAACGGCAGGATTTCAAGTGAAGGTTCACCGATTTCTGAATCGTTTAGTTTTTCCCATATCGAAGACTACGATTAATTTTGTTAAGATGAGAAACAATATTCTTCATTCTCCATTCCCCACCTCCTCTCTCCCCATGTAGACTGACGTCGCTGAAGGGGTGTCCATAAATTACGTGAGGTAAAATAGGGAGGGAGGAGACAACGGAAATCTCACGTGAGGTTTTGGAAATTTTGGTTGGACTGAAGAGCTAAAAGAAAAAATGGTTTACAAATAATGCGAAAGTCGATTATAGGGGGGTATTTCGTAGTAAAGTGGGGATGTAACCGGCTTTGGAAGGTTGCGGCCAATTTCTAGGGGGGAGGGGGTCTCACGGGCCTATCTCACCAGAGTGGGGGGGGGGGGGGGGGGGAGGATCGGACCAGATCTCACAAAGTCTCACCAGAGAGGGGGGGGGAGGGGTGCGGAAATCCGGAAAACACCTCACGTAATTTATGGATGTCCCCGTATGCCACTACATTCCTCCCCCATTTTCCCCGTGTGGCACGCAGCTTTTTCCCTATTTAATTCCAAAACATATTTTGCGCTGCTTTTAGGTTACCAGACTAACGTTAAAATTATTGTGTATGTAATGAAAATAACATATATTTGCTTCACATAGTTCTTAATAATTATAAAAACTTTCTCAATCAAATGCTGACACTACTACAAATAATCAACTATGGGGGAAAACCTCTTCCTCGGATACAATCAGAGAATCCTTTTCTTCTTGAAGTTTTACAAAAAAACTCATTCTCCATTGTTTATTAATTGATAAAATACAACAAAATATACATACCGCGTAGGAAAAACTAAAAAGAGATGCAATTTTTAAATTTTTAATTTATTTTTGTGTTTATTTATTTTTGCTTTACTTTTCTGGTACATCTCGTTGTCACTCTCCATCAAGTGCAGAATTTTGAAACTTTTTCCTGTTACTTACAAAGTGTGTCCTGCCCAGTTAAGCTTGTTATTAAAAAGTAATGCCAAGATATTTACATTTCAAGTCTTCAACAAGCAATTAATTTTATATCTTATAATTATAATCAACCTTTGGTTTTTTTACCTGTGTGTCTAATAATCTGACACTTCTTTGCGTTTATATTCATCCCATGTTTACCAACCCAACTAGATATCCTGTCCAGATCACCCTGCAGCTGTTTACGGTCCTCTACTGTTTTGATCTTTTAATATAGCGTCACGTCGTCTGAAAAAATAACTAATTTCTTACTATTAACAATCAACACAATTATTCATTAGAATAATGGATGGCAATGTCCCAATACGCTACCATGTGGCGTTCCCTTTAAGTAAAATCCATATATTTCTATTCAGTTGCTTTCAAATTTTTATTATAAGAGGAAAAATATATTGAACCACTCCAACAACATAAACAGGTAACATAAATCCTTTGATGAGGGATAAAAGCCATATATATGGACAGAGAATATAACGAAAACATCTATACTGGACGAATATAAATAAACAAAACAATACTAATACTAAGTATGTGCATTGAAACAAAATATACACTTATTTTAAA
>JARYHS010011408.1:11937942-12149389 GCA_031002005.1 Vandiemenella viatica | reverse complement strand
GGTTGTGCATACATCAACCTTGATAGCATGGAACAGGGCACTTTCCAACTGCCTAAAGAATGCTCTATTATGACAGCAGAACTTATAGCAATATTAGAAGCACTTAGATATGCCGGGAGCTTACCGGATAGTAACATTATCATACTATCTGATTCACTCTCTGCCTTAACGTCATTAAAAAATCATCACATAAACCAAAGCAACAACCCGATCATATACGAAATTATTAAATCAATCATAGACCTGGAACAAAGTAATAAATTAGTAGTACTTTCCTGGGTGAGAGGCCATGATGGGTGCATGGGCAATGAAATAGCCGACCAGCTGGCAAAACAAGCAACTGAGACCGGGGTAACTATACACCGTAAGATACCTACTTCGGACCTGATTGTGACAATAAAGGAAAAATTATACAAAGATTGGGACGTAGAATGGAGATATACATCTGCTACGAAAGGTAAACACTACGCAAGGATACATTCTGAAGTTACAAAACGGCCATGGTTTCAGAACATCCGGTGTCCTAGAAGCCTATATATCACAATTTTTCGGCTTAAATTCGGACATTGCCGCCTCAAGAAGCACTTATGTAGAATCGGTGTGGTAGAGGAACCGTACTGCCAGTGCGGACACGTTGAAGACGCTAATCACATATTCTTTGGTTGCCCATTTAACAAACAAGCCTCTGACAACCTCATCAAGCACTTGGTGCAAGCAGGACAGCAACTCCCGGCAAGTGTTGAAGACTTACTAAATACAAACAGGTTTAAAATCTTCTTCCTCATGTACTCATTTTTATGGCAAATCAAACGAGAACTGTAACAATAATCAACTGTATAATCAAGTGTAACTTATCCTTACATTTCATGTATATATGAGTCTTTGTAAATAATTTTATTTTTTACTAATTTGTATTACTTTTTTCTAAACTTAATATTTTAATGTATATAATGTAATATCAAATGGACTATTTTAATGTATGTAGGCCTATATGCCAAACAAAGGAACAATAATTAACTGTATAATCAGATGTAACATATCCTAACATTTCATGTATATATGAACCTTGTAAATCGATTCTATGCCAAACTCAATATTTCAATGTGTATAATGTAATATCAAATCGTCCATTTTAAGGTATGTATGTGCCAGACAAAGTTACTACCTTATGCACCCAGCGTATTACGTAAATGTATTAGTTCTGGCTTTTAATGTGTGTAAGGTACTATGAAATACGGATAACCTACAGAGACAATGTATATTAAGATTTACTGCTACGATGTGCAAAATGTTACAGATGTAATAGACAAACAATGTAATAAACGCTTGTACACTTGGTAATGGCTAAATGGCCAGCATGGCTAAAGGCCAAATAAATTAAAAAAAAAAATCATTAGATACCAGTCTGTGGATTTAATTCTAGTAAGTAATTGGATTAGCTGTCAGAATTAAAGGCTATGTATTGTCACTGAGAACCTCGATATTGATAACATTAGCTTATATCTTTCTTACTTCATTAATTTACGGCGAGGTTGCTATCTTACTGAACGATAACATCACATACTATAGACAGCTTATTTATTTATCACTTGACGGAGATGAAAATACATTTGTACACATAAACTGGATAAAGCCTTAACGTTGATTGGTTGAATAATAATAGCAGTGCGCTGATATGATTGGCAAATATCTAAATATAACTTTGCTGATTGGCTAAAGGGCTAGTATCCGTCTGTATAAATTTTCCGCAAGCCATCCCACCTTTCACTCAGAGTTATTAAATTATACTGCTTCAGTTCCTCTGGACAATTATTTCTCTTTCCCATGATGTTATCCGGGAAGGTAATATGTAGTCCTTTGCCATAAGTCACGTTCTTGATCTCTAGACTGTGTATTTTCCAAGCTCGAGTCATTTGCATGAATTTTACTAAGCTAGGTGTTTGTTTCTGTTGTTTTGTGCCAAAGTCGTGGGCCAGGCTCTGTTCTTTCTTTATTAGAGGATGCTGTTTTATGGAGTGCACTTTGGTACAATATTGGATTCCTATCTTCTTTCTTCTTAGTTGATGTGGTGCTGTTGCCGTCTCCACCTACGTCACCTGGGTGGGGGCTCCTCCAATCATTCGCAGGGCTGCCAACCTGATGCGATCCAGCTTAACCAATCTGCTCTTAGATGTAGATTGATACAGGAAACCCCCATACTCTACTTTGCTTCTTAGGACATTCCGATAGCTGTTGCCGAGTATCCTGGGATCAGCACACCATTTTGGAGCTGCCAGAGCCTTTGTACAAATTAGGCGTTATAGTGACGCTTCCCTTAGCTGCTCAATGTACGTTCTGGCCTCGCATTCGGGAGGACGGCGGTTCGAATCCCCGCCCGGGCATCCAGATTTGGGTTTTCCATGGTTTCCTAAATCACTCCAGGGATGCTTCCTTCAAAAGGCCAAGACCGAATTCCTTCCCATTCCTTGCCCCCTATCCTTTCCCGTCTCTAAAGACCACGCTGTTAAGAGACGTTAAGCAGTTTTTTTGTTTGTTTTTTTTTTAGTTTTTTTTTTAAGAAAACAATTCTCAATGTGTTCTTCCCACGAAAGCTTGGAGTACAGCAACAATTTTAAAAAAAAAAAAAAAAAAAAAAGGATTTCCATCGCCAGCTTCTTTTTTCTACCATTTATATTTATTTCAAAGCCTCTGTCTTGAGAATGTCTTTGATTAAAGACATAATTTTCTGCGTGGAAATTTCCAGACCTCTATCTACCTATTAGGAAATTCTGTGGTCAGCCGCCGTTTTGTATTTTACCCACCTGCTCACAGGTGTCACCACTTTGCTCTTCCACTCCTGGCGGAAGTGATGTTTCATCAGAAGCGAGCCATTTAATTAAAAGCCAAGTCCAGCGCCGTGTCCCCGCTCTCCAAGTTTGTTAGCTGATTAAAAAGCAGGTGGTTAAAAAACGCGCCGCGGGAGCTGAATAACACAATCGATTCCCCCGTCAGCATTATCGAGGCGAGCCGGCCACTTCCACCTGAACAGCTCCCAGTGTTAATGGAGACTAGAAGAACTGAACCAGAAGCACAGTGCTGTTCGTAAAAGGAAAATATTTCCGAATTAATAATGAAGTCACGTCTGTGTAATTTATGTATTTCGCATCTAATCAATACTAATAAAAGGCTAAACTTTGTCATCGTGTCGTTAACTCTGATGTCACCCTAACAACGGCCGCCATTAACCAACTAACAACGGCCACGGATGTTTCTACTAAACAGAGGAAATGCGCGTTACTTAAAAAGAGCTTCATTTTCCTAAGCGAGAAAAGGAAAATACTGCCAGAGCCCTGGAAGAAAAGTAGATATTTCGCTTAAGTCAAAATAGTAATTATTAATTATATTTTGTTTATATTATATTCGTTCGCTTAAGAAGTTTTCTCTTTTTTTGTTATGGCTTTACTCTTAGTCGATGTCGAGGTCATTAGAGGCGGGGATGGATTTTGTATAAAGAACGGGAAGGAATTCGGCCTTGGCCTATTCATTGAAGCATCCCGGCATTCACCTGGAGTGATAAATCGACGTAAAGCCCTTTAAATCGGGCCTCAGACTGAGCCCTTTGATGAAACTGTATTTTAAGAATTATTAGTAGCAAGCTGCGAGTTGACTAAATTGATTTGACTGTCAGGGACCGAGCCCCGTGTGTGTAAGCCAACCTGGCAGGTTCGCCCAAGTATGAGCTTTCCTGACACTGGTCGCCAAATGTGAGATACCAGTTGTTATGGAAATGGTCAGCCAATTGGGATCCAGGCACTCTATTACTACATGACACCGCGTTACTTAGTCAAGAACGGCCCAACTCTCCTCATTTGACACATGCAAGCCGTTAGCTCAGATAGATTTAATTACGATTTTCTGGCATATCCACACAAATTTAGAGGTATTATTACAAAGTCTAGAAATGAAAAATTCACTGTTCTAAGAAAATACTCCTAATTTTTAAAATCCGTAATGGGCTCATTCATTCAACCAAATTAATATCAATAAAAAATACATTACAACGTTCAGAGTTTCTTAAATTATTTTTCATATTTCATGATTGTGGAAAAATAATTACGATGTAGACGAGTTGGCATATGGGATGAGGGTGAATCTGTTTGTGTCAGTGAACTTTGTACAGAAACCAGAAAGTATATCCGAGCTTCTCTACAGGGGCCCATCCGCACATCCAAATTTCGGTTTACCACGGTTTCTGTAAATTACTCCAGGCCTATGGTGGGATGGTTTCTTCAGAAAGGCCATTGCTTACCGCTCCATATCCTCCAGTCCTTTTCCGCCTTTAAAGACACCGACGTCGACGAGGCGTAAAGCCAGAAGCAAAAGGCAACTGGGGCATACATGGGTATAGAAGTGGCAAGGTAAGTGATTTTTGTAAATTATTATTAGATGAAAATTTAATTATTTTTTAGCTTTTTCCATCAGAATTTAAAAAATTTTGTGCCTTCCTGGTATCAAATTTACCTGTTCATTGTAGTAAATCCGATTACTTTAATTGATCAGTTTTAAGAACGCCACCATTATGTGTGGGCTGGCTGCACTGGGCAGTCAGGTTGGTAGCCCTGCGTCTTGCGGCCTCCTTCCTGCTCCGGACGAGAAGTCAGCCCCACGGGCGTCGCCAGCGCCATCTACTTCCGGTCTCGACGCTCTTTTTGCGACTCGACTGAGCTTCCGGTCACGTGATTTATGCAGCGGCCGGGAGGGAAAGTCCCTGCGTGGCAGACGCTGGAGATAAAACAGTGGAACGGCGCCCAGAAAACCAGGGCGGCCAACCCCAGAAAGCAAAAACTCACTGATTCAGTGCTTAGACCCGAGGGACGGGGTCTTCATGGTATCTTCATCTTGCTACCCTGAACGAATCAAGTTGCTTCCAGACAGTGTGAACCTTCAATAACACCCTTCAGTCGTCCGTATCTTCAGTTTGGCTTGAAATCGAGCAAACTGGGATGGCGTACAGTAATAAGCCTTACAGATTAGAGGTGGGCAAAGTGACTCACTAAAAAGAGCGCTGTTCATTTGATCACTCCACGAAAACCGTTCACTAGCTCAGTTTTATTTGAGACTTTTTTTTTTAGATCTCACCCTTCAGAATCCGGTTACACCCCCACTTTTCGATGAAATACCCCCTTAAATCGACTTTGATGCAATTATTAAACTTTTTTTATTTTATTATTATTATTATTTTTTTTTTATTATTTAGCTCAACAGTCCACGTGAACAAGCTCTTCTTGATCTTCGGAACTAGCCGACTTCTGACCGACTCACCTAGAAGAACTACCGTTCACTTTTAGTGAGCGACTGCTCACTCGCTCTTTTAAAAGAATTGCTCTAAAGAACTGATTCACTCGCGAACAACCCATCTCTATTACAGACTCCTCTTTCAACATCAACAAGCTGTGAATTACTCAATGGGGACAGTCATCGGTTGTCATAATCATCTAGTTGAAGCCCGTTCAGTACAGTTACAATGATTCGATCCCCCAGACGGCAATGGAGAATCACCAGTCGGATTCGAACAAGACAAGGCAGATGCGGCTACTTGTTACGCCAACTGAGCTGGTAAAGTTCTGGAAATTGCGACTGTGGAGCCACCTCACAGACAATCCACCACTTCATTTCTGACTGTCCTCTTCGAGCCTACATAGCAACAGTACCGGAAATGCACAATGCGTCGATCAGTGCTATTGAATGGATCATAACAGTAGATATAGAGATAAGAAACTGTACAAGCACTGATAAACACATCTGTCCTCATCTTCTTTATATCTTGTTAAATTCTATACGATAAATAAATAAATTGTCATGGCTTGAAAATGTAGTTTCTTGTAGGCAGTTGTGTTTTCTTACCTATCTCTTTCTGGCCTAAGTTGACTTTAATCATTTTTATCACTCAAGAAATCGTTATACCAGAGAAATAAATATTAAACTCTTTAATTCAACTGTATTCGTAATTGATTTTTATTGGGAATATGTCATTTAACCATCTCAAACGAATTTGTACTATATTGTACCGTGTATATTCCTATCAATTCTTCTAACCTTCTCTTCATATCTCTGTAGTTGCACCTCCTTCTTCCTCTCATTCTCCTCCCACAAACTAGTCCTTCCAAGGCGTCTTTTAGCAAGCAATCCTCTCTTAGCAAGTGTCACATCTAGTTCTTCTTTCTCTCTCTTGTGACTTGCAGTAGATTCTTCATTTCGCCAACCCTTTCCAACACTTATTACTTACTTACTTACTTTATCCATACAGCTTATCCTCTCCATTCTCCTCCACATCCCCGTCTCCGTTTTCCATCTTCTCGCCTCAGCGTCCACGTCCCTGCCCCATAAAGAGCCACACTCCATACAAAACATTTGTCAAGTCTTTTCCTGAGCGCATTGTCTACTTTTCCAGGTAATAGACACCTCTTCCTATTAAACTCATTCTTCACTACGGCAATGCGAGTTTTCGCAGAAGTCTTTACAAGAATTTTTAATTAAAACAACAGATCTTCTTTTCCGGAATCGAACCGATGCTCCTCAGGTAGTTGGACAAGTTTGATATTAGAAGTGCCGACAAAGAATCTCGTGCATTATTTTAACTCTCAGAAATCTATAAATTAATTTACAAGATCTCTTTCCAGTTTTCCCTGACTCTCCAATGCTACAGAACTCTAAAATCCTTCACCGCAATTGAAGATGTAGACTATTTTCCATGTAACAATGCTCCTTCCGCAATTCATAGTAAAGCACACAATGCCGAATTTCGGTTGAATGATTCCGCAATCAAAATTCACGCCTATTAATATGGAGGTAATTATATCATATATTTGTTTTAGCATAATTTTTTTTTTACTTATTGCTTTTTGCCTCGTCGACGTCGAGGTCATTAGAGGCGGGATGAAACTGGGTGTAAAAAACTGGAAGGAATTCTGTCATGGATTTTTGAAGGAAGCCTCCCGGCATTAGCCTGGAGTGATTTGGGGAAACCATGGAAAACCCAAATCTGGATGCCCGGACGGGGATTCGAACCGCCGTCCTCGCGGATTCGAGGCCAGAGCGTTAACCACTCACCCAATACGCTCGGTATAGAAATTATCAATAGGCGTGAAAAATATTATGAGAAGACCTTTGACTAAAAATAAACCAAAGCAAGACAAAAGTGATTAAAAGCAGAGAAATGATAGTAATAAGAGTAAATGAAATATTAAAATAGTATCAGATGAAACAATAGGAGTACCTGTGTTTTGTTATTTGGATCCAGAATTACAATCAATAGTTGAAGCAGTAAAGCACTAGCGAAAAGATATAAATGAGTAATCTTTTGGTATCATGTATTGATACTGAACTGAGAAACAACTTATTAAAACTCTATTTGCGGAGTACAGCATTGTGTGGTAGCGAAGTATGGACTTTAGGAATACCAGAAACAAGTAAAATTGAAGCAATTGAAATTTAGTGCTGTGAAATGAATTTGAAAATTAAATGGACACATACAGAACGAGTCTTGGAAACGATGTACGAGGAAATAAGTTTACACATATTACACATAAAAATACACTTATTATCACTAGGGTTCAGATATTTATGAACTGAAAATAGGGAAATATGCATACAAATATGACAAATATATCTACCGTGTCCATCTTCAAGTTCTCGAAGACAAATTTCTCCTGTTTTTACTTAAAACTGCCTTGTAATGTTGTACTGTGAGAAGCTACGTTCGACATGGCTAGATAACACGGGAGCGTACTTAAACAGTCAGTCACGTGCAATTTAATTGTGGATCGTGTTCAGTCAAAACAGATTCACCACCAGGCAAAATTTACAAATTGGTTTGTATCCAGTATTACCAGTCAACACTATATCGAGTTTTTTCTTTAGCGGATTAGCCTCAATGCCCCCAGCATGACTTATCTCGGTTACTACACTTTAACGACTGCTGCATCGTCGAGATTAAATGGAGCGCGGAACATTAATGTTTAGACAGTGACAATAATAAATAACTTTATTCTTGGTTGGTGAATTCTAATAAATTCATTGACAATGTATAATAGGAGTACATTTCAGTGAATAATTATCTTCATTTCTTCTCATTTTATAACTTCTAGTAAATTACAAGAACTGTAAAAAAAATTACCAGATTTTTTTTCAAAATATTACCATAAAAATTATCGTAATATGACCAAAACTGGGAAAATGGCCAGTATACGCAATAGTATGCTATATAAGTTACATTTATTCTTGACTCGTGTATTCTGACCAATTCAGTGAAAATTAGTTTGGTTTTTCCTCTAATATGTAGTAGGAGTACATTTGTGTGAATATTTATTTTAATTTCTTCTCATCTATTAGTTTTAGTGAATTCCGGGTGCTGTTAAAAATTACCAGATTTTTCTCAAAATATGACCATTTCACCATAAATATGTATTATCGTAATATGACCAAATGTAGGAAAATGGCCTGAATATACATTTGCATGATATATGAGGTTCATTTAAATACAATTGCATTGTCGACATTAAAAGACGGCCGGAACATTAATGTTTAGAGAATGACAATAATGTGTAATTTTAATACTTGACTGGTGAATTCTGACCAGTTGAGTGACCATTAATTTAGTTTTTCCTTAATGTATAGTAACAGTATATTTCTGCGAATAATTATATTAATTACTTCTCAACTTGTAGTGAATTCCCGATACTTAAAAAAAAAAAAAATACCAGATTTTTCCTTAAAATGTTACCATAAATATTATCGTAATATGACAAAAACAAGGAAAATGGCCTGAATACGTATTTATATTGCATATAAGTTTCATTTAAATACAATTAGAAACGTTATATCAGGTTGAAATTCTGCATTAAAGCTAAAAATCAAGTCAGGTAAAAATATGACTTATCATGCAGATCCCAAACTTTTTTTTTTTTTTTTTTTTTAAGTGGCATTCGGCCTTTTAGCCATTCAGCCAGCAACTGTGTTTCTTTTTTCTTTGTTTCTTAATTGTGTCTGTACATTCTTCTTATATTATTGAGGATTACAAGTGACAGGACAACACAGGACAAACACAACACTTAATTAAAACCACCCGTGCCCTGGGCCGGACTCGAACCGGCGACCCCTGCAACGCGAAGCCAGCTCGCTAGCCCCGCGCTGCCGGGGACGGCAATCACAACCATAATTATCGCAAACAGAACATAGTTACATATTTCACAGACAGGTGGCAACACTTTGCTTCCTCTGTTCAGAACGCAGTGTGGCTTGGCAGCAGGTATAAAATGCTTGGTGTGAGCAACGGAGTGCGGCCCTAATGCCAGGGCTCCAGATTGACGTTGCCAAAGATGAGTGAAACTCACTGAAGAGAGTCGATCACAAAGAGTTTGGAAAAGGCGGTGAAGAAGAACAAGAGGGTGAGGAAAGATACTTGTGGAAGAGTCTTACAGAAAGAGGAAACAGGATGGTGGGTCACGTTTTAAGAGATGCGTCATTGGTTAATTTGTTAGCGGAGGAAAGAATTGAAGAAGACAGAGATTAAAATATGGGAAACAGATGCTAGAGAAAATACGTTAAAAGGGGAATGATGAGATGGTAAAGAAAAAAAGCTCGGTATATTTGTGTGATAAAAGATTCAATTTTCATTTCACCCCTGTCTTTCCTCGAACTAAAATTTAACCGCGAATTATATAAATAAGTGTTCATACCGCAACTTACACACACAAAGAAAGCTTTGATATAGTAAAGTTAATGGGTCTGTTAGAAGGAGTGAAATTTGTGTATAATAATAACATAAGCTCTAAAATCATGTCTTTGGCGTTCTTGATAACAACACATGATAGATGGAAAAAAGTGGAAGTTCACAAATATAGTTCCTAAGTAAACATTTTTATTTAATACTACGTGGATTAAGAATTTCTTTACCAGAATTGAATATATAAAGTAGTTGGTAACGAAGGATTGGTACCAAACAACACCGAGGCTGCATAATATGACAGCAAAGCCATCACTGTATATCATTCTACCGTCGAACCTGTCTCTTGAAGAGAATCAATTTCCAACACATTTAAAATCAGAAAACCAAACGAAGGTGAGGGGATATGGGGGAGGGGGGGAGGTTATTAACTAAGGGCAGCTTTATTTCAGCTTGATCTTTTCTTCTTTCTTCAGCATGAGCATCCGATTCTTGGGTTCTAATAACTTTAGCTGCTCGTGCTCTGCTAGAGCTACAACTTAGGCCAGTATACGCCCGCAAGGCATGTCAAAAAAGAAGGCAAAATAAATTGGCGTCAGAAACATTTAAGAAGACACAAATTAATAACAGAGAAAGTCGACATCTATACTAAATAATACGTTTTTTTTTCTCTCTAAACGAAATTAATTAACAAATTAAACACTAACATAATGCGCGAGAAGCACACCTTGAGCAACCGACGTTACATTACAGTCTAACACACACATCCGTCTCTCTATCACCATTCGATAATTCTCATAATTTCTTGACTAAAACTATTAATCATACCGAAAAAAAATGTCCTGTGCCCTCCCTACAGATTTTCTTCTCAAATTCCGTCAATATCGGTATAGGAAATTTAGTCGTCAAAACGTAACAGAAAGACAGAGACTTACTTCCGGATTTATAGTATTATTACTGCGGTTCACACACACACTGGCTACGAATCGCCCTTGAGGGATCAATATAACGTAAAAAAGTGTACACCTACAACATTGCAAGACTACCTACGATTTGCCAAGCATTGTACACCTAAATTTGTAATATCTTCAGTTTAACATTCAATCCGAATAACCGACGGCCCAGGCGTGACTCTTACCGACAAAAACAATTTTTAAAAATCTTAGCCTCCATTGAGATTTGAACCGGAGACCACGACCCAAACATTAGTAAGCAAGCGCTTTTACCACGCAGTTACCTAACCACTACATGCAAAAACAGTATAGAGACCTCCACATCCAACGCGTCTGTCTATCACATTCAATAATTTTTCGAAATTATAAGACAACATGAATTATTTATACAGATATTCTGGAACATGTCATATGCTCGAACATTATGAAGTTTCTAGATGAGAACGAGTTACTTACGCCGTGTCAACAAGGATTTCGGAAGAAGAGATCGTGTGAAACACAATTGGCCCTATTTTCCCATGACATAATGAAAGTTATCGATACAGGTTCGCAAGTTGATGCAGTTTTTTTGGATTTTCAGAAAGCTTTCGATTCTGTGCCACACAACCGACTTTTAACGAAGGTTCGAGCTTATGGTATTTCGGCTCAGATTTGCGAGTGGATACGTGATTTTCTAACTGGTCTATCACAGTATGTCGTTGTTGACGGGGAAGCCTCTTCTAAGATAAATGTTACTTCGGGCGTTCCTCAAGGAAGTGTAATAGGTGCACTTCTTTTCTTAATATTTATAAACGATCTAGGTGACAACGTCAAATGCTGGTTGCGATTGTTTGCCGACGATGCGGTTATCTATAGGGAAATAAGGTGCTCCAACGATTGCTTAGAAATTCAGCGCGATTTGGATGCTATTTTCGATTGGTGCCGTAAATGGCAGCTTACACTTAATTGCAAAAAGTGCAAGGCAATGCGGATAAGTAACAAGAAGAATCAGTTTGTTCACGAGTACAAAATAAACATTTCACACGGTTGATTCCGTGAAGTATCTGGGGGTGATAATACAAATCAACATGAAATGGGACATGCACACAACTTCCGTCGTAGGCAAGGCTAATTCTAAATTATGATTCATAGGTCGTATTTTAAGGAATTGTAATGCTCATACAAAGGAGATAGCGTATAAAACAGTAGTGCGTCCGCATCTGGATTACTTTTTAAAGAACGGTAAAAACACATAACAATATATTGCTAATGATGGAAAAAATTTTCAAGCTATTTTTACTTTTGTGAAATATAACAGCTAAATTTGTCTCCGATATATATATTTTGCTTTAAGAGACTACACGTGTCGTATAAAATTAATTTGATTTTAAAAGCGCTCTATTGGTGACAGAAAATTACTCCCCTGCCGTGAATATTAAGGCTATGAACAAAATGAATGTTCGTGCATCTCTCAGCAGGTAATTCGGTGCAGAGTCTGCCTGGATGAAATCCATTTAGCACTGATCCCTCCGTGAGCTTTTGTCTCGTATTTCGAGGGCGATGCGAATCCATCGGCACGGTGAGTCATCACGTAGCTTTCAAATCGAAAAGACGGCTCCCCAAACAATGCAATAGCATCAATAAAACTGCTGGATGGATGTTAGTAACTTTGTTATTAGCCATGCCTCACAGTTGTTGCACAAAAGTTCTAAATCAAACACCGTCTATTAATATTTCTGAAGTGAAAACTTCTATCGGCTTATTGGCCGAATTTTAGATGGGTGAAATCACATGAGTCCGCGTCACCGACATGTTAACGGTACAAAAAGAAAACTGTATGACGGGCTGCGCTTGGACAGTGGGCTTATCGCTCAGTTGGTTAAGGCGCGTGATTGAGGAATGGAAGGTCCCCGGTTCGAATCCCGGTCGCCTCTGAATTTTCGTTTATTTATATATAGGCATATTTAATCTTTGCAATACATCATGCAATGACTATTTCATACTGGATAAAGAGTTTCGTACTGGCGTTGAAGAACAGTTTTCCAATTGTTTGATTACATTTTTGCTGCGAATTTTAATATTGAAAGAGCTATAAAACTTAATAATAATTTTAAATTTATGTGTTCAACTTTTAAAATATTGTTACTAATGCAAAATTACTGTTCGCTATCTTATATTACCACATTTTGGATTGAAAAATTAGCAAAAAGGCCTTAAATTTTAGAATTCAAACCCAAAAATGCAAACTAAATTTTAGTTCAAATTCAGGGTTTATTAGCATACACTATCACCGACAATAGTGGTGTAACGTCTAGCGTTCTGGCCTCGCATTCAGGAGGACGGCGGTTTGAATCCCCGTCCGGGCATCCAGATTTGGGTTTTCCATAGATTCCCAAATGCTTCCTTCAAAATACCACGGCCAAATTCCTTCCTATTCCTTGCCCTCCATCCTTTCCCGTCTCTAAAGACCTCACTGTTAAGAGACGTTAAGCAGGTAAAAAAAAAAAAAAAAAAAAGCATATACGTTCGAAATTTCGGTTTAAAATTTGTATATTTTTTCTTATTTCTGCCTATTGTATCCTTTTTAGAATATAATGAAATGACTGATAGTACGAAAACCTAAGTGTTGTTGAAATAAATGATAATGATGGTGCAAACAATGAAAGTACAGTGTAAATAGAAATAATATCTTTAAATAATATAAATGTATGTTACTGCTTATGAGAATCAAGTTATATTTATATTTTGTAGATATAAATGTGATAAACAAAGTAATTCTAATGATTTTAATTTAAAAATTATGAAATTTTAATTTTTGATACTACAATTAATTTGAAAATAAAAAACCTTTTATTACACACTTTTAAGTTTTCACTTTTGTCGGCAATCCGCACCGACTGCCAGTTCGCTTTTACTAATATTTTCACCAGACGCGTTTCGGCCTTTTGTTGTGGGGCATCGTCAGTGTGAAGCTGCCACGTGTCAGTCCGGAACAGCACTTACTATACTTCTCTGGACTGGTATTCAGTTCCGAAATTCAGCATTGTAATTGGAATCTTTATATAAGTTTCATTTTACTAGTATTTGTTGTTTTTCTAGTCAGACCTACACTTTTATGATTGCATCTAACTGGTTTCAACATCTGTGAAAACATTAAAAAAAAAAAAAAAAACAGTTGTTAGTAGACGGGGTTTAATTTACTACCTGTGGAGCTGCAATCCTCGAATTAACAGATCGGCACTAGTTTTATCAACACATCATTTCATACCAAACGTACGTATCGATCAGAAGTCGTGTTTCGATAGTACACACACTGAGAGGCCAAAAGTAATGGGAGTGCAGGATGCGACTGTACACTCGGCTCTTCCACTCTCCAACATGTAAAAAAATAAAAAGCCCGCAGAAAGAAGAGGCCGAATGATGTGGCATATTTTATGGGATGCTGTTTTCGAGAATTTGCATTTAATTTTCTTTTCGGGTTTGGTGCTGTGCATTTCTTGCTGGTGATTCTAACGTTTCGGTCTCATCCTGGGACCTTCGTCAGTACAACCGATTCGTTTTCCGGTACACTGGATGAACAGTTTATGTTTTGCGGTAGAAATAGTGTTGTTTCTCCGACAAACAGTTTCCACTGTTCCACAGAGGTTTGCGCCCTGTGGAGTGAAGTGGTAGTGTTGGACAATTTATTATTATTATTAATTAAATTGCGATGGAGCCATTTGCTTATTCAATTCCCTTAGTCATCTATTTACCCTTTTTATTTATCTTTTTAACTACCTTATATATTTACTTCTGCGATTATAAAATTTTGTTTTTAAATTCCTTGAGCGTTTTGGGCAAATTATTCATCAGTTGGTGATTTGTTCCAATCCCTGACATCCCTACTAACAAAAGAAAATTTTTACTCCCTTATCAATAAAATCGAGTGCCAACTTGTGGTCATGGTCATTTCCCTTCCATGCACTATTCCTAATTCTTCGACCAATATCCCTCCAATCCTCGTCACCAAGATGTGCCTTGTTCACTCCAAACATTCTCTTCCCCCTTCTCCTTTACTACAATGACTCCCAATCCAGATCCTTTATCATATCAGATACTTACTGGGTCGTGCGATAATTTCCACAAAATAATTTAACTTGTTTTCTTTGCACGACCTCCAGCTCCTGTATTTGATATCCAAAATGTGGGTCCCAAACTTGAAACAGTTAATTAATTTGCTTATTCAAATTCTTTTAATAATTAATTCTTATTTTACCTTAATGCTTCTAATTTTATTTTTACTGCACGGGATCGAGAAATGAAAGATCTCTAACTAGGTAACAAGCTGCAATTAATCTTCATTTTAAAAAAAAGTGATATGTCAAAACAACAAAATTGATTACACACACACACACACACACACACACACACATATATATATATATATATATATATATATATATATATATTATTACCAATTCCAGAATTATTAACACTTGTTCAAAATGATGGATGTTAGACTTTTCCCTTAAAAT
Source organism: Vandiemenella viatica (assembly GCA_031002005.1). Classification (NCBI taxonomy): domain Eukaryota; kingdom Metazoa; phylum Arthropoda; class Insecta; order Orthoptera; family Morabidae; genus Vandiemenella; species Vandiemenella viatica. Next base: position 12,134,240 of record JARYHS010011408.1, on the reverse strand, counting down.
TCCAGAAATATTTTGCGTAGCCCGTTCACTACTAAATGCTGAAACATAAAATATGTCCGATAAAAATTACAGTACACTAAATATATTTTCCATTCATAATGAACCATTAAATCATTTCCGCCTCGAAATCGCATGATGTAATATATGATTTTGCCGGCTAGCTAATCACGCAACACCAAAGCACTGACTGTCAGTGATCCCGAGGTGTTGGGGGCCATGTTTTTCTCAACTGCACTTTTGTCTTTCCAGGTGAACAATTTACCAGTGCTCATTAGAATTTTTATGGCTACATTTAGCATTTTCTGAAGTGATCTAGCATGAAAAACAAAATTCAATTTAGCAAATAACATATTTCTTAGCATTTTTTTCTCCTGATATGTGAACCATTTTATTGGAGTTATAAATTTTTAGTAGTTTTCATGCGGTAGGTTTCGTAAATGGTAGAGATGTTACCAGGTAGAAATAACATTTCGTAGAATTATTTATTGGTATATCAATTTTTTGGTAGGATTTCATTTTTTTAGGAGTGTTCATGGTAGATCTGTTAATAGTATACCTTATTTTGGGTAGAGATTTTCCTGGTAGGCATGTTAATGTGACATTTAATTTTGTTGATATATTTTTCCGCATTTTCCGAAAATTTTATCATATTTTTGGCATTTTCTAAACGTATATTTGGTATAAAATATTTTTAGACTTGGCAACACTGCCAGTTACTTCCTGCGATGTTCTTAGGAAGCTTTTCCTGGATTAGAGTCTCTGGGCTGGCGGTTCTCCTTTAATCCTCTCTTCCTTCGCAGTCACTTCTCTTCAGATACTGTGTGGTGAAGTATCTGAAAATTGATGAAACTGCCACTAGCCTACAGGTGTTCTTGAGGGTCACAGCTACCTGGTTTGGTCGAGATGACGAGTACCAAACTGGTCAAATATGTTATGCAGCAGAGTATTGAAAGGGCCTTTGTTGACGTACGAATGGTTTGTGGTTGACTTCCTCACTGCGATACAACCATTTTCCGCAGTAAGTTGTTTGTCGTTGAGATTTTCATTTTGTAGTTCATGCAGTGGTTCGTATATGTAAGAGTTCTGTCGAGAGTCACTCACAAGTATTTTGGGGCGTTACACATCTCGAGTTCGATATCAGATTACATTACTGCCAACTTAAGCTGACCTTTTATATTTTTTAGATGAAGACATATACTTCAGTTTATGAAATATTAGGTCTTAAAATGATTGTTACCTATGATAGCTTGATAGGCATTCAAGGGGAGCAGACAAACTTCTTTCTGCTGCTTCAAGGTTTGTGGTCTGTTGGGCAATGGCAAGGTCATCAGCGTACAACTCAATTATTACAAATTATAACAGACCTGCTGGAGTCTACACCAGCACTGACGCAAAGTTGACAAACAGCAGTGCAGGTAATTTTCTTGCAAGACTGAGAAGTACATAATGTTATACAGTTCGAAATTACCAGGAGATGGTCAAGAATTCATGGTTTAATGTATTAAAAACTACTATCTTCTTGTTGTTCTGTGTACCGATCCCGTCGCTGTCGTTCTTTGATAATTCTCAGTCTGTTTAAACTAAACAGAAATTCTTCAGATTTTGAAGAGGGAACCCTAAGGGTCAAATAGAGGTCAGGTTCGTATTTAAGCCAGATCGGGCGAAACGCTAATGACCTTCAACCCTAAAAACCCATTTATCTCTTCCTAAAGTATCATTTTTCTCAGTTTTAGATTCTGGGCACTGAATGTTTTGTTTAAATTGACTTTAAGATATCCACCGATTATCAAACTCAAGAAATAGGCCGTATCAGATCATAATCTGTGACTATAGGAACTAACTTTCATCATCTGAACTTTTAGACTCTTTAAAATGCATTGTTTGTTTAAATTGACATTTAAATCTCCAGCAAACTCAAGAGACAGATCACATCAGGTCATTGGATTATGCGCTGTGGTTTTTTGTTTGTTTGTTTGAATCGCCTGTAAGAGGTACAACACTAGAAGGTGAAAAGTAATGCAGTAAGCATAAGGTAATTAAGATGTTGATATTATAGGATTACTGCCCTGCACAAAGGTGGCAATACATAGTACCGCCCATCCTTTGTAATTTACTAAACAGTATTGCTTAATTACTTTCTCCCCCAGCGTAATTTTAAATATATCTTTTATAAATGGTTGCTGAAGAGGCTATCAATTGTTACTAAACGAAGATTAAACTATGTTAGTTGTATTTATGAAAAACATTAAGCACTCACTAAATGTGTTAGGTAATTATTTATTACCAGCGGATTTTCACGTGGCAGCGAGGGTGCACAAGCAGGCGATTAATCAAAGTTAAGGGGATTCTAAATGGCGACCAGATAAATAATGGCGCTGTTAATTATACAACAGGACATCATCATTGTCTCTAAACACTAGCTGGGCCGAGATTAAGGCGGGGGTTCCCCTCGCAACGTGCAGGGGTCACTCTGGTGGTGCCTGGATCAATCTGTTCCTTAAAAGCACTTCTTTCAGAATAATAATCCTTCCTACTTGCCTGGTCAGAGTGTTCACTTTAATAAACTGCTGGCCATGTTGCTCGGATATCAATGTTACTAAACTTTTATGGTGTGAGATAAGGTTGTAGTCTACCCCCCTTAATATTCAAGAAGCAATAAAGGAAGTAAAAGAAAAGTTTTCACGTGCCTTAAATGTTCAGGGAGAAAAGATCAGTATGCTACGATTTTCTGATGATATTGTCTTGATAACAGAACAGGCTGAGGATATTGAGAAGTTACTGAATGGCCTGAACAGTATACTGAAGGAAGATATTGGACTGAATATAAATCAAAGCAAGACAAACGTGAGGAAATGTAGCAGAAATGATACCAATACCAGTAGATTAAATATAAAAATACGATCGGATGCAGTATGAGAAGTAAGTGAGTTCTGTTACTTGGGAAGCAAAATTACAACTGATGGCCGAAGCAAGAATGATGTTAAAAGGAGAATAGCACCAACAAAAAGAGTCTTCTTGAAAATGAGAAATCTTTCAGTTTCAAACATTGATTTAGGAATTAGAAAGAACTTTTTAAAAATGTATGAGGCACAGCACTTTATGGTAGCGAAGCATGGACTTTAGGAATACCAGAAAGAAAGAAAGAAAATTGAAGCATTTGAAATTTGGTGCTACAGAAGAATGCTGAAAATAAAGTGGAGTGACAAATTGCGAAATGAACGACTTATGGAAATCATTGAAAAGGAAAGAAGTTTGTGGAATGAGCTTACAGAAAGAAGAGCCAGGCTGGTAGGTCATATTTTGAGACATTTTTGATTGATTAATTTGTTACTGTATGGAACAATCGAAGGCGAGAAATGTAGAGAAAGAAAGAGGTTAGAATATATTATTCGAAAGACTATTGACAAAAACCTATTAGACTATTCCGTTTTTTCTTAAAACATCTTTGCAAACTGTCTGCAAAAATGATTTAGATCGATTGAGCCCTTTTAATCTACTTGGCCTTTTCACTATAGAAAATGCCGCATATTTAAATACGAATGTTGCGACGTCCACGGCAACATATTCAAAAGATTAACACTTTTCTTTGAGGGCCGTGATAGCAAATGAATAAACCCGGGATCGTGCTTGTTGAAGAAACATCCCCGACTAGCTGATATCCTAAGAAGTAGACATTTGTCGCTTTTAATTTAGACAAATAAAATCGTAATAAATGCCTGAAAATGAATTATACCAAAGATGAAACGCTGAAAGATCGGTTAATATACACGAAAAACTCCTAATCCAAGATTTTCTTATTTTATTAGAGCCATTTTCGAGAAAGTCAGCAAATATATGCTAACATCTGCAAGTAGCTTCATCTGCGTGTACCATGGTGTGAGAAGGAATTTAAAACGGGCCTGATAAGCTACAAAATTAAAACAGGGAAAACATGACTATATAAATATAAATGAAACACTCTTTAATAAATGTTCCTGTTGTAAAAAATGAATTAATCTTTAGATGAATTTTATTTTAAAAAATAGTTCGTATGCTGTTAACAAAGAACAGTAGCAAAAAAAGAACTTATAGAGAAAGAAAAATACTGTCTACAGCGGAAATTTCACCTGCGACCGTTATATTGAAATCGTGAAGCATTAATGGGCGAAGGTATTCATGCCATTTGGATTCAGCGTCTATTCTGCAGGAATACAACCAAAAAATTTTAATCTTCAGTTTTTAATCTTCCGTTTGTGATAAACATAGACACACCACGGTGGAGGATGAGGTAAACACTGTTATGATTTCTAGTGACAAACCGAATACTATGGACATTAATTAAAACAGGGATGAAATGGTTATAACTATTATTAAAAATTTATTTGAAATGTCGTATAAGTGATTGCAGTACATTAAACCGTCCTTCTGAATCGGAAAATAAGTGAAATTCCGCCGTCATTTTTAATCGATTGAACTAGTGTTTCTCAAACTGGGGTACGCGAAACCCTAGGGCTTTGCCATTTGATCTTTCGCAAGTAGTGGAGCTTTTTTAATTAGGGGGGTTTCCCATTGCCTGGGAAATTTCATGGGGTTAGGTGGAGCTAAAAGTTTGAGAAACACTGGATTAAGGCATTAAAATATAATTTTTGTAAGCAGAATTTTTTGATGTCTTTCTGCTTCTGCCTTAACGCCTCGTCGATGTCGAGATCATTGCAGGCGGAGAAGGATTGAGGAAAAGGAACGGGAAGGAATTCGGCCATGGCTATTTGAAGAAACCATCCCCGGATTCGGCAGGAGTGATTTTGGGGAAACCATGGAAATCCGAAATATAAATGGCCGCGCGGGGATTCGATCCCGCGTTCTCCAGAACGCAAGGCCAGAGCGTTGCCATTAGAGTTGCAAATTGAAAAAAAAAATCAGTTTTGTGATAAAAAACATGAAATAAAACCTAGCACACTTGTTTTTTTAAAAAAATTGTTTTTTTTTCCATAAAACAATATATTTGATAAATTATAGTTTTATTTAAGGAACTTACTTTAAATCTTACTGAATCATAATTATAATGTCTTGCATAATGATTCATAAATGTATCTATATAGGTAACATAATTTTATTCATCCTCTATGTCAGTACCACATTCACTAGTATCAGTAATACCAACACTAGTTCAGTCGGTGTCTGCATTCTCTGTTTCTTCTTCTGTCTCGTCTATATCCATAATTTCAGAAGTAGTTACATTTTCATTTAATGGTTATTCTTGAATTGTACGCAAAAGATTTTGAGATTGCAATTTTAAATTGTGAGCAAAGTACACACTGTGCATAAAGACTGCGCCGATAGTTCCATATTACGGTCTTTTAAGTTTGAATTTAAATCTATTATCATACAAAATAGGAGCTTTACTTCTTTTCAATCGTTGGTTTACACCAACGGTTGCAAGGAAACGATTCATAATTACTGACAATTTAATGAGTCAGTACCACTATACTCTGAGAGTTTAACAAGTATACGAATATAAGGGAAGCACAAAAAGTAATAAAAAGAGGCAAAAAACCGTAGATAAATTTTAAATTCCTAATTTTTTAAAAAGATCCGTATGTCTACAGATAAATTCGTAGGGCTGGCAGCACTAGTTCAAATAGCGAGTATCAATCCAAACAATGGGGAACGGGGATTCCTTGTCACGCAACCTAGCTTCTTCGGGAAATCCTCGTTCATAAAAGAAAATTTCAGTCAATATTGCCAATATTTTCGTAATTTTTGTTTGTACTGAACCAGAAAAATATAGTAGATTTAAAAATTAAGATAAGTACTTAGAATAAACTCTAAAACAGTTATATTAAACGATAACTACCTTACAAATTTGAGATTCAGTAGCTGTGAAAAGAAACATGTCCCAGAAAAAAAAACGTTTTTTTATGTTTTTTTATGTGTGTGTGTTTTGTTTTTCCTAACCAGAAACAAAACTGTTTCTTTGCAACACTAGTTGCCGTTCAGCCACCCCGCTCAGTTGCTATTTTGAGGTGGAGAGGTTTGACGAGTCCATAAGAGGCAGAAAGGTAAGTGCCATGTCACGCAGCGTGACAATGGTAAGCGAAGTGAGCAGTGTCGGGAATGTTTTGCTGTTCGGCTGGCCCGCTTTACCGCATTCCGTAATGGAGTGGTTGTCCCAGTATTCCTCCGCGACCGCAGATAACACCAGTAGTGGGAGACGCGGCCAAATAGGTCGGGACTACAGACGGCATCGCTGGTAATTGCTCGAGTTGGCAAATTATTTAAAGCAGCGCCCGGAGGGGGGTTGGTGGTAATTACACAGAAATATGCGCGCTGCCAATGTAGACCCGACTTGGAGTCCGTCCAGACAAGTTACACTCCAGCCGCGCTGCCTCGCTGGAATACTGCCGAACCCGATACTCTTCCCTGCGCCGAGTCTATGAAGCCAACACTAACGACAAGTCTATACACATAATATGAGAATATTGTTTCTGCTTTGAGTAACTAAATGACTTATTACTGTCTTAGATGGGCGATTCACGACTTCGGGATGAAAATAATTACCAGACAAGGTTTTTACAATATTATTATTATTAATTTAATTGCGATGGCGCTACCGCTCCGGTGGAAATTCCCCTAGTCATCTAATTACCCCATTTTATAATAATTTTTTTAAAAATTTCTTTTATAGTTGCAGTGTTACGTACCTCCCCCATTCACTTTACCGATTTACAAGTTTTAAATTCCTTAATGCGGGATTGGTAAATTCTTCATAACTTCACTTGGTAATTTGTTCCAATCCCTGACACCTTCACCAACAAAAGAAAATTTTCCCACTCACTAATGCATGAAATTGAGCTCAAGCTTGTGGTCATGGTCGCCTTTCCCCTTCCATACAATATTCCTAATTCTTTGACCAATATTCCTCCATATGTCCTATAGAACTGTTAATTGTTTTAGCAGTATAAACTTCATTCCTAGTTCCTATAGTCTGGCACTGACCTGTTTTGTTTGTTTATTGCTTTACGCCTCGTCGCCGTCGTGTTACAACAGGCGGGAAAGGTCAGAGGGCAAGGAACGGACTCCTGTTTTCAGCTTTTGAAGGAACGACGGTGGTATTCACCTGGAATGATTTCGGAAAACAATGGCAAACATAGGTCTGGACGGGGATTGGAACACGAGAACTCCCTGATGACAGGCCTTAGCGTAGGCAGGAAAAAAGAGTTGTTAAGTTGTAAAACATGACTAACATTAAGTGTTAGATGGTAACTTGGCCATATAAAGAATGATGAGATTGGATCAAACCTAGAGTTAAGGGAATCCATGAAAGAGAGACTTAGGTCATAAAGACTTAAGTGATTTGGGGGTGTCAAGAGAACGAATAGTACAAGACTATCAAAAACGTATTTGGAAAAAAGGAGAGTGGGCAAATGACCAGTGGGAAGACCAAGAATAAGATGGACAGACCAACTGAAGGAGGATATAGAAAGAAGAGGCTGGAACTGGGAATACGTTACGGACAGAGAAACTTTTCTGGATAGGAGACAGTGGAAGACGATCGTCTATAACAACCAAGACAGAAACACAGGAAGGTTCCTAAACCAAACCTGGGAAACTGGAGATAGTCTCAAACGATAATGATGGAAACCATTGATTCTATAGGTAATAAATCACTGCCTTGAAAAAGAGCCAAATTAGACTGATTGTCAGTGTCTGGTAAACGTTATAATGTAATCTTGGTTGTCCGGGTTGAACCGCGCGAATTTGTCGAAACCTAACGTTTCGGCCATCATTTTGTGGCCTTCTTCAGAGTAACGTTTCGGCCATCATTTTGTGGCCTTCTTCAGAGTACTCTGAAGAAGGCCACAAAATGAAACGTTAGGTTTCGACAAATTGACGCGGTTCAACTCGGACAACCAAGATTACATCGACAACGACCGCGGAAGTCTGTGCACCCAAACGTTATAATGTTATCAGGACAAGACAATCTCTTTAGAGCAGTGGCTCCCAACTAGAGGTACAGTACGTGTACCTCCAGGGAAACGGGCGGCTGCTTCAAGGGAAACACACGTTAATCTCTTGGCTAAGGCAATCACTCAGATAGTTGGAAAAAATCGCAAACATTTCTATCCTACAAATTTTATTATTAGGCAATCAAACTGTGTGCGCCTGAGTGAATTTAATTTCTGTAATGCTGTAATTGTGCGAAGCACTGGCCTGGGATGATCGCAGCGGCACAGGCAGCTGTAAGGGGTACGCCAGGTTGAGCAGCTATTTCTTGAAGTGGTACTCGGGAAAAAGTAATTGGGAACCACTTCTCTAGACTAGGGATGTAACGGATATCCGCCACCGTATCCGCATGTGCGGGACTTTCACGTGATATCCTACGCCCGCTTCCACATCCGCAATTTTTAATGGGGATATATAACGGATGTTTTGTTTATATTGAAAAACATATTATTATTTTCTCTCTATCCGAGTTTCTGGCCATCGTCGATTAGCCGACAACAACCTGTACGCTTTTTTCTTACGATCTTGCACTAAAAGTAACAGTGAACTAAACCGTGTTATTACCTAAGCGACAAATTTACAAGATTGAACTTACGTGTAAAGCAAAGCGTGTAGGATAACAGACAGACTATCATAGAATGACATTACATATTTTAATGTATAATATATCTTTGAATTTTGGTGTTCCTTGGCACAGGTCAGTTGGTTTACTCTTGAAAAGTTTCCACAGCAACGGATTTACGAGTTTGTTGCCTAGGTTTGTTGCCTAGGTTGGCTGGCACATAAGGGGAACTTGTATATCAGAAGTCCGATTTTGTAATTAACGTGGTGTCGTGTTGGAGTTAATTAAAACTAATTTAAACTGTGCAAAGTTTATGACTATCATTTCCATTTACTTAGTGTAACTGCACGTTGAGTAAAATGAAAATAAATAGCTCCAACCGCAGCTAATACCACGAGTTAATTAAGAAGCATACAATCGCGGTAAATACAACAAGTATCTTCGGAAATACAACAAGCGGCCTATTCACGGTCCAACTTACAGGACATCCGCGTAGAACTACCGTAGGATGCGCTCACCCATTCACGCTACTTGAAGGGGTCCAAAAATGTTCCAGCAATCCTTTCACTCGTACTTTCTCGCCGCACACTAGCGTGCTTCTCGCACACTCGCAGGATGTTTCCTCCAATCATGACTCAACTACATAACTTGTTGGACGGCAAGGACCTGTGTTGGCTGTCTGCGAGTACGACAACATCCATCACGTTCTGCATGTAGTCCTGTAACGCCTTTCACGGCCCATCAAGAGTCCTTTATCGGAAAATCGGATCATCGAAGGTCCTACAAGTTGTACTGTGAATGTGCTGCTAGAGCGGTGGAGAGGCGGGTGGCGGGCACGGAGATGTGCGGTGGCATTGTGCTTGACACTTGAATTAGTTGAGCTGCGAATTCCGAGAAGTTCATATGAAAAAGATTGTTTTTAGACGCGTGTGTAGTAATGAAAATAATTTAATTAATCATATCATGTTTCTTGATGTTGATTGATGAGGCAAAAAGTAAATAAGTAAAGCAGTGTTATAAGGAAATAGACTTAACTTATGAAAAAAAAAATGTAGAATTTGGCATAAAACATTTTTTATTTTAAATTTATTTTTGATAAAATATTAAAATCTAAATAATAATACATTTATTTTTCCACCTCTGCATCTGGAAAATAACCGCATCCCAAAATATGACGTACTTTACAACCCTACTGTAGACTGTAGGTTGCAAGGTGGAGGGCGCCTACTACCACAGGGTAGGAGGGATGTGATGACGTGTACGATACCCTAGTCCCACACCGTCGCAAGTAGTATGTCTTCATCACATTCTCTTGGAGTTGAAGACCTTTATTCTAACATTTTTATTATTAAAAACGTTCCGCAAGGGCATGTTGAGGAATCTTTTCTGTTCATAAATGGAGCGCTCGTCGATCTATTACAAAACTAGAGTACGTCAATACGGTGGCGCGAGCTATCCAGGGCAGATTTAATTCGTTGCACGACGGAGTTATACAGGTGAAAGCCACACGTGGCGCCGTATTTTTTTTTATATAGGTTTCATTCCTCCCAGGTAAAGCTGCTGGAGAGTCTAAAGGACTCTTTTCAGCCTTCTTAGCCTAAACGGGAGGGAAGGGGGATGGAAGTCGGCCGTGGCCTTGTTGGGTCGGACTGTTGATAATATATCGATTTAACGAAATATCGATATTATTTTTTAGAAAATATCGATATTTATGAGTGATATTTTTAGGACGATATATCGATATTTCAACACTCAAATCTGGATATCAGAGTTCATATTTTTAAAAATGAGTTATCATTTTTCGTTTGCTCTGAATGACACCAATTCCCTCATATTTCAGTTACGGATGGAGATCGGCAAGCTTAAGTAAATCTTACTACGTTGCTATAATTAATTTGAAAGTTTAGTTACCAGGTGTACTCAGATAGTTACAACAGTGTAGGGGAGGCATCGCTCGCCCAGCTTGAATCGAACGCGAGCCCATAGTTTGAAATGAACGAGTGGATTGTCCAGGGTAGTCCAACTTGAAACTAGTGTGAGCAGGAATAGTGGGAAGTTTAAATAACAAATTGTTGCTAATTAGACAGCAAGAAACGTAAGACAACTCAGAATAAACTGTCAATGAAATACCACAAACAATCTTATGAAAAAAAGTTATGTAACTTGGCCATAATTCATGCTATGATTGCTAAACTTCTACCTAAATAAATGCCTCAACTGTATTGCTTATAAATCTTAAAAATACACAAAGTAAGCTTTGCCTCGAACCTCTTTCGGGTTTTATTAATTTTTATGAAAATTATGATACGCATGTATCGACGGCCGATACTTTTTAAAATTTCGAAAATCCAATATTTTTTAAGATATCAACAGCCCTTTTGTTGGGAACCATCCCGCCATTCGCCTGAAGTGACTGAGGAAAACCACGGTAAACCCCAGTCAGGATGACCATACAGGATTAGACCTCCTTCCTACCGAATATTAGGTAGCAAGGTATATATACCCTTTAGCTAAATCGGTCAAAATGGCGTTGCCATGTCACCACTCTCTGCCTTTCCATTGTTGGCAGTGATTATTGGAGTTTTGTCCTAAGTTCACCTTCACCACAGTAGAAGATTACTCTGCCGCCACAGGGATGCTACAGGAAAGTGGGACCCCATACTATACATTCCCTATTGGAGCAGTGCCACTCTTGAAGGTGGTCTTCAGGGGTATTCCAAGAACCCTGCCGACAGAAGACCTTAAAGACGAACTCACCGAGATGGGTTTTACTGTCCAGACTGTAGCCCAACTCCGACGTCCAGGCCGCAATGTGTTAATGCCACTGTTCTTGGTGGTGCTGGCAGACATTGCAGAAAACAGGGGCATATTCAGGGTGGAAAAGATCTGCCACCTCAAAGTGCAGGTAGAAAAACTCCGGTCAACAGCTGGCCCAACTCAATGCTTCAACTGCCAGCGCTTTGGCCATCAGGCGAAAAATTGCAAAATGCCTCCCATCTGCGTGAAGTGCGCGGGACAACATGACTCCAACCTGCGCAACACACAGAAAGGAAAAGACGTTGCTAAATGTTCCAATTGTGGAGGTGGTCATGTTGCCAGTATAAAGGCTGCACGGCCTACAACAGGGCTCGAGATAGGCAGAGGGGTCTTGCGATGGAGAAAGAAAAGTTACCCCTCAACCAATCTCAAACTTCAGCCCAAAAAGGAGCGTCATATAAATCCTTGCAGGAAACCGTCCAAGACCAGTCTCTGGAAAATGTTCAAGCTACTGAGAGCTCCAAAGAGAAGACCATCAAGACCCTACCCAACACCACCAAGATGCAGACCAACAAGAAACCACGAAGAAAACGTAAAACAGGAAGGACACAAACGCAAAATCGAGACGATGGGAAGACAGCAACCTCAAGTGAGAACCAGGACATGACAACTGCGAGTCCTGCTTTGCCAACTGCAACCCCAGGTGATAACAATACCACGGCATCTGTGAACACCGCCGACCAAGTAGACTCAGTACCGCAGAGAAGAACTCAATTTCCTAACCAGAAGTACAACCAAAACGGCGCCGAGGGCATGGTGCACGGAAGTTTCGAGAGGCTTACTAACATGTTAGAGGCAATCATGAAAATGAACTGTGGACTGGTAATGCTAGACATATCCCGTGCCTTTGAATCCGTGTGGCATTCGGGACTCTTGCTCAAGATATATGAACAGGGGTTCCGAGGGCCTTATGTTAAACTTTTGAACAGCTACCTCTCCGACCGTTCAATCAGCGTTCGCGTGGATACCGCATTCTGCACTAGCAGAAGGATCAGGGCTGGGGTCCCACAAGGCTCCGTCCTTGAACCTGTCCTGTACTCGCCGTACACTGCGGATGTTCCTAACAATCCTGGGGTGGAGGTCGCGACGTATGCAGATGAAGCATCATACTTCACATACAGTCGCAGCAGAGCTATTGCCACCAGACGCCTCTAGTAGGTATTGCAGAGAACTCTATCTTGGGCGAGGAGATGGAGAATTGGGATTATCGCGACAAAGACCCAGGCTATAATGCTAACGCGTAGACTTGAAACCCAGTTACCGGTACCAGCGCCTAAACTACATCTGGATGGAAATGACATCGCCTGGTCGACGACTGTTCGCTACCTGGGCGTCACGCTCCACAGGAGACTCACGTGGGGCCCCCACATCGAGGACGTTCGTCGGCGGGCAAGCGCAAGACTACAGGAACTATTCCCTCTGCTAAACAAGAACAGTCTCCTTCCCCCGCCCGCAGGAGTCAGAGTCTATACAGCCCTCATCAGACCGATAATCGAATATGCATGCCCAATGTGGGCATATGCAGCTGACTGCCACATACAAAGGCTCCAAGTTATTTAGAATAGAGCATTAAAAATAGCCCTGTACCTTCCGAGCAGGTTTGCAACCGACCCTCTACACGAGGCGATATTAGTGCCTAACCATTATTGATAACATTTTTGTAGAACACAATAAATTAGAAATAAATGGAACAATTCCAATGGAAAATGGTTTGTCAGACCATAATGCTCAAATAATTACTTTGGATATTGTGGGAAATGAAAATAACAAAAAGAAAGGATTTGTCAGAGTTAGGCCATTAAAGAACAATTCAATAAAAAACATTAAATGATGAACTTCTCAATGAGGACTGGAGCACTGTTTATAAATTAAAAGGGGTAAATAATAAATTCAATTACTTTCACCAAAGGTTTTTGGAAATTTACGAAAGGTGTCTCCCTACAAAACTAGCTCCGATTGGTCAAAAACGAGTAAACAAAAATTGGGTTACAGTAGGTATCAAAACATCTTGCAGACATAAAAGGGAATTGTATGTAAAAGTTAGGAATACTGATAATATGCTTCTCAGACAACATTACAAAACTTACTGTAGAATTTTAACCAAAGTAGTAAAAGAAGCTAAACGTTTGGCCATAAACGATGAGATTAGTAGTTCAGATAATAAGATAAAAAGTGTTTGGAACATTATTAAAAGAGAAACAACTGTATCATCCCTTGAACACAAACCTATATCTATAAGCATTAATGATAAACTTGTAAATGACCCCTCGTATGTAGGAAGTGCTTTAAATAAATACTTCTTAACAGTTGCTGAAAAAATAAAAGGAAAATGTATTGGGAATATGGATGCTATAGCAATACTTACATCCTTGTCACCAAAAGCAGCACCTATGTCTCTATTTCCCACCAGTAAAAATGAAATTGAAAAAATTATTAAATCCCTCAAAAATAAAAATTCATTTGGTTATGATGAGGTTTCAACCCATGTAATGAAACAATGTAACACCAGCATTAGTAGAGTTATTAGTCACATTTGTAATAGTTCTTTTGAAGAAAGTATCTTCCCTGACTCACTCAAGAAGTCAATAATCAAACCACTTTATAAAAAGGGTGATACCTCAAAGATTGAGAATTACAGACCAATATCACTTCTACCAGCATTTTCAAAAATCTTTGAAAAAGCAATGTACAGAAGGGTGTATGCACATCTACAAAAGAATGACCTACTCAGTAAAGTATAGTTTGGTTTTAGACAAGGCGTTTCAACAGATTCAGCAATTTTTGCTTTTGTAAACAACATACTGGAATCAATGCATAAAAAACTAAATTCCCTAGGTATATTCTGTGATCTTGCTAAGGCTTTTGACTTTGTTGATCATGATATTCTACTAGGTAAATTAGATCACTATGGAGTTAGTGGTAAGCCAGGACTTTGGTTTAAATCATACCTGGAAAATAGAAAGCAATGTGTATCACTGAAAGATGCTAATACAGGAGATGTTATAAACTCAGAATGGGGTATAGTTAAATGTGGTGTGCCTCAGGGTTCAATTCTTGGCCCTCTGCTGTTCTTAATCTATATAAATGATCTTCCACATATACTAGGTGATAATGAACAAATAGTGCTCTTTGCAGATGATACTAGCATATCGTTGAAAGATCCATCAGCACAAAACCTCGAAAACATAGCAAATGATGTTATAAAGAAAATTAATAGGTGGTTTAATGCCAACAAACTAATACTTAATGTAGAAAAGACACAGTTACTTCAGTTTGTTACAAAAAATAAAACAAAGGACAGCTATAATGTGATATCAGAAGGGAAAACAATCAATGAAAGCAGTTTCACAAGATTCCTGGGTGTATATATAGATAACAAATTGAACTGGAAACAACATATTCAACAACTTCTTAAAAACTGAATTTTGCAACATTCTCACTGAGGGTAATAGCTAGAATAGCTAATATAGAAACCAGAAAGTTAGTATATTTTGCATATTTTCATTCCTTGCTCACTTATGGCATCTCATTCTGGGGAAACTCGTCACAAGCACAAAGGGTATTTAAATTACAAAAGCGTGCTATAAGAACTATTTGTGGAGCAAACCCATGGACGTCGTGCAGAAATCTGTTTAAAAGCCTGGGTGTTCTAACCATGCCAGCACAGTATGTATACTCTGTATTATCATTTGTAGTGGAAAATCCTGAACACTTCAATCTTAATGCTGACATACATAGCCATAATACTAGGAATAAATATAATATTCACAAGGATTACAAATCACTGTCAATTGTACAGAGAGGGTTAACATTTACTGGAGCTTCCTTATTCAATGTCTTACCAACAGAAATTAAATGTTACCTACAAAAACCCAACTACTTTAAGTCCAAACTGAAAGAGTTTCTGCTTCAGAACCCATTTTACTCTGTGAAAGAATTTTCTTCTTGGAATTTGGTAACTAAGAATGACTGATAAAATAGTATATATGGTGTATGGAAGGGGAAGGTGACAAAGTTGTCCACAATTACTAACATGATATATGGTTTTTCTTTCTGTTGAAACTTTTGACAATTTAAGTAATTATTGTGTTTACAAAATTCCACTCATATATAGTAACTAACATGGGATAGCATGCATTCAAAAACTGCTGTGAAAAATTATCATACTAACAGGTTGTTAAGTAATTGACTCCTTATGAGTTGTTGGTAATATAATTGATATTGTTAATAAGTGTGTGTACTGTTCCACATAAATAGCAACTAACATGATATAATATGTAGTCGCAAATTACAGTGAAACTTATCATGGTTACTGGTTGTAAGATAATAACTGATTATTAGATGCTGGTAACAAGTGTATACACTGTTCCACATAATAAGTATTAATTAACTCGGGATTTTATTTGTAGATAACAGGAAATATTGGTTATACTAATGGGTTGTAGCTAACTTGTTGTCAATATATAATAACATTATCAATTATATAGTAATATTGACATTACAAATAAGTGTATGTACTGTTCCACATCCCCGAGATTATTCTCACATGGGATCAAAGTGAACATATCTATCTATCTATCTATCTAAACTCAAAGTAGGGCTGTTGATAAAATATCGATATATCGATATTTTTTTTTTAAAAAAATCGATATTTATGAGTGATATTTTTAGGACGATATTTTAAAAAAAACAGGTGGTTATTTTCCGTTTTCCTCGTAGAATATTCCAAGTTATTATTGGAGGGAAAACGATTACCTGTGTTGCACATGCAATACATTTTCATAGATAGAATTTTAAGAAACAATGAACGATACGAGCACATGGAGAAGCAGGGCCGCAGTAAGCGGGCGTGCAAGGAAGCATATTATGTAGCGGGCGACCTTTTTTTTTTTTTAGCTCAACAGCTGATTCGGGCGGTCGGCGGCGACTCTGGGGTAGGCAACAATGGGGGCGGCAATCTCACAGTTTTTTGACCCGTTTCGGAAATTTCCTAGATCCACCACTGGCTGTAGTTGCACAGGGGACGGCATAATCGCTATTGCACGCGGGCGCTCAAACAGCTAGCGGCGGGCCTGTGGAGAAGTAAAAACGAAGGTAAAATAACTCATTCAATATTCATTAGAATTCTTGTCTGGACATTTTGAAAAGTTTTTAAAATTTGTCTTCAATCAATGCAAAAGTATTAGCATTAAGAAACTAATCGTAATATACCAGGTATGGGTAGGGTTGCCAGATAAACGGAAAATCCAGGAATGTCCCGGAATTTTGTGTCTGATCTTGTGTCCAGGAATTATGCGTTACTGTCCCGGAATTTCTGTATACTAGTTTTTTTCTCAAACTCAGTTCACCACGGTGGCCATGAGGCCAAGCCAAGCATCCCATGCTCGCAGCGGGAGGATGGAATATCCCTTAAATCAGGGGAATTGAAACTAACAGGAAAATACTCTTTGAATTTTCTGGGACTTTGAAAATTCTAGATGCAGTTAACATTAACTCCCTTTATACAGAGTTCACATGTCTGAAACGTGTTTTTCAGATCCTTCCAAAAGACTTTCCAAACGATAAAATCTGGGCCAATTTCTTTAGAACAAGCGTTTTTAATGATTTTGAATATTTAAAAAAAATTGTTGGTTTTGTTTTGTCAATTCCAACAAGCAATGACTTTTACGAGACAAGTTTTTGCGCGTTGAATAATTTATGAAATAAGAGCGAAACAGAACGTTCATGGATTCGATCAAGGCTGAACTGCAAACTCAATCAATTTTGAAGACTCTTGCTGAGAAATTTTATCAGTTTTGCAAAGCAGTGACGGAGAAATAATTATGAAAATGGCAAAATCTAGTAATAAATATTTTAAAAGTAGATGATTAAGATCTATTTTGATTGATGTTGATTTTGATTGATGTTGATTTTGATTTAGCAAAACATAGATGCTAATTTTTTTTATTTGTTGATAAAACCTGATGTTGATTTTCTGACTAATTATATATAATTAATGAGCCTAACAGAAGTGTTCAGTTTTTATTTAATATTTTTGAGATTTTGATTGATAATACCCCATGTTGATTTTGTACCAAAGTAAAAAATTCCTAACGAGGTGGTCAATTTTTGTTTTAAGTTTAGTATTTTTCCTTTTGATTCATAATACCTGATGTTGACTTTCTACCATAGTTTAATTAATAAACTTAAAAGAGATGCTATATATACGTTAGATAGCATATTTACCTAAAATAGAATTTTTTATTAATTTGTATTTTTGTTCACTCTTTAAACATACCGCTAAATTCCTTTTTAGACCCAGAAATGTCCCGGAAATTATAAGCCTGTATCTGGCACTCCACAGTTAAATATTTTGCGCGAATTGGATACGCTTCTTGTTCCATACCAACAGAAGAATTGAGCAACAAAATTATGTCACAGCCAGTTTTGTTATATCACTTACGAATTTATTAATATAAGAAATTGAAAAAAAAGAATCTACCACTTATGGATTGCCTTTACAAAGCGCTATGCTAAAAGCTTATTATTATAGATTGGTGCTTTTAAAAAAACAATTTGTTAACGCCAAAGGAACTGCCTTGACAGTAGCGGCTCTAGGATTTTTCCAAGCCGGAGAAAAACTGAGATTGCCGCCTCTTCAAACATTGTTGCCAGCCAGACTCCGAGAATCGACTCCTTCATTGTTGGCCAAACGCATTGATGTCGACACTTTAACTGTTTGCCAAACGCATTGTTCCTAGAATCTCAGCTTTAAAAAATTGTATTATGGTAAAGCGTTACCCATTTGCAAAGTTATATCAAAGAAGGGGAAATTTTCAATTAGTGTATGGAGTTCTCCATTCATATTAGAAGAAACAACGGGAAAAACATCAGTTCATGCTCTTGAAAAGTATGTCCAATGAAGTTTCGGACATGAGTTTTGGTGCAAAATTTTACTTCATTCACCACCTTAGTTTGGAATTTTTTTTGGATCTGAAACTATTTTAAATAATAATGACGTTCTCTCATCATAATTCTATGCAACATCCAGTTGTCCTAGAAAATGGTAATTTGGTACACATACTTGGTATCATCCCCATACCATAAGAAAAGTTCCTGTGTTTTTTCAATGCCAATCTAAAAGCTGAAACGTCTTAGAGAAAATTTGTAGGTTAATTGCTTTCTTCTTGATGAGGCTATATACCTTGAATTTCAGTTTTGCACAAAGATCAGGAGCATAAAAACACAATTAATTTTACTTTGTTACTACATTTAATTTGGAAGTTATTGGTAGTCCTACACCGATGGTAACAATGCAGACACGGCGTCGCTCGCACAGAACGAATCGGACTCGAGCCCGTTGTTTTACATGAGCGTGCGTTGTCTTTTTTTTTTTTTTTTTTTTTTGTAACAGTTTAACGTCCCTTTTTAACAACGTGGTCTTTAGAGACGGGAAAGGATGGGGGCAAGGAATGGGAAGGAATTCGGCCATGGCCTTTTGAAGGAAGCATCCCGGCATTCGCCTGGAGTGATTTGGGGAAACCATGGAAAACCCAAATCTGGATGCCCGGACGGGGATTCGAACCGCCGTCCTCCCGAATGCGAGGCCAGAACGGTGCGTTGTCGAGGAAAGTATTTTGACATGAAAATTGGATGTAAGCAGGAATATTGATAAATTCTGATACACAATCTTTGCTAAGGTGCAAACATTTGGTCCAAAAATGTAAGAAGACCCAGAATAAGCTATCAAGCTACAAAAAGAAATTAAATTCCACATAAAACAATACTTGTAAAAAAAAAGTGACTTGGTCATTATGCAAACTTTGATAACAGAACATCAACCTAAATAAATGCCTCTACAATGTTGCATTATTGAGCGTTTAAACTAACAAAAGCCGTGCTCTTTCTGGATTCACAAGTCTTCGAGTAAATCATAAACATTCTGCCTTTCCTTGTAGTAAAGTAGTAGTATAATGGCTAAATCACAATTTAAAAAAAAATAGATTTATCCGTAACGTCATGAAAAACTATTATTTTTTTTTTTCAGAAAATCAAAACTTGATTCAGAAAAATATCTCACAACTCTTTATCATTAAATAGCCGCAAGACTTCGCCCTTTTTTAAAATGATTTGTTTTTGTAACATTGTTTTTTATATAATGGGATGGTCGATATATCGATGCTTTTTCTTCGATATATCGAATCCGATATAAATATTTTTTTAAATATCGATATATCGAAAATCCGATATTTTTTAAAATATCAACAGCCCTAACTCAAAGAGAGATTTCGACAAATCGCTAGGAACTTCCACAACAACTCCATAAAGTCAAACAACCCAGTGGTACGTAACATCGGACAACATGACCCCACTATTGACCGACATAAACGACCTCTGGACCTCCTCTACTAAACTTAACATCATGAAGAACCATCAGAGGTGAAATTAAAGAAAATAATTGTTATTAGGAGAAAATAATGGTGTTGATATTTTTTTTTTTTTTTTTTTTTTTTTTTTTTTTTTTTTTTTTTTTTTTACATTTCATTCCTCCCAGCAGAAGGCTGGGAGGCGGGCTGCTGGAGAGTCATAGGGGACTCTTTTCAGCCAATCTACTACTACGGGGAGGGAAGGGGGATGGAAGGTCGGCCGTGGCCTTGTAGGGAACCATCCCAGCATTCGCCTAAGTGTCTGAGGGAAACCACGGAAAACCTCAGACAGGATGTCCTCCCGAATGATAGGTAGGAGGCCAATATTGGCCTCCTCCCATCTTGGTGTGGTGTTGATATCTTATGCTTGATATTTAAATTATCAAGAACTAAATTCATCTGCGAGAAACAGTATTGACATTTGTAACATGACACTCATCAAGGCATTTAAAACTAAACTCATTGTGTGAACGTAGGCTTCCGCGGCCAGAGTCTGTTGATTCTTGGTTGTCCGGGTGACGCCGAGTCATAATTTGTGCAGCTGACGTTTCGACCATCCTTCTGTGCTCTTCTTCCACGTTCCACGCGACTTAATTAGCGGAAGTGCTAACGTATACACTTTACACCGTGATCTTCTCTGTCCCCCTTTAGTACCTTACCGCAACAATAATTCTTCAGAGTTTGTGGAGAAAACCCTTAGGTTCAGATACAGGTCAAGTTCGTTTTTCATGAGGTCAAGAATTGTGTATAGCAAGATGGGAGATGATTAACTGAGGATTTGTAAATTTTTGGTGTTGTTAAGTATGAATTTGTGTGTATTCGTCTTGTATTTTTTTTATTACGGCTTTATGCCTCGTCGGCGGCTATGGTCATTAGAGGCGGGATGGGACTGGGGACAAGGAACGGGAAGGAATTTGGCCATGGCCTTTTTAAAGGAAGCATCCCGGAATTCGCCTGGAGTGATTTGGGGAAACCATGGAAAACTCAAATCTGGATGCCCGGACGGGGATACGAACCCGTATCCTCCAGAATGCGAGGCCAGAACGTTAACCGTTCACCAACCATGCTCGGTTTCGTCTTGTAAATGGAAATTATTTTATGCAGAGAAACTGTATAAAGATATGCAATACGATCAAGGATGGTATTATGTATGAAACATTAATTAAAAGTTTGTAATTGTAAATGTGGATTTGAGACACGATGTTTGGAAGACAATTCTCAACTGTTTGGACTTGTTTATGTTGATAATTTTGTTTGTAAACACATTTAAATATCTTTAATCTTCATTTTCGGGTGTTTCTTAATGATGTTGAATAATTAGGTACTAGTTTTAATTGTTTTAGTGTCGTTTTGACTGTCGGCCGCAATTTCAACGGCCTTCTTTGTTATGTTCCGGATGTTTCTCTAGCGACTATTTAAGGGAGTGGAGATGACGAACAGCTAGTTGCCGTTTAGTATTGTTTAAAGTACTCAATTGACATCAAAATCTATTTGTGCTTTCGTATGTTTGGACGAGTCTGGTACATAATCTGCATGTAATGTTACTATGAAGCTTTCGACAAAATGAAAGTGAGGTGTAAATAGATTCGTTGGTGTTGTCATGTCATAGAACTATTTAATCCATTCAAAGCAGTAGTAATTAATTTTCGATGGAAGGTGAAAGTACTTGGTGACCAATGACGGTAACCTGTGAATTGGAGGGAGAAACAATTGAAGGAAACCAAAATGAAATGACAACAGGAAGAATTAGATCATTACCGGGAGGTGTGACACTGTAGCCTAAATGTAATTTGTTTGTCCATTAAAATTCTATTTAGTTATTTTTATTGTGCAATGTCCAACAATTACGAAACGCAACAAATATATCAGCTCAGATCACGCGATGAAGATCTATAATTCTAAAAACTCAGACCTTGTACGAAACCTACCTAATCCTCTCTGTGAAATATTCTAGACGTTTCACAATACACTAAACACGTTCGCAGGTTTTAACATAGTACTCAGTGTGAACATATGTTTTGGAAAAGTCTTACGTTGTGTAATTTTATATATTAGATTTTTCACCTTAAAAATTGTGCTCAGTACAATTACTTTATTTACTACTACTTTGTATTTTATACCAGTGACCATACCTAAAAGACCTTGATGGGCCTACACCTTGTTTTTATGTCATTCGGCTACATAGGCCATAGTGCCAGCTCAACGTGATTATCGACTCTTCTAGTGTTTAAATTTCTCCAGTACAATGTAGATATTAAGTATGGACTCATGAACACTACTGGGCGGATACGGCAGCCAAATACACACAACACTTGTACACCCATTCCTTCGGCTGGACTTGAACGGGCGACCTTTGGCACTTTAGCCCCTACGCTACCGATGCCAGCGGATCTACACCTAGCTTATAATTGCTATATTGTTTACTGAACGTTTGGACTAGCGGGAAATCTTTCGAAACTGCGTATGAAGTGAGAGCGTGTCTCCAATTCTGGGTAGGTTCATTAAAGTAGGCGACCCTTTTATTCACTACGGAAGAGTGGATCTGGAGGCTGGTAATGCGGTTTCTTCGCGATATTCAACAAAAACAACGCACTATGCATAACACACACATGAAATTAATCACATTCATCTTCACATATAATATGAAACTAGAAACAATGAGAAGGTACGGACAAAATTTACCTTAGTGTGACTTGCAGAAGAGTCTAGTACCAATCAGAAGGCAGAATACCGTGCGCAGAAAGTTTGGTTTGTTTATAATGTAGTATCCTTGAAATCTCACTAACGATCAGTAACTTCAGGAAATGCAATTTGGCTTTTGATGAAAAATATTTGATACTTAATGTTGTAGATCAAATATACGTGTTGTATAATAGTCACACATAGCTTTATACAGGGTGATTAAAAAAAAACGTGGACAAAATGACATGGCAGATTTGTCATACAATAAGGATAAATAATCGCTTAGGAACAGAGGGTCACAAACGCCTGTAGAGGGCGCTAGAGCCACGAGAGGCATGGCCACCACGATCACCAGACCTGACTCCCTTGGATTTTTTCCTGTGGGGATTTTTAAATTGACTTGTGCATGAAACGCCTGTTGAAACGCCGGAAGACTTGGTAGGAAGCATCGTTGCGGCAGCCGGATGTGTTCGAGGTCCACCTGGTATCTTTGAGCATCTGCTGTAGACTCAAGATTTGGCTTGTATTAGTCGCATGTGAGTGAGTAATTATCAATAAAATGATCTGTAATGGTTTTGTTTCTTCTCTTTGTGTCAGTATTATTTTAGACGCCCTGTAGCGGCTCCGGATCGCAGTTGCGACCCTCTGTTCCTATGCGATTTTTGATTCTTATTGTATGACTGATATACCATGTCATTTTATCCACGTTATTTTGAATAACCCTGTATATTGTTACTGGAGCTAGTACATTGCTAACACTATCTGATGTGTTTGCAGCGAGACCGTATACACCACTACACTACAGGATCAGGGATAATTTGACACGTGTATTCGTTGTCGTGGCGTTCCATACACTGTGCACTCATTCGAGAGCGGCGAGTCTGCAGTCGCATGAATCGGGGCTGTGTCAGATGTCTATTAGCCGGCGCTACAAACAGGTATCAATTACCAGGCGCGCATTGTCGCAGTGGAACACAGAGAAGCGGCGCTGAATGCCCGATGCAGCTATCAGACGGAGGCCTGCAGTGAGCTATCGGTTACTAGGTATTACTCCCTACACTGATTTATGCTGTCGCCACAAACAATTCAACTGCGCCGGAGCAGCTATTCGGCTGCGATTGGTCCCAAGTGGAGGCCAATCCCAACCGCTCCCGTGGTATGGAACCCCCATCCTCGTCGCACCACACGTAAAAAACCAAACCCACTCTCTACATAGCAATCAAAAGATGCGTATACATGTGCGAGCGGTACTGCTGGCTTGCCAATCTCTCGATCATGTATTTTCAACGTTTTTTGTGGAGCAAACACAAATGAGTTCTCACTTTACATTGACAAGTCCATGCGCTATGCTCGCAAAACTCAGCTCTTAATTTTCTGACTGTTCATTTCTCAAGTTTTGGTTTTTTTTCGATTTTTTTAATTTGTAGTATTATAGAAGATGTAGGTTATGAGAGGTATATTGAAGCGCGAATTAGGCTTGAATGGAGGATTGTATCAAACCAGTGAAAAACTGATGGAAGTAAAAAAGTAACTGTTAGTAAATAACGCCAATGCAACCAGTTTTTGTTGTTGTTGTTGTAGTATTCGGACACCTGTTTGACTGTACTTAGACGTTATCCGTGTATCGTTCCCTGTTAGTGGACATTAAAATTTTGCTTTCAAAATTTTAGGTCCGGTCCTCGGTTCAACTCCCGGCGGAAGCAGTAATTTTTGTGTGTTTGATCATATGAGAGTTGTGTTTGATCATATGAGCTATGCCAGGACGCTCCGAGCCTCGGATTCCACGTTAAACTGTAGGTCCCAGAAGAAAGGAACTGGCTGCCCTACCTCTGACACAATGGCTTAATATGCCTCCTTCTGGAGGATCCAACCAACCTTTAGGTTGTTATCTAAGTAATATGGGGTGCATCGTCTTGTCTTCATGAAGCCTTCAACTCTGTTGAAGAAACTTTCAGTGAGGTACTTATGACAAAGTGCCCTCTAACGCTGATACAAACAATCACCGTCTCCTAACTAGTCCTGCAGCACACGCAGTACCCAACGGTTTAAAATGCTCTGAATTTAGAGTTTTCTGACGTGCAATAAGTGGACCACATCCTAACCAGGAAAAACAACCTAATACCTACCACAACACCACAGCCTATGTACTTTACTGTCGGCAGTGCACATAATGGCAGGTAATGATCTTCAGGCATTCGCAAAATCCAAACCCACAAAGTATAGAGTGATTCGTCACTCCGAATCACACGTTTCTACTCATCCACCGTCCACTGGCGTCGCTCTCTACACCGCCTCAAGCGTCGCTTAGCACTGAACACAGAATTTTTTTGATTATGAGCAGCCGCTCGACGTTTGTACCCTAAAGCAGCGGATCCCAATTTATTTGGCCACGGAACTCTAAATGAACATACATTTTTTGGCGGATTCCCATTTTTATAAGCGTACTCTGAAAAACTAGCCTCGCATCGGAAAGTCGTCACAAACGGAAACAGAACCATGATTGCTTTCTCACGGCGCGGTTATGACTCATTGAAGCGAACATTTTATTTAATTCTCTGACGGAACACGGAACCCTTGTGACCCTTCCACGGAACCCCATGGTTCCGCGGACCACCATTTGGGAACCACTGCCCTAAAGTGTTTAGGCCAAACTAGATTGTCCTGGGCTAAGCTAGTATATCCCGACGCGCGTAGGATAAACCGGTTTGGCCTGATATAGGGTTGGCCGGTAACATAAACACTAAATTTGTTTGTGTTTTGAAGATTGGTTAATGAACTTTTTATGAGCGCCTTTTTGTAGATACACTGTCAAACAGGATCGCCATATGCGCCAATAACCAGTGTTACGTTAGGTTAATACTATAGACAGAAGTGGAAAATTAAGCCCACAATAAATAGTGGTCTGCAGAATAATTTTTACATTTTACAGGTCCCCGAGATGAAAGAGGTTGATAGTCTCTTATCTAGACCAGAGGTGAAAGAGTTTCCGTTCGGGTCGTTACAATGTGTCCCAAATGTTGACAGTATAAACATAGTTCATAAATTAGGAGTATATAAGTTAGTGCTTCATAAAATAATATTTAATATTTTACTGCTCCTAGGGCTGTAAGATGTTGAGGAAATGCTGACGTACAGAGAACGTCGCGCAACAGAGAGGAAAATACTCTGGAGGTAACGATATGAACGAACCAAAAAACTAAAAACGGTTGCAAACGTCGTTGGAAGCCACCCGTTTGGCAATATTTTTCCAATATGTCTGAATGGGCCTAAATGCGACGCCATCTCCGGCGATTACCGCAGCCTTCTTTGAGCACCGTGTGGGGCGGTAATAAGCCGGGGGCGCGGCAATATCAGTCCCCCCTGGCGGCGGGCTCTTTAATTAGCACAGGCGCTGCAAAGCACCATAATTAACGCAACCCGCGCGCCGCACTGCCAGCCGGTTCTTTCCGCCGCGGGTCGCCATGGCAACACTGTAGCGTCCCGCTCGCTAATTAGCACGGCCATTAGCAGGCGGCAGCACCGTCGCACCCGGGTCACACCGCCCCTAATTGCCGCTCCATCGCGCCCCGCACTGCACCGAAAGCCAAACCGTGTGTGGGGTAAGCATGTGAGAACCATCGATTAGGAACGGGACACGAATTTGCTATCTAAATATTATCACTGCCTGATAATAGACCACTCACCTGCACCAGCCATTCTCAACCTGCATCCACAGAACACTTGTGATCCACAGAGATGGTGCAAATGGTCCGAAGGGAGGATACTGAAAACTAATTTATGAATGAGGTAAAGGTATAATATAACAAACAATTAATAAGTAAAAACGTTCACTTTTAATAGTATACTTGCAGTTACATATTCGTGTTTCTCTAGGCATTCGAAAGATGATTTTAAATCTAGTATCATATAATGGTACAACACAAACACAGTCTCTCCCAAATTATTCTAACATACATACAGGTAAAAAAATTAAGCCAATGTAACTTTGATAAGTTTATCCTCGGGTTGAAAAAGATTGAGAAACGAACATTTATCAACACTAATTTTACAAAGGTGTAAGTTAATCTGTTGGTTTGATAATTTTTCGCGACTAAACGGCTATACCGGTCTTGGTGAAATTTTACAAGCAAATATGTTATATAAAATTTCACAATTTTCGCAGGCGTCATTATTGAAAATTACACTTACTTGTTTCTTTTCGGGGTTTTGCGCTGCGTTTCTTGCTGATAACGCCAACGTTTCGGCCCCAACCTGGAGCCTTCGTCATATGGTGAGATAGACAGAAGCCCTGATGAAGGTTCCAGGTTGGGGCGAAACGTTGGCGTTATCAGCAAAAAAACGCAGCGCAAACCCCGTAAAGAAACGAGTAAGTGCAATTTTCAAGCAAATATGTTGCATGATTATGAAGGACCTAGAATATTTTTTCGAGACTATTAACATATTAAGTCATATAATTTTAAAAACTAACCGAATGGTGACAGGCAGACGGGAAGCGTGTGCAAGTCTCTGATATGCTATATTGGTTGCTCAGGCTTTGTTTCTCTCGCAGTCGGGATGTGTGTGATCTGCTAAAAAATTTCACGTACGGACACAACTTGTTATCCTCACAGCGTGAGATAATTTGAAGTCTGTAAGGGGACCAAATAAATCCCCTTAATATTCAGTAATAACGGAGTGAATGTAGCTGGCTTCTAATCTGCACAGCCGGCGACGTAACTCGACCCGGTATGCGCCGTATCAGCAAGACAGCACTTGCCGCAGCGAGCCGCAAGCAGTCTTCGCTTAGAACTCAGTGCATTAACATACGATGTGAACGCGTGCTACCAACTTTGTGCCCCATTTCGGCAAAATTCAAGATAGCGGGGGTGCAGCTAACATATTGCGTGGGATAGGAGTTAGTTTCTTGTTCGTGAAACTGTCAGTGTATTAATAACTTCAATAAACCGGAACTTATTTTGTAACTTCTGCTTCTTTACGCAGAACCTTTCTAATACGTATCAGGCTACCATCACTCAAGCCAAAAAACTTACGCAGCCTTTAATTAAAAATACTGTATAACATCCTTAGTAGACTACAGTTGTTCTAGCAGCTTTCGTCCTCGCAGTTTGGTAATACTGCGTAATCAACAATCGCCTGGTGTCAGACAGAAGACCATCACCCGGAAAAGAAGAAACATCAAGAAGCAGTTACTATCGGACAGTTTAGTGATCGTACGCCCGATACACATTTGATCAATATCCACTCGGCCTCCCGAAACAGAACTTTTGCGGGACTCAAACCCTGCCCACACGCACAAACAGGGTTCCATCACAAACCAAAAGTAAACATCTCCCTGAGGAACTGTGGTATATAACTTCCCGCGGCTAACCCTCCCATTAGTTTGCTGCTATTTTTAAACACGTTGAGAATCGGTTCCCTTCATGACACAAGTTCAATGGTAGAGTGGAACACTGATGGCTTCACCTTCATATTATTCCAATATCATGATTCTTGGGAAATCTTTTACGGACTTACAACTTTCTATATCCAATAGGAGCAACACAATTCTTTGTTCACGCGCACGTAGTCGCGGTTAACATCTACTATTATCCACAGCATAAGCAAGCTGAGTCCAAGCGTCACGCAAAAACGACCCAGCAAATTTTCAGAGGGTTTTCACAGTTTGAATAGTTACTGTGTAGCTTAGAAATCTTGTTTATATCTCATCATTCTTGATAATTTATTGGTTTCGAGTACAGAAAGCTGCCAAAGATCACACCACACCTCCTTTACAAGACACTCACCAAAAGTCAGGTCACGAAAAAGATAAATACTCCACTCCATGGACTCTGATAATATTGATTTGGTGCAAACTAAGCTGAAAGGGGTGACAGAAAGGAAGAAACATCGATGAAGACAGGGCACCGAGTACACACAACAAATAGTGGAACATGTCGCTTTCAATTCCAACAGAAAATAGAGAAGAAAGAAGAAAATAGATCTATGGGGAGTGCTGCCGTAAGCCAGACTCCAGACTTGGTAACCCAAGAAGAAGACTATTATTGCTAAAAAAAATCTACACGATCGGTGACGTGTTGCCTCAGCAACAACTTCGCCCCGCCATTTCACCTGAAGAATGTGGCGAATATAGCTGACGAAACGTTGTGCATTGCAGAATTTATCCGACAGAACACGCCGGGAAATACTCAGTTTCTCAAAACTGTTATTAAATACTGCAACCTGTTGATCATAATAATCCGCATCACGTTCTCCCTCGTTCTTTCTGACTCTCTCTGCCTGTGTGGTGTTTGTCTCTCCAGTGAGAACACCTGTGATCTGTTTCCAGCCCTGTGAACCCGTCTTTTCCCTGGAGGTCAATGTCGCCGGGGTCACCGCGAGTCGGATCGCAGGCACTCTCGGCCCTGCTGGCTTTTTATTGGCTGCCGGGAGTGCACTGATCAAAGGACGACCTGTCGAGGCGCCCCACGACAAGTAGACAGCTCGTCGCGTGATCGAGCAGTGCCTGCCAACAGCATGAAGACGGATGCCTCTCATCCACTTACTTCACTTCAGACAACTAACTCGGCGAAGACTCCATTATTAAACCTGTCACTTTCATCATAAATATACTTTTTTTTATTTAAACCGGTCCAAAATATATCTATATTTAAGTTTTAAACCGAGCGTGGTGGGTCAGCGGTTAACGCTCTGGCCTCATCCGGGATGACGTGGTTTCGAATCCCCGTCCGACCATCTATATTTTGGGTTTCACATAGTTTCCCAAAATCACACCATGCTAATACCAGGATGGTTCCTTCAAAAGGACATGTGCGAAGTCCTTCCCATTCCTTGCCCTATGTTAATGACCTCGATATCGACGCGCCCTGAAGCCACACAATTCTTGCCCCCACTCCTTTCCCGACTCACATAACCTCGACGTCAAAGAGGCATAAAACCAAAAGCAAAAGGAAATTAATTTTAAAGAAGTTTATTCTTTTTTATTTTACTTTGACTGCTTGTTACAGAGATTATAATTTCTCAAAAACATCGTTAGTTAACTGCCCGCCCCCTTCAAATACATACAAACACAAAACATTTCCCATCTTTTTCACTTAATTCATCTTTGGCTCTACGTTTGGATGGGTACTCATTTGATCCGCTTGTCATAAGTCTCACCTGTTACATGATTAAGGATATTTACAAAAAAAAATCATTTTTTTTTGTGTTTTTGGTGTTCGTCCTTACCCTCCTGCGTTCATCTGTGGTAAGTGTTTTTATGATTAACTAACCGATTTTCCATATGGCTCTCATATTGTCTTCTTTCTTCATACCACTTGGTTACTGGACTCGTTATCTCGTTGGAACTTCATTACCTGGATACATAGCAGTCTCAAGAATATTTACACACATGCCGGTTAGAATACGTATCCGTTAGCACAATATATACGTTCATTCCCTTTTATGTTAAGGAGTTTCTGCACTGCTGTAGTTCTGCAAGAGAGCTGCGTTTGTTTGAGGGTATGGATACGGTTTAGCACTGTCTGAAAGTTAATGGTCCAGCTCATAATCGGCGGTATTTCTTAGCACTCTCCGGGGAATGGAGTAATAAATGATAATCGGTTCGTACCAAGAACAGAAGAGCGCCACAGATCAAACTGCATTCCAGATGAACACTCCTCTAAGACATACTCGCCCCACACTTTGCATTCAGCTAGTATTGTTTTTTTTTTATTAATGTAAATTTGGTTATTTATTTCTTCAGTTTTCAGAAAGAGAAAGTTAATCAACCCATTACGCAATTGTTACCTACCCAATTAAATATCCTGCCAAGGATACCGTCTTCTCCCATTTTGATCCTGTTATATACTGGTATCATTATGTCATCTGCAACAACCTTTTTAATTATAACCCGTTAACACAGTCTTGATTGAAATAATGAACAGCAATGGTTCCAATATGTTACTCTGTGGCATCCCTGTTTCTATTGTCGTTGTAGTGAGGTTTAAAAAGGAATATATCTCATTTTCCCATTGAATTATTTGAGTATAAGTTTCTAACGCATCCACCAATGTCCTTTACGAATTTCAATTTTAAATGTGTTTGGTAGATTACACATCACTTTCCTCGGGAATTTATTCCAATCCCTGACGCACTTACCTACAAAAGCGAATTTTCCAACATCTTAACGGTTGAAATCGAATTCCAGTTTGTGATCACAGTCATCTTTTCCCTACTCCTTTAACACTGATTTCCATCCTTCCCTCATCACATGTATTGTTGACACGCTGTGGTTGTTAGACACCTTTCCCCATAGTCCGAGATCCGGAAACATGAGTTAACCGTCCATCTGTTTTTCGACTGAAATACAATTTTTATGTAAAATTATTAATAGCAGAATAAGGATATGCCGAGTTGCCTATCGCAGGAGGGTGAAAAGGGTCATGGGAGTGTACAAGGCGTATATTGGCGATGAAGCATGAAAAGGTATTGGTATAGGTATGAAAAGTAGTGCATGGAAGGGAAAAGATGACCATGACTCGATTTCAGGGACAAGGGTGAAGGAAGATTATCTTTTTTAGGTAAGGGTATCAGAGATTGGAATAAGTTGCCAAGGAAAATGATGAATAATTTATCAAAAACGTTGAAAGAATTTAAAGTTAAAATGTAGGTGTGTTCAGGAAAGGAGGAAGATTGGTGTGTAGGGAAATTGCCACCGGAGCATGCACTCTATTGCAATTTAATTAAATATTACTAAATATTAATATGGCCGCAAGTATTTTTAACTAAATTTTCTAAAATTATTTTTTTAAAAAAATTCGTTCATATATTTTTTTAAATAAATTATAATTCATTTCAAACAGAGACATGTAAAGAACTTACAGTTTGGGCTCCCTACGTAAATCTGACCGCAAGCTATTTAAGAGTGTGAGAGAATTTAACAGCTGACAACCGCTAGTTGCGGCCAATTTTACATAGGCAATCTTCACATGTCTCTCTTTGAAATTAATTAAATTTTATTTAAAAAGCAGGTGAACGAAATTTCTTTAAAAAAATAATTTTACAGCCATATTTTGATAGGCAACCCGGAAGGACCGTTTTCTGATATTAATAATTAAACACAAAAATCGTATTTCAGTCAAAAAATAGCTGGACGTAAAACTCATGCAGCGGGATGTTAGCCTACGAGTGCTGTTTTTCCCTGTTGGTGAGTTCGTCCCCGAGTCACGTGATGTCACGGTTGCTGGCGAGTTTGCCGCAGCTCATCGGCCGCCATGACAGTCGTAACGGATATGGCGGCTCGGCAGTAACAATCTGAAACGTCAGCCGTAAGCGCCGCTGCGTACCGTAAATATAATTAGCGCGACACGCGTTTCCGCAATTTGCAGTTAATTTCGCCGCGAACTTCATTTTTTCCGCTTTACCTGCTCTCGACAATGACGGTTCCTATATGTTTACACTCTGGCAGGCTTTACAGATAATTAATGCGCGGCCTAATGAGCATTTTCGCTCACTCGTGAGGGGGCATTTGTAAGCTGACAATTCCAAAAGTGCGGGTAACATTTACAGCAGCGCGCTGCGACTAAAGTTATTGGCTGCAAAATTAAGTGAATAGCGACACTGTGTAATTCATTTCAATGCACACACCGTATAATTATTAATTGGGATTGCAATTTCTCTACCAACCCAATTCTGCATTACTCGAATCTATACTATAAAAGTTGTGTTTGAACACAATATTACTTTCAGAAAACGTAAACGCAATTTACAACTCTCGTCATAGAGACATCTAAACCGCAAAATTGGGAATTTTTGTCTGTCTGTCCGTCCGCTTATGACTCCAAAACTGTGTAACATTATCACTTACCCTCAAACATTTTTATTACCTACTAATTTATTATTATTAATACTGAATTACATAGAGTTTGTTAATCATAAGTATCCTCAGTGTTGATTTAATGTTGATTTTTTAAGATGGCCACCATCGCTCCATCCATGCGGATGACATCCAAAAGCGTAGTCATCACTCCAGTCACAAACGACAATGAAAAAAAATAAAAAAAACCAACAATAGTTTTTCAATTTGCTATATAACAATCTAGTTATGTTAAGTACTAAATAAAATGAGCCGGAATTAATTTTAAAGGATATTCAAACTATCGAATACTAAAACAAATGCTGAGAATTAAATAAACGTCCGAAAAAGCGAGAAATTATGAAAAATAAGCTCTGTGATATGACGAAAACTTTTTAAAATACTACAAAATGATTATAATACAGATTTATTAAATTTAACTAGTTTATCAGGCCAAAAAGAGTGACACGTACGTCACATGAAAAGCGACATATATAAACAAGTAGGCTCCTTTTAAATTAATCTTATCATACTATGATCTTTTTTAAAAAGAAGAATGCAAAGAATTATCTTTTTTTAAAAAAAAAAAAAAAAAAAAAAAAAAAAAAAAAAAAAAAAAAAAAAAAAAAAAAAAAAAAAAAAAAAAAACACGGCTTCTCTGTTTGCCTTTATGTCTTTATTTTTAAATAATATTAGCAATTAATCTATTGCCACATTTATTTATATTTTGTCACGGTAGTCATGATTAGAGATCTGGTACAAGCATGGTAAGTCTTTATACTTTTCAATAATCTGCAACATAAAGTCTTATTGAGACGGCAATAGGTTTTTTTTAAGTAAATAATATCTTTATAATTGTTACTTAATAATATTTAAAACTGTATTATTTTCAATTCTATATTCAAAATAATATTTAACTAGTAGCATAACAAATATTTCTATAGCAGATTCAAAACAGAAAACAAATGGTACAATGTTGCATAGTCCACTCAAGGCACTGATGTTGTCTGCTCGGTGGTCGGCGACAGAATGAGAAGTATCTGGACCGCGGTTTCGCCATACACGAGCCGACTGGAGAGATGGCATGATGTCGCTCCACGTGGTTTTCCCCACACACCGTCAGTCAGCTTGATGGTATGATGGACGAAAGTGATGGATATTGAACTCACCGGAAATCCAAATAATCCTGTCGGTCTACGTCATCCACATCAATTTCCCCACACACAACGCGATAATGAAGTGGCGTCGCTCCATTTGGACGGATGGAGCGATCGTGTATGGCCACCTTCATCCGGCTGGGTTTTCACAGTCTGTTGTTTGTCTTTCTTTTATTTAATATTTCATTCCTCCCAGCTGAAGGATCTCGGAGATCCTTTTCAGCCTACTACACTACGGTGAGGCAAGGGGGATGGAAGGTCGGCCGTGGCCTTGTAGGGAACCATCCCAGCATTCGCCTAGAGTGTCTGAGGGAAACCACGGAAAACCTCAGACAGGATGGCCAAACCGGGTTTGACCCCGGTCCTCCCGAATGGCAGGTAGCAGTGCGAAATCCTTGTTATATTTAAGTATAATCTTTGACGCTGACCACGTAGCTGTGCAGGCAGCGATTGTTGACTGGCCACCTGCACTGTAGCGTGGCAGAGTGTGTGCCGCTTGGAGAAGGTTGTATACCGCGAGCTAATGCTGTCTGTACACAAGCTTAAATAGCTTGTGAAATGTAGAGGAAACTTGTTTCAATCTAACATAAGTGTCTTAAAAGTTGGGTCAACCAACGGTATCAATTAAATTCAATAGTATTTCACGAGAACAGAGAGTTTTTCATTTCCAGACTTCGTCAAAATACCTCTTATTTTTTATTTTTTTTAATCCCAGCTGAAGGCTTGCATGTGTTGAGAGAGGAGAGTTTAGGCCAGTGATGGGGAAAGTACGGCCCGCGACCAAGTCCGGCCCTTCGGGCTAGTCAATCCGGCCCGCGACATGGTTTCGAATAACCCCTACAATTACACATAGGACAAAATGTATTTTCTGCGTAGCTAGAATAGAATGTTTCCTTCTTATTGCGTTTTCAGTACGGTATTATCGCGTCTAATATTAACTGAGTTTGCGTAGTGACGTAGTATATGTCTGTAGATCAGTAGCATGGCGATGTGGAGTACAATGCGCGTGTTGCTCGGCTAAGTTCGGAACGACTCGGGCGCTACCATTGTCGTTTAGTCTGTTCTCAAGGTCAGTGCAGTTCGGATAGTCGCGTAGTCAGTGCTGCGGCTGTGTGTCTGGTTTGTGTTTCTATAGTTTTCCTTTGTTGCTAGTGTTTTTTTACATTTTTGATCGTTACAATGGCATATAAAAAGCGTATAGTTGATTCAGAATGTCGTGTTTTTAAATCTGAGTGGACTTGGAAATACTTTTTCACGCCTATTAAGGATAAACCTGTGTGCCTCATTTCAATGAAGCTGTAGCCGTATTCAAGGAATTCAACCTCTCACGTCACTTTATGACAAAACATAACAACGCCACTTATGAATCTATGACCGAAGAAGATAGGAAGCAAAAAGCAGGAGCTCTACGTAAAAAACTGTCAGGTCAGCAAAATATTTTTAAGAAACAAAGTTGTTCTCAAAAGCTAGCTACACATGCTAGTTACGTTGTAGCATACAATACTGCAAAAAGTAACAAAGCATTGTGTGACGGCGAATTTGTTAAAACTTGTACGCTCCAAGTATGTGACATTTTGTGTCCTGACAAAACAAAGGATTTTGAGACAGTAAGTTTGTCTCGAACAACAATTACTTCTAGAATTGAAGTAATTGATAATTGTCTCTGATTGATAAGCAGTTTGTCACACAACTAGAGTCACAGATAAGGGAGTTTAAATTCTGTTCTTTTGCGTTGGATGAAAGTACGGACATAACTGACACAGCTCAGTTACTGATATTTATAAGAGGTATTGATGACAACTTTTGTGTTAGCGAAGAATTAGCCTGCATGCGTTCGTTAAAGGGAACGACAAAAGGATCAGACATTTTTCAAGAATTTCAAGAAACTATCACGTGTTTGAAAGTACCTTTGATTAATATTTGTAACATTACAACTGATGGAGCACCGAATATGATAGGGACGAAATCTGGTTTTGTAGGCATGTTTAACGAATCATTTCCTGGGAACGAAGTTGTGTTTTTTCATTGTGTCATACATCAAGAAGCTCTGTGTAAATCTGCTCTAGACATGAAACATGTGCTTGATGCTGTTGTTAAGCTTGTTAATAGCATTCGTTCTCGAGCACTCAACCATAGACAATTTCGAGAGTTTCTTGACTCATTGCAATCTGAATATTCTGATGTACTTTACTACACTAAAGTAAGGTGGCTCAGTGCAGGACTCTAAAAGACGAAATAATCTCTTTCATGGAAGAAAAAGGAATGAACGAGTGTGAAAATTTGAAAGATATTGTATGGCTTTCGGACTTTGCATTTTTTACAGATCTTCTCAGTCACATCAATAAATTGAACCTTAAACTCCAGGGAAGAAATCAATTAATCCATGATAGTTGGAGTCATATCAAGGGTTTCAAAATGCAATTGAATCTATTCTCCAAACAACTAGTCAAGAAAGACTTTACTCATTTTCCAAGACTAAAGACTGTTGCAGTTAGGGAAGACAAACTTAGGAGCTATGAGAAAAGCTTGAAATGTCTTCATGAAGAATTTGAACGAAGTTTCCAAGACTTCAAAGTTATCGAACATGACCTGGACATTTTTAGCATGCCATTTAATCTGGATTGTGAATCAGTCAAACCAGAATTGCTGCTCGATCTGATTGAGTTGCAATGTAATACTGAATTGAAGCAACTATTTCTCAACGTTTCTAAAATTGAGTTCTACAAGGCTCTTTCAAAATCAAGTTTCCCAAACCTGAAATCTCACGCTCAGAAGATAATTGCGATGTTTGCATCTTCCTACCTGTGTGAACAGGCGTTTTCTACTATGAAGCTTCGCAGAAACAGCGTTAGAAACCGATTGACTGCAAATAATATTGCAAATAATATAAGTTGTTGTGTGATGTAAAAATCAAAAATAAAGTTTATCACTTACAAAAAAAAAAAAAAAAAAAAAAAAAAAAAAAAAAAAAAAACCGGCCCGCCGAGATAATTTTTTATTTTATGTGGCCCTCCCCTTAAAAAGTTTGCCCATCACTGGTTTAGGCCATTCTCGTATATGTAATACGCTGTAATCCACTGGCGGAGTAGTTAGATAATACTTGGCTGATCATTTCCAGGATAATTGGTAGGTCGCAACTGACATTGCTTTCATCAAGCTGGCAACATTTAGACAAATGTACTACCGAGTGTGGTGGGTGAGTGGTTAACGTTCTGGCCTCGCGTTCGGGTGGACACGAGTTCGAATCCCCGTCCGGGCATCCAGATTTTGGTTTTCCATGGTTTCCCCAAATCACCCCAGGTGAATGCCGGGATGCTTCTTCAAAAGGCCATGGGCGAGTTCCTTCCCGTTCCTTGTCCCGCCTCTAACCACCTCGACGTCGACGAGGCGTAAAGCCATAAGTAAAAAAATGGCCTACGCGTTTTTTTTATATTTCAATTTTTATTATTCCTGCATCTGGTTTAACGCCTTATAATATTTTGCTTTTCTTTTCATATGGCATCTCGTCTGTCACGGAACGCCACATATAATACAATTCACAGTTTATATAAACGTACGTCTGCCGTGTATACCACTTTCATCTCTTTTCCAAAGATCATCTTCCTGTATCGTTTATCGTGCAGAGATTTTCATGTGCCTTGTTCATCTGGTAATTGGATTTCTTTCACATAATACTCACGAAGTAATAATAACACGATATAAAGCACTTTTAAAAACATACACATATAATCAGCTTAACATTAATTAGATACAAAATAGTGAATTGAAAATACCACTGTTAATAACCAATTACCACAGAAATAACATAAAAAAAGAAACATTAATTACTAAACCTAAGAGGCTGTGTATCCTTAGAGCCTCAACGACGTCGAGGCAATGCAGACGGGAGTGGAATTTGGCAATTACGTCTTCAACGAGCCATCGTGGCATTTGTGTGGAGTGATTTCCGGAAACCACGGAAAACCTTCACCTTGATGGTCAGACGGGGATTCGAACCCAAATGCGAAGCCAGAGCGGTAACGCTCTGAAGTCGCATTCGGGAGGACGTGGGTTCGAATCTCCCTACGCCATCCATATTTGGGTTTTCCGTGGTTTCGAGAAAACAATCCAGGCGAATGCTGGGATAATTCATTTAAAAAGGCCATGGCTGAATTGTTTCCCAATCCTTGCCCTCAGACCTTCACGCCTCTAAAGACCTCGACGTCAACGAGAGGTTAAACAACAAGCACAAAAAAAACTAAATGCGAGGCCACTAGTCAACCAGGGCTCGATGTCTCTAGCTGGAACATGCTTTGGTGAAGGTTATGGTTGCAACGATATATCGGACCAAACATATCGATATTAGTATCGATATTTTTACATGCTTGATACGATAATGTCGATATGATGCTCTGTAATAACGAAAGCTACTAACCTCTTAGCACTAAATAAAAGTATGGGTGGCAAAGACCAAACTTTTTTAACGCTGATTTAGCTCGATAAAAAAAAATCGATAACGTCCTTTCCTGCTAAGTGGTTCCTCTCCGTTCCGTGCGCGTTATTCGTCCCTCATTCATTTACGTTAACAGTTTTATTATTATTTAATCTGCTGCGTTACGTTCGCGTTCGTTGGTTCTTGTTTCTATATGGGACGTATTGCAATGTTCCAAAGGGGCTAAAAATATGACCACATAACTGATGCAATTGCCTATTTTATCAATTTTGGTAATAGACCTATTTAGGCAGTTGAAGGCACAGATTTTAAATTCTTAGTGAAACGCTTGGCACCTTTATACAAAGTCCCTTCCTGTTGAAATATCAAAACAAAAGATTGAAAATTTCAAAAGTTGTGGAGCATAAACTGTAAAGTGTGAAGCGTTTTTTCTATTTTAACGTCTAGTCTAGGCTAACACTGGATGAGATTACGGTACATTTTTACCGAAAAAAATAACAAAATAAAATCCATCATGATTGGGAAAAGTAGTTGTATTAAGATATGTTCAATATTGCAATTAATAATTCACTCAAAGTAGACTCGCCGGTGCCTTCTGAACGTCTTTTCTCACAGGCAGGAACCACTGTCTCTCAAACTAGGAATGGACTTCACGGGAAAAGGTTAAGCAAACCACTGTTTTCAGGATGCGTTGACGCTTAATATTAGCGGACATCATTTTTTTCAATAAACTACCTCAAATTTATTACTCAATTTACTTAATTCTAATTTGTAATGTAATATATACAAATATAACAAAATATCGATATTATCGGCTTGATACGACCGATGTCATCGATTATCGATATTGGCGTGGCTTCCATATAAATATCGTTATATTTATCGATGATCTGCACTTTATTGCATCCCTCTTGGAGAGGCAATAATGTGCAGATCATTAACCTTAAAAAACCAACGTGAACAGTTTCACGCAGGGAGTCAGATCTCACATTGAATATCTTAGGTCGTCACCCGTACCAAAGAAACCGAAACACAAGAGATGGTGGTCGTCATCGGTTGCGCGACGCAATTGTCGCGGGAGTCAAACCTTACGGATATCATTCTTTTCAAAAAAAATGTAGGGATTAATGTATCCGCAATGGATGGTTCACCCCTACTGAACCGACGTCGATTCGGAATGATACCTTAGGGGAAGGAGCCAATGAAAAGAATCAAAGTTCCATTGGTTTTATTTATTTATATTAAACTAACAATAAAACTGCGAGAAAAAAGGCATGCAACGAGATTGCACTTTCACTAAGTTTTCTTTTCGTAGAAGTTCATTTTAAATAAAATACATGAATTTAATTTTTTTAGAAAAAACTTGTCACTCAAATTGCGTGGAATAAAATTGTCCGACTCAATGGAGTCTTTCCCGCCGTTGACATTTTTCAATCAAAATTGTAAAGCTAGCCGGATGTTTTTAGGTATTTAAATGTTTACACTGCACACAAGGAAAACTACGTGAAGCAGAGTGTACGCGCGATAGAAGTGTAACTTTCTCTGTGTATTTTCTAACGTTTCATTCGCACCTGAATGGACGAACGATGATACTATGTTGCATCTGTAAAGTAAACAGGAACTTTATTCGAGTTAACCTCGTAAACCAGGGGTGGCCAACCAAAATGATCTTGCTGGCCACTTTGAAATGCATCATACCTCCGCGGGCCGTATATAAAATTGTATATCACCATATTAGATTTAGACCCACAATAAAAAAAATTTTGAACCCACAATAAAAAAAATTTTGAAGTGAAAAAATGAAACATAATGAGCTATTATTATGTTTACTATTATTCTTACATTTAAACATAGATGATATAATGATACTAAACTCGCATTGTAAGGAAATATGTAACACTAAAAATCAAATATAAAAAATATATAAATAAAATAATTTTTTATATATGGATGCACAAATAATGTATTTTTTTATATTTTGTAAAAGTGTGATGAATCTCGCAGGCAGGAAAAATGTTCAAGGTGGGCCACCCCTGTCGTAAACAAATAAAAATCATAAAAATTTAAAGCACACTTCACAACGTTATAGGGTATTGCATTTAGCCTTTATATGTATTTTAGCTTTAGAGGTTTTATATCTGAAAACAATTCCGAACTAAACTATCTTTCAGCCATTCCGGCAATCAGTATTCGTTAATAACTAGCTTGTAAGCCCATCAAAACGACGGGCTGAATGCATATTTCCGGGTCACAACTTGAATTAATTTTAAAAACTTGAATTACACATTCCCTCTGTTAAAAATACATAAGCTAATGTTTCTGAGTGAAATTTAAAGCTTTTGACGCAGGAACGTTAATACATTCATTGTATCGCTATGTATAGGTGATTCAATACTTCTTTCCTTACTCTAAAGCGATCAGAGAAGGTGATGAAACCATATACACGGAACGATTATAAATAAACAATGTCACATGGACATTAATCTGTTCAATGTATCGCATATAAACGTGAATCAATATTTCTTTTCTATAGAAAAAAATAAAAATAAAAAAAAACTGATCAGATGAAACCATCCACATCATACAATTATAAATAAACAATATCAAACGCGCATTAATTTATTCCTTGTATCGCTATGTTTAAGTGATTCCATATTTCTTTCCTTACTATACCAGCGAACAGGGAATGTAATGAAACAATCTAAATCGAACAAATGTAAATAAATAAAGAGCAACTAGTGAATAGAAAAAAGCAACAAAAATTGTTGGAGCAGGTATCACTGTGTATACTGTCTAAAATCACTTGATTTTCAGTGAGTACTAAATCAGTTTGAGGTTTATCATTTAGTTGCTCATGTGTAGAACGTGAAGTGCGCATGCGTAGAACATCGCGTAACGCATAACGCTAACGATTTTTTTCCTTAAAAGTTTCACTTAAAAGTGGAAGATGTTTATAATAAGCTGAACTTAAATTGGAACATTTAAGTTCATATTTTAGCTAGTTAACGTCAACAATTGATGACCTTTGACATTAAAAACTGAACTATTCCAGAGCTCAGTATCTTAAAAAGTTGTGGAATTAAGGTGAAGACATAAAAGAAAGGAAAGTGTTCAGAGGAAAAATCTGTCCGAAGAAAAACTAATCGGAAAATTGAGAGTATTGTCAGAAGATGAAAAGGCAACTCAATCAGAGAATGGTGAAGTACTGGCGCCGGAAGAAGGAAACTCAGACGAGTTGCATGACCATAGTCCATAAACGGCTAAAACGGTGGGGAAAAAAATAAGACAACAGAAAGATACAGCTCAATTTAATGAATGGCACGGCAGATTTGGTGTCATTG
Organism: Vandiemenella viatica; assembly: GCA_031002005.1. Taxonomy (NCBI): domain Eukaryota; kingdom Metazoa; phylum Arthropoda; class Insecta; order Orthoptera; family Morabidae; genus Vandiemenella; species Vandiemenella viatica. Next base: position 12,093,029 of record JARYHS010011408.1, on the reverse strand, counting down.
AAATCATACCACCCGCCTTTTGCCACTACTGTTACATGTTTGTAAAGCACCGACAAACCAAAGTCGGATGGGCGAAATATATACAATACATTTTAATTTCCTCATTCCAAACTATAACCTAATTGACGGTCTAGTTCTGTCGCAACGGATGCACAGGTGTTTGGAAATGCGGCGTGATTAAAACAGCTGTTTAAAGCCTTTAAACAGCTGTGGCACAAAACAGCTAAACTGAGGTAGTAACACAGCATAGCGAATAAAAAGGGTTTAGTGGTGACTGAAATTTCCTTCATTGCAATACTGAAATACACATCCACTATATATATATATATATATATAATGTGTGTATATACACAGATTAGCAACCACATTCTTACTAGCATATCGGTCCACCGTTCAAATGCAATACAGCGACGTTTCGGCGTCCTTGGTAGGCATTTTCGGTCTCTGAGCGTAACATATATATTCTACTTTAAAATCAGGAAGGTTTCATGTCAGTACTCCGTAGCAGAAGTTAAATATTAATTGAATTTAATTTTCCTTATTTATCCGTTATCGACGGGAAAGGACTGGATAAGGAACGGATAGCAATGTGGCCATGTCATTTTGAAAGAACCATCCTGGCGTTCGCCTGGAGTAATTTCGGAGATCCACTGAAAGCAGAAACCTGCCAGATGGTGATTCGAACCGAATACTAGGTCCTAGTTTTAGCGCTCATCCATCAATTTCGGCCATTTTTCATGATGTAAGGATGTATGTTCGTTTGGTGCAAATAGGACCACGATAAGCCTTTGTTTACCCTGAATTTTTACTGTGGAGGTGTACACATCGTGATACAACTAGGGTTGTTAACCCTACAGGAGACCAACAGTTTAACGAGGTATCTGAACCATGGGACGTCGTGACGAAGCCCATAAGGTCAAACAAAACTTTAAAAATTCCAGCTCCTACCGGGTTTCGAACAGCCTTAAGCACTGAGCTGTCAGACCGCGGTTCAGTTGTTTCAGACCGACCGTGGTGGGTGAGCGGTAACGCTCTGTCCTCTCTTTCGGGAGGACTCCTGTTCGAATCCCCGGCCGGGCATCCAGATTTGGGTTTCCCACGGTTTCTCCAAATCACTCCAGACGAATGCCGGGATGCTTCCTTGAAAAAAGCCATGGCCGAAATTCCTTCCAGTTCCTTGTTCCTAGTCCCATCCCGCCTCTAATGACCTTGATGTCGACGAGGCGAATAGCCATATGTAAAATGAATATTTAACTACAAGCAGTGTACACTCTTTGGCAAAAAAATTGACTGTGGGCGCCTGAGACTAAGTCCATTGTTTTGCACTATGTGGCATCACTGGAGAGTTTGTTCCAGGCATTGACTTAAGGAAATGAATAACAGATGGCGCTGAGTTGAATATCCGCAATGATGCCACATTGTGCGATATACGTACTTAGTATGAGGCACCCTCAGTCAATTTTTTTGCCAAAGAGTGTACATGGAACATTGTTTATTTCAAAGTATAATATAATATATGTTACGCTCAAACATCGAACATTTTCATTAAACGAAAAAAAAAACTACCACATCGCGTTGTGGTCCATTCCCGACACATGTCGAAAACATTTATTATTGTTATTATTTTCAGAGCCTTGTAACGCGACTAAGAATAATCATATATATTAAATGCACCCATGGCAGATTCGTCGTGAATTCTGTTGTGGCCGTTTTCAAGAACGGGCCGAATTCCTACCCGTTCCTTGTCCCCAGTCCCATCCCGCCTCTAATGACCTCGACATCGACGAGGCGTAAAGCCAAAAATAAAAAACATTAAGATGTCGAAAACTGCTGGACTTGTTTGTGGTAACACATTTTTATGTTTACTTATATTTAAAATTTAGATGGACATAGGTCCTTTGGGAGGATCCAACCAACTTTCGGGTTGTGGACTAAGTTAAGTTTTGGTCTTATACTTGCTGAGGACATTTTGTTGTTTAGAATATAGATATATATATACCAAAGATAAATTAATCTGTGGGTTGCGCGAGACGGAGAAAGTTAATTTCCCCTCTCCCGGGCTGGAACAACGGCCGGCAGGGTATGTGTGCTCCGGCTCGTCCTTTGTAGCGCCGAGGCAATTTAATTTCCACTTCACAAGAGACTTAAAAGTCAATTCGCCCTCTTTGCCGCGCCAAGGCGGCGCGAGCCTGCTTTGAGGATCGGCTTAACCCCGGCCTTTTTTGTTCTCCCGGTCGCAGAATCCTCCCCCGCGTCTCCGAGCTCTTTCACCCCCCGTGCGCCGCGTAATATATTAAACTAACTAAACGCGAGTTGTGTTTTGTGGTAATGAAAGTCGCTTTGTACCGCAACAACCAGTGGGGACGTCTGTCTGTGTTGTTCTTTCCGGAGCTGCGCACTTCACTAAACACGGCGTGGCGCTGACTTCTGAGAATTCTGCTCGAACCGTTTCAGAACTTATCCTTTAATTATAACCTCATCGAGGTCGTTGAAGGAGGAAAATCATGGAATGATTCCCCCTCTTAACTGGAAGACGTGGAGATCTTTAACAGGCTGAAAAGTGGGGTGGGTATAGTGATGAAAAAAAATGTTTTTTTTTTTCAGATTTGTGAAAGAAAAAACACGAAAAAAAACCTGGCACCCTGGTTTTTTTCTAAATTTGTTTTTTTTTCCTTCAGAAAACAATATATTTGATAAATTATAGTTTTATTTACGGAAGTTACATTTTACATGTGTGTTTTAAATCTTACTAAATCATATAATGTCTTACATAATGATTCATAAATGTATCTATATAGTGTGGTGTGACAGCGTCACCCACAATGAATATAATTAACTTATTATTAATTATATTCATAATTCCTTTTTTTTATTATATTCAAATTTATTAATTATTTAGTCTTGCAACGTGTAATTAATTGTAAATAATGAGGGTTGTCTGGATAGGTTAAATGTATGTTTAAAAACCAGGGCGGCAAAAAGGTATATTTTATTGTAAATCAATTTTTCTGTAAACGCATGGCTCAGAAGGGCTGAATATCGAAGGCTAGAAACTGCCATTTCGGCGGTTGAGAGAGGAACAATGGAGCAGGCGAGGCGACTCGATGGCGCCGGGACAGCCCGGCTTGAGTCCCGTTCGAAATCGGGCGGTGACCTACCCCTACCCCGCTACTACCCCGAAGGCCACGTAGGAAACGCGCGAAGGAGACGGCGAATGCGACGCATGATATTAAACACGTGACGACGGAAATGTGTAGATAGCCAATCCTGAACATTTATTGGGGTCTACAATACTAATTCCGTGGAGTTCTTTTACATGTGGCGAGCAACTAGCCGAGGAAGAAGAAGGAGCCATTTTTAGACAACACTTCTGTCCAAGACGAGCTGATGAACGGACGTGACTTGGGTCCAAGACGAGCTGGTGAACAGACGTGTCAGTCGGCACGCTCTCTGATGATCATCGTGGTTGATCATTTCTTGCTTTGGGAAAGCGAGATGTCGAGTGGCATGCTTGCCATTATTTGGAAGTTATGCTAATAACGCGGGCGTAGCCGCTTATTTAGCTTCCATTGCTGCAGTGGCATTGTGTTTGTCGCTCACCATCACGGCGATGATTCTATGGTAATGTACCAGAAACGACGGTCACTATTCAGTGGATTTTTTAACAGACTTATGAGCCCTTAAGCGACGCCTGGGTTAAGACTCTGCTCCCGCCACTTAAATTCTGAGCTAGCTGAATTTATATTTCGATTCAATTTTTTTTCTCAAGCATCTTGCTGTTTGTTAATTCAATTTTGATGCTTTTCATTCACTTTATACGGCGCCCCCTGGGATTTTCCTTTGTACAGTAAAATGTTAGCTTCAATTTGATGGCCTGTGTTGCCATGTTATTTCAATGTTAACTTTGCTGTTTTTATTACTTGTTTGAGATATTTCATTCAGTTTTGTTTGCTTACTCCGGCGAATTGTAAACGTCGGGTATTGCTTGTTTTTGCTGATCTAATTGTGTTTAACGTAACGTTAATTACTACCCGACCTTGTAAGGCCATAAGACTCAATAAATGAGGTTTTATTTTGTGTCTGAAATTCATGGTTCTAGTTAGTAACCTATTAGATCCCCTTTTAACATCATTATTATATGTATTTTTCATTTTTCAGGAATTATTTTAGACTTTCTAATAATTCCCCCTTCCCTTTTTTGGCAACTCACGTTTTTCTTAACGGTAGCCAACAAATGGTCTCTTTACAATAGGTAACATAATTTTATCCATCCTCTTGGTCAGTACCACATTCACTAGTATCAGTAATACCAACACTAGTGTGGTCGGAGTTGGAATTTTCTTTTTCTTCTTCTGTCTCCTCTAGATCCATAACTTCAGAAGTAGTTACATTTTATTTTACTGATTGTATTGTACACAAAAGATTTTGAGATTGCAATTTTAAATTGTGAGCAAAGTACGCACTGTGCATAAAAACTGCGCCGATAGTTCCATATTACGGCCTTTTAAGTTTGAATTTAAATCTATTATCATACTAAATAGGAGCTTTATTTCTTTTCAATCGTAGGTTTATGCCAACGGTTGCAAGGAAATGATTCATAATAACTGACAATTTAATGACTCAGCATCACTTTAACAAGTACACGAATATTAGGAATGCACAATAAGTAGTAAAAAGAGAGCAAAAAACCGTTGATAAATTTAAAATTCCTAATTTTTTAAAAAGATCCGTAGGTCTACAGATAAATTTGTAGGGCTCACAGCACTAGTTCAAATAGTGAGTATCAATCCAAACAACGGGGATTCCTTCTTGTGTAACCAAGCCTATTCGGGAAATCCCCGTTCGTAAAAGTATACATCAGTCAATGTTGCCAATATTTTTGTATTTTTTTCCCTCCTACTGAACCAGAAAAATATAGTAGATTTAAAAATTAAGATAAGTACTTAGTATAAAGTCTAAAAGTCATATTAAACGATAAATGCCATAAAAATATCAACTATTTAGTAGTTAGAAAAAACATGTCCCTGAAAAAAAAAACATGTCCCTGAAAAAAAAAACATGTTTTTTTCACAGTTTTTTTCATGTTTTTTTTTTTTCAAGTCAGAAAAAAAACGTTTTTTTACAACACTAGGCGCAGACTACTAAGAATTCTGCTCGAACCGTTTCAGAACTTATCCTTTAATTCTAACCTCATCGAGGTCGTTGAAGGAGGAAAATCATAGAATGATTCCCCCTCTTAACTGGAAGACATGGAGATTGTCACATTACGGTAGCTTACGGTATCTTTCAATCTGTATGTAAAGTCGATTAACGGGTGTGAGTTCAACTATCGATCTCAACGATCGAGAGGAGTATCGCTGATCTATGGCGGGAGGTTGTGTGTTAAGCGAGAGCGCGTGTATGCATGGGTGCAACGAACAGTGAAGTATTCTCGTGTTAAAAGAAGTTTCGTTCGCGCTACCACGTCGGATGAGGGCTGGCTGTCGTTTTCGTAAGACCTGATGAAGCCAGTCACTCGAAGAAGTGATTAGCCAGTTTGACTGTTGTGAGAATGTTAAAAGCAGCAGTCATCGTGGATACAAATTACGTTGTTCCGCGTCGGTGTAATTAGCTCTGGCCGGCGTTTCGTACGGTTGGATAAGCCAGTGGCTACTAGTGAATGCTGAGTGAATACTATAAACGCTGAACTGCTGTTACTGGTGTATTTCAGTCACTGCAATATAACGAAGTACAGTGTCGTTCTAAACGTGGAAAGTTAAGAACGCTTGCACTCGCTACGGACTTTCAATCTTCACGAACAATTATTCAGGGTAGTAATTAATTCTTCTTGATGACAAACTAAATAAATAAATATGGTTTGATGGTCGATGGTGTAACTGAAAACTTTGTGCAATAAATAGTGTTTGTGCTCAACATACTTCTTTGTGTGTTTCGTTCAGTCAAAATATTGGTAGAGCATTTCCACCCTCCATATAACTAGGCGGCCGTGTTAATAATTCTTGAATAATTCCTTTTATGAACGAATTACTGATAGCCGAAAGGCAAGGTCAAATCAGATAGACGATAAGTTGTGACTGTGCTAAATAGTTATTATAAATAAAAACAGCATATTAATATAAAACTTTTAATACCTCAAGATCTTTAAACAGGCCGAAAAGTAGAGTGGGTAGGACAAAGGATAATCAGACATGATGGCGTTATGTCGAAGATTTAAATACTAACAAGGGGACACCTAAACCATATTTACAGTAACAAGCGTTCATAATCAAAACAGTGGTGTGTGTCATTTCCATGCAGAACTCCGCATTTGACTGTTAGCGCCATTAAAGAGCCATGAAAAGAGCCTGTTGTTGTGTGACTCCTGGTCAGGTCATACAGATTGTACAGTTCTAGATGCAAGTTTTCCAAACAAAATATTGACAACCCCTTGTTGTTTACGTCTTTCGGCAATATATGGTCTACATCAGAAGGATTGCTAATTTTGTAAGACTACAATGTACCAAACCACAAGTTAAAATACGTGATCATTATTTCATCATGAAAATTCACTCTACGATTTACAATCAATTTGCTGCACCTATGTATGAAACTCTATTTCAATATGCTTGGCGAAAGCCAGGTTAAGATATTGACATACCAACATCATCAGACAACACTGAGAATTCTGCTCTAACCGTTTCATAAGTTAGGCCGGTAGTGCACTGGAACCGAAATTCGTCCGAACCGCATTCGTCCGAATAACGCCCAGTTTGACGATCCGTCATTGCTGCTTCAACACCAAGCGAACGGGTGTTTTTATAAAATGTATAGTGACTTACATTTCGTATAAATAGAATTTACCTGGCCCTCACCAGATATTCCGAGAGTCAGGGCCGTATTTAGGATGTGAAGTCCCTTGGGCTGAACCTGTGATGCGCGCCCTGCCCCGCAAATATTTTTAAATTCAACCTCACATTTTATAGTTATGTTCTAACCAAAATTCTAAAATAAACATTTGGAATTTGTTATTTAACTGTAGAATATTTTACTTTATCGGTTCTAGAAGAATATTGAAATGTAGAGATAAAATGAAAACAATTGAAAGTAATTAAGATATCCAATACAATTAATGAACATCGTCCTGAAGAATTATAGAAGAAAAAGATTGCAAGGTTGACAGTTACCCCCATGTTTACAATTTCGCAAAAGTCAATATTTCAATTTTAAAAGTAATTGGACAAACAAAAAAACAAAAACACAAAAAACAAAAAAAACAAGAATTATAAGAAACAAGCACTTCTATATAGCCTATGCCTAAATTCGGTCCCGAAGATAGTGAAATGTCATAATCGTTTGAGAATATTCCAGTGCGAAATTCAAATAATTGTCTTTACTGTACAAGTTTTTAATAAAATAATTATTATAACTGCGTAGACGCATTTGCAATAATTGTCCTTTCCGTAGATATTTTTATTAAAATATTTATAGTGACTGCGTATCACCACAGTGTATGATAGAGTTTCAAAAAATACAAATCAACATGAAATAAAAGATAAAAAATTAATATTTGTTTATTAGGCGCACAGCATGCGTTTGCCATTCGGCCGAATACGTCCGCCTAATACCATTTCAATGTGATCGGTCCGTCACTCGGCCGTATTCGGCTGTATTCGGCCGAGCAGGTCGTGTCCAGTGGACGCGTGACAATGCCTTTACCTGTCTGGGGATTAGTCGGTCAAATTCGGGCGAATAGTCGGTCGGACGAACTCGGTGCCAGTGCATGACCAGCTTTACCCTTTAACTCTACCCTCATCTAGGTCATTCGTCATCATCATCAGACGTTTCCACCTTTCCGGGTCGTCCTACACAACCTCTTCCAAGTCTGGTGGGCTTTCCAAGATCTTTCCTCCATCACTTTCCTCCAAACGACTGCCTTAGCCTCTGCGTCTTTCTTCACTTGGTCCATTCATCTTACTCGAGGCCTTCCAGCTGGTCTCCTTCCCTTCCCGCTGTTCAGCATGAAGCGGTCCGCTCGCGGAAGCTTCAAATTCGGTAAGCAAGCGTTTATCGTTGTGAGAGGAGAGAGTTCAGGTGATTGAAGATGGGAGAGGAGATAAGCGGATCACATTCCTTCAGTGGGGACAGTCCACCCCGTGCCAGCGGTGCGAGAAGTGAGAGGATTGTGTGTCTGCATGCATGGAGGGATAACTCCATTAATTGATAATAAGTTCAGACAAGTTTTGTTTTTTGTTTCATGGTAAAACCCTCGTTTTGAGGAGAAGATTGCAGCTGGCCACTGAGACGCCGTTCGAAAGGATAATAATCGAATGTGCTCCAAAGCAAGTGGTCGTCCAGTGTTAAACACAGTGCGACGATACAATTTTGTTCTGTGTGTGTTGCGCGCAGAAATTCTAGAAGATCCGGACAGCGCCGACTTCAACATAAACGTCAGCTGGATGGTAAATACACAATTTTATTCTGCCAGAACAAACCGAGGCAAAGTGTGGCGCATGTACCCGAAAACGAAAACTTGTGCTCACTGATTTTGAGTTAGTCGGACTTTGTTCATGTTCTATCATTTAGTTGTTTATTTCAAAAATTATCATATAGATTTAATTCGTGTTACATTTGTTAGTCAATGCAATCATCTTTTCATATAGTGATCACAATAAATGTAAGTGTCAGTAGATAAATTAAAATAATTTTCCTTATAATAAAACAAATAATTGCATTTCTAAATGTTCATTGAAATTCTGGAAGGACTCCTTCCATGGCGCCCAGGCAAAATTGAACAAAATAATTATATATATATATAAAACTTAATGATAGAGAGTAATAGTAACTGGTGGCAATCCTTACTCCGCATACACTACAAGCATCCTCATAACATGCCCCAGCCACTGCAGTATTTTCATTGTTAACATCTCTTCGAATGCTTCCACTTGCAGCCTATCCATGATGTTTTAATTTCTGATTTTATCTTCCTCGTGTCATTCTCTATCGCTCTTAGAAACCTCATCTCTGCCGCCTTTCAAAACCATAAGTCAGTATGGGCTGGTAATATACTTTACAGAGCAGAATTTTGGCTTCCTTCCCTATGTTCCACCTCCATATCACATCCTTTATCTGATCCACCCTTCCTTACTCGCTGACATATTTCCTCCTCCATCTTTCCATTGATAGTTGACAACTTGACATGCTTCCCAGATATGCAAACGATTCTATCCTTCCCAATTTCTTGCCGTCGAGTAACACATCCTTTGAAGGGCCAGTGTTTCTTGCTATCTTCATTAATTTGGTCTTTTCCACACTAATCTGCAGGCCATGTTCTCCCATTGCATCAAGCTCATTAAACGAGGAAAATGGTAGAATTAAACTACTATCTTAACGGGAAGACATGGAGAGAGTTAAACTGGTCGGGAGTTGGTTTGAGCAGGACAAAACATCATCTGACAAGGTGGCGTCGTTATTTCGAGGATGCAAATAGTAAGTGTGAATGTTGGGCTAAACTGACCATTCAGTATATACCGTGTGATTCTCTGATGATGTTACAACCCAAATTAAACTAACATTTTCCACTCATGGACAGGATCATACTATTTTGTTTCGGGTGGCGTGACGTCATTCAAGACACCATGATAGTCTTAAGCGTTTTCGCGCTAAATCTAAATTGGTTTTTAAAAATCCAAAATACATAATATAAATGTTCGATACGCTGAAAAATAATACGTTTCTTGAGTAAAATAGGTAATAAGATAAACTATTAACCAATTTTTAAAATTTAGTAAACTAGTCAGTTCTGTGAATAATCTGTTAAGAGTAAATTGCTCATAATGTCTTCTGGAATTAATAGGGAAAGAAACTACGTTCCAGATGGGGGAAAGGGGCGTCAAAACAATATAACGTCAAGCTAAATTGGGTGGAGGGTGGATTCAAAAGACGTTTAAATTGAGCCACATTCCCTCATAGAGAATGTTTCTGATTGCTACGCATCACATTGCTCCTTCGTGTCAACTTGTTTCACTGTCTCAGTTTGTTGTGAGTTTAAACCGGACACTGCAACCTTTCTCGTGTTTTCATTAAATATTTTCTGTATACGTAGCGTAGGGTAAAAGGTCGCGAGTACCCTTTGTTATTTTTCTGTCGACGCGAGCTGCCATCTGTGTGTGCCCGTTGTAACTTTTGTTCTCTACGATAACAGTGTGTTTTGTTACTAAAATGCTTAGTTTCCTTACTATTACTATATTACGAGTAAACAAAACAGGTCTGTTGTGACAGGTAGTGTTATTTCAAAACTAGTTTGGCTGTGCTTTGTGCTATTGTGTCTGCCGAACGCTGCGAGGATATCCCCCATCCCCATTCAAGGTGTGGGTGGAGGCAATCTGGATATCTCTTCAAAAGAACGTTGAATACGCTGAACAAGACGGGGCGTGTTTCGGAAAGGAGACCCAATTTGCGGTAAATTTCTCGGTAAGGGAGTGGCACTCCTGCCCCCGGCGATGGAGTTTTCCGCCACTTTGCAGCGCAGCGCGGGGTCGCTCTTCTTTGCTCTCAGAGATGATAACAGCCAACCACAGCGGTCCAGAACAACACCTACCTGCCCTCTGGCGGACCAATCCAGCAAGCCCACACTACAGAACAGCATCAGATAAAAGGCAATTAGCTGTCCTCAAAGACAATAAACAAATAGCTATCAGCAAATATTAGACATTACACAACAGTTATCAAGACAGAGGCGATGTGCAGCTAAGAACGCCTGGTTTCAAAAAACAAAATGGAGACTGAGGAGTTCCGGAAAAAAGGAGGAAATTCCTAAAGAAAATCCTAGGAGCTGAAAAGGAAAAAGACATTATCTGCTTGTGCCTTAACACCTTGTCGAGGTCATTAGATGCTAGAAAGGACGGATGCAAGAAACGGGAAGAAATTCGGCCATAGCCTTCTGAAGGAAGCATCCCGGCATTCACCTGGAGTGATTTGGGGAAACCATGGAAAACCCAAATCTGAATGCCTGTACCGGGATTCGAACCTGCGTCCTCCCGAATGCGAGGCCAGAACGTTACCGCTCACCCACCACGCTCGGTAGAAAAGACATTACCTGATAGAAGAGGGATAATAAAGATCTGTGTAGGCATGTACAGAAATTTACAGACACAATGCATAAGAGAAGGCTGAAATTTGATGGATACCGTATGAGAATGCGTGAGACTAGATTCAAAAAAAGTACCAAGCGTGATGGGATTGCAGAAATGCACTGCACTCTCATAATACAACAGTCTATCAGCACCTGTAGGCAGAATAATATCAATACATGTTAATTTTAAAAATTGTGGCAAATATATACACAGGATGAGTCAAAAAGGGTTTTACAACTTTGGAATGATATATAAATTTACTGAGATAACTTACAGAATCCGTAGATGGTCATTTTGTAGCAAACAACCTCAAGTTACACAAAAAGTTGTCAAGAGTCATTTTGGTTCGATCTGACTACCATGTGTCATGAGGTAAACATGCCACCGGTAATCGATTTCTACCCACACTCGTTGCAGAAAATCGGCCGTAACTTGTGCAACGGCAGCGTAGATGCGATTTTTCTGGTGGGCCAAATTGTTTGGCAGGAGAGAAATCCAGTAGTGCCAAAGTCTGGGGAGTGAGGTAGCCATGTGATTTGCCCTTCACGGCCAGTCCACCGACCTGGGAAGCGATTATCGAGCAAATGAGGTGGTGCACCGTCTTGCTGGTAGTAAACCACCCCATCTCGGTCATCTTCATCGATCTGTGGGATTAAAGAGTTTTCAAGTATATCCAGATACACAATACCAGGAACAGTTTTCACCATGAACAAAAAATTACCGTACACTTTCAGTTTGCTAAGGGCACAAAACACGTTAACTTTGGAGCTGTTACGAACGTGTTCTAGGTTCTTTAGCGTATTAGGTACGAAATATACACCGAACAGTTGTTACAGAGTTCGTTTCACACAGCGAGCACGCTCCGCACCAGTGAAAGCAGCCATTTTAACTGTGCGCTACGCTAGCGCTTCTAGTGGCGGAATGGTGTACTGATATGCTACGTGCATCAAACTTGAGGTTGTTTGCTACAAAATGTCACATCTACCGATTCTGTAAGTTATCTTTTTGATATATATATATATATATAAGTGAATCTCTAACGCTGTTTTCTATACAAAAATTTACTAAGCTCACTCCCGCACAGTCCTTGACTGGTATTGGCTGGAGAACGGTGACATCACCCGCCCGGCCTTCGCTCAAAAACAGCGACTGGTGATGTTAGCAGAAATTATATGTTATGTTAATAGCTTAGGAACTGCGATGAAACCAATTGGGAGAATATTTTCATTAAGTATGCTTTTTATAGCATTTAATTTTAAATTGAATACGTCCATTTATCTCAAAACATGTAGTGCACGTTTACGACTGCAAAAACGTGGAATAAATTTGACGAGTAAATGTGGTCCTTCCTGATGTTACAATTTTTCAATTATTGTTGCAACTCTTGGCGATCTATAGTTATATAGTTATTTACATTGGGCATCAGACTTGAGGTTATACCAGATTCGATATTCAGGCAATTAAAAGCAAAACCATGAGTTATATTTTTTATTGCTTTTCACTGTAGCTGGGTTATTACGTTATTTACTGCGCCACGTTTAAGTGTTTAACGATATCGACTTTGCCCGAGTTTAATACTTATATTATTTCTAAGCCCCTTCAAACTCTAGTGGTTTTATTCAAATTTTGCAGAGTGAACACTAAGGGTGAAGCAAAGGTCAAAGTCATATTTGAGTGGGATCAGATCGACGTGTTGCGACCTTTGACGCTGAAACAGGAACTGTTGTAGACTCGTTGTAGCAGCCCTTTTATGAATATTAATCTTAGGAACTATGTAGGCCTACAGAGAGATGAAAGTTGATCAATTATTAATTTGTATATTTTCTACGGGGATGAATACTGCTTTTATGAAAGTAGACTGTGTAAATGATGAGTAATATGATTAGAAGTAGTTTAAAATAAGCCAAGATGTTTTAATTACGATTTTCACTTATTTAAAGTGGTTTATGTTTAAACGCATGTAAATAGCTTTAATATTCATTTTGAAGTGTTTCCTAATGATTGTGATTGGTTCTGTGCCAGTTTTAATTGTTTTTGTATGAATTTCATTGTCAGTCGTATTGTTAACTCTCGAGAAACGTGTGTCGGCACTCTTTGTTGTATTCTAAATGTTTCTCTGGTGCTTATTTAAGCTCGCAGCTAGGGCGAGCAGAAGCAGACGTTGCCAGAAGTGTTGGTAATTGTTCGCAAGTTATCAGCGTAAATGTTCGATGAAGTTTAATCGCTGTATTTTTTTGTAATATGCTTTAGTATCTTTGGACGCGTCTAGAGCCATTTCCGCGCGTAGTGTTGCTATGAATATTTCGGCGTAATAAAAGCAGCTAGATGATAAATGTGTCCCATTGAACTATTTAATCAACTCTGAAGCTGCGTTAACTATTGTCCTTTGGTGAAAGCTAAAGTGACGTGGCGACCGTATGGTGGTAACCCGTAACGTGATGAACTAGGAAATAAACTGGAAATCAGCCTCATCTGAAAGTACTATCCTGCAAGCTGCTTATCATGGCTTCCACGACAGGACGAATCAAATGAAGTTTACGAAGGATTGAGGATATTGAGAAGTTACTGAATATCAAGAACAAAATACTGAAGGAAGATTTTGGACTAAATGTAAACCAAAGCAAGACAAAAGTGATGAAATGTACCAGAAATTAGGCCAATAATAGTAGATTAAATATAAAAATGGGATCGGATGCAATTGGTGAAGTAAGTGAAATTTGCTACTTAGAAAGCAAAATTACAGCCGATCACCGATGCATGAATGATGTTAAAAGAGCAAAAGCCCTGGGAAACGAGCATTCATAAAAAAGAGCACTTTATGGCAACGAAGCATGGACTTTAGGAATACCAGAAAGAAGGAAAATTTAAGCATTTTAAATGTAATGATATAGAAGGATGCTGAAAATTAAGTGGACGGATAAAGTACGAAACGAACGAGTTTTGGAAATGATGGGCGAGGAAAGAAGTTTGTGGAAGAGTCTTACAGAAAGAAGAGACAGGATGGAATATCATATTTTTGAGACATGCTGGATTGGTTAACTTGTTAGTGGAGGGAACAGTCGAAGGTAAGAACTGCAGAGTGTAAGGTGACAAGGTCGCCTTACTATATTTATAATTTTGGTGTTTATAATATTTAAAAACATATTTTATTTTGTATAAAGAGAATTATGTTGAAGTTTTTTGCTGAATAACATAAATAGCACTAAAGGTAAGAACAGAGAGTGAGGACTATCTTTGGAAGAAGTGGACTAGGTGAATAATCTTTAGACTGCGCAAGGAATAGTAAGACAGAGAAAGCACGGTATGGCAGACATGCTTGATTTCTAGCTGTCGGATGTGTATTGAGATAAAAATAGTGCAAGTTGTTTTATGAGCCGTGTGTGTATTTGTATGTTGTGAAAAAAGGAAAATAAAACGAGTGAATTTTTCGAGTTAATTATATTATCCTGTCGTGTGTTATTTGTATATTTGAGTTGCAGAGTTTTTTTTTCTTTGGTGCCGACTTCTACAGCAAAAAAAAAAAAAAAATATTCCTTCTTGAAGTAGAGCACTTAAGTCATTTGTGGAAGCTGACAAAAAGCAGCAGAAAGGAGGGAAGCTTACAAGAGGAAGACAGAGATTAGACTATATGAAGCAGATATTTAAGGACGTGGCTTCTAAGGGATAGTCAGATATGAAAAGGTTGGCGCAAAATGGGGATGGAGTATTGAATCAAACCAGTCGAGAGACTGATAAAAAAAAAACTAAACGAAGATTCATACAGCAAACTGCTTATCACCATGATCATCTCCAAAATACTGTCACGGGCTTGGACTATAAGAATCTAATATTTGTAAGGAATAGAGTTTCTACCTATACATTCTTAAAAATTCTGTAACATTTTACTGGCAAATTGCTGAACATCATCAAATATTACCGCAGTGCTGGCATTAGAGATTTTTGTTCTGAATCTTTTGCAGAACAAAATGCATGTTCAGCATCTTCTAACCTTTACGACTGTTGTTGTTTTATTTATTTTTTTGCCGGAATTTCTGAAGGGGTAACAGGTAAATTACACCTGTTTTATTACGCGACGAGTGTTTTCTCTGCAGATTACTTGCTGGTTTATTCATTTCTCTCCCGCTTCTTCATTCATGGAGGGCGGGAAATGTCACTTGGCCGTGTGGCGTCTAGCTGGAAATTTGAGAAGCGTTTTCCTTGAGCTATGAAGCAGCACTTAACGGATATTAATATCTCTGTCTGCGGACTGCCGCAAGATTTCGAGTGACGGGATAGTTTCCGTAGCGTCTCGTATTGTACCTTCGTTTACAGCCAGTTCTGCTCGTCATAAAATATTACTGCACACACTCCGCTGTGTTTCGCATCTTGAATTACACGTCGGAAGACAGTGTGCTGTACTGCAAAGTCATTTCTACAACTACCGCCCTCCGAAGAGCTATATTACGCCCTGAATACTCCTAGATCATTATAACTGACAATCAAGACAGCGGCACTAGCTGTTACATATGCCATCTCAGTTAGAATGACTAATTGCACCAGCTGACAATTATGTACATTTTTAAATGCTA
Source organism: Vandiemenella viatica (assembly GCA_031002005.1). Classification (NCBI taxonomy): domain Eukaryota; kingdom Metazoa; phylum Arthropoda; class Insecta; order Orthoptera; family Morabidae; genus Vandiemenella; species Vandiemenella viatica. The sequence continues at coordinate 12,077,350 of JARYHS010011408.1, read as the reverse complement.
CGGAAGTTGAAAATTTTGCTGTTTACGAAGGTAAACATTGGAAAACATCAAAAAAATGGAAATTTTTTTTTAAAACGAATGCTTTATTTTTGACACTGAAAAATAGCTCAGTATTTATCTGGAAGAAAAAACCTTGGACTCAGAAATGAGAACAAATCATCTTTTTTAATGGTAGACCATAATATTAAAAATTGCATTGCGACATGAAAAATGCAGAAAATATAATAAATTCATGCCTAGCGTGCAGGGTGAGTGATAACACTCTGGCCTCGCATTCGAGAGGACGTGGATTCGAATTCCCGTCCGGGCATCCAGATTTGAGGTTTCCGAGATTTCCACGAACCACTCCAGATGAATGCTGGGATTTTTATGTCCAGAGAAAAATATTGATATATCTATATTTGCCTAAAGCCAAAAATATTGTCACAGTATATATCAAAATACTTAAGAAGATTCCGATAATTAAAGACAGATGTGGAAATTTTAGAAACTTTTATTAATTTATCTATTTTTACAGTCAATTAGACCAATTGTCTGATGTAGACGTCAAAATTGTGTTTCATATGTTTCCCCGTCAATCTACTCCTACTGTCAATTGCCGACAAGTTAAGTGTAGAAGTTGACTCTTTCGGAAGGCACAGAAGGGGCTTGGTATATCAGGTACTTAACGCATTAACTTCTATTTATCAATGAAAAAACCAATTGAAAACAGAAGCTGTAAATTTAAGTCAGCCCTCAGCTTCGCAACACGTATGCTTAAACAATATTCTTCAACTTTATTAAAAATAATGTAACAGTTAACATTCACATATGTTGACAAAACGTGAGGTTGACATTAACGTAAACCTGTTAAAATTTAACATCTTTTTTAACCTAGTAACCATTGATGAAAAACTGTTGAATTACGACGAATGTCTACCTAAACAATCAACAACTACAAAATGTTGACATGTTCAGATATCTTGGCAGTACTCTGAGTAAATGTGAGATTACAAACAGAAACAATAATGCAACAGTCTTTTTATAAGCAGGTGAGAACTCTGTTGTGGGACAATGAAGTGCCCACAAAGTGTAAACATACACCATTCAAAATTTATTACATCCCCGTACTGACTAGAAACATGTACCCTGTCCAGAAGAGATAATAGTAGACTTGAAGCCTCTGAAATGCAGTTTTTGCGTACCAACCTTCAGATAACACGGAAGAACAAAATAATGAATGAAATCAATCGTGCAAAAGCCGGTATAAACATTAGAGTGGCAAAATACATATAGCGTTCTCGACTGAGGTGGTATGGACATGTCCAAAGGATGGAGGAAGAAAGATAGCAAAGGCCTAATTTAACGTGAACATCCAAGGTAAAACATCCGAAAAGAAATGACCAGCACTGGAGCTGGAAAATGATGATGATGATATGATGATGATGATGATGTATATATATATATATGAAACTGGATACAGAATCGCGTTCGTAAAAAATATCGAATTAGTAATTCAAACTGATACTCCAAACAAAATATCGATTTTTGTTATATCGACAATAAATATCGATTATCTTATGAAAAAATATCTATATTTCAATACGTCGTTAGTTTTTACCCATCGTGCTGGGAAAATGCTGTCAGATATGCGGAGGAGGTGGCGGATATACTCACGGTGGAGGAGGTAGATTGTTGTTCGGAGCCCATTCTCAGACGATCTCAACTGCTCATCCTAGTCACTCTTAATTGGATGATAACTGGACGCCAAGCTACGCTAACTTGATAGCCAGTATCTCGGTTTACAATGTCTACCACCAGCCGCCTTCATCACGCTGTACCAGTATCCACTAGTCTAGGCTGCTGTTCGTCTCGCCTCGAAGTCAAACCCGTGGCTCTCCTCTATGCTGTGCGAGGCGACGACTGATTTCGCCACTTCTCCCAGGTGTACGCATCTCCAATGCTCCCAACAGAACAGGAAAACGCAGTGTGCTGTCTACCCAATAAACCACGCAATAAGTGCCAGACTGTGGGAGAACCAAACCATCCTTTGCACTGCGGAATAAATCATTTATCTTTCTGGACATACGGGAAAAGATCTTCAGGTTATATTTGTCCACAAATCTGACGATATTTGCCGAAGCCACTTCTCTATAAGGTAAGGGGCCTCAGTTTCAGAATTATTCTGTGTTGCTTCCCTCTTGTCTTTCGTGTGCGGAAGACCACCTTGATTTGGGAATTGCTTTATAAATTCACGTGCAATGTTGGACGGTAGAATGGGTACCTTTCGCATACCATTTTGCGAAAAAAAAATGAAACCTCAGTTGATCCAAATTCATTGGGCAGGAGGTGGGGTGAAGTTTTAAAATAAGCGCTCTTGCTATAGGGGGTATTGAGGGAATATATCTGATATGTAAAGGAATTGGTATAGAAATCTTTGGTCAGATCAGGTTTTTTTGTTTGTTTTTACTTATGGCTTTACGCTTCGTAGACGTCGAGGTCATTAGAGGCGGTATGGGAATGGGGACAAGGTACAGGAAGGAATTCGGCCATGGATTTTTGAAGGAGGCATCAGGGAATTCGCCTGGACTGATTTAAGGAAACCATGGAAAACCCAAATCTGTTTGCCCGGAAGGGGATTCGAACCGGCGTACTCCCGAATCAGTGTTTTAGTGTGGTGGTGTAGTATGGCACCTACCCACTTTACAGGTATCAAGTACAGGAGGTAGTGGAAAGGAGGACAGCTAGATTAGTAAGTGAAAATTATCGCAGAACATGATCATAAACTGGAAGTTGGATCAAGTTTGGGCGTTTTTGGAAGACTTCTAGCAAATGCATGCATTGGTGATGAGATTTGAGTGGCTCTTGGGAAAAGAACTAGGTGTAGTATGTGTAAAAGAAGAGGTGACCATGAACAAATGCTATTCCTCGATTTCAGGCTCAAGAGGGTGGGAAAATTTCATATTTACATCTACATCCATACACTTAAATTCACAAATATTGTGGTTGACAGAGGGAATTTTACACCTAAACTAACTCTGGGCATTCCAATCTCGAATAGAACGAGGAAAGAAAGAATACATTCAAGCATCAGTACGGCATCTTATTTCTCTAATATTATCTCTCGTGTCATTACGTCCTAAATGGGATGAAGGACGAAGTATGTCATTGCACTCGTAAATAATAAAAGAATTTCACGTATTCGTCAACAAATTCAGATGAAACCGAAATCGTCTGTCTGCGAGACAATCCCAGCCCAATCTGTTTATCAATTGTGGGACGTTATTGTAAGGGCTGTAGCAAGCAGTCACGAATCGAGTGGATCACCTATGTATTTCACTAACGCTCCAATCAATCCCATTCGATAAGGATCCTAAACTCCACAACAGTAATCTGAATGTAGGCGCACGAGAGTTTTATTAGCCATTTTCCTTGTTTTGGCGTTGCAGTTGATCATAAAATAATTGTTATTTATCTCTATATTTTTACCCTCGATATTTCTATTATAGATTTTAATGGGTATTACCGAATGTTTTCTTGAAAATAGATATTTTGTTTGTAGTATCAATTTTAATTATCAATTCGAAATATTTTGTACGAATGCAACACAGAATTCAATTTAATACGATACGTATACATTGGATAAATATACGTCCGAAATTCTGAAAGCGTCTTCAAAAATGTGAATTCGTCATAATTAAACAGCTTTTCATTAACGATTAAGAGCTTAACATATTAGAATGATAGCGGTTAGGTTATTTTTACAGTTGAAGAATATTGACTAAGTATTCGTGTTGCGACGTTGAGGGTTGACATAAATTAACAGCTTATTTTTACAACTTTTTTTTTTATTCGATGAATACCAGTTAATGCGCTGACATATCATCTGATATGTGAAGTCTCTTCTGCGTCGTCCGAAAGAGTGACTTCTGCAATTAACTTGGCGGCACAAGACAACAGGAGTAGACTTACGGGGGAACATATAAAACAGAGAGTTCTTTTGAAGTCTATACCAGACGAATACAGGTATGACTGATTGTAAAAATAGATAAATTAATAGAATTTTCCGTAATTTTCTTAAATAATGTAATAAATTTTGGCAATATTTATAGGTAATTACTGGCTTAAGACAAATATCGTTATTTTTCCCCGATATATATCGAAACTGTTTGTGAATGTCGATACGATATTTATCGATATTATTTTATCATTTGCCCACCCCTGTGTGCAGTGAGCGCGCCCCGTGTTCTGTGGTGACACGTGCAGCCCTCTGCCGCCCTTATCGTCTCCCCCCACCCCCGACCCCAGTTCCGCTGCCCGTCTCCAGCTGTCTCACCAGCCAGCCATTACCTGCGCATCAGTGGCGCCACGGGCAACGCGACAATAAAGCGTACTACCAACTCCGACAATAATTCCGCAGATACGGCCGCCACACGGTGTAAACGCTATACAGCCTGTCTCACTCCACTTCCGGAAACTAACGGCAGGATTTCAAGTAAAGGTTCACCGATTTCTGAATCGTTTAGTTTTTCCCATATCGAAGACTACGATTAATTTTGTTAAGATGAGAAACAATATTCTTCATTCTCCATTCCCCCCTCCTCTCTCCCCATGTAGACTGACGTCGCTGAAGGGGTGTCCATAAATTACGTGAGGTAAAATAGGGAGGGAGGAGACAACGGAAATCTCACGTGACGTTTTGGAAATTTTGGTTGGACTGAAGAGCTAAACAGAAAAATGGTTTACAAATAATGCGAAAGTCGATTTTAGGGGGGTATTTCGTAGTAAAGTGGGGATGTAACCGGCTTTGGAAGGGTGCGGCCAATTTCTAGGGGGGGGGTCTCACGGGCAAATCTCACCAGAGGGGGGGGGAATCGGACCAGATCTCACAAAGTCTCACCAGAGAGGGGGGGAAGGGGTGCGGAAATCCGGAAAACACCTCACGTAATTTATGGATGTCCCCGTATGCCACTACATTCCTCCCCCATTTTCCCCGTGTGGCACGCAGCTTTTTCCCTATTTAATTCCAAAACATATTTTGCGCTGTTTTAGGTTACCAGACTAACGTTAAAATTATTGTGTATGTAATGAAAGTAACATATATTTCTTCACATAGTTCTTAATAATTATAAAAACTTTCTCAATCAAATGCTGACACTACTACAAATAATCAATTATGGGGAAAACCTCTTCCTCGGATACAATCAGAGAATCCTTTTCTTCTTGAAGTTTTACAAAAAAACTCATTCTCCATTGTTTATTAATTGATAAAATACAACAAAATATACATACCGCGTAGGAAAAACTAAAAAGAGATGCAATTTTTAAATTTTTAATTTATTTTTGTATTTATTTATTTTTGCTTTACTTTTCTGGTACATCTCGTTGTCACTCTCCATCAAGTGCAGAATTTTGAAACTTTTTCCTGTTACCTGCACAGTGTGTCCTGCCCAGTTAAGCTTGTTATTAAAAAGTAATGCCAAGATATTTACATTTCAAGTCTTCAACAAGCAATTAATTTTATATCTTATAATTATAATCAACCTTTGGTTTTTTACCTGTGTGTCTAATAATCTGACACTTCTTTGTGTTTATACTCATCCCATGTTTACCAACCCAACTAGATATCCTGTCCAGATCACCCTGCAGCTGTTTACGGTCCTCTACTGTTTTGATCTTTTAATATAGCGTCACGTCGTCTGAAAAAATAACTAATTTCTTACTATTAACAATCAACACAATTATTCATTAGAATAATGGATGGCAATGGTCCCAATACGCTACCATGTGGCGTTCCCTTTAAGTAAAATCCATATATTTCTTTTCAGTTGCTTTCAAATTTTTATTATAAGAGAAAAATATATTGAACCACTCCAACAACATAAACAGGCAACATAAATCCTTTCATGAGGGATAAAAGCCATATATATGGACAGAGAATATAACGGAAACATCTATACTGGACGAATATAAATAAACAAAACAATACTAATACTAAGTATGTGCATTGAAACGAAATATACACTTATTTTAACGGTTGGTTTTAATTTATAACATATTGACCCCTTAGAGGAACAAACGAGGTTATCTTCATTGGTATGTTGACATTACAGCGTTATGAATGTACAGAGAGCGAAAACATCTCTGGCCCTAAATGCCCCGCCGTGTGACGTCACAACGGTTACGTACACGATGATCAAACTGGCCATTTATTAGCACTGATGACAGTCTGACAGTGGTTATGTATGTTGACTGCTGCTTGGAGTAATTAGCACTGACGACAGTCTATTAGCAGTTATGTATGTTTACTCCTGCTTGGAGTAATTAGCACTGATGAGAGTCTGACAGTGGTTATGTATGTTTACTGCTGCCTGGAGTAATTAGCACTGATGACAGTCTGACAGAAGTTATGTATGTTTATTGCTGCTTGGAGTAATTAGCAGTGATAACAGTCTGACAGTAGTTATGTATGTTCACTGCTGCTTGGAGTAATTAGCACTGATGACAGTCTGACAGTAATTATATATGTTGACTGCTGCTTGGAGTAATTAGCACTGATAACAGTCTGACAGCAGTTATGTATGTTTACTCCTGCTTGGAGTAATTAGCACTGATGAGAGTCTGACAGTAGTTATGTAAGTTCACTGCTTCTTGGAGTAATTAGCACTGATGAAAGTCTGACAGTGGTTATGTAAGTTCACTGGTTCTTGGAGTAATTAGCACTGATGAAAGTCTGACAGTGGTTATGTATGTTTACTGCTGCTTGGAGTAATTAGCACTGATGACATTCTGACAGCAGTTATGTATGTTCACTGCTGTTTGGAGTAATTAGCACTGATAACAGTCTGACAGTAGTTATGTATGTTCACTGCTGCTTGGAGTAATTAGCACTGATGACAGTCTGACAGTAATTATGTGTGTTGACTGCTGCTTGGAGTAATTAGCACTGATGACAGTCTGACAGCAGTTATGTATGTTCACTGCTGCTTGGAGTAATTAGCACTGATGACAGTCTGACAGTGGTTATGTATGTTGACTGCTGCACTGTAACCTGTAGATGGTACGTCTGTGTGACGTATGTTTTATTCGTCAAATTTCCACCGCAACATTTCCTTCGGAGATGGAATGGTAAATATGTATACAGTCACGCGAATCGAGCGCCGAACGCAGCGGCGCGTGGCTCGGTCAAAGAGGAGGAAATCATTCCTGAAAAGCATTGGGCCGCATGCAAAATGCAGCTGACTGACTCAAAGGTTTTCCCGTGAGCAAGCGAAGAAAAATAAGGGCGGGGGCTCGAGAAAACAGCCGCTGCTCAGTCGGAAGTAACAGTAGTAGCATCCACATATAAAAACTATTACTGTGAACTGGCTGCGAGAAACTATCCAAGAAAATAGAGTGTACTTAATCATATTCACTATAAAACATATTGACTCAAGTTATCTTTAAACAGAGTACATTATAAGTTATACTAAAACTTTCTTCAAAATAGTATGTATAAACCAAAGACACAAAAAAAATTGAAAACTATTACTGTTGTCTTTGAATAATTTTGATTTTTTATTAAAAAAAAATTTCAAGACATTTTTAATACACGATTCATAAAAATCTGTTTAGAATGTTAAATAGGATTTTTTGGTTGAACAGTAATTATATACTAATGAATCAAATTTGACAAAACCCTCTACTAGTTATTTTTCTAAAGACATCGACTCCAAAAAAATCGGTATAGTTTTCCTGGAGGCTATAAACTGCAGTAAAATTTAGAAGAATTTCCGTACGTGTAGCTTCGGAAGTCAGAACACAAATAGTAACGGATGTGATAAAGGAGCTTGAATGGGATTAACTGGAAGACAGGAGGAGGGTGAAGAGCGTCATGGGAGTGTACAAGGCGTATATTGGTGATGACGCATGGGTACATATTGGTGTAAGAATTAAATGTAATGCATGGAAGGAAAAAGATGACCATGACCACAAGCTGGCACTCGATTTCAGGCACAAGGGTGGAGGAAGATTCTCTTTTCTAGTTAAGGGTGTCAGGGATTGGAATAAGTTACCAAGAAAAATGATGAATAATTTACCAAAAACGTTGAAAGAAATTAAAGTTAAAATTTGTAGAGGGCAAATGTAGGTTGGTGCAGGAATAGGGGAAGATGTGTGTGTAGGGAAATTGCAACCGGAGCGTGCGCTAAATTACAATTTTATAAAATTAAATATTAAAGGGGGAATGTTACATTTTAATAATATTTCAGGTAAAGTTTACATAAATCCAAATTTTCAGATATGGCGGCTCGGCAGCTTTCATTTCTTATGTGCTTAGCTAACCCCATTACCAATTTCACACAGCAACCCTTATTTTTATAAATTTTATGTTATAATAGCTTAAGGTAGGCAAGAAATAAAGCACTGTGTAGATCAAAATTCTCAGTTGAAGAGTTCAAATGTTAGGAGGGCTCCGTTTTTCACTTAGTAGCCGGAGGACCTTGAAAATAAATAATGTATCAGTACATTTAAACGGTATTAACCGACTGTAATACAACCTCTCCAGCTGAAAAAGCAGCATCTTATGCCCCAACAGGAACGATTTGTTCCACGAAGCAATAAAACGTCTTAATTTCACTATCTTAGCTGGATTTTGCATCTTGAAAGTAAAATGCACGTCGACATGCGCTTGAGACTAAACTACATTATTTTTGTCTATATTTACAAATTTGTTTTAGGCCGTGTATGTAGAGAATCAAGAAAAACTATTAACGAATTCTCTTGGTGTTTTCGCAGTTTGAAATCTTGGGGAATGGTTTAAAATATGAGTGTTTTTTCTTTTGGTAAGTAATCTGTCGCCGTAGAATGAAATTAAATCTCTCCTTCACCTCAAAGATTCTAGCTCTGTCCGTAACTTGGGGTGGTGTGAGAGGTTATAACCGCGGTAAATGGCGGATCTAACAGCCATGATGGGTGTTCGTGTACGAGAAAAACAGGGTTATGTATTGAACATGCTCAGTGACGTAAGCCGTAAAAGCAATAACGGATGAATATCTGCCCGCATTGAAGCGTAGAGTTTTCGTACTAAAGGTCGCAGATTCGATCGCCGGTTGTAAGATTACTCTTGGTCCAGGCTTGTATCCGTTCATGAGTCCTGTCTAACGGTCGCCATATAAGATAACGCTTATACTTGTTTGTCTGTTTGTGGCGAGGATACTCTATAGAAAAGAAGTATTTCCTGTTATACCTTCTTTCTTTATTTCCACAAAAGTCACTAATTTGACATTGAGTTATAATTACTAGACTCTACTTCACCCATACAACGGTAAAGGAAGCTATTCAGTAATTTTGGTACTTTTCCTATATTTAATAGACAAGAAGCCTATCCAGTGACATATGTAAGTAATTTACTTATACTAAAGCTTTTTACCTTTCTTGCTTTAATCACACAATATGCAAATCATATGTGTAATTGGAGACTTTCCAGGCGTATCGATGAAACAACATCCTCTCGGATATCCAGCCGGATGGTGTTGTAAAAACACGACGTTTCGACAGCTGGCTCTGCTGTCTTCATCAGGTGAAACAAAATCCTCTCGGGTGTCCAGCAAAGAGGATTTTGTTTCATGCAAAACATACTTTTCTGTCATTTAATTATGATTTCAAATACTTCTACATAATTGTATTTACCTTAGCATGATCCTCACATCTTCTGCCAGTGAGGGAATACGTGATTTAACATCTTTTAATACCAAGTTGTATTTTCACGTTTGCCTTTCCGATTATAATTCCTATTCATGTTTCTCATCACCTGAAAATGTTTCAGTTTCTCCTTTTAAAATAATCGGTAACACTATAGAATCTTTTTTAGAATTTTTCTTTTTTTATAACATACTTCACAGGACTTTACACAGTATTAATATTTAACATTTCACAACTTTCAAATACATCAATATTTTCTCTCCCCACCAGCAGTACAAATTAATTTCAGATCCGCCAGATCAGCTCGATTATTTTTTCTTCAATCCATACTTTTTCATTCTCTACTTTCATCTCCTATTAAGTCCTCCATAATAATATCATCCCGTCTTCATGTCTGTATAATCTCCATAGCAAATACACACATATCTCCTTGCCGCCAAGGAAACACAACATAAACTTTCTATTAACATCTTTTAACATTCAGTTTATAATCTCTATGTACAAAATAAATACTTTTATACCTCATTACCTAACAATTTATACCTCAAAGGGACGTTTGAGCGTTTGAAGCTTCTCTGTACGAGCTGCAAACATTTTTCGTATTGTCTTGGTCCTGTCGAGGTCGCACTGCCTCTCCCAGTCGAGCGGGGCCCGCCGACCGACACAGCTGATCATAAAATGACACTTCTGTGTGACTTCCGCTGCCTCCCCATACATCTGACCTCTGGCACTGACAATATACACTCTTACGTAGCCAAAGGGAGGTTCCAATTTAAGCGCTCCCTTATATTTTGTCAGAATCTCTGGCACAACAATTTTCCGAACTGCACCCTCTAACAGCCCTTTATGTAGGCGACGTATAGTTGCAACGCATTGCTTCACCTGCCACCATATTTCTAGATCCTCTCCCAGCATTGTGAGCCACTTAGTAACATTTGTCCCAGGCAACCAAGTACTCATATAAGCGCTGTGCCGTTTATACCAACCAACCGTCAAACTCCATACCTGTATATCCATTGGCTGGCATTATGAAACTAGAGTTGATTCTGCGATAATTTGTTAAGAGGTCGCGTCAGTTCGCAGTATTTGAACCACGGAGGACTTTCTTTGAAGATGGTGACCTCGCATGTGTAGCCTACCACACACCACCCGATTACTTGCTGGCACCTCCAATCCAGCTAAATGGCTCCACAACGAAGAGGCTGTGAGGTATCGAGATTGCCTTTCCTTTTATGTAACTGCCCTCCCTATTGAACGTCTCTGTAGAAATATGTACGAATTATTGTCGAGCAAATTGCCATCTACTCACGCTCGAACTCGCTCGGTTATTGCTGTGACCGGTCCTCTCTACTCGGGCGAGCTGTGAGCGCTGGAACATTCCCAGGCTCGGAAGTCAAACGAAGGCTCGGCGGGCAAACGAAGGTTCGGCGGACAAATTAAGACAAGGCGTTCAAACTAAGGGTCGGCGGACTAACGAAGACAGGGTGCGCAAACAAAGGCACGTCAGACAAACGAAGATAGGGCGGACAAACGAAGGCAGGGTGGACAAGCAAAGGCAGGGCAGGCAAACGAAGGCTCGGTGGACAAACGAAGACAGGGTGGGCAAACGATGGTTCGGCAGCAAACGAAGATATGGCGGACCAGCGAAGGCAGGGCGGGCAAACGAAGGCTCGGCGGACAAACGAAGATAGGGTGGGCAAACGAAGGCTCGGTGGACAAACGAAGATAGGGTGGGCAAACGATGGTTCGGCAGCAAACGAAGATATGGCGGACCAGCGAAGGCAGGGCGGGCAAACGAAGGCTCGGCGGACAAGCGAAGATAGGGTGGGCAAACGAAGGCTCGGCGGACAAGCGAAGGCATGGCGGGCAAACGAAGGCTCGCCAGACAAACGAAGGCACGGTGGACAAGCAAAGGCAGGGCAGGCAAACGAAGTCACGGTGGTCAAACGAAGACAGGGTGGGCAAACGAAGGTTTGGCAGACAAACGAAGATAGGGCGGACAAACGAAGGCAGGGTGGACAATCAAAGGCAGGGCAGGCAAACGAAGGCAGGGTGGACAATCAAAGGCAGGGCAGGCAAACGAAGGCTCGGTGGACAAACGAAGACAGGGTGGGCAAACGATGGTTCGGCAGCAAACGAAGATATGGCGGACCAGCGAAGGCAGGGCGGGCAAACGAAGGCTCGGCGGACAAGCGAAGATAGGGTGGGCAAACGAAGGCTCGGCGGACAAGCGAAGGCAGGGCGGGCAAACGAAGGCTCGTCAGACAAACGAAGGCACGGTGGACAAGCAAAGGCAGGGCAGGCAAACGAAGTCACGGTGGTCAAACGAAGACAGGGTGGGCAAACGAAGGTTTGGCAGACAAACGAAGATAGGGCGGGCAAACGAAGGATCGGTGGTCAAACGAAGACAGGGTGGGCAAACGAAGGTTCGGCAGACAAACGAAGATAGGGCGGACAAACGAAGGCACGGTGGTCAAGCAAAGGCAGGGCAGGCAAACGAAGGCTTGGCGGACAAACGAAGATAGGGTGGCAAACGAAGGCTTGGCGGACAAACGAAGGCAGGGTGGGCAAACGAAGTTTCAGCAGACAAACGAAGATAGGGCGGACAAACGAAGGCACGGTGGTCAAGCAAAGGCAGGGCAGGCAAACGAAGGCTTGGCGGACAAACGAAGATAGGGTGGCAAACGAAGGCTTGGCGGACAAACGAAGGCAGGGTGGGCAAACGAAGTTTCAGCAGACAAACGAAGATAGGGCAGGCAAACGAAGGCTCGGCGGACAAACGAAGATAGGGTGGGCAAATGAAGGCTCGGCGGACAAGCGAGGGCAGTGTGGACAAGCAAAGGCAGGTCAGGCAAACGAAGGCTCGGCGGACAAACGAAGGCAGGGTGGGCAAACGAAGGTTCGGCAGACATACGAAGATAGGGCGGACAAACGAAGGCACGGTGGTCAAGCAAAGGCAGGGCAGGCAAACGAAGGCTCGTCAGACAAACGAAGATAGGGCGGATAAACGAAGGCAGGGTGGGCAATCAAAGGCAGGGCAGGTAAACGAAGGCTCGGTGGTCAAACGAAGATTGGTCGGGCAACGAAGACATGCCGGGAAAACGAGTTCTCGGCAATGCAGGAATAGCACATGGTGTTTTCCTCGTCCGAACCGTGTAACAAGGATAGTACAGCATAGAAAACTGGGCAATATTGTGCAGAAGAGACATTCTCGAATCTATAATGTCTATATCAGTGACTACTATTAATATTGTGTGTAAGATGTATCAACTGAATGGTCGTGGACACGAAGTGTAACTTCTATGTGTATGATAAAATATGTGACGGAGGCATTACGAACAGTGAGGTCAGAACACTGTGCAACGAAAAACATTTTATAAATATAGTTACTGACATACATAAAGTATACCCTGAATCCACATTTGGTGCATTATGATTTATACGGAAGCTTGAAAAATATGTGACGTCTTGCAAGGGTTTGTACCTATTAATGCACACCACTGAACTCACTTTAATTACATAACTGATATTTCTCTCACACCTGATTGTGAATAACCAAAAGATCATTCATTTGCTCAGGAGACAGATTGTTTCACTTTTACGAAATGAAGGAACATCACCACAGAAATGACTAAATGTGGTGCAATCTGCCTATTTTTACTTTTTGACTAACTTAGAACTTGTGCGGGTCTTTAAGTATCCGAATTTTCCGAAAGAAAACGTATACAAACTAAAAGAAAGATCATAAACCTTGTGTGTAGATCTAAAGGGAAGTAATTTTACTTTAAAAGACAATGTATATTTTCAGCAGTGGTGTTAAACCTGGATTGGGTACAGAGGTAAATAAAAAGCTTGCAGTAATAACCGGACACCGGAAATTGGAAAGCATAATTATTTTTATAACAAATAAGTAAGCAATTCCTAAGAAATGAACGTGCTTGTTGATATGAGAGCAATTTACTACCAATGAGAGATATCCACAGATTGTACTATCATTTGCATTTCGTAGCTAAGTGAGAAATGTTAAGAATGATAGGAAAACACTATACATAAAAACATCGAGGACATTAAGTAATTAGCACTGTGTACGTTTCAGAGAAATTTCGCTCATTTGATGTTACTATTAGCTTCTCCTGGAATCAGGTTCATCGGTAACGCGAAACAAAAATGATTCCGCGAAAAGTAAACATACATGTCGGAAAAAAATCCAGCGGTGAGAGCTCCGGTACAAATAATACAAACATTAAATAAATTAAAGGTATTCATTACGTGAAAAGCTTCCCATCCCAGTGCAGTGCTGAAACCTATGTGTGGAAGTTCTCTGTGCGTGCGGTGTTGGCTGATGGAGTCGGCGGCGTTTACCACCCACGCCGGTGAGTATAAATCCCGTATCGGTGTCTGTTATCTCGCGGCGTGTTTTGCATACTGAGAGCAGCGCAGAGCTCAATGTTGTGGCAGCCACATCGTGGCCCAACTCTTCCTGGCTCTGGTTTATGGCTGCCACAAAGAGCATTGCGTTCAGATACCAATCCAGTTCCACATCGCAGGCGCTTCAGGTAACAATTAAGTACTATCTACTGCTTCGAATGGCGGAGAAAAATCACAGTTTTAGGCTCATAGAAAGTCCTCAATCCGATTGCTTAGACCGTGCAATAGGTGACTTATACAATAGTACCTGGGTGACCGAGCTTTCGACTTCTGCTCCACATATAAGGTTTTGCGTGAAGTTTGATCAACGTTAATCGTTTTTCTTGAAGTCTTCTTACGAATTTTTAACGGAACAATTTCTTGCTCTGACAAAAGATACGCTTAACAAACACCAGTAGGTTTACTGGTACCTGAAATTTCTACGAGATGAGTTAAGAGTCGTTTGCGAGACATTAAATACAAGAATTGCTCTCTTTTTTGGTAATATCGTGTTACAAACTTGAAACTCAAAACGTTACCTACATATGAAATTTCATCCAAATAGCGAGAGCCTTTCCCGAGATCGTCCTGGTTACCATCTCATAAATTGATTTTAAATAAAATATTTATTATTGTGTTAAATAGATCTCAATAGCTAATGAGGGATTAATTAATGGTTCACGATTACTGGTAATTTATTTAGATGAGTACAACATCAGTGCTCAATTCATTCACTCCGATAAAACTATGCTCATAATTATTTATTTATTTTCCATATACAACATAGCCCAGCACCTAGTATCTAATCTGGGTCCTTATTTCCATTTTTTAACATGTATTTATATCTTATATATGTAACCTATTTACTTTATAAACAATGAAGGCAAGAAAATTTTGATTCAAGTTTCCAGCATCTCTATTAGTTCTACTATTATTAAACAGAGTGGGTACCACACCACTACTACATCTACTACTGCTGCAATTGTCCCTAATATTACTACTAACATTACTACTACTACTACTACTACTACTACTACTACTAATACCACAATTACTACTAATACTACTATTACCACCACCAATTATCACAGCCGCAGTTCAGTTCCACTAATGATCATTTTTTCAATGCTCAAATCTCGAATTAACCTCACACCTTCTCATGCAACCGTTCCTTTCCAAATGAAGAAACAATTTCCAATAAAAGTAACCTTCACTATGGCCAGTAATAAATCACAAGGTCAGACGCTTAAAAAGGCAGTATTGTATTCATCAGAACCTGTTTTTACGTATGGACACCTGTAAGTGACTTTTCAAGCGTTCGTAGACTCAATTAATATTTATGATTGTGCTAAATACGCATACGGTCGAAAAATAAACGATAACATGATATTGTTTCCAAATATGCTATGTAAACAAGTTTGAAAAAATAACATTTGTCAAAGCCAATATCTATGTTTTAA
This sequence comes from Vandiemenella viatica, assembly GCA_031002005.1. Lineage (NCBI taxonomy): Eukaryota > Metazoa > Arthropoda > Insecta > Orthoptera > Morabidae > Vandiemenella > Vandiemenella viatica. The sequence continues at coordinate 12,061,823 of JARYHS010011408.1, read as the reverse complement.
ATGTTTTACAGCTGAACATGTAGTAATTAATGATAACGAATTTTTACAATGAGACTGATGTTTATTACTACTCTTCAAAATGAAATACCATTCATTAATAGATATACTTGCATTTATTTGTTTTCACATTATCATATTACCATTCGGTGACTGACCGCGGCACTGTGCGAAATATTCGCATGGGCCAGCTAGTACACAATAACTGTTCGTTTAGAGATATAAGAGTTCCTTGTTGCATCCAAAGTGAAACTAGCTATCAGTAGGCTTTCTGGTACCTGAAATCTCTACGAGATGACGTTAGAGCCATTTACGAAATACCGAATACAAAAATTCTTGGTATTTCGTAAAATCGCATTTTTGCAGGAAAGACACCTATTTAAATAAACTTAAAAAGCAAAACGCTATCTAAATGTGAAATTAATGGCTTTTAGTCTTATCAGCCACAAAGACATGTACAATAGCGTTTTCAACTAATTATTAGATTAACAGTATTCCTTATAATGCTACAAAAAAAGCCATTAAATTAAATAAATAAGAAAATAAGTAAAAAGAACTACGATGTGAGACATCCAAATACTTTGAGCTTACGTAGGTTTACTGTCATACAACCTGTTAGGTGTAAAAATGATTCATTACACAACTGGAATGGATACACATACAGGTTGATAAAATACTGCGCTAAAATAAACTACACAATGCAGAGGAATTCACATGTGTATTTATATCGATCAATAGCGGTCATACGAACAGCGCAAGTGGTGTTAAATAACCTGTGAAAGAATATTCTCATACAGTGGATCCTAAATGCAATTGAAATTAAATCTATTGTTTGTGCATGTATGGGAGAGAATACCAAAGTTTAATAGTTTGTGGATAAAAGTGAAGTTTTGTAAAAATAATAAGTAACCTATTTATTTCCGAACAAACAAGGAAAGACCACTATGTAACCGAGAATAGTCTTATTTTTTAGTCCAATTCTCAATTTTGATAATTTTAAGTGTGCAAGACGTTCAAAATTTTTATGAAGTCAGGTATAAAGTACCGAGATAGAAGAATACATTTTAAAATCTATATAAGAATAAAGTTGCTAAAATAAAAGTAGAGAATCATGGAAACACGCATCAGATAAAGGGGTGTGAAAAAATTTTGTAGTCTGTCTCCATTAATACTCAATTTGTGTGAAGAGTTAGCAACAAAGAGAGTAAAAGAAAAATTTGAATGTGGCATAATTGAGCAAGGATAAAACATCAGTATGCTACGATTTGCTGATGGCATTGTACTGTCAGCAAAACAGACAGGATATTTAGAAGTTACCCATTACGCGAATAAAATACTGAAGGAAGATTTTGGACTAAATATAAACCAAAGAGAGACAAAAGTGATGAAAGGTAATGGAAGTGATAGCAGTAACAGTGGATTGAACATAAAAATAGAATCGGATGCGATAGAAGAAGCAAATGAATTCTGCAACTTAGGAATTAAAATTACAGATCATGACCGAAGTAGGAATGGTGTTAAAAGCAGAATAGCAGTAGCGAAAAGAGCCTTCATGAAAAAGAGATATACAGTAGAAGTCCGATTATCCGAGGTAAACAGGACCGGGACCACCTCGGATAACGAAAAACTCGGATAAGTTTTTTATCTGTATATATAATAACCTGACTCTTCTTTGCATCTATCTTCATCCCATGTTTACCATCCCAACTAGATATCATGTCCAGATCACCCTGCAACTGTTTACAGTCCTCTACCGTTTTGATCGTTTTATATAGCATTATGTCATCTGCAAATAATCTAATTTCTGATAGTAAATAATCAATACAATTATTCATTGGAATAATGAATAGCAATGGTCCCAATATGCTACCTGTGGCACTCGCGTTTTCACTTCTACTTCTTTTGATACTGCATTTCGTCCACTAAGTTTTTGCTTTATACCTTCTTAATAATTTGTGCGCTGCGGGTTGCCTCTCGCCCACGAAGCCGTGCGATGAGAATTATAAACTGCGGACCAGCTTTCAACTTAAATTTTAAACAAAAAATATGTTTCAGCGGACACTGTTTATGCTGAAGTTTTATCCGTTGATATATTATTCATCGTTTATTATTCATTACTTTTAAAAAAGCCGGGTATGTTGGCGACAGAAGTTACATATGGAGTATACTATTTTATTTTATTCCAACGCAGTTTATCTTCTTTCACCGAGCATGTTCTTAGGTACGAAACAGATGTGCATCAGTAGGCGTGCGTTTCACCTCACGTCAGCTGTTTGTATTTCATTTACGAGAACAAACCGCCGGAAGACATATTGCCAGGTGTATTTTGATGCGCGCGCTGTTGTGATAACTAGTACACATCGTTGTATGCCCTAGAGATTGGTTTTCAAAACACGTAGCTATCGTGTTTATGTTAGTTGCAGAAAATAACAAACTCCTACTCATCTATCTACCTGAAAACGCAACAGGTGGGACGGGGAAAGTCTAACATAAGGCCGCATTTACAAAATGTTCGTAAATATATACAGGACATTAATTGTTGGCATATCTGATAGTTCTGACATTATTCCTAACTTTGCAACGTAATTTTCAGTTACTAGTATCCAGCGAAATAACACCGGTTTCGATCTCATTCACCGAGCGTGGTGGTGTAACGGTTAGCGTTCTGGCCTGGCATTCGGGAGGACGGCGGTTCGAATCCCCGTTCGGGAATCCAGATTTGGGTTTTTCATGGTTTCCCAAATTACTCCAGGTGAATGCCGGGATGCTTCCTTCAAAAGGCCATGGCTGAATTCCTTCCCATTCCTTGCCCCCCATCCTTTCCCGTCTCTAAAGACCTAGCTGTTAAGCAGATAAAAATTTAAAAAAATCGATTTCATTCTGCTTCTGCAAAAATATTCATCACGGTATGTTTGCTAATAGAGTGAACTACGGTCGGTATGATTCATTTTAATTTGATAGTCTGTTGTGTAATTTATAAGGTACAACTTGAGGCCATTCCAGAATTTTCCTAGCTTACTTACTTTATTTAATTCAAACAACAAAGAATATAATATAAAAAAGGTGCGCATGTTCTTTTTTTTTTTTTTTTTTTTTTCTATGGCTTTCGGCTGCTGAGGCCATACAGCCAGCTCAAAGTGAATAAGTCATCATGCAGTGTTTATATTCAGTATCTCGTAAGCATGGACACCACAGGACGGACAGGACATTCACACAGACACACAACACTTAACATCCATGCCCGCGGCCGGATTCGAACCGGCGACCTTCGGCACGCGGAGCTAGCACTCTAGCCCCTACGCTATCGAGGCCGGCTAGTGCGCATGTTCTTCTCTCTCAGTTAAAATCGAGTCGTTGTTAGTACAATTAGGGTCAGAAATGCTGCAGAATTTTTCATTATTAAGACTATCATTGATGACTACTGCATAGCTTTTCCCCTGAAAGTGAAATAAAAAGAATCTGAAAACACCCTGAACCGACTCCTCGAAGTTAAACTACCAAAGATACTAAACTTCACAAACAGCGAAAAAACAGTCAGAGATAAACTCCTAAAATTGATAATTCACAATCGTATCTACATTTATATTCCCTCCCTATCTTGTTATTTCTGCTCATAGGGTGTCTGCTGATAAAAATAAAAACCGTTCAACTGTCGATAATAGCTGTGTTTTATTCTAACTCGTGACAATTTTAGAATGGCTTGCTGAGAATAAAGTTTGTATTTACATTGTGCACGTCATCATTGCGGTATGCAAAGAAACGCAAGCTTGGTTTCTTTTTTTTTTTTTTTTAATCGTTTAGTTGTTATGGGCTAAATGCTTTGGTTGCAATTTCCCTTCCTCTCTCTCTCTTAAATCCTGTATTTTGAGAGCGCAATTTCCCTAGCTAACTACTTTTTCTCTGTTCGAATTTTATTTTTAAATTTTTTCAGCGTTTTTGTTAAATTATTCATATCTGCTCTTGGTGATTCTTTATGGTTGATGACTCCTTTATCTAAAAAAGAAAATTTTTCCATTCCCCTGCCTGAAATCGAGTACCAGCTTGTGGTCATTGTCATCTTTTCCCTTCCATGTACAACTCCTAATTTTTCTATCAGTATCTTCCCACGCCTCATCACCCACTTACGCCTTGTACAACGATTCTCTTCCCCTTCCTGTCTTACAATGATTCCTAATCCAGCTCCTTCACCGCATGAATTAATTATTGTGTTCTGTGATTAGCGGTCAGTGGTTAAGGCGTCAGACAGAACATTGAAAGGTCCCCAGTTCTAACCCCTGTCTCTTGTGGTATTATCAACGACCTTTAACCCGAACTACTCCTCTGGAAAGGCTTGTTGTGTGACGTTAAATTCTCAGGAACGGTTCTGTGGAGCTGATTCCCCTGCACTCGGTAGGATTATGTGGTTAGGGTAGTTAGCAGTGACAGAAGCGCACTGCGCGGCGAATCGAAACTCTGACACTTGGTGGCCGAACAATCCGTCAGGAACTCGCGGCCAACAATGCAATATGAAGATTTGGTTTGATTTTTCTGCTCTGCGGTAATTACAACAAACAAACCTCGCTGCCCTCCATTGCACACTCTCAAAATCATGTGTTTTATACCTAAAATGTGGTTTCCACACTACACCGTTATATTCAGGCAATGGTCTAATCAAATTTTTTCATCACATTGCAACAGGCATATGTCCCGTTAATTTATAAAACGTTAGGAAGTAACATTGAATAATATTTATTTTGTATGAAGTGAATGTAAAGTGATGTTATAATATATTAATGAGATGATTTTCTTGAGAATCTTTGACAGCAAGGAAATAAAGTGTGTAATAGTCATAGATATTACATAGATAAGAGAAAAATGAAAATCGTCGGATGGAATGGAAGTAATTGATCAGATATGGCGGGTCTGAAATTGAAAATGGCGCCGATGGAGAGTTGCCGGACTGTAAAAGGATAATGTATTATGAATACTTTGTACGGCTGGCGGCCAAAGAGAAAGTTGATGTTATAGAAGTTGTGAAATGTTAATTGTTCATACTGTGTAAAGTTATGTATAGTGTGGAATAACACAGGAATAATTCAAGAAATATTTTATAGTATTACTTAATTTGTTTAAAAGAAGAAAGCGTAAAATAAGGCCAGGCACAGTAGAAAAGTTAATCTCAGGTGAGAAGAAAGATGGAAAGGATTTATAACCGGAATGACGAACGTGGAAATATATATTAGTGTAAAATAATGTAGAAACACGTTTTTCCTCCCTGGCAAGAGATGTTAAGGAACAATATAAGATAAAAGCCGGCCTCGGTAGCGTAGGGGCTAGAGCAGTGTTTCCCAACGTGGGGCCCACGCCCCACAGGGGGGCAATTTGGTTTTTTTAGGGGGGCAATTTAGAAATTGACTTGATACGACTTTACCGCTTTCTCTTGGGTTTATTTAAATGCAATGCCAGATATAGATACAAAATATAGCAAAAAAGCAAATTCTTAAAACACTGCTCTAAATAATTATTAGGTATAGTTTCGTTTGATGTTAGTAAAATATTTTTTTAATTAAAAATTAGGTATGGGGGGCAAAAAAAAATATTAAATGGGACATGACCCAAAAAAGGTTGGGAAACACTGGGCTAGAGTGTTAGCTAGCTGCGTGTACCGAAAGTCGCCGGTTCGAATCCGGCCGCGGGCATGAATGTGTAAGTGTTGTGTCTGTGTGAATGTCCTGTCCGTCCTGTGGTGTCCATACTTAGAACATACAATATATAACCATTGGATGACGACTGATTCACTGGAAGCATTATTCATCTAAGCTGGCTGTATGGCCTCAGGTGCCGAAAGCCATTTAAAAAAAAAAAAGGTTGTAATTTTGTTAGTAATCGTTGTCAAATAAACAGAGAGAAAATTTGAATATGTTTATTTGGGGTAGAAGGGGTAAAAAGTATTAGTTTATGTAAAAGAATTCTGAAGTCAGGGATACGACCAAGGGTGGAGGTTATAACATCTTTCCAGTAAAGGAAGGGATCTTAAAAATATTCCTATCAAGTATTCTGTGTGTCCCGCGCAATCGAGGTTCCATCAAACGCTAAGGAAATACGTTGGTAGGTTGTTTTCTAGCGGAACTGATCTTTGAATCAGTTTGTGTATAGACTTCTTTCGATCCTTTCCTGCAGTCCTTCAAGGGGGCCATGGAATCCCGAGAATAAATGTTTGGTGTGTGCGTCTGCTGGTGTTAGATATCCAATTACGGTAGAATTCCAACAGTACCGTTCAGCGCAACGTCCAGACATTTCGAGTGTACAAATCATACCACTCCAGAGAAGAGTGTCATCCTACCACAAATAGCATAACCTGACTACAATTTTACTGCTCATCATAAACAGGTACTGGTGCCGTATTAAAAGGATCGAAGGTGTACCTTGGAATACGGACTTTCAAATGCAAGATTTCGTGCGGTGATCGTAGGAAAAGACAATTCAGAAAAGTCAGTCGGAAATCTTTTTTTTTTTTGTAGTTATGATCAGAGGCGGGAGAGTACTGGGGACAAGGAACGGAAAGGAATTCGGAGATGCCTACGAGTAACGAGTCATAATAATGTGCTGTGTAAGGAACATACTGAGAAGGTAATTGGGAAAGCAAGCCACACGCCCCGATTTCTGGGTAGTAATTTTAAGCAATGTACACCTGAAGTTGAATCGATTGCATACATTTTTTTTTTTACTGCTTTACGTCTCTCAACAGATAGGTCTTATGAGACGGGAAGGGATGGGGGCAAGGAATGCGAAGGAATTTGGCAATGGCCTTTTTAAGGAAGCATCCCGGCATTTGCCTGGAGTGATTTGGGAAACCATGGAAAACCCAAATCTGGATGCCCGGACGGGGATTCGGTTGCATACAAAGTACTAGTGTGACCTCACTTACTTGGAGAGTATCAGACATGTTGAGAACGGATTTCGATCCCCCGAGTATTTATTGAAGGGTGTTTACTCCATATGTCTATGTTACTATCATTTCTTCAAAATGAGCCCTATTTTTCGGGTACTTTGGGTGCAAAATTTTTTGAATAACCTTCAGGTACTTCTGTGTGTGGACTGGTGGAGTCGAGTTGCTTACTTGTGAGACACTCCGTGGCTGCCTCGAAATCCGTCTGGCTGGTGCATACTTGGAGGAGTCTGGACAGGGTCGACCAGAATTTGTCAAGGAGGGCTGCAACGCGGCGCAGTGCCTCGTTAATCCTGGTGTGGTGTTAGGGTGGAGTCACGGCTGTCTGTTAACCAAGGATTTCTTAAAGAGAGGTTTGCTGTCCGTCGTTATAGAGTTGTATCTCTTCCTCAATTCTCAACGTGGAGGAGGTCTCTTCTGTCACGTTCTCGTAGTTCGACGGTTCTTGACTGTCGTTAGGTGCGAAGTTTATCGATTCTTGATTGTTGCTTGATTCTTCTGTCTCCTGAGTGGGAAACAGGATTTGTTGGATGCTGTGAAGGTACTCCTCCTCATTTGAAGACATCAGAGAAGACGATCGGGAAGGTGACACGCTTGGAGCAATCCTTCCCTTCTTCAATGACTGCTCTGGCGAGGTGGGAGAAGTTTGAGTTTCACAGGATGCGTCGCAAGTTCTTGAAGGTCTTCACGGGGATGTCCCAGGATCCTGAGTCGAAGCCACGCATTGCACGGTCCCTCTCTTTCTTGGTGTTATTTTTCAGTCTTCGTGATGGAGACCTTGGTTGAGGGAAATTGGAATGCAGGGTCTTTGTGGCCGAGGAATAAATATATTGGGGCATCATCTTCAATGTCGCTGTACTCGTCAACAGCAGATCTTGGGGAAGACCACGAGATCCACGAACAGTTTTCTAAAGTCACTTGCATGGATGTCTGTTGGATGGTCACGTCTTGGTCTGCTGAGTTTCCATCTACTTGTGCAGTCAGGAGCTGGCGTGGGGCACCTGGCTTTTGGTAACATGTGAGACGACCTATCAGCAATTTTCTTTTAGCATCGCGGTCAGCCGACACGTACGGGCGGCCGGAGAGCGGGCGTCGTAGTGAGCCAACTTGCGACTGCTAGAAGAGACCTGACACCTGATGAAGATGGAAGACCTACCTGCCGAAACGTCGTGTTTATACGACACCATCCGGCTGGACACCCGAGAGAAACAAAATATGAAATTATCTTTATGGTTTGTTTTTAATTTAAAACTTATGGAACTTTATAGAAAAAAAAATTAGACTTCAATGGCAGGTTGCTTTAGTAGCGACACCTACGAACGGAGTCAAAATATCCTGACCGCCAATCAACGACGTGAACATGACGTCACGGCCTTACAGAAACAAAGAAATGATGACACTATGAACAAAGTGTTTCTTTTTAGTAGTGTTTACTTAAATGCTATTAATTCGCCAGGATGGGAAACCGCGGGAAACCACGGAAAACAGAATTCTCGATGGCCGGAGGAGGATTCGATCCCGCGTCCTCAGGAATGCAAGGATAGAGCGTTACCGCTCACCCACCACGCTCGGTGCTCCACATTTGGGTTAGGATATTGGACGTTCTGTTAGCCGTGCAGGCACGGTAAATTTGAGCGGAGAGACCTAACATGGCAGGTAGAGTTTCCGGAGCATCGTCGGAATTAGACCGGGTGCCGTGGTGGTGGTGGTGGGGTGGCAGCAGGTTTTTTGCAGTCTTTTGTCCCCGAGGCGGGCGGCCTCTGAATTTACAATGGCGCGCCGCCGCGCGGTAACGGTTATCGCCGTGATTTAGTGTCGCGTTAGCTGTTCTCAGCCGCGACGCTTCAAATATTCATCGCTGTCCCTCGGGAGCGCTGCCGCAATTTGTACGAAGAACCGGCGGGAGCGCGCGTCGTAAACAGACGGCGCTAATTGAGCGCTCCGCAGGCAGGCGTGCCAACGTCGCGGCGCCAACTCCGCGCGGTGCAGAACTGAGCTCACCCACTCCGGTCTCAGGTGTCAGCACACGCACTCCACGGCAAGTCTCTACTACCTCTTCTTAACAATATCCATCGAAAACTAATTGGACACCTGTGATGATTAGTAAGTCAGTACGTCAGCTAACTTCTGTAGCCCCCGTATGATGCAGGCCAATGTGAAACCACTTGACAAGGACGTGGAGTGAGCTACAGAGCAATAGGACTTCGATACGGGCATGATTGTCGGCTGCCACCTCAGTATGCTGTTTAGCATGGCGATTTGCAGTGAACGTTAACAGGCCCAAATCGACGGTCGCATTCGTCATCCGCAAGTGGAAGTTCGATTAGCAATTTTATAATGATGCACGTTCTGGGCATTTGGCAACAGAAATATTGTTTTCTATTGGAACATTATGTACAGAGACTCACGAACATCACAAAAAGCAATCAGGCTCGGTGACTCAGGGGGTATTTAGACCGCTACAATTGCACAAATTAACTATCGTTTTGCTCATCAGAGCTTAAATTTCAAGCTTCGGAAACTACATCAGAGTGATTTCTACACAGGTAGTATTTACCGCAGCCGTTTCAAATATACTTCGTGTTAGACTCATTGAAGATATTTACTCAACTCTTCTTGTGGTTTCTTCCACACAACACACAAGCTACAACATTGCAAATGGCAACCAGGTTGCGAGCTAATGATGCGCAAAGAACAATTTACTTATTTTGATCCACAGCCCCATGGCCCAAATAGCCCCACCTCACCCTGTATCACAGCAAGGGCAGATACTCAGTGTCTCCCTCTATCCATCTCGTCTCACCATCACACAGGAGCAGTTGATACATCAGCAACGATTAAGGTCAAGCGCACCGACCGCAGGTATCAGCGAAGGTAGACATCATCAAACAACAGCTGGAAATTACTGCTCATCGCTGGATATATCCATTTCCCTTCCTTCAAATAGTCACAGTTGACTTGCGTCAGTTAGCGTCCAGAACCCGATACAAAGAATTACGATTAGCAAGTCGCCATATAGTCACTCTTATTAGGATAAAAAATGTCATAGGGTCTGTTCAGAATTGCTTGTTGAAGTGTTGATGTGTAAATATCCTGGCATAACGTTTGATGATAAAATGAAATCGACAGAGCACATTGTGAAGGTATTAAGATAAACTTACAAAATCCTTTTACTGAAGACAGAGATTAGAGGATGTACCAGAGAAGTCAGGGAGTTGTGATACAAAACTTTGGTCAGACCATTGCTTCAATTTTGTGATGTACTATAGGACCCACATTTTGGGTATCAAATACAGGAGTTGGAGGGGGTGAGAAGAGGAAAATCTAGATTTGTTTGTGGAAAATATCGCAGGACCCAGTCGGTAACTGATATGATAAAGGAGCTGGGTTGCGGGTCATTGGAGGACAGGAGGAGGGTGAAGAGAGTGCTGGGAATGTACAGGGCATATGTTGGTGATGGGGCTTGGAGGGATATTGGTCGAACAACTAGCAATAGTACATGGAAGGAAAGAGACGACAATAACAACAAGATGGCGCTCGATTACATGCATAAGGGAGTGAGAAAATTTTCTTTTGTGGGTAATGTTGAAGGGGATTGGAATAATTTACCAAGTGAAGTGATGAATAATTTACCAAAAACTCTGAATGAATTTAAAGTTAAAATTCTTAAATGTGGTGTGTGGAATTTAAAACTCAATATGTATAATATAAATTAATAATAAAAAAGGGATAATTAGATGACTGGAGGCATTGCCACGGGAACGTGTGCTACATAACAATTAAATTAATGATAAATAATTATTTAGGTCTCATTTAGCGCCATAGCGCATTACATTGCATATCCTTCAGTTTTCACTAATCTTTGCCTCTACTTATCAAAATGTTTGTATTACACTTCTTCTGCCTGCTGTGTTTACACTAAACGGAAATTGTGTACGTACCCTTCATAATTTATAGGCAAACTTGGAGTGTATTATTTTTCGGCAGAGTTTATGCTACTACAGAGATGGTATGGATGAGTTTTGTTCTCAACGGAAAGGCAACATGGTTTTCCTTAGGCATTCTGTTTACCCACAAGCAGCAGTTGCCACACTGACTCAGGCCATAATTTAAAATTAACACGTATCTTTGTTATATGTATAAAAAAAGCCCAGGAACAATTAAATAAATAATGAATAGCTTTTCGGGTTATACCGAGTTTTTTTTTTTATGCAAATACCTGAGCTTTCGGCTGGTATCCTACAGCCTTCTTCAGAGATACTGTTTATATTTATGTTCACATAGCAACAGTCACCAAGCATCGCAGAGTAAAAGGCCGCTATCTTCGTTGATGTTGTTGGAATTCCTTAATATTTCTGCTGCCTCTTTCACCCGTCGAGGCCACCACTGGTCTTCTCTCCACAGCAGCCTCGTGTTTTGATTTTTTATTTCATGTCCGGTGTTAATGCCGTGTTGAATTACGGCGGATTTGTCGCTGTTGTTATATTAGTATTGGCGGATACGTTTCTCAAGATTCTCCGCCACTGTGCGACCTGTCTAGCCGATGTAAACACTGCCACAGCTGCAGGGGATTTCGTAAGCTGGTGGCGGTGTAATCTGTCTTGTACCCTGGTTAATTATTGGCCAAGTTTGCAATGTATGTGTGGGTGACAGGCGAATTTTCTTGGCGCATTATTATCATAGGATAAGTTGACGTCTTCCATGGGTTTTTTAGGTCTGAAAACCCTTCTGATGTCGGATTCACTATAGGCGTTGGCTCGGAATATTTTTGTAAGAGTTTTCATTTCTTCCTTCGGACTTTCCGAGTTACATACTATCCTCGCTCTTAAGTTCAGTGATGGTAATACGCCTTTCTTCGTTGCTGGGTGATGGTGCGACATTGCTATTAATTATGAACAAAGACGGCCACGGAAGACTTAATAAATCAATTAAATGTATAATTTTCAGTTCCAACATGCATTTACCACATAGTGCAACACTATTTTATTTTGATTATTTTTGATATTTCAGTTACTAAAGCATGACATTAGAGACACGAATTTTTTACTCTTCGGCATTGCAATCGGAAGGACGCAGGTTTGAATCCCCCTCCAACCATCCAGATTTCGGTATTCCATAATTTTCCAAGATCAGTCCAAGCGATTAACGGTATGTTTACCTTAAAAGGCCATGGCCGAATTCCTTCTCGTTACTTGCCCCTAGTCCTTTCCCGTCTTTAATTACCTCGCCGTCAACGACACGTAAGGCCATCAGCAAAAAAATAACTTTGGTAAACAAACAAATATGAAGTTCATACACAAAATACAGCTAAATATTGTAAAGAAATTGATAAAAAAAAGTTTCCCGGGTGTTCTGCCATACGTGACGTTTCGATAGCTATCTCCACCATCATCATCAGGTGAGGCCTAGACGGTGGGCAGTAAATGGGAGAGCAGCTTCCGTACCGGGCCTCATATGCGTCCGTTGGCCGCGAGGCACTTATATGAGCCAAAATTGCGAGATGTGGTGACGCTGCTCACGCAGCTCATCACCACCTCAATGCCACGTCAACAAGAATAAAAAACCAGACAGTAAGCTCATGACTTATCCAAAAAGCCATGTCAACAAAACTACCAAGAGACCGCAGTAGAAGGATCGGTCCTGCGACTGCCAAAGATCTCGTAGCAATGCTACACCAGAAGACGCAGACGCTGACTTTTACAAGATAGCCGAACCCGGAATAGCAGCAAATGGCGACAGAGCAACCATGGCTGCCAGCACAGTAACCTGGCAGCCCAGTTCACCACCGTCATCGACATGCTGAGGAATCTCTCAGCGACAGTCAAAACCCGGATGTGACGACCAAGATGACCATAATGAAGCAACAGCGCGCGGCTCAACACTGAACCCCACAATAGAAAATAAGGACAATCAATAACCAGAATACAGGTCCAGGGCTCGGCAAGTCCAGTATAAATGACACCTAGAAGTTATGTCAACTGTTTATGAATTGGAAGGAGGTGCGACCAACGTTGCAAGAATGTCCCCATACTCTGGGATTAATGTCTCCCAGCTGAATCCACAGGTATCCACAGTCCGTAACGTGTTGTCGCAGTAGCAATTCCGACCTACCATTTTACCTCATGAAGACAGCGGAAGCAGATGTAGAAACGTCATGTATGACAGAACAACCGAGAATAATTTTTATCAGCTGTACTCCGCGATAGACTCAATTCCCACACTGGAAAAAAAGTTATTTAATATTATTCCTTGGGACAAACTGAAGTGCATGAATGCGTTAAGCATTTCAATGGTCTGAACCATTTAAATGAGAGTGTAATTTATGTTTAAACTACTCTCTCGATGTATCACTTGGTAGCGAGTTGTGACGCCTACAGATACGACCCGCCCGCCGTACAGTAAGCGAATTACAGGACAGAGGAATATCACAAAGAGGAACCGTGCCTGAGAGGAGTGGAATGCCAGTCTGTACGTGAGGGGGGGGGGGGGGGGGAGCACTGCAGCGGAAAGGAAGTAATGGATTCCTGTGATTAGTATTCCATTGATCTCTGGCGGCGCGATGAAGCATTTTTGAGTGACACGTCAGCGCGTGAGAGGATGGACTGCGCATGCGTAATGCCGTACGACGTACCTGTACCCAGCACCGCTGCGCTGCAAGTTCCCTGCTGTGCGAAAGAGCAGCCAGTGCCAATGATTCAGTAGACTAACTCACTTCCAATTAAATTTAATTGTAGCCGTACGTGTTTCCTGGGCGGCCGCGTAGCTCAGGCGGCAGAGCATCCGACTGCGACCCGGGCGACCGGGGTTCGATCCCCGACAAAGCCGAGGATCTTTCCTGGAAGCTGAACGTGCAGAACGGCTCCGCAGGCGCACTCAGCCTGCCATCCAATGAGTACCGTGAAGGAAACTCCGCGGGAAGGTAAAGAGCGGCAGGAGTGTGTAGTTGACCACGTCACGTCCATTCCTGTGCCGAAGGTTGCAATAGCAATACGTAGCTCTACCTCCGCTAATCCTACGGGAAGCGGCAGGAGCTGTAGGTACCCTGTGACCTAAACGTTTCTTTACCTACATGTTCCCTGATGACAATTTCACTGCACACGTATACTCGGCCACGAGGAAGAAGAAGTCAGTTTAAAGGATCAATACGTTTTTATGTATGCAGAGCAAACCTAGATCATTATGTAAAGTTCATTGTTTTCTGTCCCATCTAAATAATTTCACTTGACTCTATTATGTATAATACGAGAGCTTATTTAATCTTATGTTTATTTAACTTAATTTAATTTAATTGCAATGGAGCACAGGCTCCGGTGTCAATTTCCCTACAGCCCCATCTTCCCCCTTTCCTGCACCCACCTGCATCTGCCCTCTACAAATTTTATCTTTAAATTCTTTCAACGTGTTCGGTAAATTATTCATCATTTCTCTTGGTAACTCATTCCAATCCCTGACACCCTAACCTAAAAAAGAGAATCTTCCCACACCCTTGGGCCTGAAATCGAGTGCCAGCTTGTGGTCATGGTCATCTTTTCCCTTCCATGCACTACTTTTCATACCTATTGCAATATCTTTGCAATGTTGTCCTGTTTCTGCTGTATATTACATTTAAAGTACTTTTATTAACTTCATTAGCACATTTAAAACTGTTTATGTGGATTTTTTTTCTTTAAGATAGAAGTGTTGAGAGATTAGTATCAAAATTTCTCAGGTTTCAGAAACCACATCAAAATGAATGGTACCCTGCTTTACCCACAGGATCGGCTGCTACACATTGTTCAAAAGATCAACAAAATCCGACAGATATATTATGAGTGAATCTCACTCATACAAACAGACACGGAAAGATACAAATTTTAAACGCAGTTCATTCCTATGCTGTATTTTATTAACAGTGCCTCAAAGTCATCTTAAAAAAAAACTCTTAAATTTACAGCCTTTCTTTCTGTTACAGTCGTATTATTTTGATAGGTGAACGCTCACATCTGGCGACCCTTTACAGGACTGCGAAATAATGATACCCTCTCAAGATGGAAACACTGAGGAGTAGAGACTGACAGATCTGAAGAACATAACAGCGGGACCGACAACGAGGTTACCTCTGGGTCCTATTGTTTTCTCGGGGCCGGTGTTTGTGAGTGTGAGGAGCGCCCGGCTCCGCCTTAATTACGTCAGCGGGAGCGCTCGCTCATTACGCCGGCGAGATGCGATCTAAATTGAATTGCGGTGTTTGTGCGCGGGCGCCATGTTCCCACACCGATTTCGCCACGTCGTTCGTGTTTACTGCCGTCGGAATGACTTCCCGGAGTGTTTGCGGCACCCACCTCCAGGTGGCGAACACTTCCCCCTCCCGGCAGCAGAAAAGGGTCAGAGCGAAGGCTGCTGTCTTAATTCTTAGCCGTCTTTAGAACCTGTCGAAAGGAACGGAACGAGTGAAAACCAAACCTGTGACGAACCGGTACTGTGTCATTTGTGTGGAAATCTTCTTTGACGAAGTAATATGTTGAAGTTCATTATACTTAGCGACGCGTTGTACCGTCGAGAAATGTTTTGTAACCAACTGGTGTTCTTAAAATTGTGTTATGCTTGGAGAACAGCTTAATTAAAAGGACATTTTCTAGCACCGTTACGTAGATGACAAGGGTGTGCTTGAGTTCCATTAAATCAAAACTCCTCCTACTGCCTACTCCTGTAACATTTCAAATATAGCTTGACGACGGATATTAAGTGCACCCCCGTGTCGGTTTGAGCCTTGTGCCCCTCAATACGGTCTTTTCAGTATCTTGAGAATATTAAACATTATTAGATGGACTACGACTACAAGCTACATATTCTCTCTCATTAGGTCCATTAAGCCATTTTTTATTCATCATTGTTTCAATGAAATGTCAAATGGGAGAATTGGGAGCATGTAGGAAACTATTATCTATATATTTAATTAGTTTTAATGTCCGTCAAAAACGACGGGTATCACCTATAGTGGTAGTAGGAATTTATTCTGGAAAATCTAGTGAGGGGAAAACGAATATGGATCATTGTTAATCATATCTTTCGTGATATGAGTACCTTACTCTAGTTAGATTATCGGAATATTGGCTAAGATTCTCTTTAAAAAAGGAAATGCATTATTCTCTGAATGACGGAAAGTATAATATCAAAAACGGATGATTGTTATATCAAAAATGAATGCCCGTTATTTATTTCACAGATACATTTTGCGAATACGTACGTTTTATTTAAACTTTCCGTGGGTTTTTAATAAACTTAATTATTTCTTATCTTAAGAAAAACAATCTTGGAGTGTAAAATCTCTGAACTTGAAGAACTCAGAAATATTAATAAACGTATTAAACACGGACAATAGCGCTATTACTTAATTGTTTCAAAAGGCGGAACTAGCTGAAGTACAAACTTGTATTCGATTCTAAAATTTCATTCTGCAAAATCTGAAGAATTGTTGTTTGCTTCGAAAGCATCATTTTTTTGGTTTTTATGGGTTGTTAAAACATTTTTAATATAATCTATGGTCATAGTTTCTGTAACTGCCTGAGATATTATACAGATTCCAGATTACTAAATAGCTGAACAACTCCGAACAAATGAGATGTCAGAATACTCGTTTCGGTATCAGTTTTGGTCTGATATACACTTTAAATAACCTAATAACTCACATACAGTGAACCTGAATAAAGACCACTAACTAAATTGTTCAGTAAAATACCTAAAAAGCAAATAAACCGAAATATACATAAACTTTGATCAAGCAGCAACATTAGTGAAAGTTTTAATTAAATTGAAATTTAGCCAAGGTCGGAATGACATATTGCATTCTTGGTTGTATCAGAGACCATAAGAAATTCAAGTTTCTTAACTGTTACTTTCATTAGCGACATGTTACTTAAAAGTACTCGTAGTTCGATGTTTTTTCAGCCGAAATATTTTCTCACATTTTTTTAAGAATAAAATTCTACAAAAAGAAAATTTTATGAGTGTATTATGTCAATTAATTTCATAGCAGTAGCGTATACGTTAAACTGTGCACTTTTATCTCTAATCGCTGATCGCTGTTATTTTGCGGCAAGAAGGTTGAATTGCGAAGCTATTTGAATGATTTAAATTGGTTAAATAATGTAAGTGTTGTATTTTTTTTAAAAAAATAAGAAGAGGAAGAAATTATTTTATTTACTTGTTGTAAATACTAAATACTGTAGCTGACGAAAAAATTGAGTGAAATAATAAGTTTCACATCGCGCATACAAAGTCGTATCCTTGAAGTTTTAAATCTACATAAAAATTTAAACTTAAAGCTAATTTACTAGCTAACACGTGTATATACTTTGGTCATACAATTTAGCCTAGCCCGGAATGACAACTGGCATTCTCTGTTTAATTTAAGTTTGTTAAAGTCGACACGTAACTGAAAAGTAGATCGACGATTTTTCAGCCGTAAAGTATTTCCATAATTTTATCTATGAAATGCTATTAAAAGCGAAAGATCTGGAACTTTGAAGAACTCAGAAGCTGGTAGGTATTAGACACGAACAGGGACGAAAGTGCAATCGTGTAATTGTTCCAAAAGTCATAAACTCGAACTTGCTTAAATACAAACATGACTTGTATTTGACACTTAGAGTTCACTCTGTAAAATAAAACAAGAGGAACAGTAAAGAGGTACATGGAGAGGTAACGGAACAAAAGAAGAAGAGTTTTTTACCTTACATAAATGGAATCACTGACAGAATTGGAAAAGTGCTGATGAAAGTCAATATTCAACCAGTCTTTAATAGTAACAACAAAATAAGAGGCATTTTAAGATCAGCAAAGGATCGCAGACCACCATTACAAGCAAGTGAAGTATATAAGATACCCTGCGATTGTAGAACGGTGTACATTGGCGAAACTTCCCGAGCGGTTACTGTAAGACTAAAAGAACATTGTCATCACGCAAGACTTGGTCATACAACAAAATCAGCTGTAGCAGAACATCAGATAGAAGAAGACCATAAAATTCAATGGGAGAAAACAGAAGTTATAGCATAACCCAAAGATCTTCTAGAACGGAAAATAAGGGAATCAATAGAAATCTTCAAACATCCCAAAAATTTCAATAAAGACGGTGGCTTTGGCTTAAGCGAAACGTGAAAATGTGCACTCGTGGACATTCGCAACACAAAACCTCCAATGACAAGATCTCTGGAACAGTTGACATCCGCTGTCGGTAACCAAAACAGTTAGCTCAGCGACGCAGTTGTGTGAAAAGCACACCATTTCGATTCTGGAAACCCTGATGAAGGCACCAGGTTGGGTGCCGAAACGTCGGTACTAATCCATCAATTAAAGCAGTGCGATACCCGAAAAAAGTAAGTGGAATATTTAAGAAAAAAAAATCCTGTTTGCTTCGAAAGCATTACGTTGTTTTTTATTGAGACTGGCAAACACTCATAATGTAATCATTGGTCATAGTATCTGTAACAGCCACAGAACTTAATACACATTCCATATTATTAAACAGAAATGAATTGCCAGAATTGTTGACTCATATTTGGTCTCTGTCAACTTTAAATAAACTGATAACTAACGTACAGTGCACATGAGCAATGATCATTAACGAATGTGGTCAGTAAAATACCTAAAAAGCAAATAAACCGTAATGAATAAACTTTGGTCAAGCGACAACATTAGTGAAAGTTTTAATTAAATAGAAATTAATCCTAATCCTGAATGACAATTGGCATTCATGGTAACAGCAGAGACCTTGAGTAATTTAATTTTTTAAAGTTTTTTTATGTTGCTGTAACATGTTACAGAAAATCAGAGCCACGTTTTTTCAGCCGCATAATTTATTAATATTTTTTAACTACCAAACTCTAAAAAAAGCAAATTTAATTAAAGTACTATAGTAATGAATTTGGTGGCAGTTTTTTAGCTATTAAATTGTGGACATAACCACGAATTTCTAGTAATGGTATGTCTGCTCGCTGTTTTGCGAGCAAAGACTTACAAGTGACACCGTTCTCCAGCCAATAGCTATCGAGGTGAGTGAATGAGTGAGCTTACGATTATGCAGTAGATCTTCCTCCAAAGGATGGGACATTAAACCTGTTGTCTTTCGGAAGAGTAGGTTAATAGGTTTCACCTTCTCAGTTCCCACATCTCTCAAAGATCAACAACGTAAACAACACACTGCAATCAACATACACACATCACAGTCATCCACATCCATCTACTACATAATTTCCTGTGCTCACTCACTCAATCACCTCTATAGCTATTGGCGTCACGAACCAGCCTTCAACCCGAAATTAGCAGTGGCTAGAGATGTTTTTGAAATTGGAGCTTTAGTTAGGTTTCTATTTTTTAGAATTTCATTCTTAAAAAAAAATAACCTTTACTACTGAAAAAACGTGGAACAACGAGTAGATACTTTTCAGTAACATGTAGCAAATGATAGTAACATAAAAATCTTTTAAAAAACGTATATTACTCATCGTAACCACGAATACCAATTACCATTCTGGCACGGGCTAAATTTTAATTTATTTAAAATATTCACTTGACAATTGCTTTGGCTTTATATATTTGTCAGTATTATCAGCAGTCGGAAAAAATGATCCACAACGTCCAGATATTTACAGTTTTTTTTTTTTTTTTTTTTTTTTTTTTTTTTTCCTTTTTTCTTACTACTTTTGTTATTGGTCTTTGTACATGCTTGCTGTACTTAAGTTATTGGGTAATTTAAAGTGGACATCAGACCAAAGATATTACCGTATCGAGTTTTCTGGCGATTTATTTTTTCGGAGTTGCTCAACTATTTAATAATCTGAAATTCGTATTTAAGTTCTCTGGTCGTTACCGACACTATGACCAAAGATTACATTACGAATGTTTTCCAAGTCTCTACCAAAATAACGTGATTATTTCCAAGCAATTGCGCTCTCCCATAGTTAAAAATTCTTCATATTTAGATAGTGAACTTTTAGGGTCAAATGAAAGTTATGTTTGCATTTCAGTAATTTCGAGTCTAGCCACCACGACCTTTGAAACAATCATGCGATAGCTTGATCGTCCCTGTCCGTGTTCAATACGTCTGTTAATACTTCTGTGTTCTTCAAGCTCAAAGATTTTATTCACCCTGAGGGTGAAACATAGGTCAATCTAAAAACGGACACAATTCTAGACCGGTGACGGTACGCAATATACGCTCACGTGCTTACACTAGTAAAACAATAAACGCGTAAATATTCTTAAATAAATGTGGAAGGCAATGGAAAATCACTCCGGTTCAAATTCGTAAAATTCCCTTCAGAGCAGTTACATACAAAGCGTGGGGAGTTGGAAAATGAAGATAATTATTAATAGCGATTTAAATTCGGTTGAACATACTGAATTCTGACCTTGCAGTGAATGTAAGGCGTGATGCTATTTCACAGTACAACAAAATAAGTTCCCTTTTTTTATTTACGCCTCATCGACGTCGAGGTCATTAGAGGCGGGAAAAGACTCGAGAGTAGGAACGGGAAGGAATTCGGCCATGGCCATGGCCTTTACACCTGGAGTGATTTTGGTAAACCACGGAAAACCCAAATCCGGATGCCCGAACGAGGATTCGAACCAGCATCCTCCCGGATTGCGAGGTCAGAGCGTTAACCACTCAGTCACCACGCTCGGTATAAAGTTCCCAATTATGTTATCTGATTTTGTCTTAGATTCGTCCGTGCATATCCAAAAAATATAGTTGACAAAGATGGTGAGTTTCCCGTTAAAAACTTAACTGATTATCTGTTGATAAAAGTTGATAAGATACTTCAAAAATAAAATCGATGTTATATATATATACAACGTGTGAGGAGCAATAACTTTGACGCACCCCAAAATATAGGCGTGGAAAGATATTGATGTAAGAATGAAATGTAATGCATGGAAGGGAAAAGACGAAACAATTTGAAGTTGAAATTTGTAGTGGGTCAAAGCAGTTTGGTACAGGAAAGGGGGGAAATTGGTGTGCAGCGAAATTGCTAAAAAAAAAAATTCCTCCAAATATCTCTGCAGCCTGTTTAGGGTGTCACTGAATCACGTTTTACGATGTCTCACAGCTTATGAAACCGCCGACAAAAGAAATTTCCCTGATTTGCGTCAGTTTCGCGTTTTTCAGAGTACGATGAACGATTGCGCCAGTGACCTACAATGTCCTGTTTTTTTTTTTAACCACTCGAAATGCATAAATAAATTTGTCACAAAACCGCTGCAATCCGCAAATAGCCGCCGGAGCTGTTTGCTCTACAGGTATTTGCTGTGTCGTGTTTACTGAATAAAAAGCATTCGTTAATTGTTAAACACCGAAATGAAATGAGGGTTTTGTAATGCGGCGAGGCATTTCGGTGAAAATATCTTCAACTACAGCGAAACGCAGATTAAATATGGCCGCATCAAACGTTGTGAGGACTCACAGTAGAGTCTGATGGTCTTAAGAGAGAGCGTTCGGTTGAGTCAGTGTGGAGGACACGGGTTCGACTCACGGTCCTGCAGTCGAGATTTCCGTTTTTGCCTGCTTTCTCATTATCACTATGTACTAATGGCGAAGTAGTAGTTTTACATTCCTAAATAGTCATATTCCGGCTCTGAAGATTGTGAGGTTAATCAGACACAAAGCTTTAAAAAATTCCAGTAACGATTGTAATGTTATCACTAACCCCCATGAATCACTTTCTATTATTACACTAGTCTCAAATCCATTAAAATATAACGGGTTTAATGGAGTTTTCTGACAGTCAATTTCTCTGCTGTTTTCTAAATAAATAAAATGGTTTTATGTAATGCATTAATTTGTGCATATTTCGGTTGTAGTTTACAGTGATATAGATATAAGTTCTGCTGAATGAATGATCACCGAATTAGGGAACCAATTAAATCAAAAATAAATTAGGAATCCTAAAACCTTATGCTATACCGCGTATCATTGGTTTTATTCCTGGTCCAGGTCTTATTCAACACGATAAATACGGAACTACTTCCACAGTATAAAACTACCGTAACTTCAGTAACTCGGAGCTTAAGAAAGTAGCTTAAATTATTTATAAAACTAAATTAATTGTGAATTATTCTGTAAAAAAGGTGTGTCAGTTGTCATTCTGTTCCTGTCTGCATGTCTCAAAATATGACCTACCAGCCTGTCTCTTCTATCTGTAAGCTTCTTCCACAAACTTCTTTCCTCGCCCATCATTTTCAAAACTCTTTCATTTCTTACTTTCTCTGTCCGCTTAGTTTTCAGCATTCTTCTGTAGCACCACAATTCAAATACTTCAATTTTCCTTCTTTCAGGTATTCCTAAAGTTCATGTTTCGCTACCGTAAAGTGCTGTGCTCCACACATAGAGTTTTAAAAGTTCTTTCTGATTCCTAGGTCAATATTTGAAACTAAAAGATTTCTCTTTTTCATGATGGCACTTTTTGCTAGTGCTATTCTGATTTTAACATCATTCCTGCTCCGACCATCGGTTGTAATTTTGCTTCCCAAGAACAGTATTCACTTACTTCTCCTGTTGCATCCGATCTTATTTTTATATTTAATCTGCTAGTATTGGTGTCATTTCTGCTACATTTCATCACTTTTGTCTTACTTTGATTTATATTCTGTCCAAAATCTTCCTTCAGTATTTTGTTCATGCCATTCAGTAACTTCTCAATATCCTCAGCCCTTTCTGCTAACAAGACAATGTCATCAGCAAATCGTAGCATACTGATTTTTTCTCCCTGAACACTTATACCAGATGGAAATTTTTCTTTGACTTTCTTTATTGCTTCTTCTACATACAAGTTGAATATTAACAGGGATAGACTAAAAGTGTAAGCCTGGATGGACTGGCATCTGCTGCCGTCATCCATTTCTCGTTCATCTGCCACGATAATCACATACTGCACTGAACACGCCATTACTGTCATCCACACTTACAATAACACCTGGAAGGCAGCGGGAAAACAACCCTGTTCATTTTTCCGCGACGTTACTACATACGAGTAGAAACCTTTTAGCCTAGCTACTGGCTTGAAAAGTTATTTAATTGTACTAAGCACTGGCGGGGTAAGAAATAAATTTGACGTGGGCAAGATAAGTGGAAAAGGGCGGAATTTATAAAGATTTTTTTTTGAAACCTATCAAATTTATATTAATGAAAATGTAATAATCTTCACCGTAAATTACATTATTAATTAATAGCTAACAGTAAAGAATTACAGAAGCGGAAGATTTCTGCTTTCAGTCTTACTAAACTCCGTAAGCATGCTTAGATTCTATATCTTTTCAACTGATAAAAGTGTCAAAGCTCAAAGTCTTTGCTCATATAGTAAATATTTTTTTTTTATTTTAATTTTGAAAAGCTACTTTAAGTGGAGGATGTACTATCTGGTATGGTTAGCAAAATTTGAATAACCATATACGTATTTGGGTAAATTTCTTTCAAGTTTCTTTCTGTTATGTAATGAATCAACTGTTTCACATCTTTAATGAAATCAGGTAAATTTGTGATCAATGTGTGTAATTCTTGATATAATTCGTAAGGCTGGAAGCCTTTGCTATCAACCACTGGCAGTACTTTATGTAATTCTTCATAGTTTTTTAATATATGCTCTTTTGCAATATTTTTTAACTTGCATAGATAATATAGAAAACCGAAATTTTCAAAGTGTTGGTTTAAAGACATAAATCTTGAATCTGGAAACAATAATGGTGTTAAAAAAAAAGTTTTATACCGGCTAAAGGGAGACTAAATTGGTTCATGTCTGCTTTCATAATCTCACGTCTTTTTCTTTTTGGCTACCCTTTTATCTTTAAATTTTGGATTTTTCAGTAAACTGACCAGCATCATAAAGCGTTCCGAGCCCATTCTTTAGTACAGTAAGAAAATTCATAAAAATAATCAAAAGCAATGCTTAGATGAACTTGTACAGATTGTCATAATTTGCTTAGCATTAACACGCGATAATATCTGATAAATTCTTAGCTGAGCATTTCGTTCAAAACAAAATCACGATCATTTGTGTGTCTGAGTATTCCGTGAGATTTTTTAAGCACTCAGTGCATTCAACAACATCATCAAATCGAAATAACGTGGCTTTCACTACCTCGATTTTGCTAGAAGCAAACTGAATTGGAAAAAAGACTAATGGTCGACAGTCACTGTAACGCCAGTAAAAGTTTCTAGACAATTTCTATTGTCAGATTCTTGCTAGCCGGAAGGATATTATTTTTTTTAAGGCTTTTTACCTTTTTTGATTTAATTACATGTTATGCAAATACTACTTTTCGGTCACTTAACGACAATTACAAATAAGTCTACAACATTATCTTTACATTAAAGAGATCCTTTACGCCTTCCACCATTGAGTAAATACGTGTTTTATCATCTTTTAATACCGAGATGAATTTTCACGTTAGCTTTTCCGGTTACAATTCCTATTCAGGTTTCTCATCACCTGAAAATAACTCTTAGACTATTACCTGAAATTATATCTCCATTTCAAACAATCAATTAAACTATAAACACATTTTAGAATTCTTCTTGTATTATAACACACTTTACACTACCTTACACAGTATTCATATTCAACATTTCACAACTTTCAAATACATCATTATTTTCTCTGGCTGTTAGCCGTAGAAATCAATTTCAGATCCGCCAGATGTGCTAGATTATATTTTTATATCTTATTTTCTAAAAAAATATACCTTAACGAGACGTACCTCGGTTACAATCTCCATGGTTAACTGCCGTTCCCGGGTAGGGTACATATTCTTAGTATATTCATTACAACACCAAGCGATTGAAATAATTTTGGCACTTTTGTATCTTGAGTATAACGGTTCAACGTCTCTCTTCAGTTTACTGCAGTTACTTCACAGAATGTTTGTTGATTGAATTAAGCTCTGTTCTCCCCCTACCTTCGCCCTCATCCCCCAGGGAGCGGGGTCTGACACCCTCCAAATACGACGGCTCAGCCGACAGTCCTCACCATAATTAATTTTCCCGACGGATTTAGAAATATAATGCGTGGGACCCAAAGCAGCTAGAGGAAATTACTCTGTGTATACGTAAGAGAAAAAAATTCTAGTACCTGTTTTCTTTCTAGATACATATTATTTTCATTTTCGAATGCTTGCTTTTAACCATAAATTGAGAGCGGAAAAATTTTGAACCACTACGAACACATGAATAGAATAGCTAAACTCCTTGCTTGCTATGACAGCAATATCTTTGGACGGAGAATACAACGAAAAAATTCTTCAGCGAACGAATAAAATAAATTAAAAACCACCAATAATTAATATGTGGTTCTAAACTTAATAAATACTTTTCCTTACAGTTGGTTTGCAGTGTGAAATATATATTTCGTTACAGAAACTTAAATAGATAACCTAATATCTTAGCTTGTTGTAATAATGACTTCTTTGGACAGACACTGAAAATATCTCTGGTCGTTGCTAGCCTGGCGAAGAAGGCTAAAAGCATGACGTCACTGCATGATAGACAGGATGGCCAAGCTGGCATTTTATTAGCATTGATAGCTTTGAAATCAGTAAACCAAAACTGTTACTTTGACAATCGCAATGTGATATCGTTCTACAAAATAACAGACCTTTTATTCTTCAATTCATATTGTTGAAACAGAAAATTTACATTCAAAAAGCAGAGCTGCTAATTTATTTCGATTGTTTCTTATCACCATTTTCGAAAATAAAAAAAATTGTTTTGCTGGTTTCATAGACTAATACTATTTAAGGTTTACAAATTCTTAAAAGACTGTTGCAAAACATAAAACCAAGCATCTCACCAGTCAACTACTCATTTTCTTGTGCAAGACTACAGTTTATTTTTGCTTCAGTATACATTCATGGAACGGAAAATTCATTCACAGATTCAGGTATTTAGCGAACTGGGTCTAACAAGGATACCGTGTTTTTGTATACTCACGGACCAATACTACCTCCCAGCACACAGATTAAATATTGTCATCTTTAATAAATTCGTTGTCTGGAGACTGCGCGCTCACCTCCATACAGCGGCAACCTTCAGCAAGTCTCGATAATGGCCGAAGTGTTAGTTACACTGCCTGCCACAACAGCGCTGATTGGCTAATCAGCAAAATCAATAACTGTACTGACTTTATTTACGCTTATACTGTTAAAATCAAGTGTAAAATTCAAATAAATAATTTAATTTGATTTTTCTTGCACTTATAATGTTAAAAGAAAGTGCAATTGCTATGACAGATAAAAGGTAATTGTCTGCTGTGGTGCACCAACATATGAAGAACAGGGATAAACATTTTTTTAAAAAACCATGCGAAGCAATCATACATTTCAAAGTTACAATCTTACGTTCGTTCAAACTTACACGTTGCTTTGTGTTTCTTTAAGACAACTAGATGCAGAAATTCGAGTAAGGAAGGGGCTATTCGATGTTTACGTAATATTGTATTCATCAGTTAAAAGAACCAAGTTAAAACATAACCTACAATTCTTTTGGCAGAACATGAGAATCAATGAAATTTATTTAAACTCAGAGAAAGTTTATACGAAACGTATAATCGCGAAATGTATCTGTCAAATAAATAGCAGTTATCTGTTTTTGACATTGTACTTTCAGTCATTTAAAGAAAAATGTATTAATTTTTTAAAAATCCTTGAAAATACTCCGATAATCTAACCTGAGTAAGGTGCTGCTTTAAAGTGATAGTTATTCGTTTTTGCTTACAAGTTTTTCCAGAATAAATTTCTACCACCATCTTAGATGATACCCGTCGTTTTTGATGGGCGTTAAAACTAGTACAAATTAACAAATAGACGCAAAGTATTAAATTACGTTTTTGGTAAAATCTATTTTACTATCGAAGTAGTTTGATCATTTTTGGACTTCTTAAGATTGATTTCAGCTAGTATACAAGAATTGTTCCTGTAAAGATATAAGAGTTCCTCTAACCAAAGAGAAACTTAACTAACATTAGTAGGCTTAGTGGTACCTGTTTGCGTTACAGCCGTATCTGAGATTACAAATACAGGAATTGTTCTTTTGTGTGTGTGTGTGTGTGTGTGTGTGTAACATTGCGTTTTTACAGGGGATGACACCTACTTAGATAAACATAAAAAGAAAAAATGTTATCTAGATATGATAATTCATCCAAAGCTTTAGAGCTGTTTACGAGATACCAAATATATATTTATATACCAGAATTGATCGTTTAAAGATTTTAGATGAAATAGAACATTTGTGCACATAATCAAGAATTTACTAATTTAACATGATTTATCCCTGACACCTTAGTAAAAATAAATTCCGTAAATAGGTAATCACCTTTTAAAACTAAACTAAACTAAACAGTCCACATCATAGGAATGTTGCGAAATCGATAGGGGAATTTTTGTTAAAAAATAGTTCTTTCTCTCTTCTCTCATTCCACGGTCGGTTTAAAACAAATGGCGACCTGTGACGGCAGAGATTTACGTGGGTAATTCGCAGTTAGATTATTCGCTTTTTGTTTTTTCGCTCCCCGCACTCAATTTAATGTATTGTCGGGACTGCGGTGGGATTGAAAATGGAGCGAAGACAGCGGGGAATCGGTTACGCGGGCGTCAGTCACAAATGTTTACGGTCTGAGCACATCCCCTTTAAAAGCCATCAATGAACCGCCGATTGAGAGAGGTAAATTCCGCCGCGCGCAATCAACAGCCCCGTAATTGGACGGAGGCTCCCTCTACGGCGCGAGCTACCCTGCCCACTCGCCGGACAAGTGCGCAAAAAACTGACACGCACCCGGCGAATTCTGACGCCATACAAACAAACCAGGGGCTGCAATACTAGGAAAACCGGGTAAAATATACATATTTAAAAAAAATGTGGAATGGAAAGATGTTGAAGGGAGGAGGGATAGCTGTTGTGATCAAACCGTTTGCCTGTAACCATTCATTCTGATGACTAATGCGTTTGAGGTAAGGCCGATGTAGAAGCTTTTGCAGTGGAGACAAGTGAGCTGTTATATGTGGTGCGAGTGGCATTACCTATGATGAGTAGATCTGTAGCAAACTGTGATAAATACAAAAGTAATCCTGTCTATCTGTCTCTCTCTCTGTCTGTCTATTTGCTATGTTCCCACGGCTAAAAGGCAAATCCAATCGTAATGAAATTTGACAAGGAGATGTCATTTGCTATTAGGAAGGACAAAGGATACTTTATTCTGCATAAATAGTACATATTGCAAATTATTTCTATGCTTGCGTCATTTGCAAAATGGGAAAATTTTGAGTTTCCAACTGTAACACTTGGTAGATCATTTAGAAGGTGCAAAAACAATAGCGGCTCCAATAAAGATCCGTGAGGTACTCACCACCTTACCAAGTGTGACGCAAGGTATATGTATTCTCAATTCGACTGTCAACACATAACTCACTTGGAAACTTTGCACAGTGGTAAAAGAAAATAATTGTAAAACATTTAAAAGAAAAATTATACAACATGCCTGGTATTGACAGTTTATGATATTCATTTTGAATATGTTTTTTAATTTCTATGAGATGGCAACAAGCAAAGGGACGGTTAGTTAACAGGATCGATTGATTCTGATTTGCTCCCCTTATCTGTTGTGGAGCGTTTCTCGCTGACCTCGAAGTCGGACGTGGATTGCGGTGTCGAAAGGTCATGCACCAGGTCACGCTGTATGTTAGTGGGCACGTGAACAAACCTCATCAGGAAACATCACGCAAACATCGAGCAGATGGAATTATTATTAGCAATACATGCTATAAGGTAACTCGGAATTTTATTTCGTAGTTATCATGTATTCCTGGAAGCTTAATCGACAAAGCTAAGACCGTTTTATTTGCAGATGTCACTAAGCAAACAATATGGAATTAAAATGCGTATGAATTTTTCTGTAAAGTAGCAAACAGGCTTAAGGAAAACTCGTTAAAATTAAATTTTGATGAAACACATTATTTTTGGCTTAAAACAAACAAAAAATACTATTAAATGATAAAAATAATCAAGTGTACAAAACAAAGAGTGTAAAATACCTTGGTATTCAAATAGATGAGAAACTCAGATGGAAAAAATATATATCATTCTGTTGAAGAAGTTAAGTAGTGCCAACTTTCCGATAAATGCACTTTCTCTAACAGCTTATCTGGAATTAATGAAACAGGTGTACTTCTCTTATTTTCTTTCGGTCATGTAGTATTGCATAATTTTTCTGGAAAACTCTTCAAAAATTTAAACAGTATTAATAAAGCAGAAAAGAGCTATTAGGAAGCTGTGTAGAGTAAAACGGAGAACTTCTTGCAGGCAACTCTTTAAAAGTGACAACATTTTTACAATGTCTCCTCAGTACATATATTACCGCTAAAGTGCAGAAATCAGTTGTTCTGCAGATTATCTAGGTAATTCGCAGATTAATTAGGGTGGACCCCTAAAGTGCTAAAATTGGTTCATTTCTCAAATATTTCTCAGATTACTTAGGTAATATGCACATTACCTAGATATTCTGCACATTACATACAAAGGTGAAAAAAGATCTTTGCTGGAACAACAGCAACGTTTCTGTACGCTTAAATTAATTTAACGTTAATGCAGCGTGGACCACAGTGAAACATAAACACCGCAAAAGGCATATTGCGGATTCCCAATATCCATGTCGTATCTGTCATTATAATTGCAGTCCACGCTCTATTACAGCATAAACACAAAAGGTTGTTGAGGAAATTAAATCTTTTATTGGGTATGCTTAATTTTAATAGCAATTTCAGCCACGCCAGGAAATACAGGAGAACGAAACGGAATATATATCAAAGGATATGTGACTAACCGACTGAATGATACACTGATCAGCCAGAACATTATGACCAACTGCCTACTACCGATGTAAACCCGTCCAGGCGACAGAAGCGTCACCTGACCAGGAATGACTGCTAGTCAGACACACGCACGGTGCATGTAGTATCAGTGAGCGTGATACCTAAGTTTAGGTAGGGGAAGGCGCGCGATCCATCTGAGTTTGAGCGAGGGCAGATTGTGATGGCCCGGAGGCTCGGCACGAGCATTTCGGAAACTGGAAGACTTGTCGAGTATTCTTCATTCCGTGCTGATCTACCCATTTAGATATTCTGTCAAGGTCACCTTGAAGCTGTTCATAGTCTTCGCCTGTTTTGATTTTATTGTATACCATTATATAATCTGCAAAATACCTAGATTCTAAGTGTAACCCATCAACACAGTTATTCATTAGAATTATGAACAGCAATGGTCCCAATACACTACCCTGTGGCAGTCCCATATTTACTTCCACCTCTTTTGATTATGTATTTCCTACTCTAACACTTTTTCTTCTGGCTTTTAAGAATTCCTTTATCCAGCAAGTAACTTTTTCATCCAATCCAATAGATTTCAGTTTATATAAAACCATTTTATGTCTCACTCTGTCAAACGCCTTATAAAGATCCAGTGCCACACTATCATCTTGAACTCCATTGTCCAACTCACCTGAAATATTGCCAGGTTACGGTGGAAACTTATGCTAATGGGTCTGTAATGAATTAACTGATTATTAGGAGCTAGTAATATTATTTATATTGTTAATAAGTGTAAGCCCTGTTACACATATGTAGTAACTGACATGGGATCGTATTTGCAGATTTCAGTGGATTTTGATTATACTAAAGCGTTGTTTAGTAGCTAATTAGTTATCAATGACCGTTAACGTTACTGATATTATTAAAACTGTAGAGAACGTTCCATTTCCCCGAGACGGTTTTCACATGGGATCAAAGTGAACATATCTATATCTACCTAAATTAGTATCAATTTTTCGATGAACGTTTAGTTAGTTCTCACAGTGCAAATGCTCATCCTGATTTCAGCGTATGTATTCCTTCGCGTTTTTCGGAGGAATTAAATTATTTCCTTTTCGATACGTATCTTACGCTGCACCACCTCATCAAAAAATAGTCCCACGCATAAGTACATTTTGTTAAGCAGGATTTTCTTTCACTCATGGCTAGACAGCTCTTTTAGGGCCTATCCGACCATAACCGAACTTTGGAGTCTTTCACCTCTTTGTGTTTTTCTGTCGGTACAAATGCTCATCCTGATTTCAGCGTATGAATGCCTTCCCTTTTTTCGGGGGAATTAAATTATTTCCTTTACTGATACGTACCTTACGCTGCACCACGTCATCGCAAGATAGTCCCACGCGTAAGTACACTTCGATATAGCAGGAATTTCTTTCACTCATGACTAGACAGCTCTTTCAAAGTCTATCCGAATATAAACGAACTTTGGAGTCGTTCGCCTCTTTGTGGTTTTGGAACTGTCTGACAGGGTTGGATGCTGTCCCTTCCTCTGGACGCACCGCCTGGGGGACTGGTCGGCGGCAACGGATCCGCACGGCAATAAATTGGATTTGGAGCGGCTGCAGTCCTCCCAATTAAGGCTCAGACAGCGCTTTGTGAGTCGGCCGGTTAGGCAGAGATTTTTCTCGTGAATCCTGTTACGAAATTAATCTCCCGGTCCACTGGCCGGTGAAATATCGCCCACGTTAAGTGCTTTGTACGCAACGACAGGCCAGCTACTTGTTGATCTGAAGCAGCTGATAAGCAACTCGGTAACTTACTATTTCTTGATGTTTAGTGCTGTCGCAGAAGCCACGGTAAGGATTTGGTTGCATGAAAAACTCCTCCGAAGAATCACTTTACAATTATGTTTATTTTTTCTGAGAGCGCTACAACAACACTGCACAGAGCACACAGCATAAAAAGCGACTCGACCAAAGATATTAAACACAATCATACCAAGAAACAGCTGCAGGGTGACCTGGATAGAATACCGAACTGGATAGGTCAGCATGGAATGAAGGATATTAATCTGGTAAGAGGCCATATTTCCGCAGTTGTGGAACAATAGTTTTATAAATAACACCTTCTACGAATAACTGTTTTGGTGAATTTTATTTTGTTTTATTCCCCACACGCGTTTCGCCCTTACGGTGTAGGACATCATCAGTGGAATAAAGAAGAATGCCAAGAAGAGTCAGCTTATTACGTACACAGATAAAAAACTAAATGTTAATTATGATTATGGGGTGGGTCAGAATTGCTTGTTGAAGGCTTGAAGTGTAAATATTTTGGCATAACGTTTGATAACAAACTCAACTGGGCAGAGCACTTTGGGCAGGTGGTAGGAAACGATTACAAAATCCTTCATTCACTGGAGGTAGTGATGAGAGGATGTACTAGAGAAGTTATGGAACTGACTTACAGAACTTTTGTCAGACCATTGCTTGAATATGATGGTGTAGTGTGGGACCCACATTTTGGCTATCAGATACAGGAGTTGGAAGGTGTGCAAAGAAGAGCAGTTACATTTGTTTGTGGAAATTATCTGAGCACCCAATCAGTAACTGATATGATAATGAAGTCGCTTTGGGAGTCTTTGGAGGAAAGGAGGAGGGTGGATAGAGTGCTGGCAATGTACAGGGCATATCTTGGTAATGGGGCTTGGAATGATATCAGCCAGAGAAATAGGAATAGTGCTTGGAAGATAAAAGGCTGGTACTCGATTTCATGCATAAAGGAGTAGCAAAATTTCCTTTTGTTGGTAAGGGTGTCAGGGATTGGAACAAATCACCAACTACTCAAAAATTAACCAAAAACTCATAGTGAATTTAAAATTAAAATTTGTAAATCGGACAATTAAATTGGGAAGGAATTTAACACACCAATTATAAAAGGAAATTTAAGAAATAAAAAATTTGTATAAAAAGGTGTAATTAGACGACTAGGAGAATTGCCACCGCAGCTTTAGCTGCATTGCAATCATAATTAATAAAAATAAATTCTAACTTTCAATTAACTTGCAACTCATTGTTCAACTAACTAAGTAACTCATCTCTGCCGCTTGTTTATATAGACAGAAAGAACCAGAGTTATAGAGTTATTAAAAGATGTTTCTAGAATTCTAACAATACTTTAACAATTAAATCTATACAAAAAAAAATAATTTAAAATTGTACAAAATTGCCCACAACCATTACAAAACACCTTGAAGTGAAAGTTAATACTATTTACAACGATTTACACATAAAATTATCAACATAAATCAATCCAGACCGTCGCAATTTGTCCTCGAAACATTTTAGCTCACATCACCACTAACTATACAAACTTTTAATTAATTTTTCATACATAATACTGTATACATTGATCACTTTATATAGCATTTACATAGTTTCTCTCCATAAAATAATGTTCATTTATATGACAAATATACACAAATACACAATTAATCGCATAATATATATAAAAATCCGTAATTAATCATGTCCCATCTTGCTGTAGGCCTACATAATTCTTCAAACAAAGGACTGCCTGTGAGAGTTATTTAACAACAATAACATTTAGTTTTAAGAACCTGGGAAGAAATGAAACGACAGAACACTGAAAGAAAAGTATATATTTCATGTAAATCAAGATATTAATTACTCGTTACTTTTTGTTTATTCCTGTTGTAGATGTTTTCTTCTACTCTGTGTCCATAGATACCACTGTTACAATGAGTTGAGAAATAGCTGCAACATTAGATCGCTTTTGCAATGACAATTGCATTTACCTGAGCTAATGTCATAAAATGAATTTAAAAAATACTGTTTTCAACACGTGGTATTTTTATTTTTTACGGACTTAGAAGCTTGTCTTATTTATGGCGATTCCGTGATAATGTTACGAGCTTCCAGGGATGATGTAGAAGGGTAAATGTATCAATTTGAGGCAAGGGACCCGGGTCCAGAAACGACCGAGTCGAAAATTATGAGCGAAAATCGTTCTTATACTACTGCCATTGCAATACATGTACCAGATCTGTTGTTGCTAAGATTGAAGGATAGGCACCCCCGACGAGCACTAATTCGTCAACGGATGTGGTTCTAACATTACGGATCCTCATCTTACTTTGGACTGAGGGTTCGATCAGACATAGTGAGACACTGTTCAAACGACACTGGGAATATTGGAACGGGTACGATAGAACTGTGTGCGGCGATGCCATACCTGCATTCAGATTAAGGGACGCCATTTAGAACAACTGTTGTAAGTTTAGCAGCTTGTGAATCTAGCTCAAGTAAATGAAATCCACTATTACTGTACTATAGACTTAGGATTTTGTATGACAACAAGTTGGGTCCATCAACAGGAGAATTTATCTGAGGCTATTGGGGATTATTCAGGGGGAATTCTGTACGCCATAGTCGGAGTTCGTAAATTGGGACCCTTAATTTGAGCAAGGCAAAACGTAAGAATATTTCCACGTATAGCTTTCGACTCGTTCGT
The DNA here is from genome assembly GCA_031002005.1 of Vandiemenella viatica. Taxonomy (NCBI): domain Eukaryota; kingdom Metazoa; phylum Arthropoda; class Insecta; order Orthoptera; family Morabidae; genus Vandiemenella; species Vandiemenella viatica. Next base: position 12,027,541 of record JARYHS010011408.1, on the reverse strand, counting down.
AGACAGAAAAGGGTCCCTTGACTCAAATTGATACACTTAGCGCTGTCCATAATCTCTGAATGTTTGTAACATCATAACCTCGTATAGTAGGATCGTAACGGTAGAGCGAATAGCTACAGAGTGACCTGGATGCGAAATAGAGCTTGGTAGATCAACATGGAATGAAGAAAAAGTTCAAGAATAGCCAGCTTATTAGGTACACAAGTCATATGATTTTTAATAACGATAAATGAGCATTACACTGGTCCGTGGGGGAGGTCGTGTTGTGTTTTGCTGATGTATGTAAATCTAAGAGGCGGACGTAAACCGCTAATAATTTCGGATTTACTGGGACGGAGGAGGATGGAACAAGAAAGTGTGGCTCATTTCGCAGTCTGTAATCTGTCTGGAAGCTCCCTTTGGCGAGGCGAGTTGTAATTGGCCGGCTCTCCCTGGAGAAGCGGGCTGCTTGTTTGTCCGTCTGGCGCGACTTAATTAGCTATCACGGCAGAGCGCTCCGGTCGAGCAGACCTTCGATAACACGAGTTATATCCACCGGACTAGACCGCTTACGATGTTTGCGCGGAGATGATTGTCCGAATCGCCAAAGACGTCTCGGTCACCAACATCAAACCTCCCGAACATCCAAATACTCCGTAAAACCCCGACTCACATCACAACAGTCAAAGCTCTTAACTTAATACAAGATATTCCATCCAAACAATCAGTCTAGTGCTACTTACTTTCGTTTTCTAAGGTTTCCATAAGGGGACTGTGTAGTAAACGACATCCATTCAATATAAAAATATTCAGTTGTTTAGTGGAAATAATAAACAATGTGTTGTGATTATACGTCATGCCCATAGGTTAATAATTTAAATTATATTTTTTTTTTTTTGTATTACGAATTATATATACTATTCCTATTTTATGTGTATCTCTGAAGGCAGAGAATAATAATAAAGTCAAGAATGGAGCTGGATGAAGATGCAGAAATTTTAAAGCATTCAGTTGGACTGTAAATGTAAACAACCAATTGAATTGTGTAAAGTTTATTACTATGTATATATAATAAAATAAACCCGTCAAAAAATCAAAATCATGCAATAAAAATGGGTAGATAAAAACAAAGACGAGTGAGAAACAAAAGAAGCTGGTACTGAGTCCGTAGAACCGTGTATCTCTCTTGGCCGATTGATCAAAATGAATGACGACTCAATGTCCGAGATCTGCAGACGCATAAAGCTGAGCTGGAGAGCATTCGGAAGAAATTTCATGTTTTTAAAATCGAACATACCAGTACATCTTAATAATCATGTATTTGAACTATGTGTATTACCGGTCCTCACGTATGCCTGCAAGACTTGGACCCTAAACAGTCAAATGAAGCAAAAGAAGGTTGCTTGGATTTACAACAGGAGACATGAAAATGGCTATCTATATTCATTCGATATCCAAAGTGACAGACATCATTCAAAGAATGATGATCCAAAAATGGCAATGCGCTGGGCATTTTTTTTTTTTTTTTTCTATCGTCAGTATTTCGACTGGTTTGATGCAATCCTCCATCCCTTCCTATCATGTGCTAACCTCTTCATTTCTACATACCCCTTACAGCCCACGTCCTCAATTATCTGTTTCATATATTCTAATCTCTGTCTTCCTCTACAATTCTTACCTTCAACTGTTCCCTCCACTAACAAATTAACCAATCCAGCATGTCTCAAAATATGACCTACCAGTCTGTCTCTTCCTTCCGTAAGCTTCTTCCACAAACTTCTTTTTTCACCCCTCATTTCCAAAACTCGTTCATTTCTTACGTTGTCAGTCCACTTAATTTTCAGCATTCTTCTGTAGCACCATATTTCAAATGATTCAATTTTATTTATTTCCGGTATTCCTAAAGTCCATGTTTCGCTACAATAAAGAGCTGTGTTCCACACAAAGATTTTTAAAAAGTTCTTTCTAATTCCTAGATCAATATTTGAAACTAAAAGGTTTCTCTTTTTCATGAAGGTTCTTTTTGCTAGTGCTATTCTGCTTTAACATCATTCCTGCTTCGGCCATCGGTTGTAATTTTACTTCCCAAGTAACAGAATTCACTTACTTCTCTTATTGCATCCGATCCTATTTTTAAATTTAATCTACTAGTATTGGTATCATTTCTGCTACATTTCATCAGTTTTGTCTTGCTTTGATTTGGTCATATTGCTCGCAAAAGAGACGAACGATGGACTACGGCAGTTCTGGATTGGACACCAAGGAATCTGAAAAAGATCAAAAGGAAGACCCCCGGATCATACAACGTGTAACTGGAACAGGGTTGCCAATTGCACGAAGGCTTAAGGTGGCCTTAGTCTACGGAGATATATATAAATATTTTTTGATGCCAACTAGGACCATGTTAAGCCTTCCTGCAATTGACAGCGAGTTTCATCTTCATTCATTTTGAGTGGGTCTGTTTGCGCTCTTTGTCCAAGGGGTGCCGCGCGTCCTCTTTGGAGCTTTCGTCTTGGCTTGCCCCATTTCTCATTAAATTCTTCCAAAAAATATGTTTATTGAAAGAATCTTCGGGTTTTAATCCCATCAATTGAATGTCTTCTTTAATATTGAAAAACCAGGGCATTACAGTTTATGATTTCGAATCAAATATATTAAAGATTTTTTAGTTAGCATGTTCCCTTCCATTCGTTTGAAGTGTCATAGATTCGTGCTCGTTTATTGCGAACTATTTCGGTGATTTTCTGTATTTTGCTGTAGACTTATTTCATGGATCTCTTTTAATGGACGCCAGTATTGAATTTGAATCCCAGCATTCTTCTAATAATTTTTCGCTCATTTTTCTCCAATTCTCCCAAGACTCTCTTATCGGCATTCTGGAACATGGTTTCCACTGCATAAAAAACTATTGGTTTCAGAACCGTTTCATAATCGCGTATACATTTTTTGTTGTAGACGTCTCGCGAAGTTTGGTAGGTTATTTCTAGTTTGCGAATCAATTCCGGAATAGCTTCTTTGTCCAATCCGTTTTTCATAATGATCTCACCAAGGTACTTAAATTTTTCCAATCGGAAATCACCGTATTTGGTTTGAAGTTTGGTGGAACAAGTAATGACTAACGTCAGTTACTTCAGTTTTTGTTTGTTTGTTAAGGTACCTGTAAAACGTTTTCGTCTGTCTACTGTGACCAATTTAGATTTAGTTCCCATAATCAATTGACTGTAGTCTTTTTCCTGTAATTTGGCTTTTCGAACATGATCAACGATCTCAACTTCTACTCCGAAACCCACAAATTCAATACTGACAATTTGGTCTATTTTATGTATACCATCTAAAATTATTGGTAGTGACATCCAAAATCGTCTAGCCTTATTGCCGATTAACAGCGGTATCTTCTACTTTTCAGTCTCGTGATTTAAAAAATTTAATGTCACGCTAGACCGTTAGTTATGGAATTTTATTCTTCTAATTTCATCAAAATTAAATAAAGAAAAAAATGTGTTAATATTAATTAATCTCACTACATGCCCGCGCTAATTCCCATCAAGTTCGCAGGAGACAGCACAGAGATGGGAATTAAATCATTATTACGAATTTAATTATATTAATTAGTCTCGCTTTAATATTCAACTAATATCTACATCACTAAGTACCCACCAAAACTCACATCTGAAGTATATTTCACTTTAGAAAAACGTGAGTGAATAAATGAATTTCCAACACACTGAAAAAAAGTATGCATTACGTTTAAATTAGCATATTAATTATTAGTTGCTGTTTATTTATTTGTTCGTTCGCTGCAGTAGACGTTTTCGTTATATTCTTTGCAGATATAAATGTAAGATAGAAGCATTGTTTTTCGAACAGCATTGTTAGAGGATGGTTTGATTAGACTGAAATTTAGCCTGGACCAGATTGATAACTGGCATTTGCCGTCACAACAGAAAGCAAGAGTAATTTATAGGGCTTCTATTTAAGTAATTCGTTTTAAAGATCGCCATGTTACCGAAAACATTACGTCATTATTTATTTAATTTAAGTTTTATTATTCATTTCAAATCTTATTATTCTGGGCTTCATGACGTCATAGCACTTTTAGTTATTTCGCGCTCAAAACATTATATGTCAAATTACTTCTATTAACGAACTTTCCCCCTAGATAAAATATTTCCCGAATTGATTGTATTTATTATTAGAAATCATATACTAGTTGTATTTTCGTGATTTCAACTTTTTAGCATTACTGTACCACTCGATACCAGTCCAGTTTCAGCCTAAATGTCACTTGGTGTGAAATGTACTTTATATATTTAAATAAATTGTGTAAGGTCTTGTGGTAGCACAGCGTGCAACATTATACAAAGTTATTCGTAGATGTAGTATTCACTGCTGACTCGTTCCTGGAAGCGGTCGCCACCGTGCGATCCGCCGCCTACCTGTTGTGGCTTGTCTGACGTCCGTAAGCCGGTCGGCTTTCGTTAAAAGTTGTTGCGCGCTCCGCGTCGGCGGTGCTTGTTACTGGCCGACCTGCGCGCCTCCCAACTTGCGTCCGCCGCCACAAACTTTGCCATCGCATCCGGTCCTCCGTGTCACGTTGCCGCACTAAACGCCGCGCCGCGCCACACCACTCAGCTGTTACGGCCTCTATAAAGCCGCCATGTCCACTGCGCGGAAGCTGCAGATAAATGTCCACACTTTGCGAACTGGAAAGCTACATGCGCCCGCCATATTCCTTACACAGCACACAATTCCCAACACTTAAGTCTGTAATATAATGTAAACGGTTGCCGATATAAATATTATTAGGAGGCGTCCATGAATTACGTGAGGTATTTTTACGGAATTCTTGACACCCCCCACCCCCTTATAATGACATGAGATCTTGAGGGAACTCCCCCCCTCTCCCCCCCCCCCCGCTACAGACCAACCTCGTATTTTTGTGAGACCTTTTTTTTTCTCCTACTTCCTAGAGCGGTTGTACCCACTTCCCCCCCCCCCCCCAGCCAGTATAGCGTCGACTGTAGACTTTTTTTAGCTTTACTGTTCTTCAAGAAATTAAAAAGATGATGTGACATTTCTGTCGACCAACCCCTTCCCCCCACTCCTTGGTGAGATTTTGCCGGAAACCCCTCCCCCATATATATATATATATATATATATATATATACATTGCAGCTATATCGATCCTTTTTTCAGGATGTAGCCTCTTTAAAGTCTAATGAGCTATATTATTAGAATTTAATTCTACATAGTTTTGTTGTGGTTCGTTCCAGGCTGATCGATCTTGAGCCACCCTCTTCCAGTTCACGCCTGTAAATCGACGTATATCCTTATCCCAGAGATCCGGGGGTCTTCCTTTTGCTATTTTCAGGTTTCTCGGTATCCAATCCAGCACTACCGTAGTCCATCTTTCATCTCTTTTGCGAGCAGCATGACCGGCCCATTGCCATATTTTACCTCAAGTAATTAATGAACACCCCATTATAAACATTTCTGTTTATCTGTCTTTTATTTTTGTGTAGCAATTACTTCATACATTTTGGCATCAGAGATTAACTAATTAGTGAAGGGAATTGCAACTGTTAAACCAAATTTTATTTATTTATTTATTAGAGCAAGAAAACAACTGGGCGAAATGTACTGATTTTGGGGATTTAAGTGAGAGACAGCCAGGGGCGGATCCGGGGGGGGGGAGGAAGTTTGCTAGGGGCTTAAGCCCCCCAAAAGTATCTGGGTCCAACCCCGACATCGTAATTTTAATAAGACCTTGTGAGACCTTTTTTTTTTTTTTAGCTCTACGGATTTGAGACCCGATGAGGCTATAAAGACTACCCCAAGGCCGACTAAAGTCCCCCCAAAACCAAAATCCACTGAAGGCAAGCTCTCTGAACCAAAATTCACTCAGGCCAAGCCCCCCTCCCCAAACCAAAGTCCGCTCAAGGCCCCTCCCCCCCAAACCAAAATCCTTGATCCGCCCCTGGCAGACAGCTGTAATGATGGACTTTTGGTTGCATGAAACAATTACTCCGAAGAATCGCTTTTCACTTAGGTTTATTTTTTCGAGAGCACTTCAAAAACATTACACAGGCATTGGCTCGACCAAAGATACTAAGCACAATCATAAAAATATTCCAGCAATTCCATCTTTTAACTAACTAGCAACTCTCTACTCAAATAACTAACTGACTCGACTCTGCTGCTTGCACACATAGCCCCCACAGAAAGATCAAAGAGTTCCCACCGACGTTTCTCGAATTCTAACAATACTTAAACAATTAAAACTATACAAAAATAATCACAATCATTAGAAAACATCGTGAAATGAAAGTTAATAGTGTTTACATGTATTCAGACACAAAATTATTAACACAAACTAGTTCGGACTGTCGCGCAATTGTCATCCAGACATCGTAACTCACATCAGCGCTTACAATTACAAACATTTAATTAATGTTTCCTTGAACACATTACATGGCATTTACACAGCTTCTCTCCATGAAACAATGTTCACTTACATCACAAATATACGCAATTTCACTATTAATCTCAAGGAAAATATACAAATCCACTATTAGTCATCTTCCATCTTGACATACATAGTTCTTAAAATAAATTTTCCTTAAAGGCTGTGCCTAAGGGCTATTGTATTAGCGTTAAACATTTCATGGAAATGGTTCCAATAAAATAATCAATAGGGTCTAGTAATAACAGGATACTTTGGTCCTTTCGTCATCGTGGTAGTCAGGCTGTGACGTCACGAACCCGTCCTTCATTCACGGTGTAAGAATATTGTGGGTTTCCACTTTTGCATCATTTATTCACAGTTGACTTGTAACATGAGTATAATTAATTTTTGTTTCCTTGTTTTAACGTCTTTCCCCTCATCTCAGCGAGTACATTTTTGCGTCCTTGTTGTAAATTCATCTTCTGCTATTTGTATTTTTTTTTTTCCATGCTGTAAGAAAAAGTAATTATTCTTTTCTTTCCTCTAATAGCTTGTCCCGCTTTACTCAGGTATTAGTCACTGTCTTGAACCACACTTAAATTTCTTATTTATTTATTACTAGCTGACCCGGTCACGCGTTGCTGTGACTTACTAATTATAGTACGTTGGATTAATGTTATTCTAAACTTCCTCAAGTAGTCAAATTAATATTCACTAATAAAGACAAAAACATTGTAGTCGATTTGGAAATTCAAATGTAATTGGTAAAGAGTTACGGAGAGTTTAAATTAAGTACAAACGATCATAAAAAATTTTAATTTACATTTCATTACAAATTACTTAATTGAAATTATATAAAAATTGATATTTATAAAAAAAAATTTTATTTATTTATATAAACTAAAATTTCAGTTATATCTTCAGTCATACTGTTTTTATGTTTTTCCCACAAACTCCAAGATTGTGTTGGATAACATGTTGTCAAAATAATTGCAAACAGTTTGACGAATGCTATTCGGCGTGGCTGTCAACGCTGCATCAGCAAGTGTCAGGTCCCAATAATTGTCGTCTACCAGCAGCTGAAATTCGCGACATGCATCTTGACATGTATTGAACACTCGACATGTACTGAACACTCGACCATTAACTGTTCGTAAACATTCGAAAGAAGCTGATCCGGAAACATTCATCAATAACATACGCTGAAAGAAACATTCACGTTGTTTTGGATGCACTGTGTAAAGTCTTTGCTTCGAATATGCCTGTGATCGAAGGATGTGGTTCTCCTTGTTTACGTGGCTACCATTTTTTACCTAATTTGTTCCATGAAAAATAGCTTGGAACATCGGTATATAATAATGTTTTTGTGAATTGGCGGAACACATCAGATTTTTGACACAAATGTGAAAAATTCAGTTTGTGGTTTGTCGTTTTTGGTGGCTCAAGTATTCTTTGGAAAATATTTTCTTCGGTGAAATATACACGTTGACCGTTTTCAAGATGTATTGCAAGATGCTGGATGGAAGGGACTCTTTCATGGATGCGAAAAATAAAAATATGCCACATAGCTTTGTTGCTGCTGATGTATCTACCTATTTGGTATCGTGTTATTTCGTCATTTTTATTTACATTTTGAACTTCAAAAACGGCCAAATCACTGCCTTTATTAACATATTTGCAAACGTACTTAATGGATTTTACAGAACTGCAAAACTCGACATTAATATGGGCCTTATACGTTTTTGAAAGCAATGGTGAGTATGGTACCACTCACTGATTGTCAATTTCAACTTGGTTTCTAGAATTTGACATTCGCATTGTAAATATTTGGCCACCATTCTCAGCGTTTCTGTGGCGATACAACGGATAACCAGTCGATATCCGTAATATTATCATTCTTATATTCCTTTGGAAAACTGCTTCTTACATTTTACACCTTCCATGCATGGCGATGTCATGTTAAAAGCACCGCACGGTCTGTGGATCGAGTGACTGGTAACAATATCAAACAATTCTTGATCAATTAATGGGTCCGGAATTTCGGCTGAAATTATTTGATCAATTTCTTCTGGACGGATTTTAACTTCAAACCAAATCAAAATGTGAGAATGAGGCAAACCTCGCTTTTGCCACTCAATCAAATACAGATAGCAACGTGTGTTACCGAAAACTGAATGTTTTACGATTAAATCAATCAATGATTTTAATTTTTGTTTGAACACACGTGCCGTGACATCATGACGATGCATTGATTGATGGCCTGGTAATAGCAAAGTTTGTATTTCCTCCCAATTCGGATTACATGTAAATGTAATAAACAAATCTGGACGACCATAATGACGTACGTAAGTCATCGCATCTTGTATATATTCCTGCATGTTCCGTGAACTGCCGATGTAGCTTGAAGGTAAAATAAATGCATTACCCATATCAATGGCATTTAAATTTTCATAAATATTGCCGATAACAGTATCTCGTTAGAGGATGTATTCCTCCGATCGTAACTTAGCCTGGTTGTATCGAATAAATCGCAAATGCTTGTTTTCAACCTTGGCGTTCATATCCACGACGTATTGAAGGCACAGTTGACGATATCGAAGGATATAGTTATCCTAATTACGTCTAATCATCAACCGGGGGGCGTAGTACTTCACTGAAGTAACTTTTTTATTTGTTTTATTACCTGAAAAAATAATAAATTAAATAGTAAAAAAAAGGATAAGAAATCAATATAGTGGGCCCGCTATAATCCGGCCCCTGGTCGGAATACCGCGGGTCTACTGTACTAATAAAATAATGAATTAAATAGTTGAATATTAAATTTACCAGAAACTGGATCACGCTGTTTGATGTTGATGTGATATTCATTCTGCCCTTGCCAGAATATCAGTGGATACTGTAGTGCGTCATACGAACGGTGTAGATCCGAAATTATACTAACAGTTCTATCTTGACGTGTGACTTTAATCAACTGAGTCTCCAACCATAAAAACTGCAACTTCATCTACGGTTGGCGCGTTGAATCTGCCAGCGTGTTCTCCTGATGGTAATTTGTCAGCTTTGATGACAATTTGATAGTTGTCATTTTTTAATTGTGGCGACACAACTGAATAAGTTGATTATTATTTTCAAAACAATTTTCCAACAATACCACAATTGCTCTCTCTTCTGCTTGTTCGATGAAATTATACTGGCACCTAGTTTTCAAGCGTTCCTCACAATTTCCAATAGATTTGGAGAAACTTCGGGTCATCGTTTGGCATCGGTATCAACGACCCAATCTTATGGTACACCTGGCCTTGTATTTTGAATTTAGTTTCAAAATGACGTCCATCAGATGTAAGATCGCAAATTTTTGCTGCCCCAAAAGACGTCATCTGGAAACAAGAATTGAATTTGCGTGTCTTGCGCAGAAACAATTTCGAATCGTTTGATTCGCCAGCAAGAAGGACTGTAAATGTTCTGGCGGATTGGGTAGTGGTAGTAATACATCTTTTCCTGATGCACAACACATGCCGGCTGCTTCATTGCGGAATTTCAACGCCTGATAATACTGGCATATTTTGCTCATTGCACCGATTGCAGTTTTAGAATATGCAGAGTAATCAATGGGTGGTGCATATTGGAACGCAAGACGAACAAATGATACACGTGTTAAAGCACTGCTGATTTACTGTCTCTCTCGTTCTCTTTCTCTAAATGTAGCTATGTGCTGCTCTCGTGCCGCTCTTGTTCTCAATATATTCTGTCACAGACGTTCATCACGCTGTTCTTGAGATTCTTGCATACGACGCTCAGCTGTCCTGATTCTTTGAACTTCCTTACTTGCCGCGATTTGTGTTGCTGATTGATGAGCTCTATCGTCGTGCGTCTTGACTCTCTGCTACACGCATTGTCGAGGTTAGATTCTTTGCGACATTTCACTGAAAAATATTTGAATTACAACAAAAAGTGCCTTTCTGAAAGCCTTAAAATAAGACACTATAATACAGTGGGTCCATTGAAAAATACAGTAAAATGGAAGTTAAGAACTAATGAGGAAATATAAAATAACATTGAAAAAAATAACAGAAAAAGAAGAATGATATTTTTTTGATACATTTATAGCATGGATGAAACCAGGCTTTCAAGAGGTTTAGAAATATTTGAAACGAAATAATACCAGTGAACTGTATGGAAAGAAAATTTTTTCGATAGCAGACTCTGAACATGGCAGGATTCAAAGGTAGAGAGGAGTGCAATAATGAAGGAGTACTGGGGAGGAAGAAAGAAAAAACAACAGGAGGGGAATTGAAATTGACATGTGGTCTCTAGCTGACCATAACAAAAAGAAGAAGAAAAATGATAAGCTAGCGAGAAATGCTTACACGATTCGAATTTATGGTAAAGTTTTCTTCAATGTTATATTCATGTGTGTAATTACTTTGTCGTTAGGTATAAAGACACACAAACGATGAACAACAATACACAGCACAATTAAAATTGAAGAAACTCACACATATGGCGTGGAATAGACCGTAGCATAAATAAATCGAAATACAACGCCATCTACTGGATGGTTCGATAAATTAACACACCGCCATCTGTTGGGAATAAACTGTAGCATAAATAAATTGAAACAGAACGTGATCTACTGGATGATTACCCAACCTAGCTAACCAAGTATTGTATAGATAAGTTAACACATCGCCATCTGTAGGAAACTTATGGAACTATAATAATAATAATTACGTGTGGTCGTAATGACCTGGTTTCTACTGGCTGGGCATTATGCCCCCGTGGTAGCCGCCTTTACCTAGCCCGCCCATCCCGCCTGGTACAGGGGACCTACATTTTAACGTCGAATCCGAACCACAGTACCGTCCTGGCTTATTTCACCTTACACATCATGCTGCGCCGGGGGTTAATGCCGGGTTAAGTGTCTATAAAAATCCTCGCCGAGACAGGGACTCGAACCGGGGACCTTTCCATCTCCAGTCAGACTCTCTAACCACTTAGCCAGCAGACCGCTTAGCCTGGGTGGCTTACAAATAATTACAAACCATTGTCCAATGACAAACATTTAATGACATTTATTTTGCAAATAATAAATATTGAGGTCTATAATCCAGATAAAAACTATCCTATCTTTTAAGTTGGACTAAATTACACACATTAAGCCAAATTTCATATAAATCCGTTATGTAGTTTCGGAGTTCATCCCGGACGAACATCGTGACACGAGATTTTTATATATATAAAGATTATTGATCAAATTTACGTTTCTATACTCTTAACTCATATATATTGTGATGTCCCCTTGGTGACGGGAAATTTGTGCGTGTGAATTAGGCAGTTTCGGGCGAAGCCGAAACATTTCACGTTTCTTTATCATCAGGCAGAGACAGGTGACTTTTACCTGCGCTGAAATACCGAACGATTTATGGCAGGCCCTAAAGTTAAAAGCTTTACGCATTCAAAGAAATTCAAAGGACAGTATAGGACCTCCGCCGAAAGAAGGATTCCTGGTAGAGTAGAAAGTTGAAAACTAGAGAAACGATACGTCCGAGAAAAAGTCAGGTTGCGGAACGCCTCTGTTGGGAACCAGCGAATCAAACAGTGTGTTACGAACTTTTAGCAACCATAAGTTTTATGTTGCATGAGGAGTGCCAATGGTGATCGAGGACCAAACGCTCCCACTTACTGAAATTTTCCACGTCAGCTAAATCTCCGGATCCTGGAAGTTTTCGACGGGACCAACAAGCGAGGAGGAAGACATTCTGTTTCTGGCCGGTGTACAACCCGCAGCTCTGTTTTCTGGTCGGACAGGGAGTTGACCTCGACTAGGGACGCAGCGTACCACGCTGAATTCTCCAGAGAACAGCCGCTTCTACCTGAGGCAGCCATCACCGGCCTCGCGCCCAGCTGATCAACAGGGTCCGTCTGTTTTCTCCGCAACTCATCTGCTACGGTAAAGAACTCCGGCGATATCTAGACACTCTTGCGTCATTCAACCCTAGGCAACGCTCTGAGATTTGAATCATGCTCTAAATTGTTCAAAAGAAACGTTAAACTTTGTAAACTCCTTAAATATTCAGTTCTGTTAAATAAATCAACCAATTTTATATTCAAAGTAAATAATAGGTGCTGTTAACTGCTTTCAATACCTTTCTTTTCAATGTATCAGTACATAATTTGAATAGATGAAGATATGTATTTTAATGGAAATTTCAAAAGTATAATTTCTTTGATAAAAACTACAGTACTTCAGAATGGGAATGTCGCTTGTCTCTGATAGAGAACACTTCCATTCTTGGTGCCTAACCGGGATTAATTTTGCAAATTAACTTATTAATTAATGCATCTCATTATTTTATTTTAATTTTAATAATGTCTTAAAAACCAGACGCTACAATTACGGTTCTTCACTGTAATTCTTGGTCTTAGTTGATTAAAACACTGCGTAATAGTTTCATTTTATAACAAAAGATCTATCATCGACTTACGTTATAACTTCTATTTTTTAGTCCTTTTATTTGACTATTTTCAGTTGTATACACTCCTTGCTGCTAATTGTTCTCCGCTCTCATTATTTATTGTCAGTGGGTGCCTTTACTTAAATACAATCTCGTATTAGTTATACCTACATTAATTTTAATGTTAATAAATATTGGATTCATCCTGACATCCACCAACTAATCGACCTGGTCAGCTGTCTGTGAACAGAAGATTAGGTCAAACATTTGTTTTAGCACTTGTAGTTCTGTTAGTATTATGGCAAACATCTGAATGGACATTCTGAATGTTTGATCTAGATTTATTCTTATATTTATATTATCGAGTGATCAAGTTGCTCTGAAGGAAGCACACGGCGTATACAATTGTTGGTTATTTATTAGTAAACACTTGTGAAGGAACAAACACTGGTACAACCGCTTCAAATAAAGATGTTATTTCGTAAATATACTGACTATAATGGCATTGTTGGTACTAGCTTTAAATTGCGTAACGTAGATACTAAAGCTTTGAATCGACCTATAGAATCCGTTTGGAGGATGTAGTGACTTGATATGGAATAGTTCCTTATTTAATGCAGTCATGTAATACTTGAAAGCTCAACATGGAATACATATATATATATATAGCAAGCAGCAGATTACCTCAGTGAAGTTGATGTGGAAAGAGTCGATACGTGACAGAAAGACAGGGCCCATATAGTTTTGAAGTACCAGAACAAGTCGCTCTCTAATAGGTGTTTTCGGGCTGGTTATTTATGGAAGTTTTGGTGTTATTATTTTTTTGGTGTGATGTTATTGTCAGCCACTACAGTTCTTTGTTAGCTTTGGAATTGGTTGATTATGTTCGTGTTGATATACATTTTGTCCTAAGTCTTGGATGATTTGATGGGGCGAATAATGTGTTTTTTGAAAGAATTTATATAATCTGTGAGCCTTTGTAAACCTAAGTTGTAGTGGATTTGTGTGTTCGGCATGTATCGCGGGGCGTTAGTAATGATTCGTAAATATTTATTTTGGATATCCTGTAATTTTTCGATTTGTATGTTTGATGCCATGCTGAAGAGTAGGGAGCCATAAAGCAAGGCCGGCCTGATTACGGCGGTGTAGATCTTTTATTTTGTCTTAACACTAACAATAAGCTTATTCCCCTTGAGAAGGGGGTATAGTTTAAAAAGTCGAGCCGACCCTAGATTACAAGCGTTTTTTAATGTGCTTGATCCAAGTTAGTTTCGTGTCAATTTCTAAGCGACTGGCAAGCTAATGTGCTCCATTGTCCCGAGCGGACAGTGCTTCGGTGGGGGAAAGTCTAGTCTCTGATTCCTTAGTTACGATTTAGTAAGAACAAGTGTTCTGAATGGCTACTGATGTCGTCTATGAGGTACGAAGAGTAGGGGTAGAGCTTTGCGTATCAACATAGTAGCTGATGGTTGGATCTCAACCACCGGTTCAGCTCCCATGAGTAGCTGTGGAGCCAGTAGTGGTTTTTGCATTGTCACACGTGTGTCGTGACTCGGCAGAGCTTCCGGTCACTAAAGTTACAGGCCGGGAAAACGCTCTGGGCTTCTCTCCACTGCAACGAACGGAACGAAATAAATACGCTGTTCCTATATCCCAGAAAAGCTATCATGCGACTGGGCTACTGATGTTAGTTACGTTTCTGTTAGATTAGAGCAAGGAACTGGGCACCTCAAAATGCCTAGGAAGCCTTCAAGAAAAACGTTTAACTTTAATCAAACTTCACTCAAAATCTTGCGTACTGTACAGAAACAGAATAATGCCGAGCGACGATCGGTCACTCAGGACTCGTTAAACCGAGGAGTGTGTAAAGTCTCTGTTTTGACTCTGACGGCTGTAATCTTTACTGGCTGCGGCACGTGGCTGTGCCACTTGTCTCTGTTTCCTCCCCCCCCCCTTTTCCCGCCGCATTAGGACCGGTGAAAGCTCCCTGAGGAACTGCCTGCCCGGCTGTCCCGTGGCGTGATGTTTCCCCGGCCCGCCGCGTGCGGCGCTGCATCTCACGGGCATTTCCTGCGGGAAGGAGGGGAGGGAAAGCCGTCTTCCCCCAGGCGGCTGTAAATCTACAGGAACCTGCAGCCGCGGCGCTACACCAGAAATCCCTGCCAACTAATGGAGCCATAAGTTTCCTTTCGTGTGCAACTCGAATATAATCCCACAACTCTTCCCCCTTTAATCTCTCCATTCGTTTGCCCGGTCCCCGGGAGGTTTGCCGAGCGCCTCCGCAGTGTCCCAAGGGAACTAAAAAAAAAAAAAAAGAGGGCAAAGCGAAAATAGAGAAACATTTGAGGACCGAATAATGTCTCGGCAAAAAAATACGGATATCGCATTAAGCCGTTTACCGGGTGCACAGTTTTATTGCTTCCGACTGTGGCACTGCGTTGTTGGTACTGTGCAGGAATTTGTGCGTCGCCAAAACAAGATGAAGAAGTGTGTTTGTCCTGCGACTGTATACCTGCAACAACTCGGAACTGATATTCCAGAATTTGCGGTTCCATTTACGGCGAGGAAAATAGTAATAACGTTCTCTGAATTGAGAAACAAAATTAACGACACTTTTGGACGTGTTTTAAGCGAAACATAAGCACGTACTCTTTTTTTTGTTTTGAACTTACAAAGCATAGATCATGAAATCCTCTTTACCCATTAAACTATCTTAAATTTTTCTGAATTGCTTGGTGGAAATCTTAATAACGTTCTCTGATTTGAGATACAAAATTATTAACATTTTTGGACGTGTTTTAAGGAAAAGATAAGCTCGAATGATTTGTTATTTTGAACTTACAAAGCATAGATCATAAAATCCTCATTAAACTATCTTAAATTTTTCCGTTGAATTACTTGGTGGAAAATTTAATAACGTTCTCTAAATAGAGATACAAAATTATTAACATTTTTGGACGTTTTTTAAGCGAAACATAAGCTTGTATACTTAGTTCTTTTGAATTAATTTAATTTAATTGCAATGGAGCACAGGCTCCGGTAGCAATTTACCTACACCCCCATCTTCCCCCTTTCCTGCACCCACCTACATTTGCACTCTACAAATTTTAACTTTAAATTCTTTCAACGTTTTTGGTAAATTATTCACCATTTCCCTTGGCAACTAATTGCAATACGTGACATCCTTACCTAAAAAAGAGAATCTTCGAACACCCTTGTGCCTGAAATGAAGTGCCAGCTTGTGATGATGGTCATCTTTTCCCTTCCATGCACTACTTTTCATAACTACACCATTATCTTTCCATGCCTCATCGTCAAATCGTCAATACACGCCTTGTACACTCCTATAACCCTCTTCACCCTCCTCTTGTAATGAATCCCAATCCAGCTCCTTTATCATATCTGTCACTGATTGCATTCTGCGATAATTTCCAGAAACAAATCTAGCAGCCCTTTTTTTTTTTTTTTGTACTCTCGCCAACTCCTGTATTTGATACTCAAAATGTGGGCCCATACTACAAAGCATGTATCATAAAACCCTCTTCACTCATTATATTTTCTTAGATTTTCCTGTTGGATTGCTTATCTTGTTTTGTTTAGTATACGTTTTACGTCACATTTTGTTGCTGCAGTGAAACAACCTGCAAGAAAAAAATGAAAATTAATTAATAACTCATAGCTTTAATTGGATTTGTTAGAAATTAAAAATTAATTCTACCCTGCTCTGTAATTATCTGCAATATAATTATCACAATACACGTGTCTGTTATTATGAATATGTTTCAAGAATAAACAAAAAACAAACAACAAATCAAACAAAAAACATTTTAATACACCCAATAGATGTTCTTGGTTGCTAAAGAAAGGACCTATATATTATTACTATTAGATCATTACAATTCTTTTGGTTACTTCTTATCTTCTAAGCCTATCGAAAATGACGGCTTGAACGTAATATTCTAGCACGGCATTTGTCCGCAGTACCTTAATAAAATAGAATTGTTATAAAATAACCGCCAATGCTATTCCTCGTACCTTACTCGGTAACAGAAAGTTTCAATTGTCATCCTAGACCAGGCCCCATTTTAAACTTTCAAAAATCTTTGCTAATATTAGAAAATCAAAGCAACAATCACACACATACTTACGTCATGCCTCTTGATATTAGTTCTAATCGCGGTCCAGATCACATAGATCACGATCAACGTGGAACTATTTTTATTCAAATGAAGTAATGGTTTCTTATCATGACGTTCATGAAAGGAACTTAAATTATTTTTTTTAAAACTTGAGTAGTTCATTGCCGAAGCTGTAACAAAGATATTCTAATATTTCACCCTGAGAAGATGACCGTAGAGATTTAGTCTCCCTTGACGCATAGTTTTCCTCTTTTTTTTTTTTTTTCATTAGAGATTACTCTTGATGTATACAATTTTATTATCTTGAAATTTTGTTCCTACGATTTTTCTTAAAATTTTAGTTTCTTTTAGTCCTAGATGTTCTATCTGCCCTATGCGATTCATGTTTAGATTTCTGCTGCATACAATGCTTCCGGCTTTATCACTGTTTTGTAATGCTTAATTTTGGAACCCAACGAAAGGGATTTATTGTTGTATATCTCTCTTTTCAATTGGCAGGCCAATTCAAGTCTATTTTTTCTTGATTCTATTGCCTTGTGTTGTGTTACATTCCAGCAAATCCATTCCCCAAGATATTTAAATGCTTTGACTATTTCAATTTTTCGTTATTACACTTTTAAATATTTATTTTGGTATTTGTTGTTTGTCATGATTTTCGTTTTTTTTTTTTTTTTTTTTTTTTTCAAAGGAAATTGTTAGACCTATTTTAGCTGCTTGTTTCTCTAATTCAAGGATTTGTTCTTTGGCTTCCTCCATTTTTTCAGCTTACAGGGCTTTATCATCCGCTAAGGCAATGGAATTTATTTTTGGTTTATTCTTTTTACAACCCAATCTTATTCCACTTTTAATATTTTTTTCCATTCTCTTATTACTTTCTGAAGTGCACAATTAAACAATTACGGCGAAAGTGGTTCCCCTTGTCTTACTCCTTACCTATACTTCATATGTTGATTTAAGCGATATACATACTTTTCCACCAATGTTCTGTCAAATTCATTTCCGCACAGTTACTTATGTAAATAGAATTGTCATTAACTAACGATCATAACCATCTATTCTACTTACAGTTTTTGATATATTACTCTATTTATCCACCATTGTATAAAAACTTCAATATTCGAAATGTAAAACATAAACTCTATTGTAACTATTGTAACATGTATACTCAATCAACAGGAAACGAAACTGCGTTCGGAAAGTAAATAAACCAGAAAATATTCAATTGTTTAGTCTGTATTTATTTATCAATTATATCAGCAGGTGAGGAAAATTATCCACAACGTCGAGAAATTGAAACTTGCATAAAACCTATATTTGATTAAAAGTGTATAACGTAAGCTTGGAATGTGTATACCAAATTTCAGACCGATAGGACAATTTTTGTAGGTTCCGACGTATTGACGTGTTACCAAAAATCTATAGTAAAATCTTGCAAAATGATCTCGTATATAGATGTTTACACAAATAGATTTTGATAATATTTAAGTTGTTACTTCCCTTTAAATCTATACTCAGATGCTTCTGCTTCTTGTACAACAATATTTATTTGTCACAATCCACATTCTCCGTAGTTTCAACAATTTATACATTCACGTCATAAATTAACAGCACATATTATTGTCCTTCTTCTTAACATTATTATGAATAATGATGTTCTTATTAGTTTCTATATAACACGCAGTCCATTCATTTCAATCCGTTCAACAACTTCACACCATCTCTGACTTGAAATCCAGCGATCACTACTGCTATTCGTTGACCAAAGACAAAACAGTTACCCTAAGCAAAGAAAAAACAAACCAGTTGCTCAAGAATTATCCATATTCAATTTAAATATCCCCCAGATAAAAGCGGTTACCTTATAAGTTCACATCGATGTAACTTTACCTGAAAAAAAAAAAAAAAAAAAAAAAAAAAAACACAGTTGTATAAGCATTTTCGCAATTCTGTACAAACGTTGTTGAGAGCATTTAAACCAAAAATGTATTACACACTGAAAGTGAGACAAAATGACGCGACATGGCTGTAATACAACTTGACTTGTATTAGAGTCTAAGAGTTCGGTCAGTGAAATTTGATGATGATTTTTTTTTTTTTTTTTTAAGTTTGAAACGACTTAGCAATATTAAAGACGTGTCGTTATGTATTGGATACTATTTATTTTTCCCATTGGTAGCACTGCAGAAACATCTGTCGGAGGTTTTGGGCGCGAACAGAACATTCGATGCTGTGTATAAAATAATGTTACGATAGTCGCAGCTGTGTAATTAAAAATCGAATTTTAAATAAATTAGAGGAAATACATAGGTAGATAAAAGAATCACATTAATTATTGAAATAAAAGTTTTAGAGTGAAGGTTTTTTTTAATGATCTGAGGTCATTAGTGGCGAGAATGGAACGGGGGGAAGAAACGGAAAAGAATTCCACCATGGCCTCTTAATGAAACCATCCCGGAATTTGCCTGAATTAGATCCTGTAAACCGTGGAAAACCTAAATCTGGATGTCCGGACGGGGATTCGAACCCTCGTCCTTCCGAAGTGAGGCCAGAGCGTTACCCACCACGCTCTGTAGAACGAGATTCTTAAATGCTGCAGTACTGAATGAGTTGCTGCCGCTCCTAAGATTATAGCAATTATCTCTGACATCAGAGTAACTACTTTCTCGGTGTTAGTGTTTCTCGTCTCAGCGCAACAAAGTTTAACAGTTTCTTTTCGTCTCGTCTGGTGAAAGGCAAAGCTTCTTCTCATTCAGGAGGTTCCGAGAATTGGAATCAACGCGATTCTCGCATAAAAGAAAATTAACCGCTCTAGTTGTTTTGTCTGAATAGTAATTACCTGTTTTCAGAGCGACTAAGACTTAAACGGCGACGGCAGTCTGCGAGTCGCTTCTACCTTCTCTTTGCCTCTAATGAGGGCTCAGCGAAGACTCGACAACTTCTTGTTGCCCCGAACTGAAAATCCAAGTCCCCACGTTCTTTGGCTTCCGTCTCCATCGTTGCTTCTTCAGTGCTCAGACTGTCTGCGATACGAACCGATAATACGGCTGCAGGTAAAGGGAACTTAGTTTCAGACTACAAACTGACGCCCAGGACATAAAATGTCGTTTCTGTCACATCAGAGCAAGTCTTCTTCTTCTCGTGTCGATTACAGCATCAGATATGTGGTAGTTTTTCCGCCAATACGATGGCTTTGACAGTAGCTGATTGGAGATCAAATATAGATCCGTTTATTCCAATTTGTGGACAGGACAGCAGATGCACCATGGTTACTTTTTCCCCGCACGAACATGTGGTATCTGGCTGTTCTCCCAGGTATCCCCAAGTGGCAAGAGAATCTTTGCAGTGGCCAACTCCAACTCGAAGCCTGTTTAATGACTTCCATATGGGCCATGGTTGTTCAGACCCACGTAGTATACCCTCTTTTGTCTTGAATCGAGTCATTCACTATGAAGTCGTTTAAGCTTGGAATCTACATAGTGCTTACTTAGAATTAAGACCATCATTGTGAACATGCACTAGCGGAAATTAAAATCCCAACACCCAGACAGAAATGGCGGAATTGTAGGAAATTTATTAGATATATCCAGTGTCATACCCATAAGAAATGATAAAAAAATTTTAAATGGATAAACCTAAGTTTATTACCTTTAGATACAGTTGTCAGTAAGAAGTGCGCTCACCTTGAGCACCAATACATTCGTGGATCCTTGCTAGCATTGAATGAACAAGTGTTCGAATGTCTTAATCTAGAGGTATATCTCTTTACGACTGCATGTCTTGTGCAGTCAGTTGTTGCGCAGTTTGTGCTTGGTGACTTTGTGATCTGATATGTCTACTCCTGGCATCCCAGAATTGGGTAAAAATCTGGGGACCATGCAGTCCAAATTGTAATCGTAACAAGGTTTGTGTTGCGATGGCCGCAGTATGAGGACGGGCATTATCCTGTTGAAAGATGCAGTTTGAATGGTGGACATAAAGGGTACCACAGTAGGGTGCATCACCCCGTCCACATAGTGGTGGGCTGTGATTGTGCTTTCAACAACAACCGACTCAGTCCTACTGTAGAAACTGATTTCCCCGAACCATAACACCAGTGGTTGGACCTGTGCGACGTTCTGAAATCAGAGCAGGGTAAGCCGTTTCGCTTCTACGCCTGCGTACATGTTGTCGGTTATCACTTTACCACAGACAGAATCGAGACTCGTTCTAAACACAAATATATGCCATTAATGTGTCCATCGGCGTTTTTCTAATTACAGCGGGTTAGACGATGCTGTCAATCAAATCAGGTTAATTCAAGACATTACATACGGGTGCAGAGAGAGTAACCGATCTTCACGCAACTAGTTTGCAATCGTCCTGGGGTGACTCTCTCTGTAACCACTGCTTGGATCTGGCCTGCAGTCACCCCTCCACCAGGAACAGCCACCAGCTTCACTTGCTGTTGTCCTGTATGGGCCGGCGCCAGCTCTAGTAGTACTGGAGGATTCTTTCATCCACTGTGTAACAGGACCATATACTGCCATTGCACTACGGCCAATCGTTCGTGATATTTCATGACATGGTGCACCCATTTCAAACACGGCAATTCTCCGACCTCTCTCTCAGACATTTGGGTGTAAAGATTCGTCACTCTTCGCCGTGGCATACTTGTTCAACAAGACCGTGTGGACAAAAAGTGTCATATTACACCACAGTTATACGCCAAAATAATATAGCAATTTTTCATAGTAAAAAGCCCCGTAGTTATCATACTATTACAAGCAATGCTTTCAATTTTTAATAATTTAATACACTTCAAGTGGGGATACTTAGAGCCAAATTTCATTTACCACAACTCCGTATGATGTTGGGGTTTTAATTTCCGCCAGTGTATTTGTGTAAACATAGAACAATCAAGTGCAATATTAATTATTAAAACCTTAGCTGAAAGGGTCGATGATGTTGCCAGAAGCATGATGAACGGGTAGCTTAAAAGAAGAGGATGTCCGGAAAATAATTTGTTGATGGAAGCAATTTATCTCGAACGATAATTTTATAAAGAGGTTTATAGGAAGGAAAGCCTAAAAAAAGTTGAATCAATCCTCCTACCATGGCAAAGTCCATTGATGTTTGTATATAATTTTTAAATAGCCGATGTTAAAGAAAAATAATTTAATAAATGATCTGCGAATGTTATGCTTCGTAGGAGGAGAAATGGGTAAAGATAACATCAAAGAAGATTATACAAGCTTGTGAATGGACAACTGACACATGTACGATTATCATCGTAAGCGAATTTCACTGTTGGAGATCGCTGACTTACGAAAAAAAAACTTGCTCCTCATCAATGGACTAAATCAAAACTATTATACTACGTTGTGAAACTTCTCGGAATGAACTTAACAGTAGAAAACACTTCAATACTGACAATATCCCGAAAACTAAAGAAACTGAATGCTTATAAATCACCCGAAGATTACAAGATCAGCAACCTGCTCCTTAAGTACTAAAGCAGTATTATTACTGGATAAGATTTTTAGTGCATGCCTGCTTAGTACCTAGTGTCCCGAACTGTAGAAATTAACCAGTGTTGCAGCAATCGCCAAACGGGAAGAATCCTATACTACCAGAAAAGTATGGGTCTGCTGACCTTGTTTCTTCTCTATCCAAGGTTCTCGAAGCATATAAAATAACTGATTTCAAAACTAGAGCGTCTAAAACTTGCCAGCTACTGAGCATCGTTGAAGAGATTTCACACTGATCCACCAGGAGCATATCAACCGCTGTGGTCTTTCTCGACATCGAAAAAGCGTTCGATAGCGCATGGACTTCTACTTTAGTAGTAATACCACGAGTGTCGCTGCGTGCATAAAGACGCCACTGTGCGCTCGATTTCATGCATTAGGCAGTGGGAAAATTTTCTTTTTTTAGTATGGGTGTCAGGGATTTGAAAAATTACCAAGTGTAGTTATGAATAATTTTACAAAATCGCTTAAGGAATATAAAATTAAAATTTGTAAATCAGAGCAGTAAATGGGGGAAGGATTTATCATTCCGATTATAAAAGAATTTAAAAACAAAACATATAAAAAGGGGTAAATGGATGATTAGGAAATTGGCACCGGAGTGTTAGCTCCATCGTAATTAAAATTAATAATAATAATACTGAGCTGGGGACCTGGCATGAGAATGCCCTTCCTTTCGTACCATTCATACTCATGGTTCTTTTTATGTTATTTCCCGTAATTACCTATACAATATGACAACGAAAAAACCAAGCAAATCCAGACATGTTGGCATTTATATCCATTGCCAATCATCTATCAATAAATAAAAAAGCAACTAGTACTTAATATATGGATTAAACGATATACATACTTTTATTTCTATTTGGTTCGCAATTTAAAACATACTGAACCATTACTAAAGTTACCAAAATCCTTAGCTTGCTATGACAGCAACATCCAAGAACAAACGGCGAAAACCTCTCCGGCTATTACTTGTCCGCCTGCGAAAGGCATACTCATGATGTCACAGAGTTACAACATAATACACAGAGATTTTAACTAAACTGACATTTTATTAATATTTAGTCCTGAATGCGAAAAAAAGCCATATAAAATAAAATGCACGGAGCCACATGGCACAAGTAATTAATTTAAAAAAAAAAACAAAATACAAAAAATGAGAATCGAACACACGCCGTGAGCGTATTGGCTCAGCACGCTACTCGCATCGGTGAAGTTGCTCAATGGAGTCACCAAAAACTGACAGCCGTCATATGTTGGGAACGAGGGACCAAAGGATGAATGTCCTTTTACTATATATACAACAAACCCCATCAAAATCAGTAACGCTACTATTAGCCTCAAATCTGGCTGCATGATTCCTACGTCCATCTGTTAATTGATTGAAATGCAATTTTTATGTATATCGGATCCATCCGGGATAGATTAGGAGTCGGGTGGGTTGAATTGAACTCCCAGTTCAAGGTAGATGGCTCACTAGCGAAGGTAAGCTGTAGATATCCCTCGTACAGTGGAGGGTAACTACGAGAACACAGCTGATACAAGGATCCGGTTTATTAGACTCGGTCTCACAATACACAGTGACAGATAGCGGAGTGAAGTTGCCTCGACAGTAAGACATGAAGAGAGCTCCGTGTGCTGTGCGCTGCCGTTAAGTATACCCCGCGTAGGTCACTCTGCAGTCACTCTGCAGTCACTGTGGCGCTGGCATCGTGCTCGCTGCGTCTGTGGCGCCATCTAGTAGAGTAGCCCCATACTCCTGATCCGACTTGTATAATTGTTAGTGGAACAATACGATTATGTCGAGTCGCCTATTAAAATATGACCAAAAGTATTGTTTATTAAACTTTCAAAAAAATCAAAAAAATTCGTTCACTTAAAAAAAAAATCATTTCAAGGAGAGACTGTATTAAAGTTAGTGCACCGCACCGTATGACACCAATGTTTTATGTTCTTTACATGTCTCTCTTTGAAATGAATAATAATTTATTTAAAAAAACAAGGGAACGGATTTTTTTTTTCAAAATAATTAAAAATACTTGCGGCCATATTTAGTGCATAGGCAACCCAAGAGAATCGTATTCTGCTACTAATAATTATAAATAAAAATTTCATTTCTATCACATAACAGATGGCGTAGCGATCATGAAGCCGGATCTTAGACTATATGGCAGATTACAGTTGTAATACAATTGAAGCTAGTTTATTGAATGAGGTTCATTTGATGTCTACTTAGGTTTTCGGTGGTAAATTGGAGACCGTTCGTTCTACGGTCAAAGTGATTACTTGATAAACGCCTGAAACAGCAACAAGGATCTTGAGTGTGGTTTACACTTCAACGGGACAGTATTGCAACACTCACGGTCGTACGTGCCAAGGTTAAGAGAAATAGCGCTGTAAGACACTAATTATTTCACCCGAGCGCTGGTATCCCGGTAGCCGCAAAGTAGAACCTCTAATTGCGAGTGCTGTTTAGTCGTTACGAACAATGTCTTCACCGAGACTCCTCCCTTTGTTCAGACGACTGCTGTGCAGATTTTAATGGAGGCCTATTTGAGAAGGCCAACTTACCCGCCATCTACTGGTAAAATCTGCTTCATATCTTTGTCGCAGCCTCGCTTTAATTACGAACGCAATCAGCCAGAGGGCCCCGAACTTCTTTGGAGGTGATAAGGGCCAAACACTCTCCGCTCTCGTTCACAGCCGACATCAAACGGAATTACCACTCTGTAACGCGTGCAGCAACTCTGCCAATTAAAATTAATGTTTCAATTACGTTTTTGGTGCTAGAAAACATCACGGTTCATATCAGTTACGCTCACGTGCTGTTATATGGTGTACATTAACATTTACACATTTGGGTACTTGCGTAGATATAGAAGAGGAAAAAACGGAATATAAGATTCTGTGTTTGAAGATTGTACGTGCCGATATACGTACATGGAACCAAAGGAACAGCTAGGAATCCATAGGGATACTATGATGCTGATTTTTTTTTTTTTTTAACTGCTTAACGTCTCTTAACAGCGAGGTCTTTAGAGACGGGAAAGGATGGGGCGGGGGCTAGGAATGGGAAGGAATTCGGCCATGGCCTTTTGAAGGAAGCATCCCGGCATTTGTCTAGAGTGATTTGGGAAACCATGGAAAACCAAAATCTGGATGCCCGGACGGGAATTCGAACCGGCATCCTCCCAAATGCGAGGCGAGAACACTAACCGTTACACCACCACGCTTGGTATGATGCTAAAAACAATAATAATTTGTAATATCTAAATTATCCATCTGTGTTACATTACCATTGCAGTAGAGCTGTAAAAGTAACGAGAAATTGTGTATCCGTATGTATTCGTTACTAAACCAGTCAGTACTCGTTACTATGGAGTCGTTACTTTTGGTATAATTCAGCGCTGGCATGAAACATCGCTTTGAGTCTCGCCGCGTATGGGACGACTTCGTTACTATCGTATCGTTTCGTTACTCGCTACTTTTGACACAATCGAGCACTAGACCGGGACTAAGGATTGCAATCCCGCAGTGTTTTCAATCCCACGGGATCCGCACGGGATTTGCGCCAAACCCGCGGGATCCCGCGGGATCCGTGCGAGATTGGTACAAACAGTTTTTTAACGCATATATTTAAAACATAGTTACTTGAAACGTTAATAAATTAAATAATAATTAAATTAATAAATAATTTTTGATGTTAAATGATAAAAATTAACAGTTAACAATATTTTGATTGGCAAAATGACATTAAAACTTTTTAGCGTGTCTTAAGTGTATTTCGAGGTTTAACATTTTTGTTTTTTTAGTCTAAACCAATTTTTAAATAAATAATAAAAATGGAAAATATTGAGTCTTAGGTCACATTATGTGCCTTACAATACATCACATAAGTTTAAAAATATGGTTTGCTTAATGGCCAAGTTACCAGAGTTTTTTTTTTTTTTTTTTTTTTTAAATTCTAAATAAACGTTCCATAACACCGAGAAAAGCATTCCATTTCCCAAAGTGAAGTGAATATACTCTGTAAAGTGTAGACTTGGCTCAGAACAAGATCTCATAACTGCTCAAGCACGAGACTTGGCTTTTTTTTGCGTGATTCATTACTATATCTCCTGATTTCTTGATTGATATTACAGTTGATTCAATGTTATTAAAAGAAACTACTCACCAACAAGTAAACTGTCAAGTATTTCAGATTTAGTTATGTGGCGTAACGACGTTTTTAGAGTGGAAATTATTATTTTTTAGTAAGAAAGGAGACTTTCTCGGCGAATGATTGCAGTGAAGTCCTCATAGGTTGTATCTCCGGATTCATTGCAAACACACGAAATTACACACGTGAGGAAGACGGCGGAGGCAGCCGTCGAAGTATGGTGCTCCTACAACACAATTCGTCGATACAGCCGTGAAAATTTCATTATAACTTTTTTTACCTTTAGTCGAAATAATAACAAGGAGAAGAGGGATTAATCGAAAGCCTGAGCGGCACATGTAAGCAGGTGGCTTTCGTCAAAGAAACGCATTGAGGCAGCGGCCAAAACAACAATAAGTCAAAGGATATACAGTACAATTTCCTTTTGATAGCCGTTAAATAAATAGGTACGCGATCATTAAAATTACGATAACATTAGTTTCATATCAACGAATAATCAAATTTTCAGCCGCAAATAAGGAAATTGTCACTATTACTTTATCTGCAAACACAGAAAATGCGAATAATGCAACCGTGAATAAAAAGCAGTAACCGTGTAGTTCAGATAACGTGTGCGACACTTAAAAAATAATTATGTAGTTAGAAAATCGTACTAAATACGCACCATAACTCAAATTACAGAAATGTGTACTGGAAACAAACGTAAGTTTTGATGAATACGTAAAAGTGTATTTATTTACTTACGAATGACGAAGGTTGACAAAAACAAACGCTTGTTCACATGAGTCAAATGCCAACTGCTCTGGTACAGGCAAACAGTGCAAAATAACCGACAGAGACCGAGTGGGGCAGCGAGTCACGGAGACTGACACGCGTTTCCGCCGGATTTTGCGGATTGCGGATCCGCTTAATTTTGTGCAGGATCCGCCAGACTGTCTAATGATGCGGGATCCCGCGGGATTGACGGAGCAGCTTTGGACAAGTTGTAGTGATTAATTGTTTTTGTGCGTGATTCAGTAAAATTCTACTCGTCGGTTAAATGCGTGTTATTTAACTTTTGCTTACTTTAGGCGCAACAGGTGAGTAGTACAATTAAAGGTTATAGAATTATTTCTTTATGACGTACAATTTAAATTCCTTTAGTGGATTTTGTAACAAATAGAAGTTATTGTAAACATGGCGATGGGGCAGGTTGGCCCAGAGACGGCGGGTGGGGCACGATGGCCGTCCGGGCCAACCTGTCCCTTCCTATACAATTTTTTTTAACTAGATGAAAGATTTGTTATTTTTTATGATAATAATATTTATAATTTGTCGAGTTTATTAAATTATTAACAAAATTTTCGAAGTTAAACATTTTTGATACGTTTCAGAGGTCAAAAGATCGCCATATTCACGAGACAAAAAGCGTTTTAAAAGAAAACACCAACCTGTAAATTTTGTTATAATTATAAATAGCGATATGAGTAGTCAGAATCTGGTTCATTTCCTTGTTTTTAGAACATCTGAGTTACAGCCGTGCTTTAAGTCTTTGTTTTATCTGTAGGAACATAAAAATGGTCCGAAATTATAAAAGGAAAAGTGAAAGAGGAATGATTTCTGAAGATACGATGCTAAAAGCAGTTTTAGAAGTAAAAGAAAAGGAAAGATCTGTGAGGCCTGTTAGTGAGGAATTTGGGATTCCAAGAAAAACTTTGGGGAGGTACTGTGCTGAGTACAAACAGACTATATGTCAGGCTACACAGTCAACTGAAACTGAACCTCAACCCAAAACCCTCAGCCTCGAGGAGTCCTACAGATACTTAATGCCGAAAAGAAGCCTTGGGATAAATTCGGCTACGATAAAAGATTTCAGGTATGAAATATTGTTAACTAAAATTGTTTTTATTTGCAAAGCTTTTTTTTCAATTTCTAATGTTTTTTCTCTATCCCTGCCATTGCCATTGTATCTATCTCAATGTCGTATTGTGCACTGTACTGATTCATCTCTCTCTCTCTCTCTCATCCCTCTCACACACACGCATTAAAAGAAAAACTGTGTTATGAAGCATTGCATGGAGTCGCGTCACGTAATGGATACGGGGTGACTTCGTTCGTACTTTGTAAAGTTTAAGTAAATTGCTCATTTAGTAAAGTAAGTTCAGGTAAAATTTGCAGTGTAAAATAAAATAAAAGTAGAATATCGCATTTTAGAATAAATGCTTAAAATGTTTAAAATTAATAGAATCTCAATAAGGTATGATCAATAAAAAAAATTAATAACCATCTCAAATTTTCTGTCCAAATAGTCTATTTACAGATTATGCTTTGCAAATTTCAATATTAAACAAAAGCAAAACTACAAAATAACTCTTTATATTGTCAAAATTACTTGTACTTACCTGGTTAAAAATATTAACACCTAACAGTAAATAATATTAATTATATTAATGTTTGTACT
Source organism: Vandiemenella viatica (assembly GCA_031002005.1). Taxonomy (NCBI): domain Eukaryota; kingdom Metazoa; phylum Arthropoda; class Insecta; order Orthoptera; family Morabidae; genus Vandiemenella; species Vandiemenella viatica. The sequence continues at coordinate 11,998,414 of JARYHS010011408.1, read as the reverse complement.
TGCACATTTTCATTTACAAGGAAAAGAATTCAAATGAAAATTCCCAGAAAGACGCGACGCACGATGTTCAAAGTTTATTTTCTCGTTCAGATTCATTTAGTCGCTGGTCGAGCCGTTCCAGTTCCCGCACGATGCGTCGTATTTGTTCGTTTATCGAACCAAACTGACAGCCACACGACAAATGCGAGCAACGAAATGAGTAATGTTTTGGTCAGGCGGTGTATTCTTTACTCAGATGCTGCAGCTCTCCATTACAGTAGTCCGTAAACAGCTTCTGACTTTACACATTGACCACCTGTACAATTGTGGCACACCTCATTAATCTCTATTTGTATTATTATTATATTATGAATATTTGAAAACATCATCTATGAACGTATGCAGCAACCTGAATCAGCATACCACATACTCCATACGACAGCCTTAATTTATTGCATCCAGATTCACAGGTACCAACACCGGAGCAAAATTTTACTTCGCCAAAGGGTCCGTCATTACCCGGGGCGCACATTGAGCTGCGTGGCGCAGTAGGGGCAGCGCAGAGCAGGGCAGGGCAGCACAGACAATGAAACTGTGAGAGCAGTTGCCCGCGCATATTAGAGCGCAGTTTCGTGCGGCAGTTTACAAAGCATTGTTGTGTTGTGCGAGAAACCGACAAAAAAGCGTAACCAAAAACATGTCGATGCAAAAACACGATTTTTGATTTCTGAATCAGACGGGGATGCCGAGCTTGGAAAATTGTTATTACTTTAACAGAAGCTGAGTTAGATAAAACGATGCAAAAGTGAGTATATGAAAAGAAGAAACTCTCATCTGGCTTTTGCAGTGGCAAGAGAATTATCAAAAGATTATTTCCGGATGACTCGAGCGGAGATTCACGCCATAATGTAACCTGTTATTTTCTCGACAATGCTCAAATACCTTTTAGAACTAACATAATCTCGTGGTCATTTATTTAATTATTTAGCTTTTGACGGTGCATGACATTTATAAGAATGTTTTTCTATTTTATTTCATATTATATTTTTAAGAAAACTTGAAACTAAACAAAGCAGTGTTCAACAAATTATTCGGGAAATTGTCTTCACAAGAATCCTCCCTCTCTCGTTAGGAATTGGACGGAGATTGCCTTGAAGAGTGAGAAGAAGGAAAAGAACTCAATTCAGTCAAACGTGTGCCAAGGTTTTTTTTTTTTTAAAAATTGTGTTTTTTGGGGACACTATTGAATGATGTAGTCAAAACAATAAGAAAACAAATAATGTAATAATAGCCGATATATATCCATCTTTTTTCAAATTTTTATTAAAAATGAATTCAAAAAGAGAAAATAAAAGTTAAAATTGTAAGTAGAGAGTTGTATGATAAATGCTGAATTTACTAGCCTCATGTTGGGCTCATTGTCCAAATTTCTTGTCTAAATTTAATTTTTATGTATTTATTATGACTGATATTGTGAATCGCAGGTTAGTTACGCACCAGTTTAATCTATTTTTCTTATTCCATAGTTGAAAATGATTATACCTAAAGCAAGATTATAAATAACTCAAGAAATGTTACGGCAAAAACCGGCACTAGTGAGCTGCGTGGCACAGTTTCTGTGTCGTGATCACAAAGTGGCGCATGCCACGTGCGGCGCAGTACTGCGCTGCCACCGGGCGGGGTGGTGTAATGGTTAGCGTTCTCGCCTCGCATTCGGGAGGACGGCGGTTCGAATCCCCGTCCGGGCATCCAGATTTGGGTTTTTCATGGTTTCCCCAAATCACTCCAGGCAAATGCCGGGATGCTTCCTTCAAAAGGCCATGGCCGAATTCCTTCCCATTCCTTGTCCCCATCCTTGCCCCCCATCCTTTCCCGTCTCTAAAGACCTCGATGTTAAAAAGAGACGTAAAGCACTTACAAAAAAAAAAAACTGCGCTGCCCTGCTCTGCGTCTCAATACGCGCTGTTCCGCCCCAAAACATAGAGACACAGATACTGTGCTGCGCCGCCTGTGTCGACTGCGCGTCAATGTGAGCCCGGCGTAAGACGTTTAGTATCACCGGTACTGCACAATGCGATGTTGCAGACTGAGCCGGGACACGCAAACTCCCGGCATTGTATAGGTCGGTTGGCGACTTGTAGTTGCATGGTAAGAATTTCATGGGCTGGGTGCACTCTTACCCTTGCTATATATACGCTTTAATCTACTACATAATTTCCTAAGCTCACTCTCTCACCTCCATAGCTATTGGCTGAAGAACGGTGTCACGTGTCAGTCTTCGCTCACAAATTGACAGCCACCAGAGGTATCATTAGAAGAAATTCGTGGTTATGCCCACAATTAGCTAAGCTGCTGCTACCAAATTAATTGCCATAATACATTCGTTAAGTTTGGATGTAGTCTTCTCGGGAGACTAGCCGAGTAAGTAAGATGTTTCCACACGATATTTCGGCGATCTCAGGCTCCGTCGCCATCTTCACTTCACTTCACCAGAAGATGGCGACGGAGGCTGAGATCGCCGAAATATCGTGTGGAAACATCTTACTTACTTGGCTAGTCTCCCGAGAAGACTACATCCATTCTCAACGCCGAGAAAGACTTCGTTCCTATTCGTTTAGTTTGCTTAGAGCAGCATTTCATAATTAAAAAATATCGAAAACTGAGAAACCATGGAAATGCTTTTCAGTAAAATGTTAATGAAAGCAACATAAAAAGCTTTCAAATAAATTTGAATTACTCATGGTCTCCGCTGTAACCGCTAATGCCAGTTGTCATTCCGGCCTTGGGTAAATTTCAATTTAATTAAAACTTTCGCTAATGTTGTTGCATGACGAAAGTTTATACATTACGGTTTATTTGCTTTTTACCTATTATACTGACCACTTCCGTTAATGGTCTTTGTTCATGTCCGCTGTACCTGAGTTATTAAGTTGTTTAAAGTTTACATCACACCAAGTAAGGACGTTACCGAATCGAGTATTCTGGCAATTCATTTCTTCGGAGTCGCTCAAATGTTTAATAATACGGAATCCGTTACAGACCAAAGATTACATTATTAATGCCCAGCTTCCATAAAAAAAAAAAAAAAAAAAAAAAAAAAAAAGGTATTCTTCAAATTTTTGCAGACTGAACTTTAGGGTCAAAAAAGTCAAGTTTGTATTTCGGCAAGTTCGAGTTTAATAACAATTGTACGATAGCGCGATCTTCCCTTTTTGTGTTTAATACCTGCGTCTATTAAACCTTCTGAGTTCTTCTAGCTCCAGAGATTCTATACACCCCAACAGTGAAACACATGTCAAGTTCGTATTTGGTCAGATCAGGTCAACTTCTCATAATCTTTTAATCAGAAACTGGTACTATCCAAGATCCGTGACGATGCGCAAAATAAACGGCCACGAGCTTACAGTAGTACATTAATAAACATGTTGGGTGTCAGATGCGAGTTAAAAGAAATTTACAAAGTCTTATGTGACTCGTGCTGGAGAGAGGGTTGAGCGAGTTGCTGTTGGGGCCCAGCGTGTGTGACCTGTCATTGCCCGAAGACAAAAAATGAACCCAGTTTACTGACTTGTTTCTTGGAAACTGCCGTCTACTCGCGATTCAACTCACTCGGTTATTTCCGTGACCGGTCGTCTCTGTCCGGGCGATCTGTGACCACCGGAGCTTCCTCAGGAGCGGTGGCCAAACGAAGGCTCGGTGGAACAAATGAAGACTCGGCGGACCAACGAAGGCTCCGCAGTGCAGGAATATCGCAAAGTGTCTTTCTCTCCCGTGCCGCAGCACAACGATGGTACATCATAGAAAACTGGACAATATTCTACAGCAGGAGCATTCTCGAATCTACAGTACAGTAAAAGCTCCTTATTCGCGGGGGATACGTTCCGTAAATATTCCACCAATATGGAATGGTAATTTGTATGAGATTACGAGCGACGCGTCCCAAGATTAAAAAAAAAAATCAAATTATTAGAGATTTTAAGCATCATGTTTTAATTTATAGTCGGGTTTAGGCAATGTTTTAAATCAATTAGTAATTTTTTCTTGTTTTTCCACTTTTAATTGGTCTTTTAATTCAGATTGATATTCAGCTGTGGCATTAACAATTTGTCTTTTAAGAACTTCTCTCCATAGACGGATCACACTTTTCATGAAGAAATCACAAAGCTCATTTGCCATCCACAGACCTACACTCAATTAAAAAAAAAAAAAAAAATACATGTAACCATTTCAGTGCTCGTTGAAGCCTCTTCTTCAATGGTTTGATGATTTAAAAATTCTTCCAAGTTGATTACTGTGAAATCTTCATCTTGCGACTCAAGCAACTCTTGAATGCCACTTGAATCTATCTGTTCAGAACCAAGAACCATCTAGTCGTATTCTCTTCACAACTTGAACAATGTTAGTTTTTTTTTTTCCGCGTAGGAGTTAATTTTTCTTTGCTTTTGCTAGACATTATAAACTTCGAACAAAGCTGAGGAGAGACGTGTTATTCACTCAAAATTATTGCAACGACTGACTAGTTGAAGTAATTACAGATTCAGAACCGATCGTGGCGGATCGGCTTTTATCGAAGATCATAGCGGAACATTTAACACAGCGGCAGCGACGGCTTTTGACAATGAACTTTAGGTTCAGTGGTAATAAGATTTTTTTTTTTAGTCGTATCGGTTAGATAGAGTGAATATCGGCATGTCCCAGCAATACTCAAACGATGCCGACACGTTAGGAAAGCATACCGAATGTACCGAATGGATTCTGGAATAACAAAAATTTCAAGCGGCGAATACAGAAAGTTATCAGAATTATTTTATCCGCGAATACTGAAACCGCGAATACAGAGAGTTGTCACAATTATTTTACCCGCGAATGACTAAACAGCGAATAAAGATCTTTGACTGTATAGGAATGATTACTACCATCATTTTTCGTATGTTCTACGAGGGCAAATCAAGTAAGTTACGCTTCTAAGTTTTTTTTTTTTTTTTTTTTTTTTTTGCTGTCGTCAGTCTTTAGACTGGTTTGATGCAATCCTCCAAAAATTCCTATCCTGTGCTAACCTCTTCATTTCTACATACCCCTTACAACCCACGTCCTCAATTATCTGCTTCATATATTCTAATCTCTGTCTTCCTCTACAGTTCTTACCTTCGACTGTTCCCTCCACTAACAAATTAACCAATCTAGCATGTCTCAAAATATGACCTACCAGCCTGTCTCTTCTTCCTGTAAGCTTCTTCCATAAACTTCTTCTCTCACCCATCATTGCCAAAACTCGTTCATTTCTTACTTTGTCTGTCCACCTAATTTTCAGCATTCTTCTGTAGCACCACATTTCAAATGCTTCAAGTTTCTTTCTTTCCGGTATTCCTAAAGTCCATGTTTCGCTATGGTAAAGTGCTGTGCTGCACACATAGAGTTTTAAAAAGTTCTTTCTAATTCCTAGATCAATATTTGAAACTAAAAGGTTTCTCTTTTTCATGAAGGCTCTTTTTGTAAGTGCTATTTTTCTTTTACTTCTGAGTTATGGCCATTTATGAAACCACCTACATGGCTATAACAACATACAAATGTAAGTTCACTTTTCCACTTAGTCACCAAGAGACTGTGAACATTTCTGGGAACGGTCAACCAACTTTTAGATTCCGGATGCGTAGAAATCACCTCCAGCGGTATGTAACCACCTGGCGACAGCCGCTGAACAAAGCGTTGCTGCAGACTTAGTCGGAACATGTAAGGTCGCAGCATTACATAGATTTATGGGGGATTCGCAGCTCTATGGTACAAAATTTATGGTTTCAGGTGCACGCGTTAGATACATTAATAAACATGTAAGGGTGTCACATGCGAGTTAAAAAAAATTACAATGTTGACCCTGATCCGACGCGTGAACGGAGAGGTATGAGCGAGTTGCCTTTGGGGCCCTGGTTGTGTGATCTGTGACCTGTCATTAGTTGTGTAATGAACCCAGATTACGGACTGACTGCCCACCATCGCTTTTATATAGGTCATTCCAGAGTATACGACTAGTTTCAGTAATTACAGTAACTGCGAATCTGACATCGTAACCATATCGTTGTGGGCTATCGTGGAGCCTACGTCTGCTCTATTCTTATGTTGGCCGATTCCGACAGTACTCCAGAGACAACAGTGTACCTACAGAGGCTGGCGTCACCAAAGGAACATCATTCTCCTTTAATAATGGCCTTTAGCTGTTACAGTTTATTTCAAAAATAGTAGAATAGTATGTTATTTGTTTGTTGGTTTGTTTGTTCTTCATACAAATCCACAGTTTTCATCCGATTTCGATGAAAGTTTGCACACTTATCCTTTGAAACAAGGAGAAAAATTTTCTGTATAAATAATACATGTTGTCCTATAATTTCAAAAAATTACTGAACGGTGATAGACAGATGTGTAGGATTGTGTACTGTTTTTGTGTATAGCGGTCTGGTAGCTCAGTGCTTAAAGCGCTTGCGTTCTGCTGTTTGGATCGTGGTCTCCGGTTCAAATCTCCGTGCAGTTAAAGATCTTTAAAAATTGTTTCTGATCGTAAGAGTCACGCCTGGACCGTTGGTTATTCGGATTGAATGTTAAACTGTAGATATCGCAAATTTAGGGGTTCAATGCAAGGCAATTCGTAGGTAGTCTTGCAATGCTGTAGGTGTACACTTTATTACGTTATAATGATCCCTCAGGGGTTGTTCGCAGTCAGTGTGTGTGTTTGATCTGCAGTAATAATACTATAAATGCGGAAGTAAGTCTCTGTATTTTTGTTACGTTTTGACGACTAAATGGCTATATCGATGTGATTAACAGTTGTAGTTACGAAATTTTGAGACCTTATCGAATGGTGACAGAAATATGTTGAAAATTGATTCTCTTCAAGAGACAGGTTCGATGGTAAAATGATATAGTGATAGCTTTCCTGTCATATTATGCCGACCCGGTGTTGTTTGGGACCAATCCTTCGACACCAACAACATTCTATATTCAATTCTGACAAAGAAATACTTAATTCACGCGTACGAAGTCGCGGATATCAGCTAGTTAAATACTTATTTAAACTATATACGCATTTAATAGTGTAGAGTAACAAGATATTGGACATGAAAATATGGCATCCGCGAATCGTGTGTATAATCAAATAATCAAAACGCTTTTTTTTACTTTAGTTTGTAATCATACCTGTATCACAGTAATAGCGACCGACATGAAATGAAAATAGGGCGTTCGTGATGTCGTGTGCTGCTGTTACGTTTTACTGTGCTGAATTCTCCGTGCATGACGATTTGTTTTCTTGTTTTCTTCTTCTTTCCTTGGCAACGCATTAATCGCCGCTACTGCTAGTGTCTCTGGAGTACAATCCAGAAAGACTGGCGTAAAAATAGACCGGACGTAAGCTGCAAGGTAGCCTTGTGCTGCATCGCCTCTTATGAGCTGGCAAGATGTCGTAACGAAATTTTCAGTTAGAACATCGGCTAGCTATCGGAAATAATGATTTTGTAGCTTAATGCCCTATAGCTTATCCAGGAAGATCTGACGGTAATATTTATGATGACGTCCAGCTCTTTCCGAGATTATATCTACTTTACTCTTCCGTCACTGGATGAACTACCCTGAACGTTCCACTGCAGAAAGTAAATTACAATTTACAGCCTATTCTACACGAACAGCTACGAGATGGCCTATTATTATTAGCCATTTCTTCTCCCACAGGCAATATCACACGAGGCGCAGAATCTGCTAGCCCCCTTGTGCAGTATCCGTATCTATATTTCAGTTTTGATTCTCTCTGTCGAGACTTTGCCGCTCCCCTTTAAAGCAGAAGTGCGGCGTATGAATCTATAATGTCGGAAGTGAGCGCCGTAGGCTTAGCTGTTCGGCGCCAATTTAGGAATTCAGCGGCTCTGATAATACGTGATCCCATCTACACTATAATATTATAAATGCGAGACTAACTCTGTGTGTTTGTTACGTTTTCACGGCTAAACCGATCTTGGTGAAATTTGAGAAGGAAATACTGTGCACCATTAAAAAGGATGTATGACAGAATTTATGCATAACTAATCCATTTTTTATTACAATTTTAAGACCAAGCGAACGCTAAGCGGTGGACGGATAACATGAGAAAGTGTTTGTAATGTCGTGTCGGTCGCTCAGTCTTTGTTTCTCTCGCAATCAGTTTGTGGACGATCTGATCATAAATTCTAAATGCAGACAACTTACCATATATAATAGATGTGCCTTCACGCCTATATTGTCTCTGCTTCGCGCTGCTTGCAATGAGTTATAAATAAATCCTTAGGAGGGAACACATAGAAAAGTTTCTCCGTCATGTTATCCATACTTCGCGCTTTTTAGAACACCTTTTATGCAACTTACAGCTTTCTATATCGAATTCTAGCAATACAATACTATGTCCACGCGTACGAAGTAGCGGGTAACAGCTGGTAAAATTATAAATGAGAAAGAATCTCTGTCTTTCTGTCTGTTTGCTGCGTTTTTATGACTTAACGGCTACGCCGAGCATGATGAAATTTGACAGGGAATACTTTCAATCATTACGAAACACAAGGAATACTTTTGTTGCGCCATTAACATATTTTTTCATGAAACTTTGAAGCCTAACCGAACACTCATAGACAAACGGATATCTTTATATCCGTCGTTCAGGCTTTGTTTAATTTAATTTAATTTCAATTGAACACAGGCGCCGGTGGAAAATTCCCTACACACCCATCTTCCCCCTATCCTGCACCCACCTACATTTGATCTTTACAAATTTTATCTTTAAATTCTTTCAACGTTTTCGGTAAATTATTCACCATTTCTCATCGTAACTCATTCAAATCCCTGACACCCTTACCTAAAAAAGAGAATCTTCCCACACCTTTGTGCCTGAAATCGAGTGCCAACTTGTGGTCATGGTCATCTTTTCCCTTCCATGCACTACTTTTCATACCTACTCCAATATCTTTCCATGCCCCATCGCCAGTATACGCCCTGTACACTCCCATTACCCTCCTCATCCTCCTCCTGTCTTGCAATGAATCCCATTCCAGCTCCTTTATCATATCCGTCACTGATTGCATTCTGCGATAATTTCCAGAAACAAATCTAGCAGCCCTTTTTTGCACCCTCTCCAATTCCTGTATTTGATACGCATGAGGGTCCCATACTACACTACCATATTCGAGCAATGGTCTGATCAAAGTTTTGTAACCCAATTCCTTTACTTCTCTCGTGCATCTCCTCATCACTCTCTCCAACAAGTGCAGAATTTTGAAACCTTTTCCTACCACCTGTTCAATGTGTCCTGCCCAGTTAAGCTTGTTATCAAATGTAATGCCAAGTTATTTACATTTCAAGTCTTCAGCAAGCAATTTTTTCCTCGCCTTATAATCATAATTAACCTTTTGTTTTTTAGTTGTGTATCTAACAAGCTGACTCTTCTTTCCATTTATCTTCATCCCATGTTTACCAATGCGATATCAAGCAGTCAGTTTATTGTTCAACATTTACGTAGTTTACAGCTTTCAATATACAAATTCTACTACACAACTCTAATACTACATGACGAGTACGTAGTATGTAGCGTGATATCTGACGAGTCACTAAACTATAGCACTATTTCTTATCGGCTATTAGCAATTAAACTCGTCAACCAAGATTCAACTCAACATTTTTTACTAAAGCTTTACAGTAATTTGGGGAAACCATAGAAAAACCAAATCAGGATGGTGGGACGGGAATTCTAACACCCGTTCTTCCTAATACAATGTGCAAGGAAACAAGGTTTTATAAATATATGTATATTTATATTTAGTTGTTTTCTTAATGCAATGTTATTTTTTAATTTTAATTTGTTAGACCTATGAAGCAGACAATGTATGCAATAAGAGAGTTTTCTAGCATCTCTGACCGTTAACTTTGGCGAAATAGAGTATCTTTGTTTTGTTGGTGGTTCGCAGGAAGAATATATGGCGGATAGAGCAAAAAAATAGTATCTCGCTTTATTCTCTTGCAGTAAATTGGGAATTATTGTGAAAAGTTTAATGTAGAATAATTGTGTGAGAAAAGTAAGCGATGTAACATTGTGAACTGGCAAATGTTTGTGATGTTAAAAGAGAGAAAAAAGGGAAGTGATTTTCAATTTCGGATCAGTAATAAATTATCTAGTGAATCATAAGTTGTGCGTTTTGTTTGAAAGTGATTTTTCCTTTGCTCTCATTTCTCTAGCCAAATTCTCTTCGAATTAGATGAAGTGTGGCAAATACTACCGCAGTTAAGAAGAGGATTGGAGCCACGTATATTCTCAACGAAGTAAGAACTATACGAAATTAAGAGAGGGGTAAAATAAAAAATCAAATACGCTTACAAAGGTCAGAGCGTTACCGCTCACCCTCCAGGATCGGTATATTTTAAGTTTTGATTATGATTCTGCAAAACTGTAGGTGACACCATTAATTATTACTACTAAAACCACGTGGAACTTTCGGGTAACGAACGTAACCCTCCATCTCATTAAAAAAAATGATAAAGTTATTGATTTGTTGAAAGTAAATGTTCATTGATGTTTGCCACAAATTAGTGATGGGAGTTTATTAATTTTAATGTATTTACAGTATAAAACACTTCTTGGTAAACAGTATTTGATGATAATGAAGTCACATTAAATTTTTCATACGTCATTTTCGATAACTGACGCGAAACTATTATTTGATAAAGCTGAATAGGGCTTTCCATTAGTAAATACAGCAATTCGCATGTGTAATACAGCGCTTTAAATGGTTTCAAACATGAAAAAAATCTGGTACACTTGTTGTTTTTTGTGTTTTTTTGTTTAAAGTTATATATTTGATAAATCATAGTTTTATTTACGGAACTTACATTTTGCATATGTGTTTTAAATCTCACTGAATCATATAATGCCTTACATACTTATTGATAAATACAACTCTAAAGGTAACATAATTTTATTCATCCCCTCTGTCAGTACCACATTCACTAGTACCAGCACTGCCAACACTAGTTCGGTCGGTGTCGGAATTTTCTGTTTCTTCTTCTGTTTCCTCTAGATCCATAACTACAGAAATAGTTACATTTTCTTTTCCTGGTTGTTCTTGCATTGTACGCAAAAGACTTTGAGATTGCAATTTTAAATTGTACACACTGTGCACAAATACTGCGCCGATAGTCCTGTATTACGGTCTTTTAAGTTTTAATTTAAATCTATTATCATACAAAATAGGAACTTTATTTCTTTTCAATCGTTGGTTTACATCAACGGTTGCAAGGAAACGATTCATAATTACTGACTATTTCATGACTCAGTATCACTATACGCTGAGAGTTTAACAAGTATACTAATATAAATATTGCACAGTAAATAATAAAAACAGACAAAAAACGGTAGATATTTTTAAAATTCCTAATTTTTTGAAAAGATCCATAGATCTACGGATAAAACCGTAAGGATGGCAGCACTGGTTCGAATAGCGAGTATCAATTCAAACAACGGGGATTCCTTCCCGCGCAACCTAGCCTCTTGGGGAAGTCCCCGTTCGTAAAAGAAAACTTCAGACAATGTTGCCAATATTTTCGTAGTTTTTTGTTCTAATGAACCAGGAAGATATAGTATATTTAAAAGCTATGATAAGTATTTAATATAAACTCTAAAATAGTCGTATTAAACGATAAAGGCCTTACTAATTTGAGATTTAGTAGTTATGAAAAAAAAAAACGTGTTCCAGAGAAAAAGTGTTTTTTTTTGTCATATTTTTTTTTCAAGTCAGAATAAAATCGTTTTTTTTTACAACACTAGGTGTGACACCAAGCAGTTTTACATATAATCTGCCATTACTTAAAATCTTCTAATGAAATTTCGACAGAATTGTCGCAGTTTTAAATCTTAAGATCTTGTCTGCAATTTAAAAGTTAAGTCACCGTCTTTGATTACAACATTATCAAAGAAATGCGACGCTGTTGCCGCACATCAGTTCTTTCTGAAAGCGCCGAGAATTCAGCTTGTAAAGGGGATTTAATATGGCGACCCCGGTAGCGCGGGGCTAGTGAGCTGGCTTTGCGTTGCAGGGATCGCCGGTTCGAGTCCAGCCCAGGGAATAGGTTATTTTAATTAGTGTCGAGTCCGTTGTGTGTTGTGCTTTCACTTAAGATTATCTACAATACTAGAAGAGTGTAATAGAATTAAGCAAAATGACACACAAATGATGCTCGCTGAATGGCTACAAAGGGTAATGCCATTTTTAATACAAAAACGCGGTATATCGCCTTAATATAGCGAAAATTAAGAGTTTACTTTGATTGATAACGAATTTATCGATTGTCGAAGATGCGGATTGTTCAGAGCAAATTAGTAGTTGGGATCAGCTTTTTGTACGGATACTTGCATGTGCGATAACAAGAAAATTATGAATCAGTGAAGCTTTTCTTCAAGTTTAGGTTGATATATTCTTCATGGGAAAGTAACCAAGTAAAAATGTTATTTAAATAAAATTTTTCAACGACTGTACTCTGCGTCGTTATCTTCAGGTGAAGTGTGAACAACTCCTAAGACCTGAAGTTTAAAATTAGTGGTGTACCAAGGGAAGGGTTACTACTACCTCTTGTAATCGCGCTATTTACCAACATAACAAGCACAAATAATATGAATTGTTCAAATGTTATTTGAAAAGAGTGTCAAACATCTTCATGATACTAAAAAAAAAAAAAAAAAAAAAAAAAAAAAAAAAAAAAAAAAAAAAAAAAATAATAATAATAATTGAAAATGACAATGAAAATACAGATGATTTACAGATTTTTGTCCAGCTCAGTTATTACCACAAAACACACGAGTATCTCTGTGGCGTCATCACGGCCTTCATTTACAGGTCCCAAATGCACTCTCTTCTGACTAAATTCGTATTTAATAATGAGATGTTCTCTGTATTTACCACATTACGTGAAGTCCTCGTCGGCGATTTTAATATTATCCTAACTCTTTTTCTGAAGGTGCTGCACCTGCCTCACACTCAACCGATCAGCCATTTCAACTGCCTCTGGAAAACACTGTCTCAAAAGCTTCTGGTACGCACTAGTACCCTGATCGATTCGAAATCGAAGCTACGTCCTAATTCCAGACTACCTTCCACAACCTTAGATTTGTTCTTTAGTCCTGGGTGAATATGTCGAGCATGTTGCAAACAACGTTGTTTAAAACACTCTATTTACTTAGGTAACTGAGGACAGCGAAGGACCGAACGAGTTTGGTGGATGAGTGGTAACGCTCTGGTGTCGAATTCGGGAGGACGTGGGTTCGAATCCCCGTTGGGGCAGCCAGATTTGAGTTTCCCATGGTTTCCCCAAATCACTCTACGAGAATACCTTGATGTTTCGTTCACAAGGTCATAAGGTCATGGCTGAGTTCCTTCCCGTTTCTTGCGCCAGTCCAATCTGGACTGTAATAACCTCGGCAAGCCGTAAAGCCACAAGCAAAACAAAAAAAAACCAAAAAACAAAAAAAACAGGGAAGGAAGTTTTTGTATTGACGTGCGTGGCACAAATTATTTGGCTGGACACCGGTCAAAACTACGCAGAAACAGTACGCAGGGAAAGATCCAATTGTCGCGCTGTGATAACTGTTATTTTTCCAAGCGTGGGAGTGAGCCGCATCTACTTTGTGGTGGTGCCCGTGATTTAGAAACAAGTCTGCGCTGTGTTGCCGGCGCCTGCTGGTAGGCTGCCAGTGACACACTGGTTCGCTGGACGGCCGCCAGGCGGAGCTGGGGTCGCGTGTGACGCGGTTTATCTCCCCCGCCGTCCCCGGCCAGTGTCCATCCGGAACAGGCTCGCAGATTAGCCGCACTTTTCCTACCCCTCCCCCCTCTCCCCGCCACCTCCATCTGTATCTGGCTCCCGGCCAGAGGTCAGCTGACGAATGGTACTGACAAAACACTCTCCTTTCAGCCCGTATCAACTCATTACAGTACTTATAAACGTATACAGCGATTAGACAGAAGCAATTAAACACAGAGCAGATGGAGTCCCAAGATCTTCCGATGCAATAATGCTGTGTGAGGCAACGAGCTTGTCTCCCCTTAAAACATGTTCGTGTAGTGCTTAATCTTGCATTTTATAAAGTGTTTAGGTTTCTGAGGTTGGCAAAATAAATGACAAGAGGAGTTCTATCTTTGGAGCAATAAAGATGAACCGAGAGATTGTTGTGAAAAGATGCCATATAAAGAGGAATCCATGATTGAGTTCCGGCTGGTATATAAGAGGTGTTAATGTCATTTACGTGGATGCTAATGATATTTGAATGAACTTGGATTTAGTCGTTACTTAGAAGTTTCAAATTAATCGAGATCTATACAGTCTAGACTACAATTAAATTTAATATTACCCCGTATGATGTAACTTGTTACGATTTTTTAAGTCTCCTTTACTCTCACTGATGACATATACCAGTCGTACATAACTGCATTAATCATTCAAACGTTGTAATATCGGTGTGAATCACGGATAACGAAAAAGGAAAATGTAAGAGTCCGTGAAGATGTTTGATCAAGTTCATATCGCGATGCATTATTACCACTAGAATGCGATACAGTACATGTAGTATTGTTTTTTTCTGGAGGCAAGTTTAGCGTAGTGTGTGGTTAGGTTGAATTGCAACCTGGACTAGCATGGCAACGGAAAACTTTTGATACAGCATAAGACACTAGGAATAACATTGAGCTTTATTTTATAAAAATTCTATTAAGTTAACCAATTGCTAAGATATGAATTGCAAACCGAGCGTGGTGGGTGAACGGTTAATCTTCTGGCCTCGCATTCGGGAGGACGCGGGTTCGAATCCGCGTCCGGGCATCCAGATTTGGGTTTTCCATGGTTTCCCCAAATCACTCCAGGTGAATGTCGGGATGCTTCCATAAAAAGGCCATGGCCGAATTCCTTCCCGTTCCTTGTCCCCAGTCCCATCCCTCCTTTAATGACCTTAGCCGTCGACGAGGCGTAAAGCAGTAATAAAAAAAAATTAATTGCAAGAACATTGGAAGAAAAGTGTGTATTTCGTTCAACTATTAATTATTAGTTGCTTTTTTTGCTGAAATCATTAATTGGCTTGAATGTAAGAAAGATCGTGATATATGCTGCCTAAACCGCAATTAAAACTAATACTGTATTAAATGGCAGAACGTAAACTGTTAAGACTTATTTTTAGCATCCTTCGTTTTCACAGGGGTCATTATTTCAGCCGTTTGTGATACGTGTCATCCATTAAAACATTGACCTTCAACGCAAATAATAAGAAAGAAAGTTGTAAGAACTCGTAAAGACTTTGGATCAAGTTTATATCATGATGCATGACGACATTGACTTGCGATACGGGGGATGCATTAATTCGTGTATGATTGAAGCTTTGTTTTATAGCAGTAATATTAGCAGAGGTTGTGGTTAGGCTGAAATGCAAACTGGATCACGTTGCCAACTGAAACTTTTTTCTACAGCACAAGGGACGAGAAATTACATTCAGCTTTATTTTATAACAATTCTTTTTAGGTAAGCAACTGCAAAGAATTTAATTGCCAGAACACACCGTAAAACTAGGTCATTTTTGACGGAATTTGAGGCTAGATTCTGATAAACTCAAAAAATATGTCGTATTTGTAGGAAAGGACCACATAATTACATTTCTTGCAACTGGGGGGGGGGGGGCTGGTTAGAATCATGTCTTGCAATCCGTATTTCGGTATTCTCTGCTTTTCAGATATTAGTCCACGCAAATACCAGGATGATTACTTCAATGGGGAGTGACCGAATTTCATTCCATTCGTTTTCCCATCCCTTTCCTCCCTTATTGAACTCAATTTTGACGACGTGTAATTGAGCAATTAATGACACAATTTTGAAAATACTCCATCTTACAGAGTCGAGTCAAATTGGGCTGAATTTAATCACTATTACTTTTGTTTCTTACAAATTCTAATGAAAAGGACAGATCTTTTGGCGACATAAGAATTTCTAGAAAAAAATATGCAGCTACTCCTATTCTTCTCAAAGTTTTCTACACATTACGAACATTGTCAGATTTTTAAATACTAGCGGCTGAGATAAATAAGGGTCTTTATTAAAAAATTACTTACATTTTTTGAGTCTTAAATATTTTCTAGGTCCCCCTACTATCGTTGAAGGGTAAGTTGTAGCAGTTGTTATTTATCCGTAAGCCATATTAAGTTTGTCTAGATTTTCTTACGTTATTTCTGCACTTTCTTCAAAACATCAGCATCGCCGAAATTCTCAGCCGAGATAATACTCGGTATAACTGCACCAACGGCTACCAACCATACTTTATGTTTGGTCTGTATACCTTACCCTAACCAAAAATTATGCGGAAATACTTTATTTCTGGTGGAATATACAATTTATGGAACGGAATGATCTTGTACGCATAGAATTTCCAAACAAATTACTAGTGCTTATGACAAAACTGAACGAAACGAATACTCTTGAAACGATTTAATTTTTTTTAAAGGAGGGGGGGGGGGATTCCGCAAAAGTACTGACCAAAGAAACAACATTTCTACATATAATTGTAAAAAAAACATGACATATATATATAAATAAATTAAAAATTTGTTGTTTTTTATTTACAAAACTTAATTTAGAAAGTCCAAGCTGTTGGAACACAATCAGTTAGTTCCATAAGCATGAATAAAAATGTATTTAAGGCAATAAATACCTACATTTAAAAATACTTTTCTCTTCTTTCATACACTTTATATATTCCTCTTCCAATCATTGAAATAGTTCTTCACGCTTCAGCAATACGTTATAACAACGCGAATTCAATTTTACTTTACAAATATCACATACCATGAGTTTTATTCACAATTTTTTACGTAATACCTAAAAAAACATGCACGTGCATGAATTTGGATCTCTGGATGAACTGCAATAGTACTAAGACTATCTCGGTCGTTGTGTAATCGTGTCCGTAATGCGCTCGACTTTGTCTCCGGACTAATTACGGCCAGACATACTACTGCAGAATTGAGGGTAAGGGCATTATTTAACAACAGTCCTATTTAGTTAACCACCCCAGAAAGAACGATTTGCCATCACAGGACTATGTGATGTGATTAAATTAACATAATAATTATTAGTTACTCTTTGTTTGTTTGTATTCAGTGGATGTAGACATTTTCTTGTACTATATGTCCAGAGATATCGTTGTTACAGTATACTAAAAATTTATATCACATTACATTATTTTTAAGGCTATGAAAGTTATTTAACAACAATTGCATTTAGTCGAGCAAATGCAAGATAATGAAATGCGTTCAAGAAGTTATTTTTGACAGTTTTATAAGCTATTTGTATTCCATGTAGTTTCTTCCGATAAATTCTATGTCACTGTTGTTATAAACTCGAAGACGTTAATTGCCAGAACTCACCGATCAACATGTTATTTATGACGTACTTCGGATCTATTAATAGGCCTGGGCATAATATAACGATGTATCGAAATATCGACATTTTTTCATAAAATAATCGATAGACACTATCGATATTTTTATTCTCGATACATCAAAAATTGAAATTTTATTTGAAGTATCATTATTAAATACCAATTCGATATTTTTGTACGAACGTAAATCAGTATCCACTTTCATGTATTGCATATATGTTGGATAAGCATACATACATATCTGATGTCAACGCTCTTAAAAAATGAATTAGTCGCAATTTAACTGTTTTTCCTCGACGGTTAACAGGTTATAAAAGATGTATTTAACGTCAAAGTCATTTTTTCGTTGAATGTTGTGGGTTAGATTATTTTTAATCAAGTTTAAAAATATTGATTAACCATCCGTGTTTCGAAGTTGAGGGTTTACATAAATTTACAGCTTCCGTTTTTATTTTTATTTTTTTATTTTATTGATGAATAGAAGTTAATGCGTTGGCGAAGCACCTGATATGCGTATCCTTTTTTGTACTCCAAAAGAGTGGCTTCTGCAGTTAACTTGGAGGCACCGGAAACAGAAGTAGATTGCAACAGACGAATACTGGTTTGATTGATTGTAAAAATAGACAAATTAATAAAAGTTTCTATAATTTATGAACGTGTCTTTAAATTGCCGTATTTTCGTTAATATTTTGGGAATATTTTGCAAAATTACTGGCTTTCGTCAAAATATCGATAAATCGATATTTTTCTCTCGATACATATCGATACTCTTTGTAATTATCGATACTATATTTATATCGACATATGTTTTCATTTGACAACCCTAGCTATTAATTCTATTTCTAACTGGCCCGTAACGTTCGCAGGAATTACTTTGGGCAGAGACCGTGTTCCATTGAGCGGAAATGGCGGAATGTGACTCCAAAATATGTCCGCCATTTCTCCGCTCCGGCAATGGCCGCCCATACTTTGACGACAGTTCGGTATTACTGCGCGAATAGTTGTCGGAAGCGTAGCCAATTACGACCCCCCGCGCCGATTTCCGTTAATTGTAATACCAGTATTAGCCGCATTCCGAACGCGTAACTCACAAGAAACGGCAACTAACATCTGGCTACCATCCGATATACGTTAGGATATAAAAAGGGTGGTATATCAGGGAATCTACAGGTTGGAAGTTTTAGTGTTCACGGGGATAATGTTTAATCTGTCATATTGGTATATTTTAAGCATGAGATGAGTGATAAATTCATTTGGAAAAATTGTTTGTCTATCTCCACTAAAATAATGTGGCATATAACATTTTAATTTTACTATACTCCTATTGGTAGCGAAATTTGAGAGTAGGACAGTTATATGTATATTTTTTATGAAACATTACAATGAAAAGCTATTATTATTCTTATTAATTTTAATTAAGGTGAAGCTAACGCTCCGGTGGCAATTACTCGTTTTTATATATTATCAGACAGTTCAATCATTTTCTGATGTGGCCGCTCAAAGTCATGGTTTTTTTTAGATATAACTTGAGCAGTATTCTCCAAGTCGCATGATCTTGGGTGACCCTCTGCCAGTTAACTCCGACAACCCTGCGTGTGTCTTTGTCCCCTGATCTGGTGGTCTCCCTCTGGTCTGTGGTGATCTGTTGGGTTCCAATCTAACACTGCTTTTGTCCACCTCTCGTCTTTTCTCCTTGCAATATGGCCGGCCCATTGCCACTTCAGGGATGCTGTCTTCTCTAATATCTGTGTAAGCTTTGTAACTGACCTAATGTCTGTTGCTCTTTTCTTGCCTTTTCCAGTTAAGCCTACCATTGACCTCTCCATAGTTCTTTGGGCAGTCCTTGGTTTACTTTTTGTAAATTCCCTCAGAGGACTCACAGCCGTCTGTCAGCACAGGAAGAATGCACTATTTTCTTTAGATTTGTGGGCATTTTAGATTTCAGGATAATAGAATGCCTCCCAAATACTTGCCATCCCAACTTGATGCGAAGGAAAATTTCGGGTCTTATATATATATTGTGGTATGACAGAGTCATCCACAACGAATATTAATAAATAATTAATATTCGTTCAGATTTTTTGTAATATTCATTTATCTAAATTGTAAATATTATAAATAACAGGGTTAATTCATAGGTGAATAATTATGTATTAAACCCGGGCAGCCAGATTTATTATTATGTGATTTAATTTCTGTGCAAAACTTGCTATTCAGAAAATATTAAATGTCGGAAGTTGGAACCGCAGTTTTGAACGTTCAGAGAACGGGACAATGCCCAGTGTCGCCGACATGCTGACGCCTCCGCTCACAAAGGGGTGGCGCGCTGCAACCGTTACCTGCCGAGTGTACTGACCTCACCCCTCCCCAGTGCCTCTACAAGGTCAAGCAAAATGTGCGGGAACGGGTAGCAAATGTTAGCGACGACACGAAGCACGTGATAATGGACATATATCGATTCACCAATTGTGAACGGCTACAGGGTTCACAGTTGTTAATTCAAGGCTTCTGTTCCATGTGAGGAGAGAGGGAAGCTGACTTTTTCGCGGCGAGAGGAGACGACGCCATATTGAGGGACTTGCTGTTTGGACGAGCTTGAGTGCAGACGTGTCGACCGACACTCTCCCAGCCGTTGGTCGATGACTGCTTCCAGATACATTCTGGCTCAGATGTGGCCGGAAACTGAGCTAGTGGCAATCAGTATGTGCTAGCGAGTCTGGATCCGCATACTAGCATTGCAACAGTGACACAGAGTGTGTCACATCTCGTCGAGCAGATGCGGAAACGGTAAAGTACCGACGCAGAGTTCCACAGTTCCATAGGGTTTTTAACGAGGCTTGCTAACCCGTAAACGGCTTCTGAGATAAGACTCTGCTCTCATCCTAACAATTACTGAGCTAACCAATATTTCATGCTCACAACTTCAAATTTTAGGCATATTGATCATTGTGTTTAATCCAAACGATGCTTTTAACTTTAGATGGCACCCCTGGGATTTTTTTATAATTGTTAACGTTAATTTGTTGACCTGCGATGTCATATTGATGCATATTGACCTTGTAAAATCTTTGAGATAATTTAAATCAGTTATGTTTGCATTTATCCGGCAGATTGTAAACGCCGGGCCTTGCTTGCTTATTTTCTTTGGATATTATGTTTAACGTAACGTTAAATGTGCCCGGGCTTGTATAAGCCAGAAGACCAAATAAATTGAGTATTATTTTGTGTAAATTAGATTCTTGTAGAAATCAAGGTTCTAGTTCACCCATTTAACTAACCACTAAATCAAAATTAATATTCTGATAAAAGTATTGGACGTGATGGTATCCCCCCTTCCCCTCTCTCACCAAGAGTGACCAATACAATATATATATGTATTAAATTTTCTTTTATAATTGGAATATTAAATTCCTCCCCCATTCACTTTCCCGAATTACAGATTTTAATTTTACATTCCTTAAGTGTTTTTGTTTACAGATATCGTAACATTGCATCACAAGATTATAACTGGAGAAGATTATGAACAGCTGAAGGGTGACCTGGACAGAATGCCTAACTGGGTTGGTTAACATGGAACAAATATAAATGCAAAGAAGAGTCAGTTTATCACGAATACAGATAAAAACTGTAGGCTGATTATGAGTGTAGGATGGGTACAGAATTGCTTGGACCGAACTTGAAGTGTAAATGTTTTGGCACAAAATATGACAGTAAACTAAATTGGGCAGGACGCATTGCACAGATGGTACGAAGTGGTTTCAAAATCTCTCGTTTACTGGAGAGGGTGTATCAGAGAAGTGAGAGCATCGAGTTGCAGAACTTTGGTCAGATCGTAGCTTCAAAACGGCGGTGTAGTATGCGACCCACATGCGCGTGCAAAGAAGAGCGGCTAAATTTGTTTGCGAAAAGTACCACAGAACACAATTAGTAACTGATATGATAAAGCGGCTGGATTGGGAGTCATCGGAAGGCTATTGCCCTTTTAGGGTCGACTTCCGAAAAAATCCTTTCTTTAAATATGATGTCACCAAATCAAAGACCTTAATCTCTAAAATAATAGGTAATTTCTTGATTTCGGTTAGGTATCAAGAGATATAAATGTTTCGTGACAAAAGAACTTGTTATGGAAATAATGATACTTTTGCCATTGAAGGGTCGAATTCCGAAAAATTCTATTCCTAATACATGAAGTCATTAAAGCGAAAAACTTAATCTTTAAAATGATATTTGATTTATCGATTTTGGTTAGGTTTGAAGGGACATAATGACTTGTGACGAAAAACACCTTTTAGAAATAATGTATATGATGTTTCTTGAAAGATAACAATCAGATTACTAACGCATGCACCGAGCGTGGCGGTGTAATGGTTAGCGTTCTGGCCTCGCATTCGGGAGGACGGCGGTTCGAATCCCCGTCCGGGCATCCAGATTTGGGTTTTCCATGGTTTCCCAAATCACTCCAGGCAAATGCCGGGATGCTTCCTTCAAAAGGCCATGGGCGAATTCCTTCCCATCCATTCCTTGCCCCCAATCCTTTCCCGTCTCTAAAGACCTCGCTGTTAAGAGACATTATGCAGTTAAAAAAAAAAAAAAAAAAAGCCTAACGCATGCCGAAGACATACATCAACTATAAGTTTCCGTACCACGTATTTTCGTACAAGATATTAATACAACAGTTATCAGAGAACAATTTTATTAACATTTGTGTTTGTCTCCATATTTTTGTGTTTGTACGGGGTGAGTCTTTCAGGGGTGATACTATTGGTAATTCTGAACAAAAAACTTCCAATAAACATATGCCCTTTTCTTAACCATCTCAGGGTAAACTAATGAAAACAACTAGGAACGGGAAAAGTGCAGGTGACAGTAAATTAAGATACTGTTATGTTATGGTTTGTTTAATTGTCTAGTTTCCTCGCAAAAGATGTTCAAACATTCCACCATCAACATTAATGTATTTTGTATTGTTGCTGATCCGACCTCATTTCTGCATTCCTTTACTTGAGCACAAGCATGTAAAATACAAGCGAGAAGTTCCTCTCTTGTGTCCACTCTGCGCTTGTAGACTTAAGCCAACCCCACAAACAGTAATCCAATGGGGTAAGATCGGGCGACCCCAGTGGCCAAGCAATGACTACACGGCGACCGATCCAACGAATTGGTTTACACTGAAACGGTTAAGAAAAGGACATATATTTATTAGAAGTTTTTGTTCAGAATTACCGGTAGTATCACCCCTCAAAGCAAGTACCTTTCCTCCTTACTCACCATATATATATATATATATATATATATATATATATATATATATATATATATATATATATATTAAGCGCATCATTTATAGACTACTATTTCTAAAATTCTCTCTTCATACCTAACGAAGCTCCATAAATGTGGTATCATTTTAAAGATTAAGTTCTCTGCTTTGGTTTCATCATTAATAACGAAATGAATTTTTGGAAATTCAACCCGTAAATGGGAAAATTGTGAACAATCCTGGTAACTGGTACGCGGTAGTAGTGAGATAAGCCGCTGGGGTTTCGCTGGTGTCGGTAAAGGAGAGACCGCATTACTGCTAGATAGGAGCACCATATACAACAGAGATATTGATATTAAACTGTGTGTGTCTTCTATGGTAAGGAACTCACCGAATATTTTTGATTTTGTTAGGGAAACATTTCATCATTTCCAATCGTTTGAACTGACAAACAATTGCTACCTAAGAGCCGGTTCTTCTTTTATCCGACCAGAGTCCGCCAGCCTCGCTGTTCAATCGTATTTCTTTCACGAAATTTTCACGTGCACCACACAGTTATTCTTATTTGTTTTAACATGCTAGTTTTCTGTGCTGGTCGCAATGTTCTTATTCTTCCGCCGTATTTCGGATTTAATGACACATGCCTTATAGCCTAGTTAAGGTCAACAACCGGTAGGTGGCATTTCGGTAGCGCCAAATGTCAGTTAAAGAAGAGGAATATCTTGTCAGAATTTTTTCGATAGATGCAAAACACTTTTTTTTTAACTTTTGATTTCTTTTTGGTGAAAAAATTATTTGAATATCTTTGACAGTGTGGGAATTATGCGTGATTAAGCGAAGGTCCTGCACGATTCACAGCCACTTAAATCTTACTGCACTTGACGGTAATCCAATTCTTTAACCTTAAATATCTCAAAACAGCAATTCATCAATCGACTTTAAAGATAACTTTTTTTTCCAGATGCATAGATGTTTTTCAAATTTTCAGGACATGTTCTACATACTAGTTACTACAGTCCGTACCATTACTGTTTATCACAAATGGAAAATATGCCTATATGTTCAAAAAAAACAAGAATTTTAAATTCTTAAAAAAAATGTTAGTACCAAAAAATATAAAGCTAAATGTGTTATATTATTGGTATAACTAATTTCCTAGTTATTAGTTTCCAACATTAAAAAAAAATTTCTGCAAAATTTCAAATATTATGCTTTTATCTACATCTACATCTATACTCTGCAAATCACATTTACTGTGGGTGGCAGAGGGTGCTAAGCACCAATCCTAATTCTGTGCATTCCAATCCCGAACAGAACGAGGAAAGAAGGAATATCTAAATGAATCAGTACGGCATCTTACTTCTCGAATCTTATCCCCCCTGTCATTGCGACCTAAATAGGTTGGCGGAAGAAGTATTTCGTTGCACTCGTAAATTAAATATTTTCGCATGTTCTCCAACGAAAACGACGACGTCTGTCCGCCAAATAGTCCCAGCCCAACCCATGTATCAGCTCTGTGACACTTACGTAAGGGCTGTAACTAGCAGTCACGAATCGAGCGGCTCTCCTCTGTACTTTCTCTAATGTGTCAATCAATCCCTGGCGATACGGATCCCAAATTCCACAACAGTATTCCAAATGCAGACGCACTAGTGTTTTGTACGCTATTTCCTTTGTATGAGCATTACAACTTCTCAAAATGCGATCTATGAATAGTAGTTGACATATTTTTAACTGCCAGTTTGGTTGGTACATTTACATATTGTTAAATCATATTTTATTTTAAAAATCAATTTTTATATATAACTATAAAAGTTCTATGGAGCTACGAAATTTGAACCCTCAAATTTAAATAGATTTGGATTAAATGAAATTTCAATTTTTACATACATTTGAATGTGTTAGCTGTACCTACCCCCTTATCCCTCGTCAAGGTCACTAGAGGCGCGATGGGACTGGGATCAGGCAACGGGAAGGAATTCATAGTACTTTTGAAGGAAGCATCCCGGAATTCGCCTGGAGCGATTTGGGGAAACCATGGAAAACCCAAATCTGGTAGCCCGGACGGGGATTCGAACCACCGTCCTTCCGAATGCGAGGCCAGAGCGTTAACCGCTCACCCACCACGCTCGGTGATGCAAATCAGTTTAACCTTAAAAATCTGGAAAGGTGAAAGTAGATAACTAGGTATTCCGTCAGAGAATCGCGTGCTTAGGCTTCCGCCGACGCAGAAACATTGCGGGTATTGAATTCGCAATTTACTAAAGCACTGGCCGCGGTCCTGTTTATACACTCCACACAAATCGCGCTTTGTGTAAAATTTAATTATCGTGTTGGAGATAGTAATTAAAATTACAAAGGTGCGGTGGCTGCGATGCTGGTTATGTACAATGATTCCTGGTGTTTGCTCCGACACCGCCAGCTAATGCACGGGCCCTTTGTCGCGAGACGCGTGATGAATACTGTTTGTTTCCAAAGCGCGCACATCAGCCATCAGGCGTACTGGGACTAGGGCGCCCAGATAATTAATTTGCCGGCGTTTAGTTATCATATGTATCTCGCTCCGCGAACTATATGGTCGGGGCGTAAATGTTTCCTTCTGTCCGTCGCTTCGTATTTTCATGCTACTGTAAATGAATTTAAACGGCAATTGTGGAAGGCAGATGTCGTTATAAACTTTCTGCGATATCCTGTCATGTTTCGTTGCTATAAATAATTTCCACGTTTGGCAGCGGCGTTTATAGCAGAGGGTGGGGGAGATGGAACGCAAATTATAACAGCCACAGAACTGTAACACTTCGTGCAGCCAAGAATTATTTGCAGCAACCTGGGACTTGAGTAAATATGGTTTTGTATATTTTTCTTGCAATCAGTAGTGAATTTGTGTAAATGGACTTTGTTTTATGGATAGGAACTATGTAGATACTATTTAATATGTTCAAGGATAGTACCATGCATGTAACATTGGCTAAATGTTTGTAATTCTAAATATTGAGGTGAGCTATGATGTTTTAGAGGGCAATTTGTTACAGTCTGAACTGATTTATATGGATAATTTTGTGTGTAAATAGCTTTAATTTTCATTTCTGTGCATTCCATAATGATTGTGATTGAATTTGTATTAATTCTGATTGTTTCAATGTGAGTTTAATTGTTAGGATTCCAGAAACGTCGGTCGGAAGTCTTTGAATTATTCTGGAATTTTCTGTGAAAGCTTACATAGGCGATCTACAGAGACGAGTTATTCAGTTTATGTTTTTCAAAGTATTGTCAGTGAGTTGTTCTTTGCAAGTAGCGTACTGAGTGCACGTTTTTTGAAAGTTGTAATAGCTGGAGCGTTTGTTGACGTTGGCAGCTAGTATCTTTGGAGTCTGTTGTCTCAAAAGGAAAATAAATGAACCAAGTTGAAAGTGCATCTTGTTAGACAAATTATTTCATTTCAAAACGAAATACCCATCACTGTCAGGTTGCTGTAAATAATTTCCGGGCTTGCCAGCAGTGTTTATCGCAGAGGGTAGGCGAGACGAAACGAAAATTATAACAGCCAAACAACTGTAACACTTTGTGTTTTGAGGCAATGGGCTTACCTCCCCTTAAAAGTTTCCATATAATTTTTATTTTATTTTGCAGTATATTAAGTTTTTAGGTTTAGAAGGTTGGCAGGACGGATTACTAATGTACTTGGGGCAGTATCTTTGGAGTAATGATCAACAACGGGGCAAGAATATTATGAGAGGTGTAGAAGAAGGAAATTAATTAATGAGTTTAGCTTGCACATAAAAATTCTCGTATTATTAAAATGAATTTCTATTATTACGAAGGCAACCTGCAATTCTGATCCTAATAAAAGAAAAATTATCTTAATTCAACCTAACATGACGTATTTGCAGAAGTGGACATAAATGTTAACAGTGTGACTAAGTTTGTGTTCACACCATACCCAATAGCACCTTTATAATACACTTTCTCTTATTTAAATACTAGCTGTAGCTCGCAGCTTTGTTATAATTTAAAACACAAAAGCAGAAAAGATAAACCTACGACATTTTCTCCATTACAGCTACATTCCTATACTGAAGGGTTCCTTCAATTCACTGGAAATTTTGAATTATTTTCAGTATATTTTTAACGTACGAAATTTCAGATAGTTTAAGACATAAAAAGTTCAAGTTTCCTAAAGATTCCTGAAAATTGGTAAAAGCAAGACCAAGAACAAAATTTCAACATGGATATCAACTGAACCCAAAGAGAAAAATCGAAAAATCCCTACCACGAAAATGCAAAGATTAATGTGATTAATTTGTCTGAGATTATTATGATATAAAATTTTTTACGAGCGGCGTTGTTAGCCAATACACTGGATGATTAAATAAAGGTATCAAAAAAGAACATAAATAATTTTGACATTTTACAGTGAGTCTCACACGAGGTATGTCTGAAATGGTTCCGGTAAGTGCTACCTGATGCTTTTAATTATTATCTCTGATGCAAACACACTTAACGTGAAGAATGTAATGAATGAATCTCAAGCGACAGAATAAACAGACAAAATAATGAAATATATGTTATAAAGGTACTTAGGTAAAATTGTGTTGTCAGTAAAGTAATGTGGAGATGGATAATCACATACAGGTTTGGTATCTTCACATATGCTTTGGCGCCAAATAACGATACTCATTTGCATTTCTGAACAGTAAATATGGGAACTAATGTGGACCGGTGATGATGTTTGAGAGAAATAATACGTATTAAATAAAATAATGTTCTTAAAATTCTTTTTTTTTCCTACCTTTTCGAGGTGTTCATCTTTATTGGAGCGTGAAACTCATCAATTACCAAGCAAAAACTACAGAACAGATCTTGATTGGGTTTCACATTTTAAAATCTTAGAACCTAGCGTAAGATCTGTTGTAGGGTAAGGTGTGCTATTTGGGCCATGGGGCTATTTGGATCAAAATAAGTAAATTGTTCTTTGTGCATCTTTCGCGCGTAGCCTGGACTTCATTTGCAGTGTTATAGATTGATTGTGATGTTGCAGAATAAAGTACAAGAAGAGTTAAGTAAATATCTTCAACGATTCTCATACGAGGGATGTATGAAATAGTTGCGGTAAGTGCTACCTGAGTAGAAATCTTTAACTTTCGTCGCAGCAACCACCACTTCCGCATTATTATTCCCGTGACGTCACTATACGTAACATCCGGTGGGGGGGGGGGGGAGAATATTTTAACTGCGACATTACTTGCATTCAATTTCACTGCCTGACAAAAAAACGCTTAGTACTCAGAACGGTAGAAGGAAATGAAATTAATCTTCAAGAGTTGACAGGGTATGTAACATTATTTCAGTTGTTACAAAATCGTGTGAAATTTTCAAAGAACTTTACAGAGCGAGCCCACTTATGAACTCTGTCACAGTGTCAGTATATCTCGGCCGGCCGTTGCACCGTCACTGCCTTATTTTAGAGGCAGGTGAAAGGCGGAGAGTTTGTCCGAAGACATTCACTCCATCATGATGTGGGGTTGCAGTACTTTACAGTTGGTGCGTCGTGTTTTATGGTGTCAGTTTTCTAATAGGCTTCGTGGTCTTCTATGTTTGTCGGCACTATTATCATAGCGACCAATTGTATTTATCACAGGGTTTTTACATTGCCTAGTGCTTTTGTAGAATATGCCACCAGTTGGCGGAATCTTTCCTTCACTTTTGGTAAATCGGCTGCCTCATGGAGTGCGTCCGTAGGGAGCCATTGCGGAAGATGAAGTGCTGTCTTCAATGCCCTATTTTGTATTTTCTGGAGCTTTCTTATTTGACAGTCTGTAGCGTATGCCCACACTGAAAATGTGTGTTCAATGATGGGGCGTACGAGAGAGGTGTATAGTTTGACTCCTGTAGAAAGGGCAAGTTTGCTGTCCCTATTCAGTATAGGATAGAGGTTGTGTAATCTGGTGCTTGTTCTCCGTCTGACGTCATTGATGTGGCTGATCCAGTTTAATCTCTTGTCGAGAGTCACCCCTAGATAGCGTACTGTGGAGGAGGGGGGGGGGGGGGAGGGCATGGAATATCACTATCTTACAGGCGAAGCATTGGATCTGGATCCGTTGCTCGACGGGTCCTGATTCTCTTGGTTATAATAATGGCTTGTGTCTTGGTTGGATTTATGTCAAAGCGCCACCTCCTAGCCCAAGACTCAGTAACCTGCAGGACTTCCTGTAGGCGCCGAGTAGCCAGCGCTCTACTGTGGCTGGATGCCAGGTACGCGGTATCATCAGCATTGGTTGCAGGAAGAACTCCATAGGAAGTCGGTACATCAGCAGTATACAGGGAATATAGCACTGGCCCGAGCACGGAGCCCTGTGGAACACCTGCCTCGATGCTTCTGTTAGGAGAGTGTGCCTTATCCACCTTCACTCTGAAAGTCCTTCCATTTAGCTATGATTTCAGCTGCTTCACGTATGGACATGGGATGCCATTCTCGAAGAGTTTAAGCAGGAGTCCCGAGTGAGTATATCTAGGTCACATTACAACTGTTGTGGGTCAGCTTGCCTCAGGAGAGGATACATCTACATCCGTATTCTGCAAGTCACAAATATTGTGGGTGGCAGAGGGTGCTAAGCACCAATCCTAATTCTGTGAATTCCAATCCCGAATAGCACGAGAAAAGTAAGAACAAATAAAAGCGTCAGTAATAATCTTATCCCTCCGCCCATTATGACAAAAATATATATATATTTTTACTTATGGGTTTGAGCCTCGTCGACGTCGAGGTCATTAGAGGTGTGATGGCCCTGACGACAAGGAACGGGAAGGAATTTGGCCATGGCCTTTTGAATGAATCATCCTGGCATTCGTCCGAAGTGTTTGGGGAAAACATGGAAAACCCAAATCTGGATGCCCGGACGGGGATTAGAACAGGTGTCCTCCCGAATGCGAGGCCAGAGCGCGACCTAAATAGGTTAGCGGAAGAAGTGTTTCATTGCACTCGTAAATCAAAGAATTTCACATATTCTCCAATAAATTCAAACGAAACCGACTTCGTCTGTCTTGTATCAACTATGCAACACTTTCATACAGGCTGTAGCAAGCAGTCACGAAGCGAGCGACTCTCCATTGTACCCTCTCCATTATGTCAATTAATACTTTGCTATACGGATCCTAAACTCCACAACAGTAATCCAGATGTGGATCCACTAGAATTTTGTACGCTATTTCCTATGTATGAGCATTACAATTCCTCAAAATACGACCTATGAATCGTAATCTAGAATAAGCTTTACCTATGACGGAAGTTATGCGCAATTCCCATTTCATGTTGCTTTGTACTATAACACCCAGATACTTCAGGGAATCAACCGTGTCAACAACTGAATTGTTTACTTTGTATTCGTGAACAACTTTTTTTTTCCTTTGTTACTTATTCGCATTTCCTTGCACTTTTTGCAGTTAAGTGACAACTGCCATTTGCAACGGCTTTATGGCTCCTTCCCAATCGAATCAGCGCATGCTCACAGGCCAGTGGGGGTGCGACGTCATAATGCCAAGTTCCTCGTAAATCTGACTTGTTTTTTTAGTCACTCAATTAACATTGCGTTCCATCCGAACCCACGTTTATTTCGTTCCCTCCTACACTTCTAGACGATTCACTTTTTTGTCAGTCGCTGTAATTAAAGTTTTATTGTATATAATAAATGTTTATTTAATGACAACTGTAAAAATAATTCCAGAAATTGCGTTTGGCGTGCCATATAAAGTGCAAGGTGCGGCTCAAATACGGTCTGATGAACGGGTAATCATTTTAAAATCAAATTACAGTTAATAATTATTCACACCAATAGCCGTACGCCCACACCTCTTCAAATTTAATTTTCACAAAAATTCTGTTTAAAAACTATTCGTCCACGCTGGGTGGTTCAATTATGAAACCAATTTTATTAAATAAAAGTAGCGCTTCATTTGTTTCCGCGTGTAGCCGACAGACAAGTTTCCCATATCAAATTACACTATATGCATCATGACAGTTAATGAAATTAACTAAAAGAATCCAGTAATAAAATATCTTTTCTAGATTTTTAAACAATTTAAACACATTTTACTGGCTAGAATTTGATGTGTCGTAGGTGAATGAGAGATATTTGGTAAAACTTTTCGATTTTTTCACATTAGTTTAGTTTTGAGAAAATTAAATCAGATAAAATATTAATATATTATTTTTTTAATATTCGGGTGTGGTAGCTATGTAAAGTGAATACGGCACTCAAGTGATTATTACAGAACTGTAGTTTGGTGTCTAACAGCAAATTATATTTACTGTATTTATTTGTTTAAAGGTTTATTTAGCCTGTGAATATTAGGGCTGTCAAGCCTTCTCTTACATCATGCGAGGTGTTTAAAATAAATAATTTACACTTTACGCAAACTAAAAGTACACGACACTTATTTAACATTTCACTAACTAAGAGCTAAAAAATATTTATGAGTGAAGTACTAACTAAAATCTTAATAATATTCATGTTTAACTAGTGAATCATTCAATTATATATACTAATGCTAGTGAAGGTTGAAGAAGTAAACAGTACAAACTAAAAACTAGCAGGTTGAAGAACCAAGAGACAAACTAATAATAGGGAAGGCAGAATAAACAGGTAGACACTGTAAGCGATTATATGAAGGTGAGACATGTTCGTATTGTCGCAGGTCACAGATGAACCCAACACAGGAGTTCATAGCAAGATCAACTTTCCTTAAGACTACCGAACTCAAATCTTGC
The DNA here is from genome assembly GCA_031002005.1 of Vandiemenella viatica. Classification (NCBI taxonomy): domain Eukaryota; kingdom Metazoa; phylum Arthropoda; class Insecta; order Orthoptera; family Morabidae; genus Vandiemenella; species Vandiemenella viatica. The sequence continues at coordinate 11,966,944 of JARYHS010011408.1, read as the reverse complement.
TGAACAACGTAACAGTAATCGAGATGGGGAACCACAAGGGTCTGCACCAGTTGCTTTTTCAAATGAGTGGGGAACAATTTCTTAAATTTATACGGAGCACGAAGAGAAGAGAAGGCTTTGCAAGATATTGATACAATATTCTAAGACCAGTTTACATTGCTATCTGCCAGTAGGCCTACTCCCAGATCTTTTACAAAAACGCTTTAGTTTAACTCTGTTCCCTGAAGCATTATTTTTGGGAGATTTGATGTTAACTTGCTGCCTGGACTAGCAATAACAACAGCCTGAGATTTAGAGGATTTTTTTTTTTTTTTTTTTTTTTTTTTTTTTAAATCCAAGTCTCTTTGCCCAAAGCTTCTTAAGGTCATCATTTGTTTGTTCTATAATAGCAAGTACGTCGTTTGGTGATGCACTAAAGTATAGTTGTAGGTCTTCAGCGTACAGATGGTAATAACAATAACGTAAGACACTAGCCACATCGTTTATATATATGTAATTTACATGTTTAGAGGTAATAAGAAGAAAGAAAAGCGGCAACAGCTCAATATTGAACTAGGAAACATGTATCAATCAACATACGGGAAACCTTAACTGCGACGCATATTCTTCCAGCTTATTCGATTTAGCTACCTGCTTATTTTCCAAACAGTGTTTTGATAACAATTCAGAAAAAAGAGAAAATGCAGAAAGCATTGAACAAATTTTTTCACGCTCTACCAACCACTACGTGCATAGCACACTTCTAATATACCGCACCGGAGGATTCTACGAAAACTGTGTCGCAGAAAATTGATGTTGGATTCGTAGGTAACTCGACGAGACAAATCTAAAGTGAAGAATAAAGTTTTTCGATATCTCGCTTAGTTCTTAATATATTGTATCTCACAATTGAGCTGGTTAAGTTAAAATGAGGACAGGACCAAAAGAAAATTTCGCCAAAGAAAAATTTATTAATAGATTCTTATGTAACTCTATAGGGCATATCGAAAGTTAATAATAAAATTATTTAGTTCTCGAGATACAGTATTTCTAAATTGAGATGGTTAGGTTAAAATGCTGACCGGACAAAAAGAAAAAAAAAATTGGTATAATGAAATACGCGCTGGACATGTACAATCAGTGTTTGCTTTCTTTCTAGCGGTTGTGGTTAATTTTAATGCAGCCTCGACCAGAAAAAAAAAATTGCTAAGCGCACAAGGAATTATGCGCTATGAATGCTTTGTTGAAATATGGCCTGGACCAGAAGAGCAACATCGCTAAAGTTATAGGGTATTAACTATAACAATTTTTAACCTTTGGTAAATCGATAAATAAGCGTGATATCGAAAAAAAAAATTGCTTTTGAGTTACAGAAGAATTCATCTTCAAATTGCGGCTACAGTAGAAATGCCCTGTACCACTAAATACCTCTCAACGGTGTAACGTAAGATAATCTTTATAGAAGGAACGGTAATTTATGTACATAAAAAACTGAGTACCTTGTCTTTGTAACTGATGTTTCTCACAAAAAGATATTTAAAGATTAAAAGAACTGTAATATTGCATTCGAGTAGATGCAGAGCTTTTTAGTGTGGAAATGAATCAGCATAATATCTCAGAAATAGGATAAATTTGCAATTGTAATAAAGCGCATTTTTTAAATGCTTCTCCCTCCGGAAAGAACTTGCGCGCTCGCAGCGCCGCGCCGGCGAGTAATGGAATGAGATTAGAGCACAACTCACGCAGAATGACGACCGCCACCAACTCTCGACTGTCTGGCTCGTGTCATATCTCTGGCCACAGACAACTCTCCAACTGGAAGGCGGTGATAGGTGCCAGCGTGCTGGCGAGGGGTTTGGATGCAAACCGATATTAGGATTCACTAGCCAAAATGTAGAAACGCAACTCTTCGTTATGTCAGTATGTAATACAAATAGATGCTATTATCTTTATCTTTAAAAGAGCAATTCTTGAATATATTTTCAATCTCGGAAACGGCTCTAATGGTTTTATGGAATTTCATATTTAGATAACTATTTTTTTTTAAAATAACCTAAATAGTTCTTTCATGGAAAAATGCAATTTAACAAAATACGAATAATTTTGCACTTGGTATATCGGAAACGGCTCTGACGCCATCTCGTAGACGATTCAGGTACCAGAAGGCCCACTAATAGTTTCTCTATGGTTTCAACAAGAAACTCTTATACATTTAAACGAATAGCTCTTGAATACTAGCTGACGCATGGGAATACTAACACTACATTTATAATTGTAAAACGTTTAAAAAGAAGATATTTAAAAAATAGATATTCGCTTTGTCAGAAGTGATACTTCACCAAACTTCTTTGAAAATAATATTTACAGTTATAATGTAATCATTGTTTAATTTTAGAACTATTTGTCTTTAACGCAAACATCAGTGTTACTGAATTTAAAAAGTGGTTATGATTAAATACCACCACTTTAGTTTAAAAAGTAGATATTTAAAAAAATATACACTGGGTTTCTCAGATGCTATTTTTTTTTCAAACTACTTTACCTTACAAATCGTCTTTGAAACCAATATTAATTAAATTGCAGCATTTTCATCTCGGAAACGCCTGTCAAAGAAGTTTCGGGTAATGCAAGGAAATGTGCACTTGAAAATGCCTAGGAAGCCGTTAAGAAAATCTTTTAACTACTTCCAAGAAAAAAATAAATAATAACATACAATCTTGCGCCAATAAATAAATAAATAAATTCTAACGCCACCCGATCGCGTAGAATATTGAGGCACCAATGAGCCCACTGTTTTATCTTTGGTTGTAATAAGCAACTGTGAGCTCCGAATTGCATAGGAAGCCTCTAAAAAAATTTCAACTACAATAAGCACTATTATATGAGAAACTGTTGTAAATAGATAAAATTAATTTCTCACAAACTTCTCTAGGGATATTGATGAAATCTTGCACACTGAACAGAAATCGAAAGATGCCGAGCGAAGATCGGTCAACCAGGTAGAAATACACATGCGAGCTACTGCTGCTTGTCCCTTTTTTCAGTAATCACGCAGGCAGTACCGAACAAATTTGCATGGGGTTATGGCTGTTTTAAATCTTATCGTGTGGCTTAAAATCTGCGGTACATTATCTTAGTACTCTACAAGACCGAAAAGAGGAGCGAGATAATTCATTCGTACTGAGAATAGACAGGCAGCACAGATCACATTGCATCGCAGATGAGCAACCTTTATGAAATAGCAACCAAAGATAACGCTACAACAAAGATATTCACTCCACCACTTGAAATCTATATTTGAAATATTGTAACTTCGAATACACGGAAACATCAATAAAAGTGCTGCATCAAAGATTAACAGTCCAACAGGCGTAAAAAATTTCTGGAATTTAAAATTTAAATTACGGTAAACGTTTATACTTTTTTCCGTATTCCACCATCTCAGTCTCCACAATTGTGTATTGTGGGACTCCTCCAGTTCTATATTCTATTCTTTCATTGACCGCTCCACTCCTTGCAACCATCTTTAGCTGTGGTCTGCCTCGTCTTCTCCGATTCGGTCGTTTGTAGTTAAAGACTATTTTTGGTATTATTCCTTCATCGATTTTAGTTAGGTATCGTAATAGTTGTTTCCGTTCAGTGTTCTGAACTATAATATCTTTGATGCCGTTTACTCCCTGATTTGTTCACTCCGCAGATGCTCTAATATAGAAACTCGGGAAGCTCGTCGAAGGAAATCTGTCTCCGCTGTTTCTATCCTCTTTCGGTTTGTTTCTGCAACTGTCCAACATTCTTCACCGTAGGTGGTAATTGGTTCAACTGTGGCTATGTACATATTGAGTTTTGTTATGAGACCAATCTTCGTGGACCACAGAAATGGATTTAGTTTTTAAATGGCAGAACTTCCTTTTCTTACTCTATGTCTGATACCTTCTTCACATTTTTCCTTATCACTAATAATGCTCGGTAATTAGTTATACATTTCACGTATATTTATCGTTTACTTATCTGATACTTTGAGAGATAACGTAATCTTTTCAACTGCCAGGTATTCTGTCTTTGACGTATTGATTTTTTGTCCCCGTTTATCATGATTTGGAACTGGAAAAAAAAAGATATTATTACGCCCCCTAACCGAGCGTGGTGGATGAGCGGAAACGCATTAGGGAGGACAAGGGTTCGAATCCCCGGCAGTACATGTACTTAGAAACTGCCAATCGCTTATATAGGTTTCAGAGAAAATTCCAGAATATTTCAAAGACTTTCGACGAAAGTTTGTCGAATTCTGACTATAGCTAAGCAATTAAAATCATATTAAAAACAATCAAAATTAATACAAATTCATTCACAATCATTATTAAATGCACAGAAATGAAAATTAAAGATAATTACACACAAAATTATCCATACAAATTAGTCGAAACTGTCGCAAATTGTCCTCTAAACACCGTAACTCACTTCAATACTTAGAATTACAAACTTTTAGCCAATTTTACATGCATGGTATTATCCTTGAACATATTAAATAGTATCTACATAGTTTCTTTCCATAAAACAAAGTCAATTTACACAAATTCACTATTAATTGCAAGAAAATATACAAAACCATAAATAACTCTCGGGTTTTCCGCCGGTTAATAGATTTATTTTGATCTTTTAACGACGTTTCGGCAACTGTCATCGTTGCCTTCATCAGGTTAAATCTCACTTACAAGGACAAGACACGACTGACTCGCGAGCCAGTCCTGGCTCCTATTTATAGCCTGTTGTCAAGGGAATCTATAAATAGGAGCCAGGACTGGCTCGCGAGTCAGTCGTGTCTTGTCCTTGTAAGTGAGATTTAACCTGATGAAGGCAACGATGGCAGTTGCCGAAACGTCGTTAAAAGATCCAAATAAATCTATTAACCGGCAGAAAACCCGAGAGTTATTTATTTCAACAATACGCCGGGAAAAACTGAAATGTCATACAAAACCATATTTACTCAACTCCCAGTTTGCTACAAATAATTCTTAAAACACAATTTCATTAAAATCTTGGGTCTGAGAGCCGTTGTAGTATCTTAGAATACGTGTTTCAACGTAATGATGCTTTTACACTCGTACCACATCAAGTGCAATCTCATTGAACAGACAATAAAAAATGAGTTAAACTTTGTTTTGTAAAAGTTTTATATCATTTTTATTTTTAGAGATATAAGCTCCCAAATTCCATAAAAGCCGAAACTGTTGCAATCTAATTTCACAACCGTACGACTGAAAAACCTAGAGAAATTCAAGATTACGACGCTTGATAAATCCTTTTTAAGAAATTACGTTGCAGTATATATCGCCTTACAGTTGTACTAATTACTTATTGCTGAATTAATGAGATCAGTATTATGGTGCCATTAAAATCAGTTGAAATAAAAAATAAGTTTCAGTATTCATGCATCTAGGGCTATACCAAGTGACATTACCGTTTATCCTGGTTCACACTATAGCAATAAAAATTAAACTACTTTCATCTGCAATGAATAATGATGTTATGACGTTAGACATTGAAAAAACAGTTAATGGAATGAAAATGCCAAAATATGTCAATAACATGTTTTTATTGTTAATATTATTTATTTATTTGTTATTTCACTTCTCCACACACGGGGCTGGGCTGCCGTTCTCTTCAGCCTACATTTCTTATTACAAATCTGGTCTATTTTCTATAATTTAGCATTCTTACATTTGTTTACAATATATTTTGTTTATTTTACAATACATATTTTAGTATATAGTTTTTATAGTGTTGTACAATTTTATTTTACTTTTAGAACATTTTGAACACAGTTTTAAGATTGCCGGATTGTTCCATAACAGATTTTATTAATTCTGGTATTTCATTTTCTTCTGTGACTGGCAGTTATGATTGAAATGATGGGTATACTTCTGGTCGGATGTGTTGGTTGGGTATAGGAAGTTTCTATTGTTTAATGTGTGTAATGCATAAAGGTGGAGAGCTGGTGGTATATATTTGTGATATGGTTTTAGTGCTTCTGGGGTTTTGATATGTGGAGAGGAGCGTGTACTGTGTGTGTTATTTCTGCGTACGGTGAAGGATATTCTTAGTCGTTCGAGGAAGAGGAGGAGGTGCAGAAAAGATATTTTATCGTACAGGATGTGGTTTGGGAAACGTAGGTGGATTCTGTACGCGAGGTGGAATGCATGGCGTTCTATTATTTGCAGTGTCTTGTAATGGGCTGGGCATACGGATATCCAAGCGATGTTGGCATACTTTAAAATAGGTCTTATTAATGTTTTATAAGTATGGAGTACAGTCTCGGCGTTTAAACCCCACCTGTGTCCTCTCAGTGTTTTTATCAAGTTAAGTAGTGATTTAGCTTTGTCTTTGATCGTCTTTAGGTGGGAATTCCAAGTGAGCTGATGGTCCAGCTTCAATCCCAGATATTTGACTGTTTTTGTGAGATTGATATGTTGTAGTTCGCCCAAAAATTATTGCTTGCGTCTTTTGTGGGCTGATTGTCAGTCTCCATTTATTACACCTTTCAATAAAGCTGTGTAAGTGTTTTGTAATGCTTTGGCGGATTGTTGAAGATTATTGCAGCAATCGAGCAAGGTGAAAAATAATTGGAGTCAGAGATTGGAGAATATCGGCAGTCGACTTAGTTATATAGTTAATCTTAAATTTTTTGACTGCGAGAAGAAAATCCTGTTTCGTTTAGCGGGATTCACGCAAAAACAGCTTGATGGACAGGGTTTCAAACATTTAATTTTATTTCATTGCGATTATTCTACTCATCTGTTTACCACTCCTTAACATTACTATTATTATTCGTTTCTCTTATATCCATTGTAAGGTCACCCACCCAGCTATTTTTGCCCTTTACGAATTTTAATTCTAAATCCTTTTAGTGTGTTGGGAAAAGTATTCTGCAATTCCGTTGGTAATTTATTCCAATCACCGACGCCCCTACGCATAAAACTTTTTTTTTTTTTTGATGGTTATACCACTGTAAGCTCTTCGTGTCCTTCTCGATAGTTACGTAAGTTCAAAGAGAAAATAACAGCTACAAATTAATATTGCATATGAGCTCAAAGAATATATGTCAACCGGCCTGGAAATTTTATGACCGATGTATCTGGAAAGCTGAAAAAACGAATCGTTAAATAGGTAAATTTTTCGACCGTTGAATCGGGCGCTAATGTTGGTTCATTGCAGCGACGTTTCGTCCGAAGCATCTTCAGATACAAAAAAGTTATGCTTTTTTTAGGTATTTATACAGCTACACTTGCAATCTGTGGTTAGGGAATTAGCGCAATACATGCATACAACAGTGTGAGGAATTGTAAACATAAAACGCAAATTATTTTTAAGAGCTTTCAGACAAAACTACCAGTATTTTGCCGTCCTACGGGGATCAACAAAATTCTTTGTGCGCTTTTTATTTAGAACTGGAAGCAATGTTAATAATCACTAAAGGTTGGCTTGAACTTTCTATCGCGCAGACGGGCTTCTTCTTGCTCCTAAGCTTTTAGATTTAATTTCTGCTGAACTTGTCACTTTCCCACGGCGCTTTTAATCTCTAACTTTGCGGTTTTTGCTCCGAGTCGGGGAGTGTAGAATTCTTTCCGTTCTTCACTGCGGGGAAGAAAAACCTTAATTATCTGCTCACTGTAGACCGAGGTAAACTACTTCAAATTGAGCAAAAGCAAATATTGTTTTAAGAAAACATAACTTTTGAGGCAGAAGTTCTGACAAGATGAGTTTTAAAAATAAAACACAGTAACTTTCTGGAAATTAAACATTCATTAAATCAGCACAACTATATTCATAATACAGAAATACGATCATATGTATTATTTCTATAAGGTTTTTTTTTTCGTTTATCTCTCTTCATACTAAACCGAAATCGATAAATGAGGTATCTTTTTCAAAATTTAATATACCCGCTTTATTTAAATAATACTCTAAGAATCTAAGTTTCCCCATTTCGACCCTTAAAGGGGGAAAATGTAAAAATTTAGAAAATTCGCTGTTTTGTACCACGGACCATTTATCTCCATGTATTCCTAACAGAAATTGATAAATGAAGTACCATTTTAAAGATTAAGATCTCTGTCATACGATATTAAAGATCTCTGCTTCAGTGACATCATATACAATATTAAGAAAGGAATCTTTTGCCCTTAAAGGGCAACACTATTAATATGCCTACAACGCATTTTTGTGTCACGAGCCTTTTATCTCCCTTTATATGTAACCAATATGCGTAAATGAAGTATCAGTTTAAAGATTAAAAACTTCGCTGTGGTCACAACACATTTTAAGAAAGGATTTTTTTTAATCTGACCCTTAAAGGGCCAAAGTATTGTTGATCCCATACCGATTTTTTTTTTTTTTTTTTTTTTGCCACGAGCCATTTATCTTTCGTGACATCTAACAGAAATAGATAAATGAGGTATCATTTTAAAGATTAAGGGATTAAGGTCTCCACTTAGACAACATTATAAATTAAGAACGAAGTTTTTGTGAATTTGACCCTTGAGGTACAAAAGCAATAACCCTGAAAGTCGCGTGTTTGAGACAGTTCAGATTCAAGCCGCTAGATAGAAGCAGTAGCCTACATATCACAGAGATATTAATAAACTGCTTCACTGGTGTCGACTTTTGTTATGTACCTATTACACTAAAACAAGTAAAAATTGCTACAAACGAGGCGATTCTTCTTTCATCATTTTACATACCACAACCATACAATTAATTGTACTCGCGAAATTTTCGCGCCAGTAATCTAGACATAGATAAATTTTATATCATAATTCATCTCTGGGTGAAAGGACACTGTGGATATAGGGGCAATGAACTAGCCGACCAGCTGGCAAAAGAAACAACTGAGACCGCGAAAACTAGTCATGAAAAGATACCGATATAATACCCGATCGTGATATTAAAACACAAATTATACAAAGACTGGGATAAAGAATGGAGACATACGTCTACCATGAAAAGTAACACGACGCATACATACACCCGAAAATTGTAAAACGAGCACATTTCCAAAATATTCGGAGATCCAGAAAACTATATACCACCATATCCCGTTTAAAATTTGGGCATGCACGCTTCAAGAAGCACCTGCATAGTACCGGTGTGGTAGATGAACCATACTGCCTGGAGGAAGAGGCCAATCACGTATTCTTCGAGTGCCCACTTAAAAAACATGTATCTGACAGCCTCATTAAGAACTTTGTACTGAGTGTAGTGGGTGAGTGGTAAACGTTCTGGCCCCCGTCCGGGCATCCAGATGCGAATACCGGGATGCGTCCTTCAATAGGCCAGGGTCGAATTCCTTCCCGTTCCTTGTTCCCCATCCTTTCCCCCTCTAATGACCCCGACGTCGGCGAGGCGTAAAATGAATTTGTTGTTGATTGGTCAGCATTTTCCTACACCTTTTGCAACAAACAAGTATTAAATCGTCTCCCTCATGTGTTCATTTTTGCGACAAATTAAACTGGAATTGTAAAATTTTAATAATGGTAGGATAAATTGTAACAATTTTATCCTATTAGTCCAGTCCATATAATTTATTATGCAAACTTTTCACCGTTAGGTATATAATGTATTCTGTTAACCTGATATATTAAAATGTGTATTATTTAACACGCATCTTAATGTGTATAATATATCATGTAAACTTGCTATTTTAATGTAGACAATGTTTTAGGTAAAATGATTATTTCTTGTTAAGGTAGTGTTAAAACTTGCTGTACTAAGTAGATAATGAATTATGTAAGATTACTATAAATCATGAGAGACATGCATCAGTTAAAAAGGGTGTGAGACAAGGTAGTAGTCTATCTCCGTTAATATTCAACTTTTGTGTAGAAGAAGCAATGAAGAAAGTAAAAGAAAAATTTCCATGTGCCATAAGTTTTCAGGGAGAAACAATCAGTATGCTACGATTTGCTGATGACATTGTCTTGTTAGCAGAGAGGGCTGATGATATTGAGAAGTTACTGAATGGCATGAACAAAATACTGAAGAAAGATTTTGATCTGAATATAAATCAAAGCAAGAGAAAAGTGATGAAATGTAGCAGAAATGATACCAATACAAGTTGATTAAATATAAAAATAGGATCGGATGCAATAGGAGAAGTAAGTGAATTCTGTTACTTGAGAAGCAAAATTACAACCGATGGCCGAAGAAGGAATGATGTTAAAAGCAGAATAGCACTAGCAAAAAGAGCCTTCATGAAAAGAGAAACCTTTTTGTTTCAAATATTGATCTAGGAATCAGAAAGAACTTTTTAAAACTGTATGTGTCGAGCACAGCACTTTATGGTAGCGAAACATGGACTTTAGGAATACCAGAAATAAAGAAAATTGAAGCATTTGAAATGTGTGCTACAGAAGAATGCTGAAAATTAAGAGGACAGACAAAGTAAGAAATGAACAAGTTTTGGAAATGATGGGTGAGAAAAGAAGTTTGTGGAAGAAGCTTTCGGAAAGAAGGGACAGTATGGTAGGACATATTTTGAGACACGCTGGATTGGTTAATTTGTTAGTGGAAGGAGCAGTCGCAGGTGAGAACTGTAGAGGAAGACAGAGATTAGAATAGATGAAGCAGATAATCGAGGACGTGCGCTGTAAGGGGTATGTAGAAATGAAGAGGTTAGCATAGGATAGGAAGGGATGGAGGATTGCATCAAACCAGTCGAAAGACTGATGACAACAACAAAAAAAAAAAAAAAAAGATTACTATCGTATGTATATAAGGCACTATGTATACTTAGAAATAGCCTGTATGGCTGAAGGCCAAATACAAATATCTCCAGTTTCACTAATATACTTTTTATAATTAGTAATATCTTTTATACTGCACAGACTTCTGAAACGACTTAGACAGAAATAACGACTAACGAGCAATATAAAATTAAAAAAGTGTTGGATTAAAATCCAGTGATATACTATCTAAGGTAATGCAACTTGGCTTTCTGGGCATTTGTTATGATACATATATTTTGCCACATTTGGGCAGTTCTGCTTTACACTAGTTCAGTTGGAACCGTCAGATGTTTCGATATTAAGGCCACATCAGCTGTCCGGTCACCAGCATTTCACTGGTTGCAGCGACTGCTCAACATTCAATAATAGGGCGGTCACGTGGTACACTTCTTAAGACGTCTGACTGCAGATAGAAAGGCCCTTGGTTCGATTCCCTGCCTCGGCGGCGATTTTCAAATACCCTTAAACTTCGCTTTAGGCACAGCTTGCTGTGTAAAGTGAAGTACCCCAGAATACTTCCGTGATTAAGATTCCATCTTAAGGCGGCTACGATAGGGACGGAATGCGCAACCAATAAAAGTTCTGCCACCGCGTTATTACGATTACGCTAGCCACTAGCAAAAAGAGCCTTCATGAAAAAGAGAAATCTTTTAGTTTCAAATATTGATCTAGGAATTAGAAAGAACTTTTCAAAATTCTATGTGAGGAGCACAGTACTTTGTGATTGCGAGACATGGAGTTTAGGAATACCGGAAAGAAAGAAAATTGAAGCATTTGAAATGTAGTGTTACAGAACAATGCTGAAAATTAAGTGGACACACAAAGTAGGAAATGAACGAGTTTTGGAAATGAGGAAAGAAGTTGGTGGAAGAAGCTAACAGAATGAAGATACAGGCTGCTAGGTCATATTTTGAGACATGCTGGATTGTTTAATTTGATACTGGAGGGAACAGTCGAAGGTAACAACTATAAGGAAAGACAGATATTAGAATATATTAAGCAGATAATTGAGAATGAGGGTTGTAGACATAAAGAGGTTAGCACAAGATAGGAAGGGATGGAGAATTGCATCCAACCAGTCGAGAGAATGATGAAAGCAAAAAGAAAAAAAAAAAAGCCAGTTCAAAACTTTCCCGTGCATTAGATGTCATGAAGACCTTCGTAATATACATCGTTGTATTCGTCGCGATGTCGGCTATAATAAAGTGGTCGAAAAATACCATGTTTTTAAATTTTCTTTAAAAAATCGATAAAATTGAATTATCAGAAAATATAACATAAAAATCATTTGATCTGTCGTGATAAATATACGCCTCAAACGAATAGACTTTAAATAAGCGATACAGGAGAAAAACGTGTGTCGTTCCATTAAAATCTTAGAATAAAACTGGAAAATGCAGTGTCACTGCTATTAACGTTTAATACATTACGTCATCAGTTGACGTCACACCTCGAGGTGCCTTGAACCTGTCAGTAACCTGTTTGTTTACATCAGAACACGTCGTCTCACAAATGGGATCGGAAGCGCTCGGAAAGTTTGGCTCACGGTGTGTGGAGGAGTCATCGAACCCGGCTTTCTTTGTTACGACTACAATAGTTCTCGCCATGTTAGCTGGCATCGCCCCTGGAGACATACGCCGGGAAGTTGCAAGTAGCGCGGCAAGGCTTAGAGTAAACGAAGACGCGCGACCGAGACTAAAGTCCGATCAAGCTTCATTCGGACTTCAAAGCCACTAAATGCAGCACCAAGCAATGAAAGAATGTTCGCTTGGGAGAAGAGAGTACAACACGATATCGAGTGGATCAAGCCAAAAGAGGGTCTACCACCTGGGACTGAACAGCCATGGCCCATATGGAAGCAGCTAAACAGGCTTCAAGTTGGAGCTGGCCGTTCCAAAGATACTCTTGTCACTTGGGGATACCTGGGAGAACAGCCAGATACCACATGTTCGTGCGGGGAGAGAGAAACCATGGTCCATCTGCTGTCTTGTCCACAGACTGGAATGACTGTATCCCAATTTGACCTCCAATCAGCTACTGTCAAAGCCATCGCATTGGCGGTAAAGCTACCACATATCTGATGCTGTCATCGACGCGAGAAGAAGAAGAAGAATGGTTTTTTTTTTTTTTTTATTTATTTATTTTATTGGCCTTTGGTCTTGCCGACCATACAGCCATCTTCTAGTTTTACAATTCTTATGTACATTTCAGGCTTGTTATCTTTACTTCCTTTTACAGCTTGATACTAAAGTTACATAATTCGTTGTAAGTTGACACATGTCTGTAATTGTGATTTACATTTATATAATTTTTAACTATATTTATTAACTAAATGGCTCTTAATTATATTTCCATAAATATCTATATTAATGACATTTGAGCTTTTATATATTATAGGAAGTATACTTCCTCTCTTATTGTTATATTTATACAATTTAAAAGATTTAAACAAGGTTGGATTGTACATAGTTATTTACATAACAGAGGAGCTTAATTCGGTTAATACAGAATATACACAAGAGTAATGGTTTAGAATAAACATTGTTTGAATTGGCTTTACCGTGTTTTTCCCTTATCTTTACTATTATTGTTTGTCTTGGTTCTTTTGTAATGAATATATTGCATTGTAAATATCCTTATATTACACACTCATATGAGCTAGCCGACTTTATGGTTGCTTGATACGTTTATACATTACAATTTAATGTTTGCTTCACTAAGGAAAATAGCAATCGCCTTGTATACATCTTGTCGGTTTGAATTGAGCAGGACAGGCACGGAGACTGGAAGGGGAATTTTAATCTTTACCAGACTTGTGTATAGGTTTTTTGTGGGTAACAGGTTGCGGCTGCAGGCCAGGACTATGTGATTTATATCTGATATCTCTTCTTGGTCCTCCGGACAAAACGGGGAGTGTTCCACTCCGATTTTGAATAGGTGTTGAGGATAACATCCGTGCCCCAGTCTCATTCGGATAATAGATGTTTTATGCCTTTTACTTAGTGTGGAATTCCCGAACCATACTTTAGTTGGAATATTAGGTTGGATTTGTGAGTAATATTTTCCTCTTTCGCATTGTGTAGTAGTCCATGAATTGGACCAGATTCGAAAAGCCTCTTTTTAATAATAGATATGAAATCTGTATGTGGAAGTTGAACGTATTGTATATCTTCCTCTATTGTGCTTGCCTTGGCTATGCGGTCGACTGTTTCATTATGCTGAATACAGGCATGCCCCTTTATCCATAACACGTGTATCTCCTTATTCTCTGTCGAAGCTGTGTACATTAAGTTTAGTATCTCTAGTAGAGGTTTGTTCAGTCCGTTCCGCTGTTTTGAGTTCTCGAGTTTTTGCGCCACGCTTTTGGAATCTGTAAGAACCAGTATTTTGTTGTAGCGTTCTTTTCCGTAATTAATAGCTTCTCTAACAGCTAATGTTTCGGCCGTATATATCGATGTTTCAGCTGGCAAACGCACTCTCTTCGATTCGTGAAAGGAAGGACAGAAATAGGCATATCCGACTGCGTCCGTGGTTTTGGAACCGTCCGTATAGATCTGTACAAAATCTGGCCAGGTTTGTTTCAAAAAACTGTTTGTCATGGTATTTGCTGAGCTGCTTTTAGCGATCCAGTCTGGTAGGTAGAATATATTTGGTTTATATCTCAGGGTATTATAGTGAAATGAGAACAGGGGAATTGTGTCCCCTTGGGAAACTAATGGTATCATGTGTTTTATTTTGGTAAAGCACTGTGCTAACATGGGCATTCGGAGTCTGGTGGCTATCTCTCTTCTTTCCTGTACTGATATATATTTTATTACTCTTTGTATCACGGGGTGATTTGTTAGAGATGCTCGTCTCGTTAGATATACGCTGGATGAGAGATGGCGTCGTATTTCCAGTGGCATTTCCCTAGCCTCTACTAGTAAGGGCATTTGTAGGGGAGGATTTCATGGCTCCTAAGCATAGTCGGATCGCCTTATATTGTACTAAATCCAGTTTTCGGAGGATATATTTGGGTGCATTTCCAAAGATAGGGCTTCCGTAATCGAAGACAGGTCGTATAATAGCTCTGTATAAGTTGAGAAGAATAGTTGGGTCCGCTCCCCACCATATGCGCGTTATGGCTCTTAAGATATTGAGAAGTCGTTCGGTTTTGGATATAATGTGCTCTATGTGTTTCTTCCATGACAGTTTACTATCTATATATAGGCCGAGATGCCTGACCGATGATCGTACTGTGAAAGAGTATGGGCCCAATTGTATCTCAGATTCTCGATATATTCTTTGTTTCCGAGTAAACATCACTACTGATGATTTCGTAGATGATATGGTTAAACCTAAGTTTTGAGCCCACTCATGAAGCTTGATAGCCGCTTCGTATAATCTCCTGAAGTTTATTCCATAAGAAGGTGATACGGTGTATATACACACGTCATCGGCAAATTGCAGGACCCTTATTGATGGACTAAATAGATTTTTCTATGTCTGCAGTGTATATGGTATACAGTATGGGACTTAGGATTGCCCCTTGTGGCAATCCCTTTGATATCACTCGAGGACCGTATAAGGAATTGTCTTGCAGTCGGATGTAGACAGTTCTGAGATGGATCAGATTATAAATCCCGCGTAAGTATATATCGGGCAGACCCAATTTTCTCAGCTTCTCGATTAATATTGGAATATGTACGTTATCATAGGCTGCTGATATATCCAGAGAATATGGCCGTTAGGTAGCCTTTATTAATGTATGCCTGTTCAATATCAAGGGTAAGTATGCTGAGATCGTCCGTTGTGCTCCTTCCTTTCTGAATCCAAATTGAGTCTCAGGCAACATGCCATGGTGGTTCCAGCCACCATTCCAGTCTCAGTTTTATGATGCGTTCTAGGGTTTTTGCTATACATGAAGATAGCGCAATTGGGCGGTATGAGTTAGCACTATTTATTTCCTTGCCAGGTTTGTGCACTGGGATAATAATTTGTGTTGTCCAATTGTTTTGGGATCTCGCTTTTGGCCCAGATCTTCGTTAGTAATTGGAGTAGAGACTACCTTAGCGCGGTGTGGGAGATGGTGCAGCATGGAATACTGTATGCCGTCTATGCCAGGTGCCGTGTTTGAACCGGTTTTAAGGGCCAATTCCAGCTCTTCCATCGAGAACGGCTCTTCTAGTATGTTTAGTTCATGTTCTTCTTTGTCATAGATTGGTGGGTCTGTAGGTCCGGGTGGTACCGTTGGCGGAGCTATTATGTTTGCGAATTCTTCTATCCAATTTGATGTCGATTTTGGACTCTCCGGTTTTTTCCTTAGTCTGTTGATCATGCGCCATACTGAGCTCATTGGTGCTTTACTGTTTAGATTGTTGCAGAATTCTCTCCAACACATCTTTTCTTTTCTTTTAATATTCTTTTTGTTTCGGCCTCCGTCTTTTTGTATTTTAATTAATTTTCCCAAGTAGCTTCGTGTTTGTATCTTGTGAATGCTAGCTTTCTTTTTGCTACCGCTCTGGAGCAATCTTCATTCCACCAAGGCGAGGGGATGTGTTTTTTCCGTAGATCTTGGTTTGTGCTGAGGAATCGATCTTGCTGCCGCTTTATTTATGACGTTTAGAAATTCCTGATATTTCTGGCTAGTTGTTTTGGCGGTACCCACCCTATCAATGTTTTCTTCAATTATTTGGCTGTACTTGACCCAATTTGCTTTTCGTGTGTTCCATTTGGTGGTGGGAAGGATAAGTTGTGGTGTCTCTAGCTGTTTGGTTGTCATTATAATGGGGAAATGGTCTGATCCCCATACCTGTTGAATATTTTCCCAGTGAAATTCCGTGGCCAGTGACGGTGAGCAAATTGTTAAATCTATTACAGATTTCCGTAAGCCAGGTTTGGGTACCAAGGTTGGAGATCCATCGTTTAGGATACATAAGTTGAAATCGTCTATGATTTCTAGAAGGGATTCCCCAAATACATCATTCCATTCACATCCCCAAGACGTATGATGTGCATTAAAATCACCACATATCAGGTATGGTTCTTCAAATTGCTGTAGGAGGGCGCGCCACTCGCTGGATTTGATTTTGGATTTAGGTGGGCAGTATATTGAGACAATAGTTAAATCCTTATTGTGGCTTCGCATTGCAATTGCTACTGCTTGGAATGAGTTTATTTGTGTATGATCTATATAGATTGGTGTAAAGTGAATAGATGTATGAATCAGTATAGCTACTCCTCCTTTCCCGTCTTCTCTGTCTTTACGTACAAGATGATAACCTTTGCTGAACATATTTGTCTCTGGTTTGAGCCATGTTTCTGTTAACGCTGCGATAGATATGTTGTTTACGCTAAGTTCCCGTTGCAACGATTCCTGATTTGCTTTGACTGACCGGGCGTTCCATTGTAGTATCTTGATTTTCGGTTTTTTGTTTGAAGTTGTCTGAAAGGGTTCTGATTCACTGCTCCTGCCCCGGTGCAATTTCCTCTGTTGTTGTGGAGGGTTGGTCGAAGTGTGAGCCATTGATTAAGTCTTGTGTCTTATGGATTCCTGATTAAAGTTCTCTTAAACCCCTTTAGTACTGAGGCTCTGTATAACTGGGCTGTACTAATATCTCTATAGACTTTCTAATCTCGTCCAGTTGTAGAGTTTCTATGCCACTGTTTGTTATATGTCTAGCTACTTCCACAATTAACTTAAAGATTCCTTCTATTAATTTATTTTTGCCGTTTGTATTGCTAGGAGGGTTTACATGGTTTTGTACCTTGGGAGGGTAAGGGTTTTGGCCTATAGGCGATAGCGGCAGTTGTGGTGATTGATACCATAGCTCCCGGTAATCCTGTATTCTGTTCCTTTGGTAGGTTGTTTTGAATGCCCTACTACGATCTGGAAATCCCTGATTTTCGCAGTGTTGAGTCAAGCCTGGGATACTCCCTGAGGGGCAAGATTGTTGTTCTCTGTTATTGTGTGTCGCTATGGTTTCCGTCGGCTCCACCCGATTCCCTTCTGGGGTAAGTAAGAAATTTGGTTTGTGGTTTGTTTATTTTGTCTCCAATGATTTGCATTGCTGATGTCCTGCCTGAATCTTGCTGCCTTTTGTGAGTCCTTGTCTGATGTGACATTTGCAGATAGATCGGTTGTTGCTGTTGTGGTGTTAAGGGTGGGAATTCTGTATAGCTACTAATCGGTATCGGGGTTTGGGTCACTTGAGCATACCCTCTCGCTCGCTGTTCTATATTAGGGCCCATGTTGCTTGTTGTGTGTGCTGATGCTACTTTTGTTTCCCGATATTTCAGATATATTGGGCAGCTTCTGTCTGTCGCGTAATGGTGGCCGCTACAGAGGGCGCAGCAAACGGCTGTCGTATTGCTACATTGTGTTACCAAGTGAAAGCCAGCGCATCTACTACAACGGGGTTCACGAGTCCTGCATTGCTCCTGTCTGTGACCGAGGCGTAAACAGTTCCCGCACTGGATAACTGGGGCGACGTACGGTTCCACCGAACAACGTGTGCCCAGTATAGTCACATGTGAGGGCAGAGTTTGTGCGCGAAAGGTGACTAGGCAGACCGGGATGGGGTTCACTCGCTCATCATTCCTCTGTGATCTTTTGGTAAAGCGTTTTATGCGAACAACAGGAAAAGGGGAAACTATTTCTTCTTGTAGTTCTTCTTCACTTAGCGAAATATCGACATTCCTAATAATGCCTTGTTTTTGAATCAAAAAGTTTGGTATGTATGCTTCTATATTTCTAGTTTTCAGACTATCAAGTTGGACTATGGAATTGGCTGCAGCCGCTGATCTAGTTTCTATTTTAAGCCTGTTTCTTCCAACAGTAGAGATGTTAATGATGTCCCTTTTGTATGAATTATTATATTGAAATAAAATTTTTCCTATCGCCATTGGGTGCAATTTTGCAACGTTTCTGTCCAAGCTTTCTATAAAGATGTAATACGGACCATTATCTGTACTACTATATCTATTGTCTTTACTACGGAATGTCTGGGTTGACGTATGAGGCTGCGTCTGGTTCAACTCGGAGCGATCTGGGGATGGGGGGGAAGCTATGTCGGGCTCAGCTGAGACTGGTGACCCCACTTCACCGCTTTCTTCCATCTGACTAATTTGTTGTAAATCAACCGTGTCCTTCCCCGTTTCCTGTTTCTCTACACAACGCCGCTTTGCTGATTTGTTGGACTCACCTAAACTTTTTTCCATTTCTCCTTTGCGAGGCATCTGGTGCAGTATGGGTCCAGAAGTCATATGTGAGTCAATCAGTAGGGCTTCACTCTGCCCCACCTCCATTTCCAGCAGCGGTAGATGCTGCTGCTCTTGTTGTCCTGGATGTTGCTGCTGTTGCTGCGGATGTTGCGGTTGATGTTGCTGGAACTGCTGATGCTGCTGATTTTGCTGCAGTTGTTGTAGTTGTTGATGCAGCTGTTGTTGCTGTAGGTGCTGCGGTTGTTGGTGCTGCTGTTGTTGGAGTTGTTGTAGATGAGGTTGTTGGATAAACGGCTGTTGTTCTCCTTCCTCCACACTAGGAGTATGTGCTTGCATGCTGTTCTCTATCTGAAGCTCACATGTTTCACTTATTGGGTAGTTTACTGATTGTATAGGTAATGCTGGTTCATTGACATAACACGTCTCTAACGCCGACTTAATAGTCTGCCCCGTGTCTAACGGGCCAGACATCTTACAGTTTTACCACAAGCTATTCGTTCACTACTTGTTGCACTTTATAAGTTTTAAATATACTTTTATCACGACGGTACGAACACTTTCCGTAGTCGCACAAGGTAAACAATTCGGACTGACTAGCGCGCTCGCGGAACGATGTGACCTGTACGGCGATCAGGAAGTGACTGAGAAGAAGAATGGTTCTCGCCGACTAACCAGCCTGCCGAGTTCAGTGCCCAACTTGCCGAGCGCTGACCAGTTAGATGGCGTGTTGTGACGTAAACAAACAGGTTGCTGACACAGGGCGGAGGAAATTAGGAGCTGTATCCAAAAACTCGCGAACGGGAAATCACCAGGTGCCGAGGGGATTTTAAATGCTCGCTTGACGCACCTTTTGAAAAAGGGAATGGTTCTCTTAACAAGAATCATTAACTCCTGTATGCAGCGAAGCTACTTTCCCGCGGTATGGAAGACGGCAGTAGTAATAGCTATCCCAAAACACGGGAAAAATTTAACCAGTACAGCTAATTAATTCTTAACTCTACATCCAAAATCATGGAGCGTATCGTCTTAAGTCGCCTCCAAGAGGAAGTAACTACAGAGCAGTATATCCGTACAGAACAATAAGGTTTCCAACAAAAGGTGCCAGCCACATGCCAACTGCTGCGGCTAACCGAAGACATCAGCCATCTCCTGAATATCGGCAGCTCCAATGCAGCAGTTCTTCTAGACGTAGAAAAGGCTTCTAGCCGAGTTTGGCACTCAAAAATACTACAGAAACTACGATAACAAACAACCATTCAGGACTGTTAAGTTAAATTAATCGGTAGCTACGCGAGAAATAGAAGATTCTTGGTGACGGCTGACGGCTACAATTCCACAACGCATCCAATGTGCGCTGGAATCCCACAACGTTCCGTCATTTCTCCGCTCCTATTTAATATTTATGTCAGCGATTTCCCAACAGCACCTAACATGAAGTTGGCTCAATTTGCTGATGGTACAGTAATATACACAACCGGAAGAGTTCATTCGGCTAGCATCAATACACTCCAGCGAACTATAAAAATGACAGAAAAATGGTGATAGGTCACTAAAATTAGTATCAACCCAGAGAAGAGTGCTCCTGTATATTTTACAAAAAAGCGACCACTCCTCGAAACCCAGCTACAAATGTCAGGTCGCCAAATCCCCTGGCGTGTTAATCATCGCTACCTACAAGTAATACTTGACAGAGGTCTGACTTTTCGTCAACACATACAGGAGGGAAAAAAAACAGGTATAGCCAAATTTCTCAACATGTATCCCATACTGAAAAGCAGAAACCTAACGATGAAAACGAAACTAAGAATCTACCGTTCAGTCATATTACCAGCACTACTGTATGGAAGCCAAGCGTGGGGCACTGCATCTAAAACAAACATAGAAATCATAAAACGGGTACAGCAGTGATGTTTAAAAACAATGCGCAACTTACCAACATATACCCCAACAGAAGAAATCCATGCGTTAAAGTCACAAGAAAAATTGTCGACGAAATCAGAAGATTAACACAAGACTTTCACAACAGATTTGATGAACACAAAAAAAAGAAAACAAACTCAACAACCGAAGCCGTGGGACGGATAGGAAGTACCAAGAAGCATCCTAACCTAATAATATAACAGTGCAGAAGAACCCGGTTGGGGTTTTAAATACGGTCAAAAGACCACAGCCTTTTTCTCCCAAAAGTGATAATAAAAGAGTGCCCCCAAATAAAACCTAACCTGACACAATAAAGTAGGCTACAAATGCGGTGGTATATGGAAAAAAAAAAAAAAAAAAAAAAAAAAAAAAAAATGTTACTGACAATCACGGCAGCTCGAGGCATGACGTCAACTGGTGACGTCATGTAAAATTTTGTGCTGCAATTTATAGGCATTACCCGACATTTGCTACCCTATGTCATATTACTTCTCTCAATGTCATCTACGTCTCTACGGAGAGTGTTAAACTTTAATAGGAACCATCCAGTATGTCATAAAATTTTGTTGACCTATTATGAAAATTTTTTCCCTCACAACAACCAAAATATTTTTCCATCATTTAAAATAAGCGAGGTAGTTGAAAGGGGAAAGTTAGGTTGAACATCATTCTGTTTTCCCTATTGATTTACGCTTTGTCGTCGTTGATGTCAGTAAAGGCGGCAAAAGACTGTAGGCAAGGAGCGGGAACGAAATTGGCCTTGTCGGTTTGAGGGAATCAACCCGGCATTCTCCTTTAATAAATGCGGAAAACAATGCAGAAACCATGACTAGATTGCCAGGCGGGGATTCGAAACCTCGTCCCACCGAATACGAATGTGGACGACCCTGTAGTGCTTAAATTATTTTTTTAAGATTAGGATGAACTTTTTTTTACCTTCCGGATGGTTGTCATGAACATACCTCTCAACAGAAAGACGTATCTGTTTTTATACTTTGTGCAAGTGCTCCCAGTAACTGTGAACTGTTAACGTGTGTGATTTACCTTGATTTGTTAAACATTCTCTGGAACTCGATCTGCTGTTGGGTGCGGTTCGAAACTGATTTACAGTCTCCGGGCCGGCGCACTGGATTTAATTGAATCATCATAAGCCGGCTGGCTGGCGCCATTAATTCGCGCAATGAGTTACGAGCAGGGCCGCGCGGGGGAGGCTAATTCGGACACCGGAAGCAGTGATCCGCACTTTATGCGCCCAACACGGCTTCCGGGTGTTGCGGGTGTCTCTTCAAAACCGATAAACAAGGGAGGGAGGGTTAAAAACAGACAAACGCTTCACTGTGAGCTTAGGGCGATCTTCTAAGGAAAGAACTCACTATGTTATTTTTAACGATTCCACCTTTTCTTCTTTTTTCTGCAGCCTTAATGAGTAATCGTTGTGGGCATTTCACGTTTTCAATGATGGTACACCTAACATTTTCTTATCTTTCTTTTTACACCTGCTTTACGCTTTGTCAACGTAAAAGACATGAGATGCAGCAGTGCATTCAGGAGAAAGAATTAGAATGAACTACTGAGCGTGGTGGGTGAACGGTTAACGTTCTGGCCTCGCATTCGGGAGGACGCGGGTTCGAATCCCTGTCCGGGCATCCAGATTTGGGTTTTCCCAAATCACTCCAGGCGAATGCCGGGATGCTTCCTTCAAAAAGGCTATGGCCAAATTCATTCCTGTTCCTTCTCACCAGTCCCATCCCGCCTCTAATTACCTT
Source organism: Vandiemenella viatica (assembly GCA_031002005.1). Lineage (NCBI taxonomy): Eukaryota > Metazoa > Arthropoda > Insecta > Orthoptera > Morabidae > Vandiemenella > Vandiemenella viatica. Next base: position 11,944,296 of record JARYHS010011408.1, on the reverse strand, counting down.
AGTCGTCGACGAGGCGTAAAGTCCTAAGTAAAAAAAATAACGAATTTGGCTATGACATTCTGGAATAAAACATATCGTCAATTAGCTATGGGGGATTTTTCTGGGTCGTCAACGCTGATGTTTATTTATTTACTTATTTATTTATCCTATAAGTTGCAATGTACAGCCAGGTTCGAACTGTGCTGAAAAATTCCACGCGCCTTTGTCACCATGGTTCTTACCTGCACTAATAGGACGAACGATTTATTGCAGGCCCTAAAGATGAAAGGTTCGTGCATTGACGAAAATACAAAGAACCGTATTGGTTGTACGCCGACAGACGCTTTCCTGGTACGGTAGAAAGTTGCAAACGAAAGAACCGATGCCTCATGCGTTTCTTAGAAAATGGCAGTGAATCGAAGAGTTTGTTACAAACTTTTATAAATTATAAATTGTATGTTTCTTGAGAAGCATCAACGGAGAGCTTAGAAGCCCCGCCTAAGACTCCCATTGGCTGAAACTTCTCGGACCGGCTAAAACGTCTGAGCGCAGAAGTTTTCGACGGAAGCATCAAGCGATATGAAGACTCTTGTTTTCTGGTCGAGAGGGACTTGAACATCTGACTGGGGACGCAATCCGCCTGGCCAAATTCTCCCTGCAACCAGCTGAGCCAAACTCTGTGTTCTTAACGCGTCACTGTAAAGTAAAGAACCAGGTGATGTATAGACACTCTTCCTTCGTTCAACCCTACGCAACGTTCTGAGATCTTAATCATGAATTGTAATTTGTTCACTAACCGCTTCATTTTGTAACTTCCATAAATATTACGACCAGTCAGTTCTGTTAAATAAATGAACCCATTTTATATTGAAAGATAATAATATCGCTGTTGTAAACCCTGCTTTCAATGCCTTCCTTTCCACTATCTCAATATGTCATTTGACTAGATGCGTGTTTTGATAGGAATCTCAAAAGTACAATTGCTCTGGTAGAGAGTATTATAGAACTGGAACGTCGATTCCATCGGATAGGGAATTCTTCCGTTTTAGGTGCCTACCCGGAATTAAATCTCTTAATTATGTTAGTAATTAACGTACTTCATTAACTTGTCGATTTTAATAACTCCACCAAAAGTGACAATACAGACCATAGTACATAATAAATAATACATTGAATATAATCGTGTAAGCACAATCACATTTTACATTTAAAATTATTGCTAGAATTCAAAGTCGACATACGTCATCCCCAGAAGGCTGGAAATGGTCAATACGCCATTTCTTAAAATAGTTGCTCAGGGTTTCGAGGTATGCTGTTAAACTATTTTCAATTTGCTGAATATTATGGGATTGTTGCGCTAGTGCCGTATCGTCAGCATAGGTCAATTGGATTCTGTTTGAAGAATGTCCGATGTAAGCTGATCAGCCAAAACATTATGACCGCCTTCTTACTAGCATATTGGTCTACCTTTCGAACGCAATACAACAGCTATTCGTTGTAGCATGGATTCTGCAAGTCCTTGGTAGGCTTCCAGAGGTATCTGACACCGCATTTCTACGCAAAGGTCTCGAAATTCCCTTAAATTACGGACCAGCGGCTTGTGGAAAGTGTTTGAAGGACGGCGAAACCACGAGTAGGCTGCAATGTGGTGGACACCCACGCCACATCACAGAACGAGGTACTCTGTAAAGTAGGATAGGGGGTGATCTGTGGCAGATCTGTCGGAATAGTACAATTCTGGAGCTTCAAGAAGTGTTTCGGGGCACAAGGATTGCAATTCTGCAACATTGTTTGTTCGCTACAAATAATATTTCAAAAATTTTATGTTTTTTTACTCCCTGTCTGACACGTATCGATCTATCGTTTGTTAAACAACTACGAACACCACACAAGAGATTTTTTTGATATGTGAATACAATATGTTATTACCTTCATCTGTACCCAACAATGCTCAGACGGACTACTGAATCCATAAGAGAATTTTTCTGTTTGACCAACTGGCTGGTACGCTTACCCAGATTAAGTATTTAATATTACAATATTTAATTAAATAGGGATGGAGCGCTTGTCCCGGTGGAAATTTCCCTACATCCCCATCTTCTCCCTTTACTGCATCCTCTTACATTTGTCCTCGGCAAATTTTAGCTTTAAATTCATTCAACTTTTTGATAAATTATTCATCATTTCTCCTGGTAATTTATTCCAATCCCTGACACCTTACCAAAAAAAAAAAAAAAATCGTCTCACACCCTTGTGCCTGAATTCGTGTGCTAGGTTGTGGTGAAGATCATCTTTTACCTTCCAAGCATTGCTATTAATTCTCACACCAATATCTTTTCATGCCTCATCGCCAGTATACGCCTTGTACACTCCCATAACCCTCTTCACCCTCCTCCTGTCTTCCAATGAATCCCATTCCATCTCTTTTATCATATCAGTTACTGATTTCATTCTGCAATAATTTCCAGAAACAAATATAGCAGCCATTTTTTGCACCCTCTCCAACTCCTGTATCTGATACTCAAAATGTGGGTCCCATATTACTCTACCATATTCCAGCAAATGGTTTGACCAAAGTTTTGCAACCTAATTCCTTTACTTCTCTCGTACATCCCCTCATCACTTTCTCCAACAAGTGCAGAACTTTGAAACCATTTCCTACCACCTGTCTAATGTCTCCTGCCCAGTTAAGCTTGTTATCAAATGTAATGCCAAGATATTTACATTTCAAGTCTTCAGCAAGCAATTCTTTCCCCACCTTATATTCATAATTAACCTTTTGTTTTTTATTTGTGTATCTACTAAGCTGACTCTTCTTTGCATTTATCTTCATTCCATGTTTACCAACCCAACTAGATATCCTGTCCAGATCATCCTGCAACTGTTTACAACCCTCTATCGTTTTGATTCTTTTATACAACATTATGTCATCTGCAAACAATCTAATTTCAGATAGTAAACAATCAACACAATTGTTCATTAGAATAATGAATAGCAATCGTCCCAATACGCTACCCTGCGGCACTCCCATTTTTACTTTCACTTCTGTTGATACCAAATTTCCTACCCGAACTTTCCGTTTTCTACCTTTTAAAAACTCTTCTACCCAGCAAATCACTTTCTCATAAACTCCAATAGTTTTTACCTTATTTACTACCATTTTATGGCTCATTCTGTCAAACGCCTTTGACAGATCTAGTGCTACACTATCAATTTGGCCTCCCTTGTCCATTTCATCTGAAATATCTTCCATATATCCCACCAACTGAGATTCGCATGAATATCCTTGCCTGAACCCAAGTTGCCAGCTTGAAAACCACTTACGTTCCTCACGTATATTTCTGATGTGGTTGCATATCAATCTTTCCATTAATTTACCTACCATTAATGTCAAACTGATTGGCCTGTAATTCTCAACTATATTTCTCACCTCTCCTTTATGTACCGGTACTACTATTGCACTTTTCCAGTCCTGTGGTATGCAGCACGTATCCAGACTAAATTTATATAATATTTCAAGATAAGGTACAATGTCATATCCGGCTATCTTTAAGATATCTGTAGTAATATTATTTGCACCAGTTTCTTTATGTTTTTTCAACTTTCTTATTTCCTTCATGATTTCTTCAGGATGAATTTCAATTTTTTTACTATCTTCATTTCTAATTGTGTTGTTAAGTTCGTTCTCCGAAATAGGCCCTTACATTTCTGATTCATTGTCCCTAATGCTTTCACTGAACCAGTTACTTAAAATCTCTGCCTTTTACAAATCCTCAGTAACTTCTTCTCCATCCTTATCTATAAGCGTCTCAACACCCTCCCTTCCCCTCAGTTTCCTGATATAGCCATAGAAATTTCTAGATGCATCAGTCAATGATCCTCCTGCAGTGACAATACTCTTCATAAACCCATCTTTACCAACCTCTTTAACCTCCTCACTTCACCATTATAGTACACAGGTTCTCTACTTCTCTTTATTGTCTGCTTTGGAATGAATTTTTCTTCCCTCTTTCTTATTACCTCCTTGAACTCTTCCCACCTTGACTCTACTGTACTTGTGACTTCCTTCCTTTTGCTGGATTGTTCTCTGAAATATCTCTTCAAATTTGAAATCTGTGCCTTTTTATAATTGTGCCTATTTCCCCCTTCAATTTTGGCTGCTGGTTCACTGAATCCTCTAATATCCATCAGAACTGCTTCATGATTACTTATTCCTTCAGTTACTTGATACCTCAAAAGGTTTTCATCGGGCTTAATTAGAAATATATCCAAAATATTTTGTCCCCTAGTGTTTTGCACAACCACTTGTGTAAATCCTCCTTCTCTTAATAAGATATTTGCAAATCTTTGTTCCCTTGTGTTATTTATCTTATTTCCTTCCCAGTTTACACCTGGTAAATTTAAATCCCCACCAATGATGATCATTCTATTCTAACCTCTGAAATCTGAGTATGAATTTAATTTCTCTCCAAGAGCCTCATCCTCCTCTGTCATTCTTCCACTGCGGTAAACAGCCAACACTCTGATTTTTTTTCTGTTTTCTTACCCCAGAAATCTACCCCAAGTAACTCATAGTCTTGATTTATGAACACCAGTGAACTGTGATAGTTTTTGCTAACTAGTATGAAGACTCCTCCACCAATTGCTCCTCTATCTCTGCGGTACACTCTGTAACCATCAGGAAAAACCTCACTGTCTAGTACTTCTTCTTTTAGCCAACTCTCTACCCCAATTATTACTTGTGGTTCGTGTATCTCTATTAAGTTTGCAAATTCGATTACTTTGTTCATTATACTTCTACAATTTACCATTAACACCCTTACTACTGGCTTTACATTTTCAGAATTTATCTCCTCTTTCTCATTTTTACGCCAGTCAGTTATTGTTTCAGCCAATTCATCTATTTCTTTAACATCTGTGACTTTTCCCATAGTGAATCTGCAATCAGTATCACTTTGATAATATATTTCCGTCCCTTCACCAGCAGCCCCTAACCTAAAAAAGGCACAGTCCTGACCCCATCATCACTGGAAACGGGCTCCCTCACTGCTTTAGCTAACAACTCAGAAAGTACTCCCTTCCCCCTTCTATTTAGATGTAGGCCATGCCTAGTGAAACCCCACCTAGCAATGGTGTTTACAGGCACAACCCCCAACACAGAACTAATGCCTTTCCCAAGTAGCACTTCCGTTTCCACATTAACCCGCCTCACGGCATAGTTCAATTGTGGCCGGTCATGGCGACTTAGGACCTGCATGAGCTCCACCCTGGTATGATGCGTTTCTTGTATACACGCGCAAGTCAAATCATCGATAACCATGAAAGTATTTGTCTTGAGAGTGACTGAGAAGGGACCCATAGCTTTATTCTTCAGTATTTCTCTTGATGTCTTTTTAAGATGCTTTAAAAGTTGGTGAAATTTCCGTGACTCAATTGTCCGGTGGTATTCTTATTAGAGAACACACAAACTACACATTTATGTTGTAACAATGTAAGTGTACACAAATAGAGATTATTTCTCGCAGTTGTTACCATAAAGAATCTCTTTAAAACTTTAATTCTATACCTTTTATGACTATGTTCGTTCTCACTAATCTAGCGTTTCTGACAAGCATTTTGACACTCCGTGCTTTAAAATTAAATGGATAAAATTATCAAGCTGTTCAAAAATGAAGATAAGAACATTGGTACCATGGTTTTTGTGGCCCAAGTTACTATGTGATAGCTTAAGATTTCTGCTGCATGATTTCTACTCCATCTGTTATTTGCTTCCCATGCAATTTTAATATGTAATTATTAGGAGCAGAATACGATTATGCCCCGTTGCCTATTAAAATAAGGCAGCAAGTATGTTTAATTAAATATTCAAAAATATTTTTTTAAATTTACTCACTTGTTTTTTTTTTTTAAATAATTTATAACTTATTTCAAAGATAAAACATGTATAGAACATAAAAAGTTTGGGTTGCCTCTGTGAAAGTGGCCGCAAGTACGGATTGCCAGCTATTAAGTTGGTGCACCTCACTGCCTGATAGACGGTGTGGTGGGCTAACTCTCTCTGACCCTTTCTTGTCAAGCAAGGCTGATGGAGACTTATATGTATAGTGTAACAGGTATTTCAGTAATCGGATTCACTTAGGAACCACGTCATGACTTAGAGCGGAATACACAAATTAAATGTGTTTAAAGTGTGAAACAATCTTGAGAAAATGTACACAAGGAACCACGGTACCCATCCAGCAGCTATTAGTTCCACATCAGTTTCTATACCTTTTCGTTATGCTGCAGAAATATAATTCTGTAACAGTTCGTTTAGTAAAATTTGCTAACAAAAAAAAAAAAAAAAAAAAAAAACTGCACTGTTTACAATTTCTG
>JARYHS010011408.1:11844044-11936942 GCA_031002005.1 Vandiemenella viatica | reverse complement strand
GAGCTTCCAGAGTTTCTATATTAGAGCATCTGCGGAGTGAACAAATCAGGGAGGTAAACGGCATCAAAGATATTATAGTTCAGAACACTGAACGGAAACAACTATTACGATACCTAACTAAAATCGATGAAGGAATAATACCAAAAATAGTCTTTAACTACAAACGACCGAACCGGAGAAGACGAGGCAGACCACAGCTAAAGATGGTTGCAAGGAGTTGAGCGGTCAATGAAAGAATAGAATATAGAACTGGAGGAGTCCCACAATACACAATTGTGGAGACTGAGATGGTGGAAAACGGAAAAAAGTATAAACGTTTACCGTAATTTAAATTTTAAATTCCAGAAATTTTTTGCGCCTGTTGGACTGTTAATCTTTGATGCAGCACTTTTATTGATGTTTCCGTGTATTCGAAGTTACAATATTTCAATTATAGATTTCATGTGGTGGAGTGAATATCTTTGTTCTAGCGTTATCTTTGGTTGCTATTTCATAAAGGTTGTTCATCTGCGATGCAATGTGATCTGTGCTGCCTGTCTATCCTCAGTACGAATGAATTATCTCGCTACTCTTTTCGGTCATGTAGAGTTCTGAGAAAATGTACCGCAGATGCTAAGCTACACGATATGATTTAAAACAGCGATAACCCCACGCAAATTTGTTCGGTACTGCCTGCGTGAGTACTGAAAAAAGGGATAAGCAACCCTAGCTCGCATGTGTATTTAGTACCTGGGTGACCGATCTTCGCTCGGCATCTTTCGATTTCTGTTCAGTGTGCAAGATTTCATCAATATCCCTAGAGAAGTTTGTGAGTAATTAATTTCATCTATTTACAACAGTTTCTCATATAATAGTGCTTATTGTAGTTGATAACGTTTTTTTAGAGGCATCCTATGCAATTCGGAGCTCACAGTTGCTTATTACAACCAAAGATAAAACAGTGGGCTCATTGGTGCCTCAATATTCTACGCGATCGGGTGGCGTTAGATTTTATTTATTTATTTATTGGCGCAAGATTGTATGTTATTATTTATTCTTTTCTTGGAAGTAGTTAAAAGATTTTCTTAACGGCTTCCTAGGCATTTTCAAGTGCACATTTCCTTGCATTACCCGAAACTTCTTTGACAGGCGTTTCCGAGATGAAAATGCTGCTATTAAATTAATATTGGTTTCAAAGACGATTTGTAAGGTAAAGTAGTTTGAAAAAAAAAAAGCATCTGAGAAACCCATTGTACATTTTTTAAATATCTACTTTTTAAACTAAAGTGGTGGTATTTAATCATAACCACTTTTTAAATTCAGTAACACTGATGTTTGTGTTAAAGACAAATAGGTCTAAAATTAAACAATGATTGCATTATAACTGTAAATATTATTTTCAAAGAAGTTTGGTGAAGTAAAGTATCACTTCTGACAAAGCCAATATCTATTTTTTAAATATCTTCTTTTTAAACGTTTTTCAATTTTAAATGTAGTGCTAGTATTTCCATGGGTCAGCTAGTATTCAAGAACTGTTCGTTTAAATGTATAAGTGTTCCTTGATGAAACCAAAGAGAAACTATTAGTGGGCCTTCTGGTACCTGAATCGTCTACGAGATGGCGTCAGAGCCGATTCCGATATACCGAGTGTAAAATTGTTCGTATTTTGTCAAATTGCATGTTTCAATGAAAGAATTATTTAGGTTAACTTAAAAAAAATAAAGTAGTGATCTAAATATGAAATTCCATAAAATCGTTAGAGCCGTTTCAGAGATTTAAAATATATACAAGAATTGCTCTTTTAAAGATAAAGATAATAACATCTATTTGTATGACATAATGAAGAGTTGCGTTTCTACACTTTGGCTAGGGAATCCTAATATCGGTTTGCATCCAAACCTCTCGCCAGCACGCTCGCACCTATCACCGCCTTCCAGTTGGCGAGTTGTCTGTGGCCAGAGATATGATGCGAGCCAGACAGTCGAGAGTTGGTGGCGGCCGTCATTCTGCGTGAGTTGTGCTCTAATCTCGTTCCATTACTCGCCGGCGCGGCGCTGCGAGCGCGCAAGTTCTTTCCGGAGGGAGAAGCATTTAAAATGCGCTTTATTACAATTGCAAATTTATCCTATTTCTGAGATATTATGCTGATTCATTTCCACACTAAAAAGCTCTGCATCTACTCGAATGCAATATTACAGTTCTTTTAATCTTTAAATATCTTTTTGTGAGAAACATCAGTTACAAAGACAAGGTACTCAGTTTTTTATGTACATAAATTACCGTTACTTCTATAAAGATTATCTTACGTTACACCGTTGAGAGGTATTTAGTGGTACAGGGCATTTCTACTATAGCCGCAATTTGAAGATGAATTCTTCTGTAACTCGACGAGAGAACTCAAAAGCAATTTTTTTTCGATATCACGCTTATTTATCGATTTACCAAAGGTTAAAAATTGTTATAGTTAATACTCTATAACTTTAGCGATGTTGCTCTTCTGGTCCAGGCCATATTTCAACAAAACATTCATAGCGCATAATTCCTTGTGCGCTTAGCAATTTTTTTTTTCTGGTTTAGGCTGCATTTAAAATTAACCACAACCGCTAGAAAAAAAGCAAACACTGATTGTACATGTCCAGCGCGTATTTCATTATACCAATTTTTTTTCTTTTTTTCCGGTCAGCATTTTAATCTAACCATCTCAATTTAGAAATACGATATCTCGAGAACTAAATAATTTTATCATTAACTTTCGATATGCCCTATAGAGTTACATAAGAATCTATTAATAAATTTTTCTTTGGCGAAATTTTCTTTTGGTCCTGTCCTCATTTTAACTTAACCAGCTGAATTGTGAGATACAATATATTAAGAACTAAGCGAGATATCTAAAAACTTTATTCTTCACTTTAGATTTGTCTCGTCGAGTTACCTACGAATCCAACATCAATTTTCTGCGACACAGTTTTCGTAGAATCCTCCGGTGCGGTATATTAGAAGTGTGCTATGCACGTAGTGGTTGGTAGAGCGTGAAAAAATTTGTTCAATGCTTTCTGCATTTTCTCTTTTTTCTGAATTGTTATCAAAACACTGTTTGGAAAATAAGCAGGTAGCTAAATCGAATAAGCTGGAAGAATATGCGTCGCAGTTAAGGTTTCCCGTATGTTGATTGATACATGTTTCCTAGTTCAATATTGAGCTGTTGCCGCTTTTCTTTCTTTTTATATACCTCTAAACATGTATATACATATATATAAACGATGTGGCTAGTGTCTGACGTTATTGTTATTACCATCTGTACGCTGAAGACCTACAACTATACTTTAGTGCATCACCAAACGACGTACTTGCTATTATAGAACAAACAAATGATGACCTTAAGAAGCTTGGGCAAAGAGACTTGGATTTGAAAAAAAAAAAAAAAAAACTCTAAATCTCAGGCTGTTGTTATTGCTAGTCCAGGCAGCAAGTTAACATCAAATCTCCCAAAAATAATGCTTCAGGGAACAGAGTTAAACTAAAGCGTTTTTGTAAAAGATCTGGAAGTAGGCCTACTGGCAGATAGCAATGTAAACAGGTCTTAGAATATTGTATCAATATCTTGCAAAGCCTTCTCTTCTCTTCGTGCTCCGTATAAATTTAAGAAATTGTTCCCCACTCATTTGAAAAAACAACTGGTGCAGACCCTTGTGGTTCCCCATCTCGATTACTGTTACGTTGTTCAGCAAGATTTGAGTTCGGTAGTCTTAAGGAAACTTGATCTTGCTATGAACTCCTGTGTAGGGTTCATCTGTGACCTGCGACAATACGACCATGTCTCACCTCCATATAATCGCTTACAGTGTCCACCTGTTTATTCTGCCTTCCCTATTATTATTTTGTCTCTTGGTTCTTCAGCCTGCTAGTATTTAGTTTGTACTGTTTACTTCTTCAACCTTCACTAGCATTAGTTTATATAATTGAATGATTCACTAGTTAAACATGAATATTATTAAGATTTTAGTTAGTACTTCACTCATAAATATTTTTTAGCTCTTAGTTAGTGAAATGTTAAATAAGTGCCGTGTACTTTTAGTTTGCGTAAAGTGTAAATTATTTATTTTAAACACCTCGCATGATGTAAGAGAAGGCTTGACAGCCCTAATATTCCCAGGCTAAATAAACCTTTAAACAAATAAATACAGTAAATATAATTTGCTGTTAGACATCAAAACTACAGTTCTGTAATAATCACTTGAGTGCCGTATTCACTTTACATAGCTACCACACCCGAATATTAAAAAAATAATATATTAATATTTTATCTGAATTATTTTTCTGAAAACTAAACTAATGTGAAAAAATCGAAAAGTTTTACCAAATATCTCTCATTCACTTACGACACATCAAATTCAAGCCAGTAAAATGTGTTTAAATTGTTTAAAAATCTAGAAAAGATATTTTATTACTGGATTCTTTTAGTTAATTTCATTAACTGTCATGACGCATATAGTGTAATTTGATATGGGAAACTTGTCTGTCGGCTACACGCGGAAACAAATGAAGCGCTACTTTTATTTAATAAAATTGGTTTCATAATTGAACCACCCAGCGTGGACGAATAGTTTTTAAACAGAATTTTTGTGAAAATTAAATTTGAAGAGGTGTGGGCGTACGGCTATTGGTGTGAATAATTATTAACTATAATTTGATTTAAAAATGATTACCCGTTCATCAGACCGTATTTGAGCCGAACCCTGCCATTCGTATGGCGCGCCAAACGCAATTTCTGGAATTCTTTTTACAGTTGTCATTAAATAAACATTTATTATATACAATAAAACTTTAATTACAGCGACTGACAAAAAAGTGAAGCATCTAGAAGTGTAGGAGGGAACGAAATAAACGTGGGTTCAGATGGAACGCAATGTTATTTGAGTGACTAAAAAAAACAAGTCAGATTTACGAGGAACTTGGCAGTATGACGTCGCACCCCCACTGGCCCGGGAGCATGCACTGATTCGATTGGGAAGGAGCCATAAAGCCGTTGCAAATGGCAGTTGACACTTAACTGTAAAAAGTGCAAGGAAATGCGAAAAAGTAACAAAAAAAATTGTTCAGGAGTACAAAGTAAACAATTCAGTTGTTGACACGGTTGATTCCCTGAAGTATCTGGGTGTTATAGTACAAAGCAACATCAAATGGGAATTGCACATAACTTCCGGTATAGGCAAAGCTAATTGGATATTACGATTCATAGATCGTATTTTGAGAAATTGTAATGCTCGTACATAGGAAATAGCGTAAAAAATTGTAGTGGGTCCACATCTGGATTACTGTTGTGGAGTTTGGGATTCGTATCGCAAGGTTCTGATTGACACAATGGAGAGAGTGCAGAGGAGAGCCGCTCGATCCGTGACTGCTTGCTACAGTCCTTACGAAAGTGTTGCAGAGTTGAAACAAGACAGACGAAGTCGTTTTCGTTTGAATTTATTGGAGAATATGTGAAATTCTTCGATTTACGAGTGCAATGAAACACTTCTTCCGCCAACCTATTTAGGTCGCGCTCTGGCCTCGCATTCGGGAGGACACCTGTTCTAATCCCCATCCGGGGCATCCAGATTTGAGTTTTCCATGGTTTCACCAAATCACTGCAGACGAATGCGGAAGTGCTGGTCGGTGCGATAAAAGTTAAAGATTTCTACTCAGGAAACACTTACCGCAACTATTTCAAACATACCTCGTGTGAGAATCGTTGAAGATATTTACTTAACTCTTCTTGTATTTTCTTCTGCAACATCACAAACAAGCTACAACACTCCAAATGAAGTCCAGGCTACGCGCGAAAGATTCGCAAAGAACAATTTACTTATTTTGATCCAATTAGCCAAATGACCCAAATAGCCCACCTTACCCTACTACAGATCATACACTAGGTTCTAAGATTTTAAACTGTGAAACCCAATCAAAATCTGTTCTGTAGTGTTTGCTTGGTAATTGATAAGTTGTACGCTCCAATAAAGATGAACACCTCGAAAAGCTAGAAAAAAAAAATAATTTTAAGGACATTATTTTCTTTAATATGTATTATTTCTCTCAAACATCGCTACCGGTCCACATTAGTTCCCACATTTACTGTCGAGAAATGCAAACGGGTATCGTTATTTGGCGCCAAAGCATATGTACAGATGCCAAACATTTATGTGATTACCCATGTCCACATTACTTTACTGACTACACAATTTTACCTAAGTACCTTTATAACATATATTTCTTTATTTTGTCTGTTTATTCTGTCGCTTGAGATTCATTCATTACATTCTTCACGTTAAGTGTGTTTGCATCAGAGATAATAATTAAAAGCATCAAGGTAACACTTACCGGAACTATTTCAGACATACCTCGTGTGAGACTCATTGTAAAAAGTCAAAATTATTTATGTTTTTTTTTATACCTTTATTTAATCATCCAGTATATTGGCTAATAACGCAGCTCGTAAAAAATTTAATAGCAAAATAATCTCAGAGAATTTGATCGCATTAATCTTTGTATTTACGTGGTAGGGATTTTTCGATTTTGCTCTTTGGGTTCTGATGTCGAAATTTTGCTCTTGGTCTTGCTTTTACCAATTTTCAGGTATCTTTAGAAAAATTGAATTTTTGTGTCTTAAGCTATCTGAAATTTTGTACGTTAAAAATATATTGAAAATAATTCAAAATTTTCAGAGAATTGAAGGAACCCTCACCATAGGAATGTAGATGTAATGGAGAAAATGTCGTAGATTTATCTTTTCTGCTTTTGTGTTTTAAGCTACAACAAAGCTGCGAGCTGAAGCTATTATTTAAATAAGTGAAATGGTACTGTAAAGGTGCTATTGGGTATGATGTGAACTTCAAAACACACTGTTAACATTTATGTCCACTTCTGCAAATACGACATGTTACATAGAATTAAGATAATTTTTCTTTTATTATTATTGGAATTACAAGTTGCCTTCGTAATCAGAGAAATTCATTTTAATAATACGAGAATTTGTATGTGCAAGCTGAACTCATTAATTAATTCCTTTCTTCTATACCTCTCATAATATTCTTGCTCCGTTGTTGATCATTACTCCATAGATACTCGCTCAACTTCATTAGTAATCCGTCCTGCCAACCTTGAAAACCTAAATACTTAATGTATTGCAAAATAAAATAAAAAATATATGGATACTTTTAAGGGGATGTAAGCCCATTGCCTCAAAACAGAAAGTGTTACAGTTCTTTGGCTGTTATAATTTTCGTTTCGTCTCGCAAACCCTCTGCGATAAACACTGCTGGCAAGCCCGGAAATTATTTACAGCAACCTGTCAGTGATAGGTATCTCGTTTTGAAATAAAATAATTTGTCTGACAAGATGCACTTTCAACTTGGTTCATTTATTTTCCTTTTAAGACAACAGACTCCAAAGATACTAGCTGCAAACGTCAACAAACGCTCCAGCTATTACAACTTTCAAAAAACGTATACTCAATACACTACTTTCAAAGAACAACTCACTGACAATACTTTGAAAAACATAAACTAAATAACTCGTCTCTGTAGATCGCTTATGTAAGCTTTCACAGAAAATTCCAGAATAATTCAAAGACTTCCAACCGACGTTTCTGGAATCCTAACAATTAAAATCACATTAAAACAATCAGAATTAATACAAATTCAATCACAATCATTATGGAATGCACAGAAATGAAAATTAAAGCTATTCACACACAAAATTATCCACATAAATCAGTTCAGACTGTAACAAATTGCCCTCTAAACATCATAGCTCACCTCAATATTTAGAATTACAAACTTTTAGCCAATGTTACATGCATGGTAATGTCCTTAAACATATTAAATAGTATATACATAGTTTCTATCCATAAAGCAAAGTCCTTTTACAAAAATTCACTATTAATTGCAAGAAAAATATACAAAACCATGTTTACTCAAGTCCTAGGTTGCTACAAATAATTCTTGGCTGCACGAAGTATTACAGTTCTGTGGCTGTTATAATTTGCGTTCCGTCTCCCCCACCCTCTGCGATAAACGCCGCTGCCAAACACGGAAACTCTTTATAGCAACGAAACATGACAGGCTATCGCAGAAAGTTTATAATGTCATCTGCCTTCCACAATTGCCGTTTAAATTCATTTACAGTAGCATGAAAATACGAAGCGGCGGACAGAAGGAAACATTTACGCCCCTCCATATAGTTCGCGGAGCGAGATACATATGATAACTAAACGCCGGCAAATTAATTATCTGGGCGCCCTAGTCCCAGTACGCTTGATGGCTGATGTGCGCGCTTTGGAAACAAACAGTATTCATCACGTGTATCGCGACAAAAGGCCCGTCCATTAGCAGGCGGTGTCGGAGCAAACACCAGGAATCATTGCACATAACCGGCATGGCAGCCACCGCACCTTTGTAATTTAAATTACTATCTCCAACACGATAATTAAATTTTACTCAAAGCGCGATTTGTGTGGAGTGTATAAACAGGACCGCGGCCAGTGCTTTAGTAAATTGCGAATTCAATACCCGCAATGTTTCTGCGTCGACGGAAATGCCTAAGCACGCGATTCTCTGACGGAATACCGAGTATCAACTTTCACCTTTCCAGATTTTTAAGGTTAAACTGATTTGCATCACCGAGCGTGGTGGGTGAGAGGTTAACGTTCTGGCCTCGCATTCGGGAGGACGGCGGTTCGAATCCCCGTCCGCGCATCCAGATTTGGGTTTTCCATGGTTTCCCCAAATCACTCCAGGCGAATTCCGGGATCCTTCCTTCAAAAGGACTATGACTGAATTCCTTCCCGTTCCTTGACCCCAGTCCCATCGCGCCTCTAGTGACCTTGACGAGGGATTAGGGGGTAAGTACAGCTAACACATACAAATATATGTAGAAATTTCATTTAATCCAAATCTATTTAAATTTGAAGGTTCAAATTTCGTAGCTCCATAGAACTTTTATAGTTAAATATAAAAATTGATTTTTAAAATAAAAATATGATTTAACAATATGTTAATGAACCATCCAAACTGGCAGTTAAAAATATATCATTAAGGTCTTTAATATGATAGCAAGCAAAGTACAAAGCAACATGAAGTGGGACTTGCACATAACTTCCGTCGTAGGCAAAGCTAATTCTAAACTACGATTCATAGGTCGTATTTTGAGAAGTTGTAATGCTCATACAAAGGAAATAGCGTACAAAACACTAGTGCGTCCACATTTGGAATACTGTTGTGGAATTTGGGATCCGTATCGCAAGGGATTGACCGACGCGTTAGAGAAAGTACAGAGGAGAGCCGCTCGATTCGTGACCGCTAGTTACAGTCCTTATGTAAGTGCCACAGAGCTGATACGTGGGTTGGGCTGGGATTGTTTGGCGGACAGACGACGTCGTTTTCGTTTGAATTTGCTGGAGAATTTGCGAAAATCTTTAAGTTACGAGTGCAACGAAATACTTCTTCCGCCAACTTATTTAGGTCGCAATGACAGGGGGGATAAGATTCGAGAAATAAGATGCCGTACTGATTCATTTATGTATTCCTTCTTTCCTCGTTCTGTTCGGGATTGGAATGCACAGAATTAGGATTGGTGCTTAGCACCCTCTGCCACCCACAGTATTTGTGATTTGCAGAGTATAGATGTAGATATAGATAAAAGCATAATATTTGAAATTTTGCAGAAATCTTTTTTTTATGTTGTAAACTAATATCTAGGCAATTAGTTATAGCAATAATATAACACATTTAACTTTATATTTTTTGGTAATAAAAAACATTTTTAGAAATTGTAATTCTTGCTTTTTTGTTTAAACATTTAGGCATATTTTCCATTTGTGATACACAGTAATGGTAGGGACTGTAGTAATTAGTATGTAGAACATGTCCTGCAAATTTTAAAAACATCTATGCATCTGGAAAAAAGTTATCTTTAAAACCATTTTATGAATTGCTGTTTTGAGATATTTAAGGTTTACCTCCAAGTGCAGTAAGATTTAAGTGGCTGTCAATCGTGTAGGACTTCGCTTAATCACGCATAATTCCCACACTGTCAAAGATATTTTAATAATTTTTTCACCAACAAGGAATAAAAAAAATTGTTTTTCATCTATCGAAAAAATTCTGACAAGATAATCCCCCTCTTTACCTGACATTTGGCGCTACCGAAATGCCACCTACCGGTTGTTGACCTTAACTAGGCTATAAGGCATGTGTCATTAAATCCGAAATACGGTGGAAGAATAAGGACATGGCGGCCAGCAAAGAAAACTAGCATGGTTAAGACAAATAATAATAACTGTGTGGTGCACGTGAACATTTCGTGAAAGAAATACGATTGAACAGCGAGGCTGGCGATCTGTGGTCGGATAAAAGAAGAACCGGCTCTTAGGTAGCAATTGTTTATTTGTCAGCTGAAACGATTTGAAATGATTAAATGTTACCCTAACAGAAACAAAAATATCCGGTGAGCTCCTTACCCTACAAGACACACACAGTTTAATATCAATATCTCTGTGGTATATGGTGCTCCTATCTAGGGGGAATGCGATCACTCCTTTAACGACACCAGCGAACCCTAGCGGCTTAACTGACAACTACTGCGTACCCGCTACCTTGATTGTTCACAATTTTCCCATTTACGGATTGAATTTCGAAATATTCATTTCGTAATTAATGATGAAACCAAAGCAGAGAACTCAATCTTAAAACTTATAACACATTTATGGAGTTTGGTTAGGTATGAAGTGAGAAAGGTGTCTCATCGTAAAAAAAAGTAGTCTATAAATGATGCGCTTAATACAAGGGGTGATCAAATGAAAAGGTACAAAACGACGTAAAAATGTAACAGTTAAATATTTGCATATTCCGCCATGGGAGAACGTAGCGAGACATCTCGGGATGCGATTGGAGTCTCTGACTGGGATCGGAGCATGCGCGGGTGCCCGCATGCGCAGTAGAGAGCAGAGGCTCTTATCAAAAGCGGCGTCCAAATGATGCGGCAGTCCGTATGAGGACAGGATGGCGTACAGGTGGGGGATGTGTACTGTGAGACACTCCGACGCCTACGCAGGTCCATCAAGAACAAAAGACCGGGGCTGCTCACGGAGGGTGTGGTTCTGCTCCACGATAACGCGCGTCCACACGTCTCCAGAGTCACACACATGTAACTGGCCAAGTTCAAGTGGGAGACGTTGGACCATCCGCCCTACAATCTGGACATGTTGCCCTGCGATTTCCATGTGTTTGGTCCACTGAAGAAACACCTGAAAGGGAAGCGCTTCTACTCGGACTACGTACTCGAGGACGCTGTGAAGGACTGGGTCTCGTCACGGCCACAGGAATTCTGGGAACAAGGAATCCTGCGGCTTGTTCATCAGTGGGACCGTTGTGCTCAGGCCTATGGTGTATATTTTGAATAAAATCTACATTTGTACCCACCGTGTCGTTTCGTACCTTTTCATTTGATCACCCCTTATATATCTATACAGGGTGAGTCAGAGGGAAAGGTACATGGTTTGAGTGGTGATACTACCGGTAATTCTGAACAAAAACTTCTAATAAATATATGCCCTTTTCTTAACCGTTTGAGCGTAAACCAATTCGTTGGATCGGTCGCCGTGGAGTCATTGCTTGGTCAACGCGGTCAAACGATCTTACCTCATTGGATTACTGTTTGTGGCGTTGGCTTAAGTCTACAAGCGCAGAGTGGACACAAGAGAGACACTTCTCGCTCGCATTTTACATGCTTGTGCTCAAGTAAAGGAATGCAGAAATGAGCTCGAATCAGCAACACAACACAAAATACATTATAGTTGATGGTGGAATGTTTGAACATCTTTTGCGAAGAAACTAGACAATTAAACAAACCATAACATAACAATATCTTAATTTACTGCCACCTGCACTTTTCCCGTTCCTAGTTGTTTTCATTAGTTTACCCTGAGACGGTTAAGAAAAGGGCATATGTTTATTGGAAGTTTTTTGTTCAGAATTACCAATAGTATCACCCCTGAAAGACTCACCCCGTACAAACATAAAAATATGGAGACAAACACAAATGTTAATAAAATTGTTCTCTGATAACTGTTGTATCAATATCGTGTACGAAAATGCGTGGTACGGAAACTTAGAGTTGATAATAACTGATGTGTGTCTTCGGCATGCGTTAGTAATCTGATTGTTATCTTTCAAGAAACATCATATATATTATTTCTAAGAGGTGTTTTTCGTCACAAGTCATTATCTCCCTTCAAACCTAACGGGAATCGATAAATTAAATATCATTTTAAAGATTAAGTTTTTCGCTTTGATGACTTCATGTATTGGGAATGGAATTTTTTTGGAATTCGACGCTTCAATGCCAAAAGTATCATTATTTCCATAACAAGTTATTTTATCACTCTTGATACCTAACCGAAATCAAGAAATGAGCTATTGTTTTAGAGATTAAGGTCTTTGATTTGGTGGCATCATATTTAAAGAAAGGATTTTTTCGGAAGTCGACCCTTAAAGGGCAAAAGTTTTCCGATGGCTCCCAATCCAGCCGCTTTATTATATCAGTTACTAATTGTGTTCTGTGGTACTTTCCGCAAACAAATCTAGCCGCTCTTCTTTGCACGCGCCGAAATGTGGGTCGCATACTACACCGCCATTTTGAAGCTACAATCTGACCAAAGTTCTGCAATTCGATGCTCTCACTTCTCTCATACATCCTCTCATCACCCTCTCCAGTAAACGAGAGATTTTGAAACCACTTCGTACCATCTGTAGAACGCGTCCTGTCGAATTTAGTTTACTGCATATTTTGTGCCAAAATATTTACACTTCAAGTTCGCAACAAGTAATTATGTCCCCATCCTACACTCATAATCAGCCTACGGTTTTTATCTGTGTACCTGATAAACTAACTCTTCTTTGCATTTATATTCGTTCCATGTTAACCCTACCCAGTTAGGTACTCTGTCCTGGTCACCCTGCAGCTGTTCATAGTCTGCTCCAGTTTTAATCTTGTGATTTAACGTTACGATATCTGTAAACGAAAACACTTCAGGATTTTAAAATTAAAATTTGTAAATCGGGAAAGAGAATGGGGGAGAAATTTAACATTCCAATTATAAAATAAAATTTAATATATATATATGAGACCAGAAAATTGCCGTCGCATCAAGCTGGAATGGCAAGCATTTGGTAGCCATTCTATTATGCTGAGATCTAAAATGCCCACAAACCTAATACAAATAGTATGTGGCCAGTGCATTCTACCTGTGCTGACAAACGGCTGTGAGTCCTCTAAGTGAATTTACGAAAGGTAAACTATGGACTGTCCAAAGAGCTATGGAGAGGTCAAGGACAGACTTAACTAGAAAAGAAAAGAAAACAGCGACAGACATTAGCTCAGTTACAAAGGTCACAGACATCTTAGAGAAGACAGCATCCCTGAAGTGCCAATGGGCCGGCCATATTGTACGGAGAAAAGACCAGAGGTGGACAAAAACAGTGTTAGAGTGGAGTCCAAGAGATCACCACAGACCAGAGGAAGACCACCAGACCAGGGGACAAGGAGTTAACTGGCAGAGGATCACCCAAGATCATGCGACTTGGAAAAGACTGCCCAAGTTATATCTAAAAAAAAACATGACTTTAAGCGGCCACATCAGAAATTGATTGAACTGTCTGATAATATATAAAAATGACTAATTGCCACCGGATTGTTAGCTTCACCACAATTAAAATTAATGACAATAATAATAGCTTTTGATTGTAATATATCATAAAAAATGTATAAATAATTGTCCTACTCTCAAATTTCGCTACCAATAGGAGTATAGTAAAATTAAAATGTTGTATGTCACATTATTTTAGTGGAGATAGACAAACAAATTTTCCAAATTAGTTTATCACTCATTTAATGCTTAAAATATGCCCATATGACAGATTAAACATTATCCCCTTGAACACTAAAACTTCCAACCTGTAGATTCCCTGATATACCACCCTTTTTATATCCTAACGTATCTCGGATGGTAGCCAGATGTTAGTTGCCGTTTCTTGTGAGTTACGCGTTCGGAATGCGGCTAATACTGGTATTACGATTAACGGAAATCGGCGCGTTGGGTCGTAATTGGCTACGCTTCCGACAACTATTCGCGCAGTAACACCGAACTGTCGTCAAAGTATGGGCGGCCATTGCCGGAGCGGAGAAATGGCGGACATATTTTGGAGTCACATTCCGCCATTTCCGCTCAATGGAACACGGTCTCTGCCCAAAGTAATTCCTGCGAACGTTACGGGCCAGTTAGAAATAGAATTAATAGCTAGGATGGACAAATGAAAACATATGTCGATATAAATAAAGTATCGATATTTACAAAGAGTATCGATATGTATCGAGAGAAAAATATCGATTTATCGATATTTTGACGAAAGCCAGAAATTTTGTAAAATATTCCCAAAATATTAACGAAAATTCGGCAAATTAAAGACACGTTTAGAAATTATAGAAACTTTTATTAATTTGTCTATTTTTACAATCAGTCAAACCAGTATTCGTCTGTTGCAATCTACTCCTGTTTCCGGTGCCTCCAAGTTAACTGCAGAAGCCACTCTTTTGGACTACAAAACAGGATTGGCATATCAGGTGCTTCGCAAACGCATTAACTTCTATTCATCAATGAAAAAAAAAAAAAAAAAAAAAAAAAAAAAAAAAAAAAAAAAAAAAAAACCGGAAGCTGTAAATTTACGTAAACCTTTAACTTTGCAACATGGATGGCTAATCAATATTCTTAAACTTGATTAAAAATAATCTAACCCTCAACATTCAACGAAAAAATGACTTTGACGTTAAAAAAATCTTTTATAACCTGTTAACCGTCGAGGAAAAACAGTTAAATTGCGACTAATTCTTTTTTTAAGAGCGTTGACATCAGATATATATGTATACTTATCCAAAATATATGCAACACATGAAAGTGGATACTGATTTACGTTCGTACAAAAATATTGAATTGGTATTTAATAATGATACTCCAAATAAAATTTCAATTTTTTGATATATCGAGAATAAAAATATCGATAGTGTCTATCGATTATTTTATGAAAAAATATCGATATTTCAATACATCGGTATATTTTGCCCAGGCCTATTAATAGGTCCGAAGTACGTCAAAAATAACATGTTGATCGGTGAGTTCTGGCAATTAATGTCTTGGAGTTCATAATAATAGTGACATAGAATTTAACGGAAGACTACATCGAATACAAATAGCTTCTAAAACTGTCAAAAATAACTTCTTGAACTCACTTCATTATCTTGCATTTGCTTGACTAAATGCAATTGTTGTTAAATAACTTTCATAGCCTTAAAATAATGTAATGTGATATATACACAGTCCAGTCACATTAATGTGACCACCACCTTCTTTCGACGTCAACGTGAGATAACCAATCACAGAAGGCAGGTGGCAGCACAATACAGTGGAGTGTATATAAAGGATGTCCTAGGGCATCGGAAAGCATTTCAATCGTTGGCGTAATGCAGAAACGTAGCGATTTATCCGACGTCCAAAAGGACATGATTATTGGCTTTAGGACCAAGGGTGGAATCATTTCGGAAACGGCTAATTTTGTGAACTGTTCACGTGTCGCCGTGGTAAAAGTAAAATGGCACTATTCAAAATCAGCGGCGTGGAATATGTGGTGCACCACGGGCGATAGATGACAGAGCCGAACGAAGGCTACGGAGATGCGTTCCGGTAAATAGACCTTCAACTGTTGAGCAACTGACCGCCCAGATGAACCAAGGGATTACCAAGAGTGTATCCTCAACAACGGTTCAGCGAACGTTGCTGTGCATGGGCCTCCACAGCAGACGCCTAGTTAATGCACCTACGCTAACTGTTGTTTATCGGCGACGAAGGCTGGAATTTGCACGCCAGTACAGCAACTGGACGTCCAAAGAATGGCGACAGGTGGCTTTTACCGATGAATCACGTTTTATGCTCCATCGGACAGATGGACGTTGGCACATACGGCGTGAAACGTCTGAAGGCAAACACCCAGGGTGGAGGAGAGAGCATTATGGTCTGGGGAATGTTTTCCTGGCATTCACTGGGTGAACTTATCATTGTGGAAGGCACGATGGATCAGCACAAGTACATATCTGTCCTTGCGGACCATATCCACCCCTACATGAGAATAATTTTTCCTCAGAATGATGGCATCTACCAGCAGGACAATGCGAGGTGTCATGCAGCTCGCAGTGTATGTAAGTGGTTTAAAGAGCACCAGGATGAGTTTACCTTACTCCCCTGGCCAGCAAACTCACCGGATTTAAACCCAATCGAGAATATGTGGGACCACCTCGATCGGGTTGTTCGCGCCATGGATCCTCAACCGCGCAATATAGCGCAGCTGGCCACGGCACTGGAGTCGGCATGGCTCAACATCCCAGTGAACACCTTCAGAAACCTAATTGACTCTGTTCCTGCACGCCTCGCAGCGATCCGTTCTGCCAAAGGTTGTTATTCTGGTTTTTGAGAGGTGGTCACATTAATGTGACTGGACTGTGTATATTAGTATACTGTAACAACGATATCTCTGGACATACAGGACAATAAAACGTCTGCATCCACTGAATACAAACAAACAAAAAGTAACTAATAATTATTATGTTAATTTAATCACATCACATGGTCTTGTGATGGCAAATCGCTCTTTCGGGGGTGGTTAACTAAATAGGACTGTTGTTAAATAATGACCTTACCCTCATTTCTGCAGTAGTATGTCTGGCCGTAATTAGTCTGTGACGAAGGCCGGGTGCATTACGGACACAATGACACAGTGAGCGAGGTAGCCTTAGTACTATTGCAGTTCATCCAGAGATCCAAGTTCATGTACGTACATGTTTTTTTTTAGGTATTGCGTAAAAAAATGTAAATAAAACTCATAGTCTGTGCTATTTGTCAAGTAGAATTGAATTCGCGTTGTTATAAAGTATTGATGAAACGTGAAGAAATGTTTCAACGATTGGCAGAGGAATATACGAAGTGTATGAAAGAAGAGAAAAGTATTTTTAAATGTAGGTGTTTGTTTATTGCCTTAAATACATTTTTATTCATGCTTATGGAACTAACTGATAGTGTTCCAACTGCTGGGACTTTCTAAATTAAGTTTTGTAAATAAAAAACAATAAATTTTAATTTATTTATATATATATGTCATGTTTTTCACAATTATATGTAGAAATGTTGTTTCTTTGGTCAGTACTTCCCCCCCCCCCCCCCTTTAAAAAAAAATTAAATCGTTTCAAGAGTATTCGTTTCGTTCAGTTTTGTCATAAGCACTAGTAATTTGTTTGGAAATTCTATGCGTACAAGATAATTCCGTTCCATAAATTGCATATTCCACCAGAAATAAAGAATTTCCGCATAATTTTTGGTTAGGGTAAGGTATACAGACCAAACATAAAGTATGGTTGGTAGCCGTTGGTGCAGTTATACCGAGTATTATCTCGGCTGAGAATTTCGGCGATGCTGATGTTTTGAAGAAAGTGCAGAAATAACGTAAGAAAATCTAGACAAACTTAATACGGCTTACGGATAAATAACAACTGCTACAACTTACCCTTCAACGACAGTAAGGGGGACCTAGTAGAAAATATTTAAGACTCAAAAATGTAAGTAATTTTTTAATAAAAGAACTAAGACCCTTATTTATCTCAGCCGCTAGTATTTAAAAATCTGACAATGTTCGTAATGTGTAGAAAACTTTGAGAAGAATAGGAGTAGCTGCATATTTTTTCTAGAAATTCTTATGTCGTCAAAAGATCTGTCCTTTTTATTAGAATTTGTAAGAAACAAAAGTAATAGTGATTAAATTCAGCCCAATTTGACTCGACTCTGTAAGATGGAAGTATTTTCAAAATTGTGTCATTAATTGCTCAATTACACGTCGTCAAAATTGAGTTCAATAAAGGAGGAAAGGGATGGGAAAACGAATGGAATGAAATTCGGTCACTCCCCATTGAAGTAATCATCCTCGTATTTGCGTGGAGTAATATCGGAAAACCAGAGAATACCGAAATACGGATTGCAAGACATGATTCTAACTCAGCCCCCCCCCCCCAGTTGCAAGAAATGTCATTATTTGGTCCTTTCCTACAAATACGACATATTTTTTGGAATTTATCAGAATCTAGCCTCAAATTCCGTCAAAAATGACCTAGTTTTTCGGTGTGTTCTGGCAATTAAATTCTTTGCAGTTGCTTACCTAAAAAGAATTGTTATAAAATAAAGCTGAATGTAATTTCTCGTCCCTTGTGCTGTAGAAAAAAGTTTCAGTTGGCAACGTGATCCAGTTTGCATTTCAGCCTAACCACAATCTCCTCTAATATTACTGCTATAAGAACAAAGCTTCAATCATACACGAATTAATGCATCCCCCGTATCGCAAGTCAATGTCGTCATGCATCATGATATAAACTTGATCCAAAGTCTTTACGAGTTCTTACAACTTTCTTTCTTATTATTTGCGTTGAAGGTCAATGTTTTAATGGATGACACGTATCACAAACGGCTGAAATAATGACCCCTGTGAAAACGAAGGATGCTAAAAATAAGTCTTAACAGTTTACGTTCTGCCATTTAATACAGTATTAGTTTTAATTGCGGTTTAGGCAGCATATATCACGATCTTTCTTACGTTCAAGCCAATTAATGATTTCAGCAAAAAAAGCAACTAATAATTAATAGTTGAACGAAATACACACTTTTCTTCCAGTGTTCTTGCAATTATTTTTTTTTTATTACTGCTTTACGCCTCGTCAACGGCTAAGGTCATTAAAGGAGGGATGGGACTGGGGACAAGGAACGGAGAGGAATTCGGCCATGGCCTTTTTATGGAAGCATACCGACATTCACCTGGAGTGATTTGGGGAAACCATGGAAAACCCAAATCTGGATGCCCGGACGGGGATTTGAACCCGCGTCCTCCCGAATGCGAGGCCAGAAGATTAACCGTTCATTCACCACGCTCGGTTTGCAATTCATATCTTAGAAATTGGTTAACTTAATAGAATTTTTTATAAAATAAAGCTCAATGTTATTCCTAGTGTCTTGAGCTGTATCAAAAGGTTTCCGTTGCCATGCTAGTCCAGGTTGCAATTCAACCTAACCACACACTACGCTAAACTTGCCTCCAGAAAAACAATACTTCAATCACTTGCATATTAATACATGTACTGTATCGCATTCTAGTGGTAATAATGCATCGTGATATAAACAAAGGAGATAGCGTATAAAACACTAGTGCGTCCGCATCTGGATTACTGTTGTGGGGTTTGGGACCCGTATCGCAAGGTTCTGATTGACTCAGTTGAGAGGGTGCAGAGGAGAACCGCTAGATTCGTGACTTGTTGTTACGGCCCTTATCAAAGCGTCACAGAATTGATACATAGATTGGGCTGGGATAGTTTGGAAGACAGACGAGGTAGCTTGCGTTCGAATTTATTGGAGAATATGGGAAAAAATTTAAATTTCGAGTGCAATGAAATACTTCTTCCGCCAACCTATTTAGGTCGCAATGACCGGACGGATAAGATTAGAGAAATAAGATGCCGTACTGATACTTATATGTATTCCTTCTTTCCTCGCACTATTCGGGATTGGAATGGGCGGGTTTAGGATTGGTGCTTAGCACACTCTGCCACCCACAATGTTTGTGATTTGCAGAGTATGAATGTAGATGTAGATGTAGAAACTTGATAAAAAGTCTTCACCTGCTCTTACATTTTCCTTTTTCGTTATCTGTGATTCAAATCAATATTTCAACGTTTTAATGAGTAATGCAGTTGCATATGGCTAAAATATGTCATCAGTGAAAGTAAAGGTAATTTTAAAAAATCTTAACAAGTTACGTCATACCGAGTAATATTAAATTTAATTGTAGTCTAGACTGTAACTAAGTAACGACTAATTCCAAGTTGACTCAAATATCATTAACATCCAAGTAAATGACATTAACATCTCTTATATACCAGCTGGAACTCAATCATGGATTCCTCTTTATATGACATCTTGTCACAACAATCTCTCCGTTCATCTTTATTGCTCCAAAGATAGAACTCCTCTTGTTATTTGTCTTGCCAACCTCAGAAAACCTAAACACTTAATAAAATGCAAGATTGAGCACTACCCGACCATGTTTTAAGGGGAGACAAGCTCGTTACCTTACACAGTATTATTGCATCGGAAGATCTTGGGACTCCATCTGCTCTGTGTTTAATTGCTTCTGTCTAATCGCTGTATACGTTTATAATATCTGTAATGAGTTGATACGGGCTGAAGGGAGAGTGTTTTGTCAGTACTATTCGTCAGCTGACCTCTGGCCAGGAGCCAGATACAGATGGAGGTGGCGGGGTGAGGGGGGAGGGGTAGGAAAAGTGCGGCTAATCTGCGAGCCTGTTCCGGATGGACACTGGCCGGGGACGGCGGGGGAGATAAACCGCGTCACACGCGACCCCAGCTCCGCCTGGCGGCCGTCCAGCGAACCAGTGTGTCACTGGCAGCCTACCAGCAGGCGCCGGCAAAACAGCGCAGACTTGTTTCTAAATCACGGGCACCACCACAAAGTAGATACGGCTCACTCCCACACTTGCAAAAGTAACAGTCCTCACAGCGCGAGAATTGGATCTTTCCCTGCGTACTGTTTCTGCATAGTTTTGACGGGTATCCAGCCAGATAATTTCTGCCATGCACATCGATCAAAAAACTATTTCTTTTTTTTTTTTTTTTTTTTTTTGCTTGTGGCTTTACGGCTTGTCGACGTCGAGGTCATTACAGTCCAGACTGGACTAGCGCAAGGAACGGGAAGGAACTCAGCCATGGCCTTTTGAACGAAGCATCCAGCTATTCGCGTAAAGTGATTTGGGGAAACCATGGGAAACTCAAATCTGGCTGCCCCAACGGGGATTCGAACCCACGTCCTCCCGAATGCGACTCCAGAGCGTTACCACTCACCCACCACGATCGTTCGGTCCTTCGCTGTCCTCACTTATCTAAGTTAATAGAGTATTTAGAACAACGTTGTTTGCAACATGCTCGACATATTCTCCTGGGAGTAAAGAACAAATCTAAGGTTGCGGAAGGTAGTCTGGAATTAGAATATAGCTTCGATTTCGAATCGATCAGGGTACTAGAGCATACTGGAAGGTTTTGGGACAGCGTTTTCCAGAGGCAGTTGAAATGGCTGATCGGTTGAGTGTGAGGTAGGTGCAGCACCTTCAGAAGAAGAATTACGGATAATATTAAAATTGCCGACGAGGACTTCACGTAATATGGTAAATACAGAGAACAACTCATTATTAAATAGCAATTTAGTCAGAAGATAGTGCATTTGGGACCTGTAAATGAAGGCCATGATGACGCCACAGAGATACTCGTGTGCTTTGTAGTAATAACTGAGCTTGACAAAAATCTGTAAATCATCTGTAATTTCATTGTTATTTTCAATTAATTTTTTTTTGACACACTTTTATATCAAATAGCGCGATTATAAGAGGTAGTAATAACCCTTCTCTTGGTACATCACGAATTTTAAACTTCAGGTCTTACTGGTTGTTCACTCTTAACCTGAAGATGACGACGCAGAGTACAGTCGTTGAAATATTTTATTTAAACAACATTTTTACTTGGTTAGTTTCCCATGAACAATACATCAATGTACAACTGCAAGAAAAGCTTCACTGATTCATAATTTTCTTGTTATAGCACTTGCTAGTATCCGCAGGAACAGCTGATCCCAACTACTAATTTGCTCTGAACAATCCGCATCTTCGACAATCGATAAATTAATGTCCTGGCCTCGTATTCGGGAGGACGCGGGTTCGAATCCCCGTCTGGGCATCCAGATATGGGTTTTCCATGGTTTACCCAAATCACTCCAGGCTTCCTTTAAATGCATATTTAACTGTAAGTACCGTAAATAAAACTATGATTTATCAAATATATAGTTTTCCTGAAGAAAAAAAAATTAGCAATACAACAAGGGAGCCAGATATTTTTTCATGTTTTTTTTTCTCAAAAAGCTGATTTTATTATATTATTATTATTTGCAACACTATCACACCATCGCAGCCCCTATGCAGATGACACGCTAACCGGCGGACACAAGAGGCGATGTAATAGCGCCAGTTTCAGGGGTCAGCAGGAGTTCCAACTGAAAGCTGCCTTTGCCGTGAATATCAGTATGTTTCGGGGAGAAACCATTCAGAGCGCTCGATTACACATGCGAAATGCTGTATTTACTAATGGAAAGCGCTATGCAGCTTGATCAAACAATAATTTCTCGTCAGTTATTGAAAATGACGACTGAAAACTTTAATGTGATTCCATTATCATCAAAATTGTATACGTAGAAGTGTTTTAAACTGTAAATACGTTAAAATTAATAAACTCCCATCACTAATTTGTGGTGAACTTCAATGAACATTTAGTTTTAACAAATTAATAATGAGATGGAGTCGTGCATTCGATACACGAAAGTTCCACATGGATTTAGTAATATTAATTAATGGTGCCACCTAAAGTTGTGCAGAATCACAGTCAAAACTTAAAATATACCCAGCTGGCCTTTGTAAGAACATTTGCTTTTTTATTTTATCCTTCTCAATTTCATATTGTTCGTACTTCGTTGAGAATATACGTAGCTTCAATCCTCTTCTTAACTGCAGTAGTAGTTGCGACACTTCAGCTAATTCGAAAGGGAATTTAGCTAGAGAAGTGAGAGCAAAGGAAAAATCACTTTCACACAAAAAACACAACTTATGATTCATTATATAATTTATTACTGATCGGAAATTGAAAATACTACCCTTTTTTATTTCTTTTATCAACACAAACATTTACCAGTTCACAATGTTACATCGCTTACTTGTCTCACACAACTATTCTACATTAAACTTTTCACAATAATTCACAGTTTACTGCTAGCGAACAAAGCGAGATACTTCTTTTTTGCTTTGTTCGCCATATATTCTTCTTGCGACCTACCAACAAAAAAAAGATATTCTATTTCGCCAAAGTTAACGGTCAGAGATGCTAGAACACTCTCTTATTACATACATTGTCTGCTTCATAGCTCTAACAAATTAAAAAAGAACATTGCATTAAGAAAACAAAGAAAAATTTACAAATATGTACGGAAACCTTGTTTCCTTGCACCTTGTATTTGGTAGGACGGGGGTTCGAATACCCGTCCCACCATCCTGATTTGGGTTTTCCATGGTATCCCCAAATCACTGTAATGCTTTAGCATAAAATGTTGAGTTGAATCTTGGTTAACGAGTTTAATTGCTAATAACCGGTAAGAAATAGTGATATAGTTTAGTGACTCATCAGATATCACGCTAAATATTACATACTCGTCATGTAGAATTAGAGATGTGTAGTATTATTAGCTGGTACCCGCGTCTTCCTACCCGTAGACGTAGAATTTGTTCCGCTACAAATGTATACACAAAGCTGTAAATTATGTAAATGTTGACCAATAAGCTAACCGCCTGATATTGGATTGGAAAAATGGGATGAAGATAAATGCAAAGAAGAGTCAGCTTATTAGATACACAAATAAAAAACAAAAGGTTATTTATCAATATAGGGTGGGGAAGAATTGCTTGCTGAAGTCTTGAAATGTAAATATGTTGGCATTACATTTGATAGCAAGCTTAACTGGGCAGAACACATTGGACAGGTGGTAGGTAAAGGTTTCAAAATCCTGCACTTGTTGGAGAGAGTGATGAGGGGATATACGAGAGAAGTAAAGGAATTGGGTTACAAATCTTTGGTCAGTCCATTGCTCGAATATAGTAGTGTAATATGGGACCCACATTTTGAGCGTCAAATACAGGAGTTGAAGAGGGTGCAAAAAAGGGCTGCTAGATTTGTTTCTGGAAATTATCGCAGAATGCAATCAGTGACGGATATGATAAAGGAGCTGGAATGCGATTCATTGAAAGACAGGAGGAGGATGAGGAGGGTCATGGGAGTGTACAGGGCGTATTTTGGCGATGCAGCATGGAAAGATATTGGAGTAGGTATGAAAAGTAGTGCTTGGAAGGGAAAAGATGATTTCAGGCACAAGGGTATGGGAAGATTCTCTTTTTTAGGTAAGGATGTCAGGGATTGGAATGAGTTACCAGGAGAAATGATGAATAATTTACCGATAACGTTGAAAGAATTTAAAGATAAAATTTGTAGAGGTCAAATGTAGGTGGGTGCAGGATAGGGGGAAGATGGGGGTGTAGGGAAATTTTCACCTGCGCCTGTGCTCAATTGCAATTAAATTAAATTAAACAAAGCCTGAACGATCGATATAAAGCTATCCGTCTGTCTATGAGTGTTCGGTTAGGCTTCAAAGTTCATGAAAAAATATGTTAATGGCACCACAAAAGTATTCCTTGTGTTTCGTAATGATTCAAAGTATTTCCCTGTCAAATTTCATCATGCTCGGCGTAGCCGCTAAGTCGTAAAAACGCAGCAAACAGACAGAAAGACAGAGATTCTTTCTCATTTACAATTTTACCAGCTGTTACCCGCTACTTCGTACGCGTGGACATAGTATTGTATTGCTAGAATTCGATATAGAAAGCTGTAAGTTACATAAAAGGTGTTCCAAAAAGCGCGAAGCATGGATAATATGATGGGGAATCTTTTCTATTTATTTATAACTCACTGCAAGCAGCGGGAAGGCACATCTATACTATTTATTAACAGATGGTCCACAAACTGATTGCGAGAGAAACGCAGCCTAAGCTACCGATACGACATTACAAACAATGGATTAGTTATCCAAAAATACTGTCCTATCTGCTTCCTACTGGTGCACAGTATTTCTTTCTCACATTTCACCGAGCTTGGTTTAGACGTGAAAACGTAACAAACACACAGAGTTACTTTGGCATTTATAATACTATAGTGTAGATGGGATCACGTAATATCAGAGTCGCTGGATTCCTAAATTGGCACCGAACAGCTATGCTCACGGCGCTTACTTCCGCCATTATAGATTCATACGCCGCACTTCCGCTTTAAAGGGGAGCGGCAAAGTCTCGACAGAGAGAATCAAAACTGAAATATAGATACGGATACTGCACAAGGTGGCTAGCAGATTCTGCACCTCGTGTGATATTGCCTGTGGGAGAATAAATGACTAATAATAATAGGCCATCTAGCTGTTCATGTAGAATAGGCTGTAAATTGTAATTTACTTTCTGCAGTGGAACGTTCAGGGTAGTTCATCCAGTGACGGAAGAGTAAAGTAGATATAATCTCGCAAAGAGCTGGACGTCATCATAAATATTACCGTCAGATCTTCCTGGATAAGCTATACGTATATGCCATTAAGCTACCAAACCATTATGTCCGATAGCTATCCGATGTTCTAACTGAAAATTTCGTTACGACATCTTGCCAGCTCATAAGAGGCGATGCAGCACAAGGCTACCTTGCAGCTTACGTCAGGTCTATTTTTACGCCAGTCTTTCTTGATTGTACTCCAGAGACACTAGCAGTAGCGGCGATTAATGCGTTGCCAAGGAAAGAAGAAGAAAACAAGAAAACAAATCGTCATGCACGGAGAATTCAGCACAGTAAAACGTAACAGCAGCACACGACATCACGAACGCCCTATTTTCATTTCATGTCGGTCGCTATTACTGTGATACAGGTATGATTACAAACTAAAGTAAAAAAAAGTTTTGATTATTTGATTATAAACACGATTCGCGGATGCCATATTTTCATGTCCCATATCTTGCTACTACTCTACACTATTAAATGCGTCTATAGTTAAAATAAATAAGTATTTAACTAGCTGATACCCGCGACTTCGTACGCGTGAATTAAGTATTTCTTTGTCAGAATTGAATATAGAAAGTTGTTGGTGTCGAAGGATTGGTCCCAAACAACACCGAGTCGGCATAAAATTACAGGAAAGCTATCACTATATCATTGTACCATCGAACCTGTCTCTTGAAGAGAATCACTTTTCAAAATATATCTGTCATCATTCTATAAGTTCTCAAAATTTCGTGACTACAACTATTAAACATACCGGAGAAAATTTCCTGTGCCCTTCCTACAGTTTTTCTTGTCAAATTCCATCAATATCGATATAGCAATTTACTCGTCAAAACGTAACAAAAATCCAGATATTTACCTCCGCATTTATAGCATTATTACAGATCACACACACACACACACACACACACACACACACACACACACACTGACTGCGAACAACCCCTGAGGGATCATTATAACATAATAAAGTGTACACCTACAGCATTTCAAGACTACCTATGATTTGCCTCGCATTCAACCCCTAAATTTGTGATATCTACAGTTTAACATTCAATCCGAATAACCGACGGTCCAGGCGTGACTCTTACGATCAAAAACAATTTTTAAAATTCTTTGCCTGCACGGAGATTTGAACCGGAGACCACGATCCAAACAGCAGAACGCAAGCGCTTTAAGCACTGAGCTACCAGACCGCTATACACAAAAACAGTACACAAACCTACACATCTGTCTATCACCGTTCAGTAATTTTTTGAAATTATAGGACAGCATGTATTATTTATACAGAAAATTTTTCAGCCAATTTAGACTGTACTTTTCTCCTTGTTTCAAAGGATAAGTGTGGAAATTTTCATCGAAATTGGATGAAAACTGTGGATTTGTACGAAGAACAAACAAACCAACAAACAAACAAATATACATACATACATGCATCTTTATTTATATAGATTGCTCTATTATTTTTTAAATAAACTGTAACAGCTAAAGGCCATTGTTAAAGGAGAATGATCTACCTTTGGTAACGCCAGCCTCTATAGGTACACTGTTGTCTCTAGAGTACTGTCGGAAACAACCGGCTTAAAAATAGAGCAGATGTAGACTCCAAGATAGCCCACAACGATATGGTTACGATTTCAGACTCGCAGTTACTGTAATTACTGAAACTAGTCGTATACTCTGGAATGACCTGTATAAAAGCGATGATGGGCAGTCATTCCGTAATCTGGGTTCATTACACTAGTGATGACAGGTCACTGATCACACAACCAGGGCCCCAAAGGCAACTCGCTCATACCCTTCCACTCACGCATCGAATCAGGGTCAACACTGTAAAAAAATTTTTAACTCGCATGTGACACCCTTACATGTTTATTAATGCATTTAACGCGTGCACCTGAAACCATAAATTTTGCACCATCGAGCTGCGAGTCCCCAACAAATCTATATAATGCTGCGACCTTAGATGTTTCGGCTCAAGTATGCAGCAACACTTGGTTCAGCGGCTGTCTCCAGGTGGCTACATAGCGCTGGAGGTGATTTCTACGCATCCGGAATCGAAAAGTTGGTTGACCGTTCCGAGATATGTTTACAGTCTCTTGGGGACTATGTGGAAGAGTGAACTTACATTGTATGTTGTGATAGCCGTGTAGGTGGTTTCATAAATGGCCATAACTCAGAAGTGTAAGTTACGTTTTGATTTGCCCTCGTAGGACATACGAAAAATGATGGTAGTAATCATTGCTCTACAGTCAATGATCTTTTCTCGCTGTTTAGTCATTCGCGGTCTCAATATTCGCGGGTAAAATAATTCTGATAACTTTCTGTATTCGCCGCTTGAAATTTTTGTTGTTCCAGAATCCATTCCGTACATTCGGTGATTTCGGTATCCTTTACTAACGTGTCAGCATCGATCGTTTGAGTATTGCTCGGACATGCCGAGATTCACTCTACCTAACCAATATGACTAAAAAAAAAACTCTTATTACCACTAAACCTAAAGTTCATTGTCAAAAGCCGTCGCTGCCGCTGTGTTAGATGTTCCGCTATGATCTTCGATAAAAGCCGGTCCACCACGATCGGCTCTGAATCTGTAATTACTTCAACTAGTCAGTCGTTGCAACAATTCTGAGTGAATAACAGGTGTCTCCTCAGATTTGTTCGCAATTTATAATGTCTAGCAAAAGCAAAGAAAAATTAGTTCCTATGCGGAAATAAAATAGTGTTGCCGCTCAGAGTAAAAATAATAATAATAATAATGTTTTACCGTTTACTGTGCCCTGATCTCTCTCTCTTTTTTTGTTTTAACTGCTTAACGTCTCTTAACAGCAAGGTATTGAGAGAGGGAAAGGATGGGGTGCAAGGAATGGGAAGGAATTCGGCCATGGCCTTTTGAAGGAAGCATACAGGCATTTGCCTGGAGTCATTTGGGGAAACCATGGAAAACCCAAATCTGGATGCCCGGACGGGGATTCGAACCGCCGTCCTCCCAAATGCGAGGCCAGAACGCTAACCGTTACACCACCACTCTCGGTGGCCTGATCTGAATGTCGGAAATGATGGAGAATCGGTGCAAATTCAAACATTAACTGCAAACATTGCTCAAGTTGCGAAGAGAATAGGACTGTATGGTTCTGAACAGATAGAATCAAGTGACATTCAAGAGTTGCTTGAATCGTAAGATGAAAATATGACAGAAATCAACTTTGAGGAAATATTAAATCCCCAAACCATTGAAGAAGAGGCTTCAGCGAGCTCTGAAATGGTGACTTTTTTTAAGTGATCTTTGGATGGCAAATGAGCTTTGTGATTTCTTCATGAGAAGTGATCCGTCTATGGAAAGAAGTTCTTAAAAGACAAATTGTTAATGCCACAGCTGAATATCAATTCGAATTGAAAGACGTTTTAAAAGTGGAAAAAACAAGGAAAAATTACTAAATTATTTAAAATATTGCCTAAACACGACAATATAAATTAAAACATGATGCTTAAAATCTCTTAATAATTTGATTTTTTTTTTTTAAATCTTGGGACGCGTCGCTCATAATCCCATACAAATTACCATTCCATATTGGTGGAATATTTACTGAACGTATCTACCGCGAATAAGGAGCTTTTACTGTACTGTAGATTCCAGAATGCTCCTGCTGTAGAATATCGTCCAGTTTTCTGTGATGTACCATCGTTGTGCTACGGCACGGGAGAGAAAGACACTTTGCGATATTCCTGCACTGCGGAGCCTTCGTTGGTCCGCCGAGTCTTCGTTTGTTCCACCGAGCCTTCGTTTGGCCACCGCTCCTGAGGAAGCTCCGGTGGTCACAGATCGCCCGGACAGAGACGACCGGTCACGGAAATAACCGAGTGAGTTCAATCGCGAGTAGACGGCAGTTTCCAAGACACAAGTCAGTAAACTGGGTTCATTTCTTGTCTTCGGGCAATGACAGGTCACACACGCTGGGCCCCAACAGCAACTCGCTCATCCCTCTCTCCAGCACGGGTCACGCACTGTAAGAGTTGACTTTGTAAATTTCTTTTAACTCTGACACCCAACATGTTTATTAATGTACTACTGTAAGCTCGTGGCCGTTTATTTTGCGCATCGTCACGGATCTTGAATAGCACCAGTTTCTGATTAAAAGATTATGAGAAGTTGACCTGATCTGACCAAATACGAACTTGACATGTGTTTCACTGTTGGGGTGTATAGAATCTCTGGAGCTAGAAGAACTCAGAAGTTTTAATAGACGCAGGTATTAAACACAAAAAGGGAAGATCGCGCTATCGTACAATTGTTATTAAACTCGAACTTGCCGAAATGCAAACTTGACTTTTTTGACCCTAAAAGTTCAGTCTGCAAAAATTGAAGAATTTTTTTTTTTTTTTTTTTTTTTTTTTTTTTTTTTTTTTTTTTTTAATGGAAGCTGGGCATTAATAATGTAATCTTTGGTCTGTAACGGATTCCGTATTATTAAACATTTGAGCGACTCCGAAGAAATGAATTGCCAGAATACTCGATTCGGTAACGTCCTTACTTGGTGTGATGTAAACTTTAAACAACTTAATAACTCAGGTACAGCGGACATGAACAAAGACCATTAACGGAAGTGGTCAGTATACTAGGTAAAAAGCAAATAAACCGTAATGTATAAACTTTCGTCATGCAACAACATTAGCGAAAGTTTTAATTAAATTGAAATTTACTCTAGGCCGGAATGACAACTGGCATTAGCGGTTACAGCGGAGACCATGAGTAATTCAAATTTATTTGAAAGCTTTTCATGTTGCTTTCATTAACATTTTACTGAAAGTTTTCGATATTTTTTAATTATGAAATGCTGCTCTAAGCAAACTAAACGAATAGGAACGAAGTCTTTCTCGGCGTTGAGAATGGATGTAGTCTTCTCGGGAGACTAGCCAAGTAAGTAAGATGTTTCCACACGATATTTCGGCGATCTCAGCCACCGTCGCCATCTTCTGGTGAAGTGAAGTGAAGATGGCGACGGAGCCTGAGATCGCCGAAATATCGTGTGGAAACATCTTACTTACTCGGCTAGTCTCCCGAGAAGACTACATCCAAACTTAACGAATGTATTATGGCAATTAATTTGGTAGCAGCGGCTTAGCTAATTGTGGACATAACACGAATTTCTTCTAATGATACCTCTGGTGGCTGTCAATTTGTGAGCGAAGACTGACACGTGACACCGTTCTCCAGCCAATAGCTGTCGAGGTGAGAGAGTGAGTGAGCTTAGGAAATTATATAGTAGATTAAAGCGTATATATATAGCGAAGGTAAGAGTGCACCCAGCCCATGAATTTCTTATCATACAACTACAAGTCGCCAACCGACCTATACAATGCCGGGACTTTGCATGTCCCGGCTCAGTCTGCAAAATCGCATTGTGCAGTACTGGTGATACTAAACGTCTTACGCCGGGCGCACATTGACGCGCAGTTGACGCAGGCGGCGCAGCACAGTTTCTGTGTCTCTATGTTTTGGGGCGGAACAGCGCGTATTGAGACGCAGAGCAGGGCAGCGCAGTTTTTTTTCTTTAGAGACGGGAAAGGAAGGGGGGGGGGCAATGGTGAGGGCAAGGAATGGGAAGGAATTCGGCCATGGCCTTTTGAAGGAAGCATCCCGGCATTTGCCTGGAGTGATTTAGGAAACCATGGAAAACCCAAATCTGGATGCCCGGATGGGGATTCGAACCGCCGTCCTCCCGAATGCGAGGCGAGAACGCTAACCGTTACACCACCCCGCTCGGTGGCAGCGCAGTACTGCGCCGCACGTGGCATGCGCCACTTTGTGATCACGACACAGAAACTGTGCCACGCAGCTCACTAGTGCCGATTTTGCCGTAACATTTCTTGAGTTATTTATAATCTTGCTTTACGTATAATCATTTTCAACTATGGAATAAGAAAAATAGATTAAACTGGTGCGTAACTAACCTGCGATTCACAATATCAGTCATAATAAATACATAAAAATTAAATTTAGACAAGAAATTTGGACAATGAGCCCAACATGAGGCTAGTAAATTCAGCATTTATCATACAACTGTCTACTTACAATTTTAACTTTTATTTTCTCATTTTGAATTCATTTTTAATAAAAATTTGAAAAAAGATGGATATATTGGCTATTATTACATTATTTGTTTTTACTACATCATTCAATAGTGTCCCCAAAAGACACTCTTTTTTTTTTTTTTTTTTTTTTTTTTTTTAAAAAAAAAAAAAAAAAAACCTTGGCACACGTTTGACTGAATTGAGTTCTTTTCCTTCTTCTCACTATTCAAGGCAATCTCCGTCCAATTCCTAACGAGAGAGGGAGGATTCTTGTGAAGACAATTTCCCGAATAATTTGTTGAACACTGCTTTTTTAGTTTCAAGTTTTCTTAAAAATATAATATGAAATAAAATAGAAAAACATTCTTATAAATGTTATGCACCGTCAAAAGCTAAATAATTAAATAAATGACCACGAGATTATGTTAGTTCTAAAAGGTATTTGAGCGTTGTCGAGAAAATAACAGGTTACATTATGGCGTTAATCTCCGCTCGAGTCATCCGGAAATAATCTTTTGATAATTCTCTTGCCACTGCAAAAGCCAGATGAGAGTTTCTTCTTTTCATATACTCACTTTTGCATAGTTTTATCTAACTCAGCTTCTGTTAAAGTAATAACAATTTTCCAAGCTCGGCATCCCCGTCTGATTCAGAAATCAAAAATCGTGTTTTTGCATCGACATGTTTTTGGTTACGCTTTTTTGTCGGTTTCTCGCACAACACAACAATGCTTTGTAAACTGCCGCACGAAACTGCGCTCTAATATGCGCGGGCAATTGCTCGACACAGTTTCATTGTCTGTGCTGCCCTGCCCTGCTCTGCGCTGCCCCTACTGCGCCACGCAGCTCAATGTGCGCCCCGGGTAATGACGGACCCTTTGCCGAAGTAAAATTTTGCTCCGGTGGTGGTACCTGTGAAACTGGATGCAATAAATTTAGGCTGTCGTATGGAGTATGTGGTATGCTGATTCAGGTTGCTGCATACGTTCATAGATGATGTTTTCAAATATCCATAATGTAATAGGTATACAAATAGAGATTAATGAGGTGTGTCACAATTGTACAGGTGGTCAATGTGCAAAGTCAGAAGCTGTTTACGGACTACTGTAATGGAGAGCTGCAGCATCTGAGTAACGAATACACCTCCTGACCGAAACATTACTCATTTCGTTGCTCGCATTTGTCGTGTGGCTGTCAGTTTGGTTCGATAAACGAACAAATACGACGCATCGTGCGGGAACTGGAACGGCTCGCCCAGCGACTAAATGAATCCGAATGAGGGAATGAACATTTCAACATCGTGCGTCGCGTCTTTCTGGGAATTTTCATTTGAATTCGTTTCCTTGGAAATGAAAATGTGCAAGTACAAACATTAATATAATTAATATTATTTACTGTTAGGTGTTAATATTTTTCTAACCAGGTAAGTACAAGTAATTTTGACAATACGAGTAAAGAGTTATTTTGTAGTTTTGCTTTTGTTTAATATTGAAATTTGCAAAGCATAATCTGTAAATAGACTATTTGGACAGAAAATTTGAGATGGTT
The DNA here is from genome assembly GCA_031002005.1 of Vandiemenella viatica. Lineage (NCBI taxonomy): Eukaryota > Metazoa > Arthropoda > Insecta > Orthoptera > Morabidae > Vandiemenella > Vandiemenella viatica. Next base: position 11,903,972 of record JARYHS010011408.1, on the reverse strand, counting down.
ATTTTTTTTTTATTGATCATACCTTTGAGATTCTATTAATTTTAAACATTTATGGAATGCATTTATTCTAAAATGCGATATTCTAACTTTTATTTTATTTTACACTGCAAATTTTACCTGAACTTACTTTACTAAATGAGCAATTTACTTAAACTTTACAAAGTACGAACGAAGTCACCCCGTATCCATTACGTGACGCGACTCCATGCAATGCTTCATAACACAGTTTTTCTTTTAATGCGTGTGTGTGAGAGGGATGAGAGAGAGAGAGAGAGAGAGAGAGAGATGAATCAGTACAGTGCACAATACGACATTGAGATAGATACAATGGCAATGGCAGGGATAGAGAAAAAACATTAGAAATTGAAAAAAAGCTTTGCAAATAAAAACAATTTTAGCTAATATTTCATACCTGAAATCTTTTATCGTAGCCGAATTTATCCCAAGGCTTCTTTTCGGCATTAAGTATCTGTAGGACTCCTCGAGGCTGAGGGTTTTGGGTTGAGGTTCACTTTCAGTTGACTGTGTAGGCTGACATGAGGCCTGTTTGTACTTAGCACAGTACCTCCCCAAAGTTTTTATTGGAATCCCAAATTCCTCACTAACAGGCCTCACAGATCTTTCCTTTTCTTTTACTTCTAAAACTGCTTTTAGCATCGTATCTTCAGAAATCATTCCTCTTTCACTTTTCCTTTTATAATTTCGGACCATTTTTATGTTCCTACAGATAAAACAAAGCCTTAAAGCACGGCTGTAACTCAGATGTTCTAAAAACAAGGAAATGAACCAGATTCTGACTACTCACATCGCTATTTATAATTATAACAAAATTTACAGGTTGGTGTTTTCTTTTAAAACGCTTTTTGTCTCGTGAATATGGCGATCTTTTGACCTCTGAAACGTATCAAAAATGTTTAACTTCGAAAATTTTGTTAATAATTTAATAAACTCGACAAATTATAAATATTATTATCATAAAAAATAACAAATCTTTCATCTAGTTAAAAAAAAATGTATAGGAAGGGACAGGTTGGCCCGGACGGCCATCGTGCCCCACCCGCCGTCTCTGGGCCAACCTGCCCCATCGCCATGTTTACAATAACTTCTATTTGTTACAAAATCCACTAAAGCAATTTAAATTGTACGCCATAAAGAAATAATTCTATAACCTTTAATTGTACTACTCACCTGTTGCGCCTAAAGTAAGCAAAAGTTAAATAACACGCATTTAACCGACGAGTAGAATTTTACTGAATCACGCACAAAAACAATTAATCACTACAACTTGTCCAAAGCTGCTCCGTCAATCCCGCGGGATCCCGCATCATTAGACAGTCTGGCGGATCCCGCACAAAATTAAGCGGATCCGCAATCCGCAAAATCCGGCGGAAACGCGTGTCAGTCTCAGTGACTCGCTGCCCCACTCGGTCTCAGTCGGTTATTTTGCACTGTTTGCCTGTACCAGAGCAGTTGGCATTTGACTCATGTGAACAAGCGTTTGTTTTTGTCAACCTTCGTCATTCGTAAGTAAATAAATACACTTTTACGTATTCATCAAAACTTACGTTTGTTTCCAGTACACATTTCTGTAATTTGAGTTATGGTGCGTATTTAGTACGATTTTCTAACTACATAATTATTTTTTAAGTGTCGCACACGTTATCTGAACTACATGGTTACTGCTTTTTATTCACGGTTTCATTATTCGCATTTTCTGTGTTTGCAGATAAAGTAATAGTGACAATTTCCTTATTTGCGGCTGAAAATTTGATTATTCGTTGATATGAAACTAATGTTATCGTAATTTTAATGATCGCGTACCTATTTATTTAACGGCTATCAAAAGGAAATTGTACTGTATATCCTTTGACTTATTGTTGTTTTGGCCGCTGCCTCAATGCGTTTCTTTGACGAAAGCCACCTGCTTACATGTGCCGCTCAGGCTTTCGATTAATCCCTCTTCTCCTTGTTATTATTTCGACTAAAGGTAAAAAAAGTTATAATGAAATTTTCACGGCTGTATCGACGAATTGTGTTGTAGGAGCACTATACTTCGACGGCTGCCTCCGCCGTCTTCCTCACGTGTGAAATTTCGTGTGTTTGCAATGAAATCCGGAGATACAACCTATGAGGACTTCACTGCAATCATTCGCCGAGAAAGTCTCCTTTCTTACTAAAAAATAATAATTTCCACTCTAAAAACGTCGTTACGCCACATAACTAAATCTGAAATACTTGACAGTTTACTTGTTGGTGAGTAGTTTCTTTTAATAACTTTGAATCAACTGTAATATCAATCAAGAAATCAGGAGATATAGTAATGAATCACGCAAAAAAAGGCCAAGTCTCGTGCTTGAGCAGTTATGAGATCTTGTTCTGAAGTCTACACTTTACAGAGTATATTCACTTCACTTTGTGAAATGGAATGCTTTTCTCGGTGTTATGGAACGTTTATTTAGAATTTAAAAAAAAAAAAAAAAAAAAAAAAAAAATACAACTCTGGTAACTTGGCCATTAAGCAAACCATATTTTTAAACTTATGTGATGTATTGTAAGGCACATAATGTGACCTAAGACTCAATATTTTCCATTTTTATTATTTATTTAAAAATTGGTTTAGATTAAAAAACAAAAATGTAAAACCTCGAAATACACTTAAGACACGCTAAAAAGTTTTAATGTCATTTTGCCAATCAAAATATTGTTAACTGTTAATTTTTATCATTTAACATTAAAAATTATTTATTAATATAATTATTATTTAATTTATTAACGTTTCAAGTAACTATGTTTTAAATATATGCGTTAAAAAACTGTTTGTACCAATCTCGCACAGATCCCGCGGGATCCCGCGGGATTGGCGCAAATCCCGTGCGGATCCCGCGGGATTGAAAACACTGCGGGTTTGCAATCCTTAGCCCCGGTCTAGTGCTCGATTGTGTCAAAAGTAGTGAGTAACGAAACGATACGATGGTAACGAAGTCGTCCCATACGCGGCGAGACTCGAAGCGATGTTTCATGCCAGCGCTGAATTGTACCAAAAGTAACGACTCCATAGTAACGAGTACTGACTGGTTTAGTAACGAATACATACGGATACACAATTTCTCGTTACTTTTACAGCTCTACTGCAATGGTAATGTAACACAGGTGGATAATTTAGATATTACAAATTATTTTTGTTTTTAGCATCATACCAAGCGTGGTGGTGTAACGGTTAGCATTCTCGCCTCGCATTTGGGAGGATGCCAGTTCGAATCCCCGTCCTGGCATCCAGATTTTGGTTTTCCATGGTTTCCCAAATCACTCTAGACAAATGCCGGGATGCTTCCTTCAAAAGGCCATGGCCGAATTCCTTCCCATTCCTAGCCCCCGCCCCATCCTTTCCCGTCTCTAAAGACCTCGCTGTAAAGAGACGTTAAGCAGTTTAAAAAAAAAAAATCAGCATCATAGTATCCCTATGGATTCCTAGCTGTTCCTTTGGTTCCATGTATATCGGCACGTACAATCTTCAAACACAGAATCTTATATTCCGTTTTTTCCTCTTCTCTATCTACGCAAGTACCCAAATGTGTAAATGTTAATGTACACCATATAACAGCACGTTAGCGTAACTGATATGAACCGTGATGTTTTCTAGCACCAAAAACGTAATTGAAACATTAATTTTTAATTGGCAGAGTTGCTACACGAGTTACAGAGTGGTAATTCCGTTTGATGTCGGCTGTGAACGAGAGCGGAGAGCGGGCTCCAGTGTTTGGCCCTTATCACCTCCAAAGAAGTTCGGAGCCCTCTGGCTGATTGCGTTCGTAATTAAAGCGAGGCGGCGACAAAGATATTAAGCAGATTTTACCAGTAGATGGCGGGTAAGTTGGCCTTCTCAAATAGAGCCTCCATTAAAATCTGCACAGCAGTCGTCTGAACAAAGGGAGGAGTCTCGGTGAAGACATTGTTCGTAACGAATAAACAGCACTCGCAATTAGAGGTTCTACTTTGCGGCTACCGGGATACCAGCGCTCGGGTGAAATAATTAGTGTCTTACAGCGCTATTTCTCTGAACCTTGGCACGTACGACCGTGAGTGTTGCAATACTGTCCCGTTGAAGTGTAAACCACACTCAAGATCCTTGTTGCTGTTTCAGGCGTTTATCAAGTAATCACTTTGACCGTAGAACGAACGGTCTCCAATTTACCACCGAAAACCTAAGTACCTAAGTAGACATCAAATGAACCTCATTCAATAAACTAGCGTCAATTGTCTTACAACTGTAATCTGACATATAGTCTAAGATCCGGCTTCATGATCGCTACGCCATCTGTTATTTGATAGAAATGAAATTTTTATTTATAATTATTAGTAGCAGAATACAATTCTTCCGGGTTGCCTATCCACTAAATATGGCCGCAAGTATTTTTAATTAAAGTTTGAAAAAAAAATCCGTTTCCCTGTTTTTTAAATAAATTATTATTCATTTCAAAGAGAGACATGTAAAGAACATAAAACGTTGTTGTCAGACGGTGCGGTGCACTAGCTTTAATACAGTCTCTCCTTGAAATGATTTTTTTTTTAAGTGAACGAATTTTTTTGATTTTTTTTGAAAGTTTAATAAACAATACTTTTGGTCATATTTTAATAGGCGACTCGACATAATCTTATTGTTTCACTAACAATTATACAAGTCGGATCAGGAGTATGGGGCTACTCTACTAGATGGCGCCACAGACGCAGCGAGCACGATGCCAGCGCCACAGTGACTGCAGAGTGACCTATACTTAACGGCAGCGCACAGCACACGTAGCTCTCTTCAGGTCTTACCGTCGAGGCAACTTCACTCCGCTATCTGTCACTGTGTATTGTGAGACCGAGTCTAATAAACCGGATCCTTGTATCAGCTGTGTTCTCGTATTTACCCTCCACTGTACGACGGATATCTACAGCCTACCTTCGCTAGTGAGCCATCTACCTTGAACTGGGAGTTCAATTCAACCCGCCCGACTCCTAATCTATCCCGGATGGATCCGATATACATAAAAATTGCATTTCCATCAATTAACAGATGGACGTAGGAATCATGCAGCCAGATTTGAGGCTAATAGTAGCGTTACTGATTTTGATGGGCTTTGTTGTATATATAGTAAAACCTCAAGGACATCATCCTTTGGTCCCTCGTTCCCAACATATGACGGCTGTCAGTTTTTGGTGACTCCATTGAGCAACTTCACCGATGCGAGTAGCGTGCCGAGCCAATACGCTCACGGCGTGTGTTTGATTCTCATTTTTTGTATTTTGTTATTTTTTTTAAATTCATTACTTGTGCCATGTGGCTACGTGCATTTTATTTTATATGGTCTTTTTTCGCATTCAGGACTAAATATTAGTAAAATGTCAGTTTAGTTAAAATCTCTGTGTGTTATGTTGTCTGTCTGCAACTCTGTGACGTCATGAGTATGCCTTTCGCTGGCGGGCAAGTAATAGCCGGAGAGGTTTACGCCGTTTGTTCTTGGATGTTGCTGTCATAGCAAGCTAAGGATTTTGGTAACTTTAGTAATGGTTCAGTATATTTTAAATTGCGAACCAAATAGAAATAAAAGTATGTATATCGTTTAATCCATATATTAAGTGCTAGTTGCTTTTTTATTTATTGATAGATGATTGGCAATGGATATAAATGCCAACATGTCTGGATTTGCTTGGTTTTTTCGTTGTCATGTTGTATAGGTAATTACGGGAAATAACATAAAAAGCCATGAGTATGAATGGTACGAAAGGAAGGGCATTCTCATGCCAGGTCCCCAGCTCAGTATTATTATTATTAATTTTAATTACGATGGAGCTAACACTCCGGTGCCAATTTCCTAATCATCCATTTACCCCTTTTTATATATTTTGTTTTTAAATTCTTTTATAATCGGAATGATAAATCCTTCCCCCATTTACTGCTCTGATTTACAAATTTTAATTTTATATTCCTTAAGCGATTTTGTAAAATTATTCATAACTACACTTGGTAATTTTTCAAATCCCTGACACCCATACTAAAAAAAGAAAATTTTCCCAATGCCTTATGCATGAAATCGAGCGCACAGTGGCGTCTTTATGCACGTAGCGACACTCGTGGTCAGTCTGACTACTAAAGTAGAAGTCCATGCGCTATCGAACGCTTTTTCGATGTCGAGGAAGACCACAGCGGTTGATATGCTCCTCGTGGATCAGTGTGAAATCTCTTCAACGATGCTCAGTAGCTGGCAAGTTTTAGACGCTCTAGTTTCGAAGTCAGTTATTTTATATGCTTCGAGAACCTTGGATAGAGAAGAAACAAGATCAGCAGACCCATACTTTTCTGGTAGTATAGGATTCTTCCCGTTTGGCGATTGCTGCAACACTGGTTAATTTCTACAGTTCGGGATACTAGGTACTAAGCAGGCATGCACTAAAAATCTTATCCTGTAATAATACTGCTTTAGTATTTAAGGAGCAGGAGCGGCGATCTCCAACAGTGAAATTCGCTTACGATGATAATCGTACATGTGTCAGTTGTCCATTCACAAGCTTGTATAATCTTCTTTGATGTTATCTTTACCCATTTCTCCTCCTATCAGACATAACATTCGCAGATCATTTATTAAATTATTTTTCTTTACCATCAGACTATTTAAATATTATATACAAACATCAATGGACTTTTCCATGGTAGGAGGATTGATTCAACTTTTTTTAGGCTTTCCTTCCTATAAACCTCTTTATATAATTATCGTTCTAGATAAATTGCTTCCATCAACAAATTATTTTCCGGACATCCTCTTCTTTTAAGCTACCCGTTCATCATGCTTCTGGAAACATCATCGACCCTTTCAGCTAAGGTTTTAATAATTAATATTGCACTTGATTGTTCTATGTTTACACAAATACACTGGCGGAAATTAAAATCCCAACACCATACGGAGTTGTGGTAAATGAAATTTGGCTCTAAGTATCCCCACTTGAAGTGTATTAAATTATTAAAAATTGAAAGCATTGCTTGTAATAGTATGATAACTACGGGGCTTTTTACTATGAAAAATTGCTATATTATTTTGGCGTATAACTGTGGTGTAATATGACACTTTTTGTCCACACGGTCTTGTTGAACAAGTATGCCACGGCGAAGAGTGACGAATCTTTACACCCAAATGTCTGAGAGAGAGGTCGGAGAATTGCCGTGTTTGAAATGGGTGCACCATGTCATGAAATATCACGAACGATTGGCCGTAGTGCAATGGCAGTATATGGTCCTGTTACACAGTGGATGAAAGAATCCTCCATTACTACTAGAGCTGGCGCCGGCCCATACAGGACAACAGCAAGTGAAGCTGGTGGCTGTTCCTGGTGGAGGGGTGACTGCAGGCCAGATCCAAGCAGTGGTTACAGAGAGAGTCACCCCAGGACGATTGCAAACTAGTTGCGTGAAGATCGGTTACTCTCTCTGCACCCGTATGTAATGTCTTGAATTAACCTGATTTGATTGACAGCATCGTCTAACCCGCTGTAATTAGAAAAACGCCGATGGACACATTAATTGCATATATTTGTGTTTAGAACGAGTCTCGATTCTGTCTGTGGTAAAGTGATAACCGACAACATGTACGCAGGCGTAGAAGCGAAACGGCTTACCCTGCTCTGATTTCAGAACGTCGCACAGGTCCAACCACTGGTGTTATGGTTTGGGGAAATCAGTTTCTACAGTAGGACTGAGTCGGTTGTTGTTGAAAGCACAATCACAGCCCACCACTATGTGGACGGGGTGATGCACCCTACTGGGATACCCTTTATGTCCACCATTCAAACCGCATCTTTCAACAGGATAATGCCCGTCCTCATACTGCGGCCATCGCAACACAAACCTTGTTACGATTACAATTTGGACTGCATGGTCCCCAGATTTTTACCCAATTCTGGGATGCCAGGAGTAGACATATCAGATCACAAAGTCACCAAGCACAAACTGCGCAACAACTGACTGCACAAGACATGCAATCGTAAAGAGATATACCTCTAGATTAAGACATTCGAACACTTGTTCATTCAATGCTAGCAAGGATCCACGAATGTATTGGTGCTCAAGGTGAGCGCACTTCTTACTGACAACTGTATCTAAAGGTAATAAACTTAGGTTTACCCATTTCAATTCTTTTTATCATTTCTTATGGGTATGACACTGGATATATCTAATAAATTTCCTACAATTCCGCCATTTCTGTCTGGGTGTTGGGATTTTAATTTCCGCTAGTGCATGTTCATAATGATGGTCTTAATTCTAAGTAAGCACTATGTAGATTCCAAGCTTAAACGATTTCATAGTGAATGACTCGATTCAAGACAAAAGAGGGTATACTACGTGGGTCTGAACAACCATGGCCCATATGGAAGTCATTAAACAGGCTTCGACATGGAGTTGGCCACTGCAAAGATTCTCTTGCCACTTGGGGATACCTGGGACAACAGCCAGATACCACATGTTCGTGCGGGGAAAAAGTAACCATGGTGCATCTGCTGTCCTGTCCACAAATTGGAATAAACGGATCTATATTAGATCTCCAATCAGCTACTGTCAAAGCCATCGTATTGGCGGAAAAACTACCACATATCTAATGCTGTAATCGACACGAGAAGAAGAAGAAGAAGACTTGCTCTGATGTGACAGAAACGACATTTTATGTCCTGGGCGTCAGTTTGTAGTCTGAAACTAAGTTCCCTTCACTTGCAGCAGTATTATCGGTTCGTATCGCAGACAGTCTGAACACTGAAGAAGCTGCGATGGAGACGGAGGCCAAAGAACGTGGGGACTTGGATTTTCAGTTCGGAGCAACAAGAAGTTGTCGAGTCTTCGCTGAGCCCTCATTAGAGGCAAAGAGAAGGCAGAAGCGACTCGCAGACTGCCGTCGCCGTTTAAGCCTTAGTCGCTCTGAAAACAGGTAATTACTATTCAGACAAAACAACTAGAGCGGTTAATTTTCTTTTATGCGAGAATCGCGTTGATTCCAATTCTCGGGACCTCCTGAATGAGAAGAAGCTTTGCCTTTCATCAGACGAGACGTAAAGAAACTGTTAAACTTTGTTGCGCTGAGACGAGAAACACTAACACCGAGAAAGTAGTTACTCTGATGTCAGAGATAATTGCTATAATCTTAGGAGCGGCAGCAACTCATTCAGTACTGCAGCATTTAAGAATCTCGTTCTACAGAGCGTGGTGGGTAACGCTCTGGCCTCACTTCGGAAGGACGAGGGTTCGAATCCCCGTCCGGACATCCAGATTTAGGTTTTCCACGGTTTACAGGATCTAATTCAGGCAAATTCCGGGATGGTTTCTTTAAGAGGCCATGGTGGAATTCTTTTCCGTTTCTTCCCCCCGTTCCATTCTCGCCACTAATGACCTCAGATCATTAAAAAAAACCTCACTCTAAAACTTTTATTTCAATAATTAATGTGATTCTTTTATCTACCTATGTATTTCCTCTAATTTATTTAAAATTCGATTTTTAATTACACAGCTGCGACTATCGTAACATTATTTTATACACAGCATCGAATGTTCTGTTCGCGCCCAAAACCTCCGACAGCTGTTTCTGCAGTGCTACCAATGGGAAAAATAAATAGTATCCAATACATAACGACACCTTCTTTGCCCGTCTTTAATATTGCTAAGTCGTTTCAAACTTAAAAAAAAAAAAATCATCATCAAATTTCACAGACCGAACTCTTAGACTCTAATACAAGTCAAGTTGTATTACAGCCATGTCGCGTCATTTTGTCTCACTTTCAGTGTGTAATACATTTTTGGTTTAAATGCTCTCAACAACGTTTGTACAGAATTGCGAAAATGCTTATACAACTGTGTTATTTTTTTTTTTTTTTTTCAGGTAAAGTTACATCGATGTGAACTTATAAGGTAACCGCTTTTATCTGGGGGATATTTAAATTGAATATGGATAATTCTTGAGCAACTGGTTTGTTTTTTCTTTGCTTAGGGTAACTGTTTTGTCTTTGGTCAACGAATAGCAGTAGTGATCGCTGGATTTCAAGTCAGAGATGGTGTGAAGTTGTTGAACGGATTGAAATGAATGGACTGCGTGTTATATAGAAACTAATAAGAACATCATTATTCATAATAATGTTAAGAAGAAGGACAATAATATGTGCTGTTAATTTATGACGTGAATGTATAAATTGTTGAAACTACGGAGAATGTGGATTGTGACAAATAAATATTGTTGTACAAGAAGCAGAAGCATCTGAGTATAGATTTAAAGGGAAGTAACAACTTAAATATTATCAAAATCTATTTGTGTAAACGTCTATATACGAGATCATTTTGCAAGATTTTACTATAGATTTTTGGTAACACGTCAATACGTCGGAACCTACAAAAATTGTCCTATCGGTCTGAAATTTGGTATACACATTCCAAGCTTACGTTATACACTTTTAATCAAATATAGGTTTTATGCAAGTTTCAATTTCTCGACGTTGTGGATAATTTTCCTCACCTGCTGATATAATTGATAAATAAATACAGACTAAGCAATTGAATATTTTCTGGTTTATTTACTTTCCGAACGCAGTTTCGTTTCCTGTTGATTGAGTATACATGTTACAATAGTTACAATAGAGTTTATGTTTTACATTTCGAATATTGAAGTTTTTATACAATGGTGGATAAATAGAGCAATATATCAAAAACTGTAAGTAGAATATAATGGTAATGATCGTTAGTTAATGACAATTCTATTTAGATAAGTAACTGTGCGGAAATGAATTTGACAGAACATTGGTGGAAAAGTATGTATATCGCTTAAATGAACATATGAAGTATAGGTAAGGAGTAAGACAAGGGGAACCACTTTCGCCGTAATTGTTTAATTGTGCACTTCAGAAAGTAATAAGAGAATGGAAAAAAATATTAAAAGTGGAATAAGATTGGGTTGTAAAAAGAATAAACCAAAAATAAATTCCATTGCCTTAGCGGATGATAAAGCCCTGTAAGCTGAAAAAATGGAGGAAGCCAAAGAACAAATCCTTGAATTAGAGAAGCAAGCAGCTAAAATAGGTCTAACAATTTCCTTTGAAAAAAAAAAAAAAAAAAAAAAAAAAAAAAACGAAAATCATGACAAACAACAAATACCAAAATAAATATTTAAAAGTGTAATAACGAAAAATTGAAATAGTCAAAGCATTTAAATATCTTGGGGAATGGATTTGCTGGAATGTAACACAACACAAGGCAATAGAATCAAGAAAAAATAGACTTGAATTGGCCTGCCAATTGAAAAGAGAGATATACAACAAGAAATCCCTTACTTTGGGTTCCAAAATTAAGCATTACAAAACAGTGATAAAGCCGGAAGCATTGTATGCAGCAGAAATCTAAACATGAATCGCATAGGGCAGATAGAACATCTAGGACTAAAAGAAACTAAAATTTTAAGAAAAATCGTAGGAACAAAATTTCAAGATAATAAAATTGTATACATCAAGAGTAATCTCTAATAAAAAAAAAAAAAAAAAAAAAAAAAAGAGGAAAACTATGCGTCAAGGGAGACTAAATCTCTACGGTCATCTTCTTAGGGTGAATTTTGGTAAACTAACCAAACAAATTTTTCATTTCTTTATTTCTTTTTTTTTTTAAATTTCTTCCATAACCGCATAACGAAGCCTAACGACTTCACTGAAATTGGAAAAGAGCTAAGAGAATTAAAAATTAAGCAAAAGTAATTACTTGATAGAACGACTCAGGTAATATGTTGATGTTAGGATAGGGTTCCAAGAAAAATCTAAAATAAAGTCGACACCCACCATCTCGGAAGAGGAGAGAAGAAGAAGCTCCGAGAGAAAGAAGAAATACTGGGCGCATAGGAAAGAACTACACCCAAACAAGTGACTGATTCATCGTACCCTAGAGAGGGTGAAACGAGAGGAGAGTGAGTAGCCTTTTGTTTATTTATGTTGGTTCGTTGTAGATGTTTTTCTTATATTTTCTGATTGCCCTTATAGTAAGCTGGGAAATATTGAATCTCGTTTATGTCGCGATGCAAGGAATATATTAATACGTGTGCGGAAATATTAGAATATCTTTGTTACAGCTGAGGCAATGAACTACTCAAGTTTAAAAAACATAATTTCAGTTCCTTTCAGGAGCGTCATGATAAGAAACCGTTACTTCATTTGAATAAAAATAGTTCCACGTTGATCGTGATCGATGTGACCTGGACCGCGATTAGAACTAATATCAAGAGGCATGGCGCAAGTATGTGTGTGATTGTTGCTTTGATTTTCTAATATTAGCAAAGATTTTTGAAAGTTTAAAATGGGGCCTGGTCTAGGATGACAACTGAAACTTTCTGTTACCGAGTAAGGTACGAGGAATAGCATTGGCGGTTATTTTATAACAATTCTATTTAGTTAAGGTACTGCGGACAAATGCCGTGCTAGAATATTACGTTCAAGCCGTCATTTTCGATGGGCTTAGAAGATTATAGAAGATAAGAAGTAACCAAAAGAATTGTAATGATCTAATAGTAATAATATATGAGACCTTTCTTTAGCAACCAAGAACGTCTCCTGGGTGTATTAAAGTGTTTTTTTTGTGTTTTTGTTGTTTGTTTTTTCTTGAAACATATTCGTAATAACAGACACGTGCATTGTGATAATTATATTGCAGATAATTACAGAGCAGGGTAGAATTAATTTTTTAATTTCTAACAAATCCAATTAAAGCTATGAGTTATTAATTAATTTTCATTTTTTTCTTGCAGGTTGTTTCACTGCAGCAACAAAATGTGACGTAAAACGTATACTAAACAAAACAAGATAAGCAATCCAACAGGAAAATCTAAGATAATATAATGAGTGAAGAGGGTTTTATGATACATGCTTTGTAGTATGGACCCACATTTTGAGTATCAAATACAGGAGTTGGAGAGGGTACAAAAAAAAAAAAAGGGCTGCTAGATTTGTTTCTGGAAATTATCGCAGAATGCAATCAGTGACAGATAGGATAAAGGAGCTGGATTGGGATTCATTACAAGAGCAGGGTGAAGAGGGTTATGGGAGTGTACAGGGCGTGTATTGACGATGAGGCATGGAAAGATAATGGTGTAGTTATGAAAAGTAGTGCATGGAAAGAAAAGATGACCATCATCACAAGCTGGCACTTGATTTCAGGCACAAGGGTGTGCGAAGATTCTCTTTTTTAGGTAAGGATGTCACGTATTGCAATTAGTTACCAAGGGAAATGGTGAATAATTTACCAAAAACGTTGAAAGAATTTAAAGTTAAAATTTGTAGAGTGCAAATGTAGGTGGGTGCAGGAAAGGGGGAAGATGGGGGTGTGGGTAAATTTCCACGGGAGCCTGTGCTCCATTGCAATTAAATTAAATTAATTCAAAAGAACTAAGTATACAAGCTTATGTTTCGCTTAAAACACGTCCAAAAATGTTAATAATTTTGTATCTCTATTTAGAGAACGTTATTAAGATTTCCACCAAGCAATTCAGAAAAATTTAAGATAGTTTATTGAGTAAAGAGGATTTCATGATCTATGCTTTGTAAGTTCAAAACAAAAAAGAGTACGAGTTTATGTTTCGCTTAAAACACGTCCAAAAGTGTCGTTAATTTTGTTTCTCAATTCAGAGAACGTTATTACTATTTTCCTCGCCGTAAATGGAACCGCAAATTCTGGAATATCAGTTCAGAGTTGTTGCAGGTATACAGTCGGAGGACAAACACACTTCTTCATCTTGTTTTGGCGACGCACAAATTCCTGCACAGTACCAACAACGCAGCGCCACAGTCGGAAGCAATAAAACTGTGCACCCGGTAAACGGCTTAATGCGATATCCGTATTTTTTTGCCGAGACATTATTCGGTTCTCAAATGTTTCTCTATTTTCGCTTTGCCCTCTTTTTTTTTTTTTTAGTTCCCTTGGGACACTGCGGAGGCGCTCGGCAAACCTCCCGGGGACCGGGCAAACGAATGGAGAGATTAAAGGGGGAAGAGTTGTGGGATTATATTCGAGTTGCACACGAAAGGAAACTTATGGCTCCATTAGTTGGCAGGGATTTCTGGTGTAGCGCCGCGGCTGCAGGTTCCTGTAGATTTACAGCCGCCTGGGGGAAGACGGCTTTCCCTCCCCTCCTTCCCGCAGGAAATGCCCGTGAGATGCAGCGCCGCACGCGGCGGGCCGGCGTAACATCACGCCACGGGACAGCCGGGCAGGCAGTTCCTCAGGGAGCTTTCACCGGTCCTAATGCGGCGGGAAAGTGGGAGGGGGGGGGGGGAGGAAACAGAGACAAGTGGCACAGCCACGTGCCGCAGCCAGTAAAGATTACAGCCGTCAGAGTCAAAACAGAGACTTTACACACTCCTCGGTTTAACGAGTCCTGAGTGACCGATCGTGACACGGCATCATTCTGTTTCTGTACAGTACGCAAGATTTTGAGTAAAGTTTGATTAAAGTTAAACTTTTTTCTTGAAGGATTTCCTAGGCATTTTGAGGTGCCCAGTTCCTTGCTCTAATCAAACAGAAACGTAACTAACATCAGTAGGCTAGACGCATGATTGCTTTTCTGGGATATAGGAACAGGGTATTTATTTCGTTCCGTTCGTTGCAGTGGAGAGAATCCCAGAGCGTTTTCCCGGCCTCTAACTTTAGTGACCGGAAGCTCTGCCGAGTCGTATCAACCACGACACACGTGTGACAATGCAATAAAAAACCTACGGCTCCATAGCTACTCATGGGAGCTGAACCGGTGATTGAGATCCAACCATCAGCTACTATGTTGATACGCAAAGCTCTACCCCTACTCTTCGTACCTCATAGACGACATCAGTAGCCATTCAGAACACTTGGTCTTACTAAAATCGTAACTAAGGAATCAGAGACTAGACTTTACCCCGCCACCGAAGCACTGTCCGCTCGGGACAATGGAGCACATTAGCTTGCCAGTCGCTTAGAAATTGACAAGAAACTAACTTGGATCAAGCACATTAAAAACGCTTGTAATCTAGGGTTGGCTCGACTTTTTAAACTATACCCCCTTCTCAAGGGGAATAAGCTTATTGTTAGTGTTAAGACAAAATAAAAGATCTACACCGCCGTAATCAGGCTGGCCTTGCTTTATGGCTCCCTACTTTTCAGCATGGCATCAAACATACAAATCGAAAAATTACAGGATATCCAAAATAAATATTTACGAATCATTACTAACGCCCCGCGATACATGCCGAACACACAAATCCACTACAACTTAGGTTTACAAAGGCTCACAGATTATATAAATTCTTTCAAAAAACACATTATTCGCCCCATCAAATCATCCAAGACTTAGGACAAAATGTATATCAACACGAACATAATCAACCAATTCCAAAGCTAACAAAGAACTGTAGTGGCTGACAATAACAGCACACCAAAAAAATAATAACACCAAAACTTCCATAAATAACCAGCCCGAAAACACCTATTAGAGAGCGACTTGCTCTGGTACTTCAAAACTATATGGGCCCCGTCTTTCTGTCACGTATCGACTCTGTCAACATCAACTTCACTGAGGTAATCTGCTGCTTGCTATATATATATGTATTCCATGTTGAGCCTTTCAAGTATTACATGACTGCATTAAATAAGGAACTATTCCATATCAAGTCACTACATCCTCCAACGGATTCTATAGGTCGATTCAAAACTTTAGTATCTACGTTACGTAATTTAAAGCTAGTACCAACAATGCCATTATAGTAATCAGTGTATTTACGAAATAACATCTTTATTTGAAGCGGTTGTACCAGTGTTTGTTCCTTCACAAGTGTTTACTAATAAATAACCAACAATTGTATACGCCGTGTGCTTCCTTCAGAGCAACCTGATCACTCGATAATATACATATAAGAATAAATCTAGATCAAACATTCAGAGTGTCCATTCAGATGTTTGCCATAATACTAACAGAACTACAAGTGCTAAAACAAATGTTTGACCTAATCTTTTGTTCACAGACAGCTGACCAGGCCGATTAGTTGGTGGTTGTCAGGATGTATCCAATGTTTATTAACATTAAAATTAATGTAGGTATAACTAATACGAGATTGTATTTAAGTAAAGGCACCCACTGACAATAAATAATGAGAGCGGAGAACAATTAGCAGCAAGGAGTGTATATAACTGAAAAAATAGTCAAATAAAAGGACTAAAAAAATAGGAAGTTATAACGTAAATCGTTATGATATGATCTTTTGTTATAAAATGAAACTATTACGCAGTGTTTTAATCAACTAAGACCAAGAATTACAGTAAAGTACCGTAATTGTAGCGTCTGGTTTTTAAGACATTATTAAAATTAAAATAAATAATGAGATGCATTAATTAATAAGTTAATTTGCAAAATTAATCCCGGTTAGGCACCAAGAATGGAAGTGTTCTCTATCAGAGACAAGCGACATTCCCATTCTGAAGTAGTTTTTATCAAAGAAATTATACTTTTGAAATTTCCATTAAAATACATATCTTCATCTATTCAAATTATGTACTGATACATTGAAAAGAAAGGTATTGAAAGCAGGGTTAACAGCACCTATATTATTTACTTTGAATATAAAATTGGTTGATTTATTTAACAGAACTGAATATTTAAGGAGTTTACAAAGTTAAACGTTTCTTTTGAACAATTTAGAGCATGATTCAAATCTCAGAGCGTTGCCTAGGGTTGAATGACGCAAGAGTGTCTAGAAATCGCCGGAGTTCTTAACCGTAGCAGATGAGTTGCGGAGAAAACAGACGGACCCTGTTGATCAGCTGGGCGCGAGGTAGAAGCGGCTGTTCTCTGGAGAATTCAGCGTGGTACGCTGCGTCTCCTGTCGAGGTCAACTCCCTTTCCGACCGGAAAACAGAGCTGCGGGTTGTACACCGGCCAGAAACAGAATGTCTTCCTCCTCGCTTGTTGGTCCCGTCGAAAACTTCCAGGATCCGGAGATTTAGCTGACGTGGAAAATTTCAGCAAGTGGGAGCGTTTGGCAGGGCGTCCTCGATCACCATTGGCACTCCTTATGCAACATAAAACTTATGGTTTACAAACGTTCGTAGCACACTGTTTGATTCGCTGGTTCCCAACAGAGGCGTTCCGCAACCTGACTTTTTCTCAGAGGTATCGTTTCTATACTTTCAACTTTCTACTCTACCAGGAATCCTTCTTTCGGCGCAGGTCCTATACTGTCCTTTGAATTTCCTTGAATGGGCAAAGCTTTTGACTTTATGGCCTGCCATAAATCGTTCGGTCTTTCAGCGCAGGTAGGAGTCACCTGACCCTGCCCGATGATAAAGAAAAGTGAAATGTTTCGGCTTGGCCCGAAACTGCCTAATTCACACGCACAAATTTCCCGTCACCAAGGGGACATCACAATATACATGAGTTAAGAGTATAGAAACGTAAATTTGATCAATAATAAGAAATAAATAAGACATTTAAGTGTGGTTCAAGACAGTGACTAATAACTGAGTAAAGCGGAACAAGCTATTAGAGGAAAGAAAAGGATAATTACTTTTTCTTACAGCATGAAAAAAAAAAAATACAAATAGCAGAAGATGAATCTACAACAAGAACGCAAAAATGTACTCGCTGAGATGAGGGGAAAAACGTTAAAACAAGGAAACAAAAATTAATTATACTCATGTTACAAGTCAACTGTGAATAAATGATGCAAAAGTGGAAACCCCCAATATTCTTACACCGTGAATGAAGGACGGGTTCGTGACGTCACAGTCTGACTACCACGATGACGAAAGGACCAAAGTATCCTGTTATTACTAGACCCTATTGATTATTTTATTGGAACCATTTCCATGAAATGTTTAACGCTAATACAATAGCTCTTAGGCACAACTTTTTAGGAAAATTTATTTCAAGAATTATGTATATCAAGATGGGAGATGACTAATAGTGGATTTGTATATTTTCCTTGAGATTAATAGTGAAATAGCGTATATTTGTGATGTAAGTGAACATTGTTTCATTGAGAGAAACTGTGTAAATGCGATGTAATGTGTTCAAGGAAACATTAATTAAATGTTTGTAATTGTAAGCGCTGATGTGAGTTACGATGTTTGGAGGACAATTTCGCGACAGTTTGGACTAGTTTGTGTAGATAATTTTGTGTCTAAATACGTGTGAACACTATTAACTTCCATTTCACGATGTTTTCTAATGATTTCGATTATTTTTGTATGGATTTAATTGTTTAAGTATTGTTACAATTCGAGAAACGTCGGTGGGAACTCTTTGATCTTTCTGTAGGGCTTATATGTGCAAGCAACAGAGTCGAGTCAGTTAGTTATTTGAGTAGAGAGTTGCAAGTTAACTGAAAGTTAGAATCGCTGGAATATTTTATGTGACTGTGCTTAGTATCTTTGGTCGAGCCAATGCCTGTGTAATGTTTTTGTAGAGCTCTCGAAAAAATAAACCTAAGTGAAAAGTGATTGTTTGGAGTAATTATTTCATGCAACCAAAAGTTCATCATTACAGCTCACTTAAATCCCCAAAATCAGTACATTGCGCCCAGTTGTTTTCTTGCTCTAATAAATAAAATTTGGTTTAAAAGTCGCAATTCCCTTCACTAAATAGTTAATCCCCTGATTCCAAAATGTATGAAGTAATTGCTACACAAAAATAAAAGACACATAAACAGAAATGTTTATAATGGGGTGTACTTGAGGTAAAATATGGCAATGGGCCGGTCATATTGCTCGCAAAAGAGATGAAAGATGGACTACGGTAGTGCTGGATTGGATACCGAGAAACCTGAAAATAGCAAAAGGAAGACCCCCGGATCTCTGGGATAAGGATATACGTCGATTTACAGGCCTGAACTGGAAGAGGGTGGCTCAAGATCGATCAGCCTGGAAAGAACCACAACAAAACTATGTAGAATTAAATTCTAATAATATAGCTCATTAGACTTTAAAGAGGCTACATCCTGAAAAAAGGATCGATATAGCTGAAATATATATATATATATATATGGGGGAGGGGTTTCCGGCAAAATCTCACCAAGGAGGGGGGGGGGGGGTGGAAAGGGGATGGTCGACAGAAATGTCTCATCATCTTTTTAATTTCTTGAAGAACAGTAAAGCTAAAAAAAGTCTACAGTCGACGCTATACTGGCTGGGGGGGGGGAAGTGGGTACAACCGTTCAAGGAAGTAGGAGAACAAAAAAAGGTCTCACAAAAATACGAGGTTGGTCTGTAGCGGGGGGGGGGGGAGAGGGGGGGGGAAAGGGGGGGAGTTCCCTCAAGATCTCATGTCATTATAAGGGGGTGGGGGGGGGTGTCAAGAATTCCGTAAAAACACCTCACGTAATTCATGGACGCCTCCTAATAATATTTATATCGGCAACCGTTTACATTATATTACAGACTTAAGTGTTGGGAATTGTGTGCTGTGTAAGGAATATGGCGGGCGCATGTAGCTTTCCAGTTCGCAAAGTGTGGACATTTATCTCCAGCTTCCGCGCAGTGGACATGGCGGCTTTATAGAGGCCGTAACAGCTGAGTGGTGTGGCGCGGCGCGGCGTTTAGTGCGGCAACGTGACACGGAGGACCGGATGCGATGGCAAAGTTTGTGGCGGCGGACGCAAGTTGGGAGGCGCGCAGGTCGCCCAGTAACAAGCACCGCCGACGCGGCGCGCGCAACAACTTTTAACGAAAGCCGACCGGCTTACGGACGTCAGACAAGCCACAACAGGTAGGCGGTGGAGCGCACGGTGGCGACCGCTTCCAGGAAGAGTCAGCAGTGAACAGTACATCTATGAACAACTTTGTATAATGTTACATGCTGTGCTAGAACGAGACCTAACACCATTTATTTAAATATATAAAGTACGTTTCGCACCAAGTGACATTTAGGGTGAAACTGGACTTGTATCGAGTGGTACAGTAATGCCAAAACGTTATAATCGCGAATATACAACTAGTATATGATTTCTAATAATAAATACAATCAATTCGGTATATATTTTATACATGGGGAAAGTTCGTTAATAGAAGTAATTTGACATATAATGTTTTGAGCGCGAAATAACTAAAAGTGTGATGACGTCATGGATCCCAGAATAATAAGATTTGAAATTAATAATAAAACCTAAATGAAATAAATAATGACGTAATGTTTTCGGTAACATGGCGATCTTTAAAACGAATTACTTAAAAAAAGCCCTATAAATTACTCTTGCTTTCTGTTGTGACGGCAAATGCCAGTTATCAATCTGGCCCAGGCTAAATTTCAGTCTAATCAAACCATCCTCTAACAACGCTGTTCGAAAAACAATGCTTCTATCTTACATTAATATCTGCAAAGAATATAACGAAAACGTCTACTGCAGCGAACAAACAAATAAATAAACAGCAACTAATAATTAATATGCTAATTTAAACGTAGTACATACTTTTTTTCAGTGTGTTGGAAATTCATTTATTCACTCACGTTTTTCTAAAGTGAAATATACTTCAGATGTGAGTTTTGGTGGGTACTTAGTGATGTAGATATTAGTTGAATATTAAAGCAAGACTAATTAATATAATTAAATTCGTAATAATAATTTAATTCCCATCTCTGTGCTGTCTCCTGCGAACTTGATGGGAATTAGCGCGGGCATGTAGTGAGATTAATTAATATTAAAACATTTTTTTCTTTATTTAATTTTGATGAAATTAGAAGAATAAAATTCCATAACTAACGGTCTAGCGTGACATTAAATTTTTTAAATCACGAGACTGAAAAGTAGAAGATACCGCTGTTAATCGGCAATAAGGCTAGACCATTTTGGATGTCACTACCAATAATTTTAGATGGTATACATAAAATAGACCAAATTGTCAGTATTGAATTTGTGGGTTTCGGAGTAGAAGTTGAGATCGTTGATCATGTTCGAAAAGCCAAATTACAGGAAAAAGACTACAGTCAATTGATTATGGGAACTAAATTTAAATTGGTCATAGTAGACAGACGATAACGTTTTACAGGTACCTTAACAAACAAACAAAAACTGAGGTAACTGACGTTAGTCATTACTTGTTCCACCAAACTTCAAACCAAATACGGAGATTTCCGATTGGAAAAAGTTAAGTACCTTGGTGAGATCATTATGAAAAACGGATTGGACAAAGAAGCTATTCCGGAATTGATTCGCAAACTAGAAATAACCTACCAAACTTCGCGAGACGTCTACAACAAAAAATGTATACGCGATTATGAAACGGTTCTGAAACCAATAGTTTTGTATGCAGTGGAAACCATGTTCCAGAATGCCGATAAGAGAGTCTTGGGAGAATTGGAGAAAAATGAGCGAAAAATTATTAGAAGAATGCTGGGATTCAAATTCAATACTGGCGTCCATTAAAAGAGATCCATGAAATAAGTCTACAGCAAAATACAGAAAATCACCGAAATAGTTCGCAATAAACGAGCACGAATCTATGACACTTCAAACGAATGGAAGGGAACATGCTAACTAAAAAAAATCTTTAATATATTTGATTCGAAATCATAAACTGTAATGCCCTGGTTTTTCAATATTAAAGAAGACATTCACTTGATGGGATTAAAACCCGAAGATTCTTTCAATAAACATATTTTTTGGAAGAATTTAATGAGAAATGGGGCAAGCCGAGACGAAAGCTCCAAAAGCGGACGCGCGGCACCCCTTGGACAAAGAGCGCAAACAGGCGCACTCAAAATGAATGAAGATGAAACTCGCTGCCAATTGCAGGAAGGCTTAACATGGTCCTAGTTGGCATCAACAAATATTTATATATATCTCCGTAGACTAAGGCCACCTTAAGCCTTCGTGTAATTGGCAACCCTGTTC
Source organism: Vandiemenella viatica (assembly GCA_031002005.1). NCBI lineage: Eukaryota > Metazoa > Arthropoda > Insecta > Orthoptera > Morabidae > Vandiemenella > Vandiemenella viatica. The sequence goes on along the minus strand of JARYHS010011408.1, from coordinate 11,882,084 downwards.
CAGTTACACGTTGTATGATCCGGGGGTCTTCCTTTTGATCTTTTTCAGATTCCTTGGTGTCCAATCCAGAACTGCCGTAGTCCATCGTTCGTCTCTTTTGCGAGCAATATGACCAAATCAAAGTAAGACAAAGGTGATGAAATGTAGCAGAAATGATACCAATACTAGTAGATTAAATTTAAAAATAGGATTGGATGCAATAAGAGAAGTAAGTGAATTCTGTTACTTGGGAAGTAAAATTACAACCGATGGCCGAAGCAGGAATGATGTTAAAAGCAGAATAGCACTAGCAAAAAGAGCCTTCATGAAAAGGAGAAACCTTTTAGTTTCAAATATTGATCTAGGAATTAGAAAGAACTTTTTAAAACTCTTTGTGTGGAACACAGCACTTTATGGTAGCGAAACATGGACTTTAGGAATACCGGAAATAAATAAAATTGAATCATTTGAAGTATGGTGCTACAGAAGAATGCTGAAAATTAAGTGGACAGACAACGTAAGAAATGAGTTTTGGAAATGAGGGGTGAAAAAAGAAGTTTGTGGAAGAAGCTTACGGAAGGAAGAGACAGATATTTTGAGACATGCTGGATTGGTTAATTGGTTAGTGGAGGGAACAGTTGAAGGTAAGAACTGCAGAGGAAGACAGAGATTAGAATATATGAAACAGATAATTGAGTACGTGGGCTGTAAGGGGTATGTAGAAATGAAGAGGTTAGCACAGGATAGGAAGGGATGGAGGATTGCATCAAACCAGTCGAAATACTGAGATAGAAAAAAAAAAAATGCCCAGCGCATTGCCATTTTTGGATAATCATTCTTTGAATGATGTCTGTCACTTTGGATATCGAATGAATATAGATAGCCATTTTCATGTCTCCTGTTGTAAATCCAAGCAACCTTCTTTTGCTTCATTTGACTGTTTAGGGTCCAAGTCTTACAGGCATACGTGAGGACCGGTAATACACATTGTTCAAATACCTGATTATTAAGATGTACTGGTATGTTCGATTTTAAAAACATGAAATTTCTTCCGAATGCTCTCCAGCTCAGCTTTATGCGTCTGTAGATCTCGGACATTGAGTCGTCATTCATTTTGATCAATCGGCCAAGAGAGATATACGGTTCTACGGACTCAGTACCAGCTTCTTTCGTTTCCCACTCGTCTTTGTTTTTATCTACCCATTTGTATTGCATGATTTTGATTTTTTGACAGGTTTATTTTATTATATATACATAGTAATAAACTTTACACAATTCAATTGGTTTTTTACATTTACAGTCCAACTAAATGCTTTAAAATTTCTACATCTTCATCCAGCTCCATTCTTGACTTTATTATTATTCTCTGCCTTCAGAGATACACATAAAATAGGAATAGTATATATAATTCGTAATACAAAAAAAAATAATTATAATTTAAATTATTAACCTATGGGCATGACGTATAATCACAACACATTGTTTATTATTTCCACTAAACAACTGAATATTTTTATTTTGAATGGATGTCGTTTACTACACAGTCCCATTATGGAAACCTTAGAAAACGAAGGTAAGTAGCACTAGACTGATTGTTTGGATGGAATATCTTGGATTAAGTTAACAGCTTTGACTATTGTGATGTGATTCAGGGTTTTACGGAGTATTTGGATGTTCGGGAGGTTTGATGTTGGTGACCGAGACGTCTTTGGCGACTCGGACAATCTTCTCCGCGCAAACATCGTAAGCGGTCTAGTCCGGTGGATATAACTCGTGTTATCGAAGGTCTGCTCGACCGGAGCGCTCTGCCGTGATAGCTAATTAAGTCGCGGCAGTCGGACAAACAAGCAGCCCGCTTCTCCAGGGAGAGCCGGCCAATTACAACTCGCCTCGCCAAAGGGAGCTTCCAGACAGATTACAGACTGCGAAATGAGCCGGCACACTTTCTTGTTCCATCCTCCTCCGTCTCCGTAAATCCGAACTTATTAGCGGTTTACGTCCGCCGCTTAGATTTACATAATTCAGCAAAACACAACACGACCTCCCCCACGGACCAGTGTAATGCTCATTTATCGTTATTAAAAATCATACGACTTGTGTACCTAATAAGCTGGCTATTCTTGATCTTTTTCTTCATTCCATGTTGATCTACCAAGCTCTATTTCGCATCCAGGTCACTCTGTAGCTATTCGCTCTACCGTCTTGATCCTGTTATACCAGGTTATGATGTTACAAACATTCAGTGATGATGGACAGCGCTAAGTGTATCAATTTGAGTCAAGGGACCCTTTTCTGTCTACGAACGAGCCGAAAGCTATAAGTGGAAATATTCTTACTTTTTGCCTTGCTCAAATTAAGGGTCTCAATTTACGAACTCCGACTATGGCGTACAGAATTCCCCCTGAATAATCCCTAATAGCCTCAGATAAATTCTCCTGTTGATGGACCTAACTTGTTGTCATACAAAATCCTAAGTCTATAGTACAGTAATAGTGGATTCCATTTACTTGAACTAGATTCACAAGCTGCTAAACTTACAACAGTTGTTCTAAATGGCGTCCCTTAATCTGAATGCAGGTATGGCATCGCCGCACACAGTTCTATCGTACCCGTTCCAATATTCCCAGTGTCGTTTGAACAGTGTCTCACTATGTCTGATCGAACCCTCAGTCCAAAGTAAGATGAGGATCCGTAATGTTAGAACCACATCCGTTGACGAATTAGTGCTCGTCGGGGGTGCCTATCCTTCAATCTTAGCAACAACAGATCTGGTACATGTATTCCAATGGCAGTAGTATAAGAACGATTTTCGCTTATAATTTTCGACTCGGTCGTTTCCGGACCCGGGTCCCTTGCCTCAAATTGATACATTTACCCTTCTACATCATCCCTGGAAGCTCGTAACATTATCACGGAATCGCCATAAATAACACAAGCTTATAAGTCCGTAAAAAATAAAAATACCACGTGTTGAAAACAGTATTTTTTAAATTCATTTTATCACATTAGCTCAGGTAAATGCAATTGTCATTGCAAAAGCGATCTAATGTTGCAGCTATTTCTCAACTCATTGTAACAGCGGTATCTATGGACACAGAGTAGAAGAAAACATGTACAACAGAAATAAACAAAAACTAACGAGTAACTAATATCTTGATTTACATGAAATATATACTTTTCTTTCAGTGTTCTGTCGTTTCATTTCTTCCCAGGTTCTTAAAACTAAATGTTATTGTTGTTAAATAACTCTCAGAGGCAGTCCTATGTATGAAGAATTATGTAGTCCTACAGCAAGATGGGACATGATTAATTACGGATTTTTATATATATTATGCGATTAATTGTGTATTTGTGTATATTTGTCATATAAATGAACATTATTTTATGGAGAGAAACTATGTAAATGCTATATAAAGTGATCAATGTATACAGTATTATGTATGAAAAATTAATTAAAAGTTTGTAATAGTAAGTGGTGATGTGAGTTAAAATGTTTCGAGGACAAATTGCGACGGTCTGGATTGATTTATGTTGATAATTTTATGTGTAAATCGTTGTAAATAGTATTAACTTTCACTTCAAGGTGTTTTGTAATGTACTTTATTGCTTTACGGGCTATGCCGCGTCGTTTATTTGATTACCTTAGCTTTCGGCTGCTATACTACAGCCTTCTTCAGAGATACTGTTTTTATTTAGGTTGACATAGCAACCGTCGCCAAGCATCACAGAGAAAGAGGCCGCTATCTTTGTTGATGTTGTTTGAATTCTTTAAGATTTCTGCTGCCTCTTTCACCCGTCGGGGCCACCACTGGTCTTCTCTCCACAGCAGCCTCCTATCTTGAAATTTTATTTCATGTCCGGTGTTAATAGCATGGCGAAGGACGGCAGATTTGTCGCTGTTGTTGTATTTGTAGTGTTTTGTAATGGTTGTGGGCAATTTCGTACAATTTTAATTATTATTTTTTTGTATAGATTTAATTGTTAAAGTATTGTTAGAATTCGAGAAACATCTTTTAATAACTCTATAACGCTGGTTCTTTCTGTCTATATAAACAAGCGGCAGAGATGAGTTACTTAGTTAGTTGAACAATGAGTTGCAAGTTAATTGAAAGTTAGAATTTATTATTATTAATTATGATTGCAATGCAGCTAAAGCTGCTGTGGCAATTCTCCTAGTCGTCTAATTACACCTTTTTATACAAATTTTTTATTTCTTAAATTTCCTTTTATAATTGGTGTGTTAAATTCCTTCCCAATTTACTTGTCCGATTTACAAATTTTAATTTTAAATTCACTATGAGTTTTTGGTTAATTTTTGGGTAGTTTGTGATTTGTTCCAATCCCTGACACCCTTACCAACAAAAGGAAATTTTGCTACTCCTTTATGCATGAAATCGAGTACCAGCCTTTTATCTTCCAAGCACTATTCTTAATTCTTTAACCAACATCCCTCCAAGCTCCATCACCAACATATGCCCTGTACATTGCCAGCACTCTATCCACCCTCCTCCTTTCCTCCAATGACTCCCAAAGCGACTTCATTATCATATCAGTTACTGATTGGGTGCTCAGATAATTTCCACAAACAAATGTAACTGCTTTTCTTTCCACACCATCCAACTCCTGTATTTGATACCCAAAATGTGGGTCCCACACTACACCATCATATTCAACCAAGGGTCTGACCAAAGTTCTGTAAGTCAGTTCCATAACTTCTCTAGCACATCCTCTCATCACTACCTCCAGTGAATGAAGGATTTTGTAATCGTTTCCTACCACCTGCCCAAAGTGCTCTGCCCAGTTGAGTTTGTTATCAAACGTTATGCCAAAATATTTACACTTCAAGCCTTCAACAAGCAATTCTGACCCACCCCATAATCATAATTAACCTTTAGTTTTTTATCTGTGTAGGTAATAAGCTGACTCTTCTTGGCATTCTTCTTTATTCCACTGATGATGCCCTATACCGTAAGGGCGAAACGCGTGAACGCGTGAGGGGAATAAAACAAAATAAAATTCACCAAAACAGTTATTCGTAGACCGTGTTATTTATAAAATTATTGTTCCACAACTGCGGAAATATGGCCTCTTACCAGATTAATATCCTTCATTCCATGCTGACCTATCCAGTTCGGTATTCTTTCCAGGGCCCCTGCAGCTGTTTCTTGGTATGATTGTGTTTAATATCTTTGGTCGAGTCGCTTTTTATGCTGTGTGCTCTGTGCAATGTTGTTGTTGCGCTCGCAGAAAAAAAATAAACATAATTGTAAAGTGATTCTTCGGAGGAGTTTTTCAAGCAACCAAATGCTTACCGTGGCTTCTGCGATAGCACTAAACATCAAGAAATAGTAAGTTACTGAGTTGCTTATCAGCTGCTTCAGATCAACAAGTAGCTGGCTTGTCGTTGCTTCCGAACAGTGGCGGAGGCATCAAAGCACTTAACGTGGGCGATATTTCACCGGCCAGTGGACCGGGAGATTAATTTCGTAACAGGATTCACGAGAAAAATCTCTGCCTAACCGGCCGACACACAAAGCGCTGTCTGAGCCTTAATTGGGAGGACTGCAGCCGCTCCAAATCCAATTTATTGCCGTGCGGATCCGTTGCCGCCGACCAGTCCCCCAGGCGGTGCGTCCAAAGGAAGGGACAGCATCCAACCCTGTCAGACAGTTCCAAAACCACAAAGAGGTGAACGACTCCAAAGTTCGTTTATATTCGGATAGACTTTGAAAGAGCTGTCTAGCCATGAGTGAAAGAAATTCCTGCTTTATCGAAGTGTACTTACGCGTGGGACTATCTTGCGATGACGTGGTGCAGCGTAAGGTACGTATCGGTAAAGGAAGTAATTTAATTACCTCCGAAAAAGGAGAAGGCATTCATACGCTGAAATCAGGATGAGCATTTGTACCCACAGAAAAACACAACGAGTCGAAAGACTCCAAAGTTCGGTTATGGTCGGATAGGACCTAAAAGAGCCGTCTAGCCATGAGTGAAAGAAAATCCTGCTTTATCAAAGTGTACTTATGCGTGGGACTATTTTTTGATGAGGTGGTGCAGCGTAAGGTACGTATCGAAAAGGAAATAATTTAATTCCTCCGAAAAACGCGAAGGGATACATACGCTGAAATCAGGATGAGCATTTGTACCTACAGTAAAATACAAAGAGGCGGAAGACTCCAAAGTTCGGTTATGGTCGGATAGGCCCTAAAAGAGCTGTCTAGCCATGAGCGAAAGAAAATACAGCTTTATCAATGTGTGCTTACGCGTGGGACTATTTTTCGACGACGTGGTGCAGCGTAAGGTACATATCAGAAAAGGAAATAATTTAATTCCTCCGAAAAATGCGAAGGAATACATACGCTAAAATCAGGATGAGCATTTTTACTGTGAGAACTAACTAAACGTTCATCGAAAAATTGATACTAATTTAGGTAGATATAGATATGTTCACTTTGATCCCATGTGAAAACCGTCTCGGGGAAATGGAACGTTCTCTACAGTTTTAATAATATCAGTAACGTTAACGGTCATTGATAACTAATTAGCTACTAAACAACGCTTTAGTATAATCAAAATCCACTGAAATCTGCAAATACGATCCCATGTCAGTTACTACATATGTGGAACAGGGCTTACACTTATTAACAATATCAATAATATTACTAGCGCCTAATAATCAGTTAATTCATTACAGACCTATTAGCATAAGTTTCCACCGTAACCTGCCAATATTTCAGGTGAGTTGGACAATGGAGTCCAAGATGATAGTGTGGCACTGGATCTTTATAAGGCGTTTGACAGAGTGAGACATAAAATGGTTTTATATAAACTGAAATCTATTGGATTGGATGAAAAAGTTACTTGCTGGATAAAGGAATTCTTAAAAGCCAGAAGAAAAAGTGTTAGAGTAGGAAATACATAATCAAAAGAGGTGGAAGTAAATATGGGAGCGCCACACGGTAGTGTATTGGGACCGTTGCTGTTCATAATTCTAATGAATAACTGTGTTGATGGGTTACACTCAGAATCTAGGTATTTTGCAGATTATATAATGGTATACAATAAAATCAAAACAGGCGAAGACTATGAACAGCTTCAAGGTGACCTTGACAGAATATCTAAATGGGTAGATCAGCACGGAATGAAGAATACTCGACAAGTCTTCCAGTTTCCAAAATGCCGAGCCTCCGGGCCATCACAATCTGCCCTCGGTCAAACTCAGATGGATCGCGCGCCTTCCAATTCTAAACTTAGATAGCACGCTCACTGATACTACATGCACCGTACGTGTGTCTGACTAGCAGTCATTCCTCGTCACGTGACGCTGCTATCGCCTGGACGAGTTTATATCGATAGTAAGTAGGTAGTCACAATGTTCTGGCTGATCACTGTATTATTCAGTCGGTTAGTCACATATCCTTTGATATATATTTCGTTTAGTTCTCCTGTATTTCCTGGCGTGGCTGAAATTGCTATTAAAATTATGCGTACGCAATAAAAGATTTAATTTCCTCAACAACCTTTTGTGTTTAGGCTGTAATAGAGCGTGGACTGCAATTATAGTGATAGATACGACATGGAAATTGGGAATCCGAAATATCCCTTTTTGTGGTGTTTATGTTTCACTGTCGTCCACGCTGCATTAACGTTAAATTAATTTAAGCGTACAGAAACGTTGCTGTTGTTCCAGCAAAGATCTTATTTTCACCTTAGTATGTAATGTGCAGATTATCTACGCAATTTTCAGATTACCTAGGTAATCTGAGAAATATTTGAGAAATGAACCAATTTTCGCACTTTAGCGGTTCACCCTAATTAATCTGCGCATTACCTAGATAGTCTGCAGAACAACTGATTTCTGCAGTTCACAGGTAACATATGTACTGAGAAGACATTGTAAAAATGTTGATATTTTTAAAGATTTGCCTGCAAGAAGTTCTTCGTTTTACTCTACACAAATTCCAAATAGATCTTTTCTGCGTTATTAATACTTTTTAAATTTTTGAAGAGTTTCCCAAAAAAAAAAAAAAAAAAAAAAAAAAAAAAACCGCAATACGACATGACTGAAAGAAAATAAGAGAAGTAAACCTGTTTCATTAATTCTAGATAACCTGTTAGAGAAAGTGTATTTATCGGAAAGGTGGCACTACTAAACTTCTTCAACAGAATGATATATATTTTTTTCATCTGAGTTTCTTATCTATTTGAATACCAAGGAATTTTACACTCTTTGTTTTGCACACTGGATTGTTTTTATCATTTAATAGTATTTTTTGTTTGTTTTAAGCCAAAAAATAATGTGCTTTATCAAAATTTAATTTTAACGAGTTTGCCTTAAGCCAGTTTGCTCCTTTACAGAAAAATTCATACGCAGTTTTTATTCCGTATTGTTTGCTTGGTGACATCTGTAAATAAAACGGTCTTAGCTTTGTCGATTAAGCTTCCAGGAATACAAGATAACTATGCAATAAAATTCCGAGTTACCTTATAGCATGTACTGCTAATAATAATTCCATCTGCTCGATGTTTGCGTGATGTTTCCTGATGAAGCTTGTTCACGTGCCCACAAACATACAGCGTGACCTGGTGCATGACCTTTCGACACGGCAATCCACGTCCGACTTCGAGGTCAGCGAGAAACCTCCACAACAGATAAGGGGAACAAATCAGAATCAATCGATCCTGTTGGCTGTCCGTCCCTTTGCTTATTGCTATTTGATAGAAGTTAAAACACATATTCATAATGAATATCATAAACAGTCAATAGCAGGCATGTTGTATAATTTTTCTTTTAAATGGTTCACTATTATTTTCTTTTAACTACTGTGAAAAGTTGCCATGTGAGTTACGTGTTGACAGTCGAATTGAGAATAACATACCTTGCGTTACACTTGATAAAGTGGTGAGTACCTCACGGATCTTTATTTAAGCCGCTATTGTTTTTGCAACTTGTAAATGATCTACCAACTGTTACGGTTAAAACTCAAAATTTTCACGGTTTTCAAATGACGCAAGCATAGAAATAATTTGCGGGATCAACAGTGAAACACGGAATCCGAACAACTGAACGTCCAGGCGTGGCTCATACGATCAAAAACAATTCATAAAAAACCGTTCGTCATACAGTAATTTTTTAAAATTACATGGCAATATGTATTATTTATACATAAAAAAAGTATCCTTTGTCCTTCCTAATAGCAAATAGCATGTCCTTGTTAAATTTCATTATGATCGGATTTGCCTTTTAGCCCTGGGAACGTAACAAATAGACAGAGTTATTTTTTATTTATTTATCAATCTTGTTTCATGGATCCCTGCTGAGGAAGGACGTCTGGGATGTGAAACATGTCATTGTTAATACACATAAATATAATATGAGTTATAATCATAGTAAAAACAAGTATATGTTCCAAAGACGAATAAAGAGAATAACAATAAACATTAATTTTTACAACTGAATTTTGCAAAAGTCTTATTGAATACAATTAATTAATTTGTTCAAATTCTTGAATGTTGTAGAAGGTGTTGCCAATAATATAATCTCTCAGTTTTCTTTAAAAATATATTTATTATTTGCAGACTGTTTTATACTCTTGGGAAGTTTATTAAACAAATGTATACCAGAATAATTAACGCCTCTTTATACTAATGACAGAGATGTTTGTGTTTTTTTGCAAGTTATTTCTGTTTCTTGTATTGTAATTGTGTACCTGTGAATTAGAAGTAAACAGGTTAAAATGATCTATGACAAAGTACATTATATATACTGAGAAGTCATTGTAAGAATATTGAGTTTTTTAAAAAGTTGTCTGCAAGAAGTTCTTGGTTGTACCCTACACAACATCTTAATAGCTCTTTTCTGTGCTATGAGAACTTTTTTACTTTGTGAAGAGTTTCTCCAAAAGATTATGCCATATGACATCACTGAATGAAAATATGAGGAGTACACCTGTTTCGTTAATTCTAGATCTGCTGTTAGAGAAAGTTATTTTCGCATTTATAATATTATGGATTGTAGGGTGTGGAAGGAAGTGTTCGTTGAAGACATGAAATGTAAATATCTTAATATAAAATTTTGTAATAAACTCAACTAGGCAGGACACATTCAGCAGGTGGTATTTTTTTTATTTTATTTTTTTTTTATTTTTTTTTTATCCTTTTACGCCTCGTCGACGTCGACGTCGAGGTCATTAGAGGCGAGAAAGAACTGGGACAAGGAACGGGACGGAATTCGGCCAAGGCCTATTTAAAGGAATCATCCTGGTCTTTACCTGGAGTGGTATCCGGAAAACATGGTAAACGCAAATCTGGATGTCCGGACGGGGATTCGAACCCGCGTCCTCCCGACTGCGAGGCCAGAGCGTTACCCCTCAACCCTCACGCTCGGTGTTCGTTTACTGGAGAGTGTGATGAGAAGATGTACCAGAGAAGTGATTGAACCGGGTCGCTAGAAACCAAAATTTTCGGTATCAAATACATACATTGAGGGTGTGGAAAGATGGGTTGATAGATTTGTCTACAAAAACCACTGCAGAACTCAAACAGTAACTGATATGATTATAGGAGATGGAATGGGACTCATTGGAAGACAGGAGCAAGGTGAAGTGAGTTTTCGGGATGTACGGGGCTTATATAGTTTTAATGACTGAGGAGGCTATGAAGAATATTGTGTGGAAGAATGAAGAGAGGTGCATGAAGGGAGAAGATGATCATGATCACACGCATAAGGGGGTGGGAACATTTTCTTCATCGGTCAGGGTGTCAGGGATAGGAACAAATTACAGAGAAACATGATGAATAATTTACTGAAAACGCTTAAAGAAATTCGTATAGTTTAGATTTATGTGGTTACGAAAAAGGGGGGAACGATTATGTGGGGTATTGCCTTCGAGGCGTACGCTCCAGTGCAATTAAACTAAATTAAATTAAATTAACCGATTTCTGGATATAATGTGAGAAAATTTCACTGATGTTTGACAAATAACTAATTCACGTATCGTTTTATCACACCATTCTTTACGAAGACGTTGAGGAAAGTGGAGACAAGACAAACTCTCGTGGACCGAAGTGAACCTATGATTTTAATCGGCTGAGGTTATTTTTCGGGCTTGGTCACAATTATTGGGTTCAAATGACTACTCCTCTAAAGCAGTGTTTCCCAAAGTGGGGTTCGCGAACCCCCAGGGGTTCCTGATAAGATTTACGTAACGGCGGAGAGGCTGTCCCAAGCGTATAACACGCACAATATCACCCATTTTATTTATTATTTTTTTCTAAATTTTTTTTTAATTGAATTTGCCATTTCCTGGAAAATTTTATAGGGAAGTGGAGCTAAAAGCTAAAAGTCACTCTCTAAAGCGAGAAAGACGTTTGAGAACAGCATTCTGAACGAAATCTAATACTTACTATCCTGTCTAAACACACAGAAAAGGATTTTGTTTGCAACTCCAATCCGACGGAAGAGCTACCCAACCAAACAGCCAATATTTGTCTTGAAGCGGCCGTCGTTTTCGCAAGTCATTCGAATCAATATTCTTCTTCTTTCTGCAGGATAATATTTTCCTAAATGAGACTCAATATACATGTCACTCAGCCAATCTGATTTTTTTCCTCACGTGAACTGTGAGAGAATTAAGTAATACACACACTGAACAGCATGTGTCATTTTAATTATTTCTTTTTGTGGGGGATTATAGATGTTATAACTGAAATATTTCTTTAGAAAAATGTCAAACTAGAATAAAATTTATGTCACTTTTATGGCGAGAACCACTGATAAGGATGGAGAAGCGGATGACACTTGTAGAATGAGAAAACAAAGGAATATGTTAGTGATGTGTACTCATAATATCGACGACATAGCAATGACCGGTCCTGTGATATTTTGTAAAAACAACAGTTTTCCGATCATATTAGAATTATATATTTGAGTTCTATTCAACACTTTTCTTACCACTTTAAATAGGTAATTATGCCTTTGCTTTTTCTTGTTATTCTAGAATTAAAGTTTCAAATTATGTGATGTACATATTATCTTTGTAACCCATCATTTCGTTGCGATTATTGGAGTGATAAACTTTGATGTGATGGTTTAATTAACGTTTTAAATTTATTCTAACATAGTCCCACTATATTTCAGAAAAATAATCAAACTAACGCAGTCAATAAACGATATTGACTGAAAAAAGTTGATAATGTCTGTTTCAGACAAATAAACAAAATTATGCACTCAAAAAACAAAATTAACAGAAGAGAATTGTTGGAGTAAATTTGTACGTTGTCACCTTATTTGAGGGGAGTATATCATAAATTTATTTTGTTGCTTAATTTAATTTAATTGAGATGGAGTGCACGATACGGTGGCAATTTCCCTTCTCACCCATTTTTCCCCATTTCCTATACCCACCTACTTTTGCCCACTACTAATTTCACCTTTATATTGTTTAATTGTTTTTGGTAAAATTCTCATCATTTCTCTTGGTAACTCATTCCAATCCATGACCCCCTCACCTAAGAAAGAAAATCTTCCCACACCCTTGTGCTTGAAATCAAGAACCACCTTGTTGTCATCGTCATATTTTCCGTTCCATACATTACTCTTAATTCTTTCACCGATATCATTCCATGCCTCATCACCAATATTCTCCTTGTACACCTCAATGACTCTGTCATCCTCCTCCTGTCTTCCAGTGAATCCCATTCCAGCTTTTTTATTCTAGCCGTTACTGTTTGTGTTTTACGGTCATTTCCATAGACAAATCTAGCATCCCTTTTTTACTCGCTTCCAAACTCCTGTATTTGATACGTGAAATGTGGGTCCCATACTACACTACCACATTCAAGCAATGCTCTGATCAAAGTTTTGTAACCCAATTTCTTTACTTCTTTCGTACATCACTCTCTGTAACAAGTGCAGAATTTTGAAACCTTTTCCTACTACCTGTCCAATGTGATCTGCTCAGTTAAGGTTGCTATCAGACGTGATGCCAAGATATTTAAATTTCAATTTTCAACAAGCAATTTCTTCCCCAAGTTATAATCATAAACAACCATTATTTTTTATCTGTGTACCTAATAAGTTGACTCTTCTTTGCATTTATCTTCATCCTATGTTCAGCGTTCCAGCTAGATATTCTGTGCAGATCACCCTGCAACTGGTTTCCCCAAATCACTCCAGGCGAATCCCGGGATGCTTCCTTCAAAAAGGCCATGGCCGAATTGCTTCCCATTCCTTGTCCCCAGTCCCATCCCGCCTTTAATGACCTTAGTCGTCGACGAGGAGTAAAGCAAGATAAAAAAAAAGTATTGTGTCATTTGCAAACAATCTACATTTTGATAATAAAAAATTATTGTCCATCTGTGATGTAATGTGATCTGTGGCGTCTACCTGTTGCCGACAAACTGCATCTTTGTGATAGATAATTGGTCCCTATTAAATTACTATTAATTGGTTTCAACATGGCGCGTAATCCAGAATTAATTGGCTGCTTAATTGCATACTCTATTAATTTATTGCTTGCTAATTCACGACCCGAAGTACATCTTGGAGATCTAATTAGGTGCTTGACAGCAATTCACTTCGTACAAGTTGTAATAGAACAGGCATAATGCCTTTAATGTAATTTTATTTAATTTAACAGAACTTACAGATATCGATAAGTTGGTAATATAAACTCTCTGAAGTAAAGTCATTTTTTTTAAATTTAATTTAATTGCAATGGAGCACAGGCTCCAGTGGCAATTTCCCTACACACCCATCTTCCTCCTATCCTGTCATTGTGGCAAAGTATCGCTGACGAGTCATGGCGTGTGATTTGTATTGAAATGTTGACCGGCAGACAACGAGTGATTACTTAAGTATTAATCTGGATTAAATATAATGTAATTATTCACGATTTTCCTACCTTTAAAAGTACATGAACCTGCAATATTGGGAGACGAAGTGTCTGGCAGTTTGCTTCTGTGGCGAAGAACAAATTTTACGATGAAATAAAAAAGTTGCAAATGTGCACTAATTTTTTGTGTGTAACTGTAAACTTTGAAAGTTTTTATCTATACTAATGAAGCTAACCAGACTGGCGACTGTGATCTGGTTCAGTTTGTAACATTCATAGCTTTGAAAGTAATTCTATCAGTTAATTTCTTCGTCGATATTTAAGAATACAACATACAGACAATTAGCATTTTAAATTGCTACAAAGTCTACCAACAGGTACAACAGTGACAAATAATTTCTTAAATACTTCTATCACTTAGGCCTATTTTGTAAATAATACAAAAATGTCATTTTAAACTTAATTTAAGACTTAGATCAAGCCCATAGTTTATAAATTTAGATGAACCGAAGAGTACCTCTTCCGTGTCACCAAGGAAAATGGAAAATGCTGAAAATCAGTGGAGCCAATCAAAGTCGCAGTTGAAAGAAGAAGTAGCCAATCACGTAATGCGTAGGAATGAATTTTCTGGACTTTTCGAACAGGCTGCCGGTTGGTCAATGAACAGCAATCTCTCTCTGTTGTATACGTCATCAACAAATCATTAATTTAAAATCATGCTTGAATTAATAGAAGAATCAATGTACAATTAACACGGGTGTTAAGGTTATGTAATGTAAACTGTAAACTCAGTAAACATAAAGTAAAAGAATTCAAAATTATTTGTCGCCCAAAACTTCTTTCGCGGGGACTGATAGTATAGTAACGTCTCTCTTAAGTCTATCACCGGTGAGAAAAAGAAAGGAAGAATAATATGGTGTTGCTCGCTCGCTGTAATCACGATAGTAATTTTCACTGCGAGAAGTACCTTTCAATGGATATCAATTTAGGTACGCCTTATCTTCTCAGCTTTCCGACTTCTCTTCAAAATGAAACGGCCTACTTTATCTCCAGGACAAAGGGCTGCACATTATTTGAAGCCTCATGGAAATCTGACCAGTAGTCGTTTTAAATTAAACACCGTCTATTAACTACTGCTTTGTTAATGTTTCCACCGGACTGGTGTCGCCATTTTGTTGTGGGCGCCGTCAGTGGTTGTAAATGTACACAGTGTTAATATAATATCTGTATAAGTAATAAAATATTATATACAGTATATTCAGTCTTTAATATTTTGTCAGTTGTACAGATGCTACAACAATAGTATGTATTGTTCATTTACAGCCGCTGAAGATCCTCCACACAATTATGACAACGTTGGTAAAATAGTAGTTAAGAGAACGTCGTTTAATTTAAAACAGTTATGCAATAACTCTTGAAAATGATCAATAACAAAGACTTTGCCAATCTCTAGGTTTTACGAAAATCCAGTTCAACGTAAAATTTATAGTAACTTGGTGACGTTTTTATACTAAGTTTCCGAGCTTTCTGATTTCGCATCAAAATTAAACACACTTGTTCTTTTCTTCGATATCGGCCATCTAAGGACCACGAAAAGCAATCCCGTGCATTCATTTCAATCCTTTTTTTCTTGACTTCCAATAGTTCTTCATCCTCTCACTTTGCTGTTTCCTCCTTTCTTCTGTCCATATGTTACTACATTTCCTCTTCTCCTTCTCCTGGAAACCCTTGAAGTTTTGGATCAATCTCCTGAAAGATGCTCTATCTTGTATTAAGTCCTCTGTTATTCGGATCTCAATCATATCTTTCTTTACTCCTTGGATCCACTGATTGCCCTTCTAACTATTGTAAATATGGTTGAAGATTCTTTTTGTAAGTCTGTTGTTATCTATTCTAATTATGTGACCAAAAAACTGATTCTCCTCTTTCTGATCGTGTCTGACATCCTTTCAATTTCTTCTATGTATAGATTTTTATTCCTCCTGTGTCTAAACTCATAATTTTCAATTTTTAATAGTCCTTAAATTTTTCTCAAGTTTTTCATTTCCCTTTTCTCTATCTCTTCTGTTTTTCCAGTTTTCATAGAGAACCAAACATTCTGAAGCTTACAGACCTTCTGGTTTGATTATTGTGTTGTAGTGTTTGATTTTAGTTTTCTTTTAAAGATTCTTGTTATTGTATGTATCTTTAGTCAGTTGTGTTGTGGTCAGGGTCTGTACACCAGGTTAGGTGCGGCTGATAAATGAACTCTACTGCTCACAACCGTAGTTTTAACCTTGGAGCGGTTCACAAGCCGTTCCCTGAGACAGTCACGTATTCTATAAGCATGATGCAAACTTACGGAAGTATTAAACACACTATTTAACCTCCACAACCAAAATCCCAACATCTGATTTTCATCCACACAAAGAGATGCAAATTTCCTTTTCTACACCCCATTGATAGTGCCTCAAACCCATTGTTCCAAAAAATATCTTAAAGGAGCAGACTTTAGCCCGGTCACAATTTCATTACATGTCAGATAATGTTGACGACTGGTTACATGAATTTTTTAATAATGCCGGCTGATTACAAAATAATGCCCCATTTTTAAGAATCTACTTTTACAAAACTAAAAATATTATAATTTATGTTGTGCCATGACTTTAAAGATGACATTTTTAAGCTATAAGTAAGATAACAACATGTATATTCAATGTGTCACCCATGAGAACCACGAATGATATCTACTCTGTATGCAGGCTCGTCAAACACACTGTCGAGTTTAGTAGGTTTCGGATTTTTAATGATTTTCCAGCAATTGTAGTACTTGAATATTTAATTTAATTGCGATTTTCCCAACACACCCAGTTTTTCCTTTCTTGTACGTCACTACTTTCGCCTTTTTTTAATTAATATTCAGTGGTTTTGGTAGATTAATCATAACTTCCGTTGGTAATTTTTTCCATTCTCTCACTGCCCTGCCAACAAAAGAAAATTTTCTAGCTCCACAAATCGAGTACCAGTTTTTGCTTATAGTCATGTACTACATTTCGTCACTACCCTTAATTCTTCCTCAAATATATTTGCAAGACTAATCACCAATATACGCGTTAAACATTCTCTTCAGATTTCTCCTATACATCCATATGAATCCCATTTCAACTCCTATATCATATCAGATACTGCATGTGTTCTGTGGTAATTTCCGTAGAAAATCCTGTCTGCACACATTTACACCCCCTCGAACTCCAGTATTTAACAACCAAAATGTGGGTCCCAAACTACACCACTATATTCAAGCAATGGTCTGACCAAAGTTTCGTAACCCAATTCCCTAACTTATTTGATACATCCTCTCATTACACTCTCCAGTAAATTAAAAATATTATAACCTGTCCAATGTGCTCTACCCATTTGAGTTTATTATCAAATACTATTCCATGATAATTACACTTCAGGTCTTGAACTAAAGCTTTCTTCCTCACCTCGCAATCACAAAATAATATAATTAGTTTTTTTATCTTCGTACGTAATAAGTCGAAGCAAAGAAATGTAAAACAGATAGATTATATGTAAGAACGAAGACTTTTCCGGCGTATGACTGCAATGTAGTCTTCACGGGTGTACCGCCGGATAGTGTTGTGGAAACACAATATTTCGACGGCTAGCTCCGCCGTCTTCTTCAGGTGTAGAGACATTTGCACTGGTTGGCTGACCCACAGATACTGAAATGGTTTGGGTGCCGGCACCCGAACCATCTCCAAGAAATACGTGACGCTCGATGTTCAAATTCAGATTCATTTAGTGGCTGGGCGAACCGTTCCAGTTCCCGGATGAAGGATCATGTTTGTTCATTTATCGACTCAAACAGGCATCCATACGACAAATGCGAATAACTAAATGAATTCGCGAGTAACATTTCCGTACTTCGACTTTGGTGATATAACGAATGTATACTGTTTACTACAGCTGTACCCATCATATGTCATGCCACTTGCACCTCAACCCATCTCATATAACAGCTCACCTGTCTCCACTGCAATAGCTTCTACATCGGCCCTACCTCAAACGCATTAGCCATCAGAATGAATGGTTACAGGCAAACAGTTTACTCACAAAACCTAGCCCTCTTCCCTTCAACAGTGGTGAAGGTTGTGTGGAATTTATCTTTCCTTTCCACATAATTTTTAAATATGTATATTTTACCAGTTTTTCCAAGTATTGCAGCCCCTGGTGATAGGTTTGTTTGTTTGTATGCCGTCAGAATTCGCCGGGTGCGTGTCAGTTTTTTGCGCACTTGTCCGGCGAGTGGGCAGGGTAGCTCGCGCCGTGGAGGGAGCCTCCGTCCAATTACGGGGCTGTTGATTGCGCGCGGCGGAATTTACCTCTCTCAATCGGCGGTTCATTGATGGCTTTTAAAGGGGATGTGCTCAGACCGTAAACATTTGTGAGTGACGCCCGCGTAACCGATTCCCCGCTGTCTTCGCTCCATTTTCAATCCCACCGCTGTCCCGACAATACATTAAATTGAGTGCGGGGAGCGAAAAAACAAAAAGCGAATAATCTAACTGCGAATTACCCGCGTAAATCTCTGCCGTCACAGGTCGCCATTTGTTTTAAACCGACCGTGGAATGAGAGAAGAGAGAAAGAACTATTTTTTAACAAAAATTCCCCTATCGATTTCGCAACATTCCTATGATGTGGACTGTTTAGTTTAGTTTAGTTTTAAAAGGTGATTACTTATTTACGGAATTTATTTTTACTAAGGTGTCAGGGATAAATCATGTTAAATTAGTAAATTCTTGATTATGTGCACAAATGTTCTATTTCATCTCAAATCTTCAAACGATCAATTCTGGTACATAAATATATATTTGGTATCTTATAAACAGCTCTAAAGATTTGGATGAATTATCATATCTAGATAACATTTTTTTTAAGGTTATCTAAGTAGGTGTCATCCCCTGTAAATACGCAATGTTACACACACACACACACACAAAAGAACAATTCCTGTATTTGTAATCTCAGATACGGCTATAACGCAAACAGGTACCACTAAGCCTACTAATGTTAGTTAAGTTTCTCTTTGGTTAGAGGAACTCTTATATCTTTACAGGAACAATTCTCGTATACTAGCTGAAATCAATCTTAAGAAGTCCAAAAATGATCAAACTACTTCGATAGTAAAATAGATTTTACCAAAAACGTAATTTAATACTTTGCGTCTATTTGTTAATTTGTACTAGTTTTAACGCCCATCAAAAACGACGGGTATCATCTAAGATGGTGGTAGAAATTTATTCTGGAAAAACTTGTAAGCAAAAACGAATAACTATCACTTTAAAGCAGCACCTTACTCAGGTTAGATTATCGGAGTATTTTCAAGGATTTTTTAAAAATTAATACATTTTTCTTTAAATGACTGAAAGTACAATGTCAAAAACAGATAACTGCTATTTATTTAACAGATACATTTCGCGATTATACGTTTCGTATAAACTTTCTCTGAGTTTAAATAAATTTCATTGATTCTCATGTTCTGCCAAAAGAATTGTAGGTTATGTTTTAACTTGGTTCTTTTAACTGATGAATACAATATTACGTAAACATCGAATAGCCCCTTCCTTACTCGAATTTCTGCATCTAGTTGTCTTAAAGAAACACAAAGCAACGTGTAAGTTTAAACGAACGTAATATTGTAACTTTGAAATGTATGATTGCTTCACATATTTTTTTTTTAAAATGTTTATCCCTGTTCTTCGTATGTTGGTGCACCACAGCAGACAATTATCTTTTATCTGTCATAGCAATTGCACTTTCTTTTAACATTATAAGTGCAAGAAAAATCAAATTAAATTATTTATTTGAATTTTACACTTGCTTTTAACAGTATAAGCGTAAATAATGTCAGTACAGTTATTGATTTTGCTGATTAGCCAAGCAGCGCTGTTGTGGCAGGCAGTGTAACTAACACATCGGCCATTATCGATACTCGCAGGAGGTTGCCGATCTATTGAGGTGAGCGCGCAGTCTCCAGACAACGCATTTTATTAAAGAGGATAATATTTAATCTGTGTGCTGGGAGATAGTCTTGGTCCGTGAGTATACAAAAACACGGTATCCGTGTTAGACCCAGTTCGCTAAATATCTGAATCTGTGAATGAATTTTCCGTTCCATGAATGTATACTGAAGCAAAAATAAACTGTAGTCTTGCACAAGAAAATGAGTAGTTGACTGGTGAGATGCTTGGTTTTATGTTTTGCAACAGTCTTTTAAGAATTTGTAAACCTTAAATAGTATTAGTCTATGAAACCAGCAAAACAATTTTTTTTTTTTCCGAAAATGGTGATAAGAAACAATCGAAATAAATTAGCAGCTCTGCTTTTTGAATGTAAATTTTCTGTTTCAACAATATGAATTGAAGAATAAAAGGTCTGTTATTTTGTAGAACGATATCACATTGCGATTGTCAAAGTAACAGTTTTGGTTTACTGATTTCAAAGCTATCAATGCTAATAAAATGCCAGCTTGGTCATCCTGTCTATCATGCAGTGACGTCATGCTTCTAGCCTTCTTCGCCAGGCTAGCAACGACCAGAGATATTTTCAGTGTCTGTCCAAAGAAGTCATTATTACAACAAGCTAAGATATTAGGTTATCTATTTAAGTTTCTGTAACGAAATACATATTTCACACTGCAAACCAAACTGGAAAAGTATTTATTAAGTTTAGAACCCCATATTAATTATTGGTGGTTTTAATTTATTTTATTCGTTCGCTGAAGAATTTTTTCGTTGTATTCTCCGTCCAAAGATATTGCTGTCATAGCAAGCAAGGAGTTTAGCTATTCTATTCATGTGTTCGTAGTGGTTCAAAATTTTTCCGCTCTCAATTTATGGTTAAAAGCAAGCATTCGAAAATGAAAATAATATGTATCTAGAAAGAAAACAGGTACTAGAATTTTTTTCTCTTACGTATACACAGAGTAATTTCCTCTAGCTGCTTTGGGTCCCACGCATTATATTTCTAAATCCGTCGGGAAAATTAATTATGGTGAGGAGTGTCTGCTGAGCCGTCGTATTTGGAGGGTGTCAGACCCCGCGCTCTTGGGGATGAGGGCGAAGGTAGGCGGAGAACACAGCTTAATTCAATCAACAAACATTCTGTGAAGTAACTGCTGTAAACTGAAGAGAGACGTTGAACCGTTATACTCAAGATACAAAAGTGCCAAAATTATTTCAATCGCTTGGTGTTGTAATGACTATACTAAGAGTATGTACCCTACCCGGGAACAGCAGTTAACCATGGAGATTATAACCGAGATACGTCTCATTAAGGTATATTTTTTTAGAAAATAAGATATAAAAATATAATCTAGCACATCTGGCGGATCTGAAATTGATTTCTACGGCTAACAGCCAGAGAAAATAATGATGTATTTGAAAGTTGTGAAATGTTGAATATGAATACTGTGTAAGGTAGTGTAAAGTGTGTTATAATACAAGAAGAATTCTAAAATGTGTTTATAGTTTAATTGATTGTTTGAAATGAAGAAATGGAGATATAATTTCAGGTAATAGTCTAAGAGTTATTTTCAGGTGATGAGAAACCTGAATAGGAATTGTAACCGGAAAAGCTAACGTGAAAATTCATCTCGGTATTAAAAGATGATAAAACACGTATTTACTCAATGGTGGAAGGCGTAAAGGATCTCTTTAATGTAAAGATAATGTTGTAGACTTATTTGTAATTGTCGTTAAGTGACCGAAAAGTAGGATAAAAGGGTAGCCAAAAATAAAAAGACGTGAGATTATGAAAGCAGACATGAACCAATTTATTCTCCCTTTAGCCGGTATAAAACTTTTTTTTAACACCATTATTGTTTCCAAATTCAAGATTTATGTCTTTAAACCAACAGTTTGAAAATTTCGGTTTTCTGTATGATCTATGCAAGTTAAAAAATATTGCAAAAGAGCATATATTAAAAAACTATGAAGAATTACATAAAGTACTGCCAGTGGTTGATAGCAAAGGCTTCCAGCCTTACGAATTATATCAAGAATTACACACATTGATCACAAATTTACCTGATTTCATTAAAGATGTGAAACAGTTGATTCATTACATAACAGAAAGAAACTTGAAAGAAATTTACCCAGATACTTATATGGTTATTCAAATTTTGCTAACCATACCAGATAGAACATCCTCCACTGAAAGTAGCTTTTCAAAATTAAAATTAAAAAAAATTGTTTACCATATGAGCAAAGACTTTCAGCTTTGACACTTTTATCAGTTGAAAAGATATAGAATCTAAGCAGGCTTACGGAGTTCAGTAAGACTGAAAGCAGGAATCTTCCGCTTCTGTAATTCTTTACTGTTAGCTATTAATTAATAATGTAATTTACAGTGAAGATAATTACATTTTTACTAATATAAATTTGATATTTTTTTAAAAAAATCTTTAGAAATTCCGCCCTTTTCCGCCGGAGGGCCTCACAAAACTTATCTTGCCCACATCAAATTTATTTCTTACCCCGCCAGTGCTTAGTACAATTAAATAACTTACCAAGCCCGTAGCTAGGCTAAAAGGTTTCTACTCGTATGTAGTAGCGTCCCGGGAAAACGAACAGGATTGATTTCCCTTTGCCTTCTTAGTGTTACTGTAAGTGTGGATGACAGTAATGGCGTGTTCAGTGCAGTATGTGATTAGCGTGGCGGATGAACGAGAAATGGAGGACGGCAGCAGATGCCTGTCCATTCAAGCTTACACTTTTAGTATATCCCCGTTAATATTCAACTTGTATGTAGAAGAAGCAATATACAATGTAAAAGAAACAGTTTCGCCTGGTATAAGTGTTCAGGGAGAAAAATCAGTATGCTACGATTTGCTGATGACATTGTTTTGTTAGGAGAAAGGGCTGAGGAAATTGAGAAGTTATTGAATGGCATGAACAAAATACTGAAGGAAGATTTTGGACTGAATATAAATCAAAGCAAGACAACGGTGATGAAATGTAGCAGGAATGATACTAATACTAGTAGATTAAATATAAAAGCAGGATCGGATGCAACAGGAGAAGTAAGTGAATTCTGTTACTTGGGAAGCAAAATTACAACCGATGGTCGAAGCAGGAATGATGTTAAAAGCAGAATAGCACTAGCAAAAAGAGCTTTCATGAAAAAGAGTAATCTATTAGTTTCAAATATTGACCTAGGAGTTAGAAAGAACCTTTTAAAACTCTATGTGTGGAGTACAGCACTTTACGGTAACGAAACATAGACTTTAGGAATACCAGAAAGAAAGAAACTTGAAGCATTTGAAATGTGGTGCTATAGAAGACTGTTGAAAACTAAGCGGACAGACAAAGTAAGAAATGAACGAATTTTGGAAATGATGGGTGAGAAAAGAAGTTTGTGGAAGAAGCTTACAGAAAGAACAGACAGGCTGGTAGGTCATATTTTGAGATATGCAGACACGACCAGAATGACAACTAACCCACCTTTTTTACAGAATAATTCACAATGAATTTAGTTTTATAAATAAGTTAAGCTACTTTCTTAAGCTCCGAGTTACTGAAGTTTTATACAGATGGATGTAGTTCCGTATTTATCGTGTTGTATAAGACCTGGACCAGCAATAAAACCAATATCAAGGGCTATAGCATAAGGATTTGCAATTCTTGATGTATTTTTAATTTAATTGGTTCCCTTATTCTGACATCATTTATTCAGTAGAACTTCCATTTGTATCGCTGTGTAAACTACAACCCAAATATGTGCAAATAACAAAATAAGGTTATGAGCATTGTATAGCAACAATTCTATTTATTTAGGCAACCGCAGAGAAACGAATTGTCAGTACACTCCGTTAAACCCGTCATTTTTGATGGGTTTTGAGGTTTGTATAATAATAGAAAATGATTCATGGGGGTTAGTGATAACATTACAATCGTTACTGGAATTTTTTAAAGCTTTGTTCCTGATTAACCTTATAATCTTCAGAGCCGGAATGTGACTATTTAGGAATGCGAAACTACTACTTCGCCATTAGCACTTAGTGATAGTGAGAAACCGCGAAAAACGGAAGTATCGACTGCAGGACCAGGAGTCGAACCCGAGTCCTCCAGACTGACTCAATCGAACGCTCCCCCTTACGACCATCAGACTCTACTGTGAGTCCGCTTAACGTTTGATGCGGCCATATTTAATCTGCGTTTCGCTGTGGTTGAAGATATTTTCACCGAAATGCCTCGCCGCATTACAAAACCCTCATTTCATTTCGGTGTTTAACAATTAACGAATGCTTTTTATTCAGTAAACACGACACGACAGAGCAAATACCTGTGTTGCAAACAGCGCCGGCGGCTATTTGCGGATTGCAGCGGTTTTGTGACAAATTTATTGATGCATTTCGAGTGGTTAAAAAAAAAAAAAAAAAAAAGCAGGCCATTGTATGTCACTGGCGAAAACGTTCGTCGTACTCTGAAAAAAGCGAAACTGACGCAAAGCGGGGGAATTTCTTTCGTCGGCGGTTTCATAAGCTGTGAGACATCGTAGAACATGGTTCAGTCACACCCAATGACAGCCTGGAACGATATTTTGATATTTGCAGGGACTTATTAAAAAAAAATTAAAGCAATGAAGTGCTTGCTCCTTTGGCAATTTCCCTACACACCCTTTTCCCCCTTTCCTGTACCCAACTACTTATGCCCACTACAAATTTCAACTTCAAATTGTTTCAGCGTATTTGGTAAATTATTCATCATTTCTCTTAGTAACTTATTCCAATCCCTGACACCCTTACCTAAAAAAGAGAATCTTCCCACACCCTTGTGCCTGAAATCGAGTACCAACTTGTGGTCATGGTCATCTTTTCCCTTCCATGAATTACATTTAATTCTTCCACCAATTTCTATCCACGCCTATATCCTGGGGTTAGTCAAAGTTATTGCTCCTGTATATATATATGTATATGTATAACATCGATTTTATTTATGAAGTATCTTATCAACTGTTATCAATAGATAATCAGTTAAGTTTTTAACGGGAAACTAACTATCTTTGTCAACTACATTAGTTGGATTTGCACGGACGAATATAGGACGAAATCAGATAAAATAATTGGGAACTTAATACCGAACGTGGTGACTGAATGGTTAACACTCTGGACTCGCAATCTTGGAGGACGTGGGTTCGAATCCCCGTCCGGGAATCCAGATTTGGGTTTTTATAGTGTACCCAAATCACTCCAGGCGAATGCTGGGATGCTTCCTATAATAAAAGGCCATGGCCGAATTCCTTCCCTTTCCTACTCTCGAGTCCTCTCCCGCCTCTAATGACGTCGACATCGACGAGGCGTAAATCCAAAAAAAAAAATAAACTTATTTTGTTGTACTGTGAAACATCATCACGCCTTATATTCACTTCAAGGTCAGATTTCAGTATGTTCAACCGAAGTTAAATCGCTACTGATAATTATATCCATTTTCTAACGACCCAGGGTTTGTAGCTGTTTTGCAGGGAATTTTAGGAATTTGAACCGGAGTGATTTCTCATTTCCTTCCACATTTGTATAAGAATGTTTACACGTTTATTGTTTTACTAGTGTAAGCCCGTGACCGTGTATTGCGAACCGTCACCGGTCTAGAAGTATGTCAGTTTTTAGGGACCGAGCATGGTGGTGTAACGGTTAGCGTTCTGGCCTCGCATTCGGGAGGACGGCGGTTCGAATACCCGTCCGGGCATCCAGATTTGGATTTTCCGTGGTTTACCCAAATCACTCCAGGCAAATGCCGGGATGCTTCCTTCAAAAGGCCATGGCCGAATTCCTTCCCATTCCTTGCTCCCCCATCCTTTCCCGTCTCTAAAGACCTCGCTGTTGAGAGACGTTAAGCAGTTAAAAGAAAAAGTTTATAGAATGAAAGATTATGACAGTTTGACCTGTGTTTCACCTTCAGGGTGAATAAAACCTTTGCTCTTGAAGAACACAGAAGCATTAATAGACATATTAAACACTGACAGAGACGACCGCGCTATAGTACGATTGTTTCAAAGGTCGTGGTGGCTAGACTCGAAATTACTGAAATGCAAACTTGACTTGCATTTCACCCTAAAAGTTCAATCTCCAAATTTGAAGAATTTCTGACTAAAGGAGTGCGGAATTGTTTCGAAAGCATGACCTATTTATATCGAGACTTGAAAAACATTCGTAATGTAATCTTTGGTCATAGTGTCCGTAACGATCAGAGAACTTAATACGGATTCCAGATTATTTAATAGTTGAACAACTCCGAAGAAATAAATTGCCAGAATACTTGATACGGTAATATATTTCGTCTGATGTCCATTTTAAATTACCCAATAACTTAAGCAAAACAAGCATAAACAAAGACCATTAACGAGAGTAGTAAGTAAAAAGAAAAAAAAAGTGAATATCTGGATGTTGTGGATCATATTCTCCAACTGCTGATAATACTGACAAATATATAAAGCCAAAGCAATTGTCAAGTGAATATTTTAAATAAATTAAAATTTAGCCCGTGCCGGAATGGCAATTGGTATTCGTGGTTACGATGAGTAATATAAGTTTTATAAAAGTTTTTTATGTTACTTTCATTTGCTACATGTTACTGAAAAGTATCTACTCGTTGTTCCACTTTTTTTCAGTAGTAAAGTTTATTTTTTTTAAGAATGAAATTCTAAAAAAATAGAAACCAAACTAATGTTTTCTAGCTAATAAACGGTGTACTTAAGCTCCAATTTCAAAAACATCTCTAGTCACTGCTAATTTCGAATTGAAGGCTGGTTCGTGACGCCAATAGCTATAGAGGTGGTTGAGTGAGTGAACATAAGAAATTATGTAGTAGATGGATGTGGATGACAGTGATGTGTGTATGTTGATTGCAGTGTGTTGTTTATTCATTACGGTTTATTTGATTTTTAGGTATTTTACTGACCACATTCGTTAATGGCTATTGCTCATGTGCGCTGTACGTTAGTTATTAGTTACAGAGTCAACAATTCTGGCAATTGATTTCTGTTTAATAGTATGTAATGTGTATTAAGTTCTGTGGCTGTTACAGATAATATGACCAATGATTACATTATGAGTGTTGCCATGTCTCAATAAAAAACAACGTAATGCTTTCAAAGCAAACAGGATTTTTTTTTAAATATTCCACTTACTTTTTTCGGGGATCGCACTGCTTTAATCGATGGATTAGTACCGACGTTTCGGCACCCAACCTGGTGCCTTCATCAGGGTTTCCAGAATCGAAATGGTGTGGTTTTCACACAACTCCGTCGCTGAGCTAACTGTTTTGGTTACCGACAGCTGATGTCAACTGTTCCAGAGATCTTGTCGTTGGAAGTTTTGTGTTACGAATGTCCACGAGTGCACATTTTCACGTTTCGCTTAAGCCATAGCCACCGTCTTTATTGAAATTTTTGGGATGTTTGAAGATTTCTATTGATTCCCTTATTTTCCGTTCTAGAAGATCTTTGGGTTGTGCTATAACTTCTGTTTTCTCCCATTGAATTTTATGGTCTTCTTCTATCTGATGTTCTGCTACAGCTGATTTTGTTGTATGACCAAGTCTTGCGTGATGACAATATTCTTTTAGTCTTACAGTAACCGCTCGGGAAGTTTCGCCAATGTACACCCTTCTACAATCGCAGGGTATCTTATATACTTCACTTGCTTGTAATGGTGGTCTGCGATCCTTTGCTGATCTTAAAATGCCTCTTATTTTGTTGTTACTATTAAAGACTGGTTGAATATTGACTTTCATCAGCACTTTTCCAATTCTGTCAGTGATTCCTTTTATGTAAGGTAAAAAACTCTTCTTCTTTTGTTCCGTTACCTCTCCATGTACCTCTTTACTGTTCCTCTTGTTTTTATTTTACAGAGTGAACTCTAAGTGTCAATACAAGTCATGTTTGTATTTAAGCAAGTTCGAGTTTATGACTTTTGGAACAATTACACGATTGCACTTTCGTCCCTGTTCGTGTCTAATACCTACCAGCTTCTGAGTTCTTCAAGTTCCAGATCTTTCGCTTTTAATAGCATTTCATAGATAAAATTATGGAAATACTTTACGGCTGAAAAATCGTCGATCTACTTTTCAGTTACGTGTCGACTTTAACAAATTAAACAGAGAATGCCAGTTGTCATTCCGGGCTAGGCTAAATTGTATGACCAAAGTATATACACGTGTTAGCTAGTAAATTAGCTTTAAGTTTAAATTTTTATGTAGATTTAAAACTTCAAGGATACGACTTTGTATGCGCGATGTGAAACTTATTATTTCACTCAATTTTTTCGTCAGCTACAGCATTTAGTATTTTCAACAAGTAAATAAAATAATTTCTTCCTCTTCTTATTAAAAAAAAAAATACAACACTTACATTATTTAACCAATTTAAATCATTCAAATAGCTTCGCAATTCAACATTCTTGCCGCAAAATAACAGCGATAAGCGATTAGAGATAAAAGTGCACAGTTTAACGTATACGCTACTGCTATGAAATTAATTGACATAATACACTCATAAAATTTTCTTTTTGTAGAATTTTATTCTTAAAAAATGTGAGAAAATATTTCGGCTGAAAAAACGTCGAACTACGAGTACTTTTAAGTAACATGTCGCTAATGAAAGTAACAGTTAAGAAACTTGAATTTCTTATGGTCTCTGATACAACCAAGAATGCAATATGTCATTCCGACCTTGGTTAAATTTCAATTTAATTAAAACTTTCACTAATGTTGCTGCTTGATCAAAGTTTATGTATATTTCGGGTTATTTGCTTTTTAGATATTTTACTGACCAATTTAGTTAGTGGTCTTTATTCAGCTTCACTGTATGTGAGTTATTAGGTTATTTAAAGTGGATATCAGACCAAAACTGATACCGAAACGAGTATTCTGACATCTCATTTCTTCAGAGTTGTTCAGCTATTTAGTTATCTGGAATCTGTATAATTTCTCAGGCAGTTACAGAAATATGACCATAGATTATATTTAAAAAGTTTTAACAATCCATAAAAACCAAAAATGGTGCTTTCGAAGCAAACAGCAATTCTTCAGATTTTACAGAATGAAATTTTAGGATCGAATACAAGTTTGTACTTCAGCTAGTTCCGCCTTTTGAAACAATTAAGTAATAGCGCTATTGTCCGTGTTTAAAACGTTTATTAATATTTCCGAGTTCTTCAAGTTCAGAGATTTTACACCCTAAGATTTTTTTTCTTAAGATAAGAAATAATTAAGTTTATTAAAAACCCACGGAAAGTTTAAATAAAACATACGTATTCGCAAAATGTATCTGTGAAATAAATAACGGTCATTCATTTTTGATATAACAATCATCCGTTTTTGATATTATACTTTCCGTCATTCAGAGAATAATGCATTTCCTTTTTTAAAGAAAATCTTAGCCAATATTCCGATAATCTAACTAGAGTAAGGTACTCATATCACGAAAGATATGATTAAAAATGATCCATATTCGTTTTCCCCTCACTAGATTTTCCAGAATAAATTCCTACTACCACTATAGGTGATACCCGTCGTTTTTGACGGACATTAAAACTAATTAAATATATAGATAATAGTTTCCTACATTCTCCCAATTCTCCCATTTGACATTTCATTGAAACAATGATGAATAAAAAATGGCTTAATGGACCTAATGAGAGAGAATATGTAGCTTGTAGTCGTAGTCCATCTAATAATGTTTAATATTCTCAAGATACTGAAAAGACCGTATTGAGGGGCACAAGGCTCAAACCGACACGGGGGTGCACTTAATATCCGTCGTCAAGCTATATTTGAAATGTTACAGGAGTAGGCAGTAGGAAGAGTTTTGATTTAATGGAACTCAAGCACACCATTGTCATCTACGTAACGGTGCTAGAAAATCTCCTTTTAATTAAGCTGTTCTCCAAGCATAACACAATTTTAAGAACACCAGTTGGTTACAAAACATTTCTCGACGGTACAACGCGTCGCTAAGTATAATGAACTTCAACATATTACTTCGTCAAAGAAGATTTCCACACAAATGATACAGTACCGGTTCGTCACAGGTTTGGTTTTCACTCGTTCCGTTCCTTTCGACAGGTTCTAAAGACGGCTAAGAATTAAGACAGCAGCCTTCGCTCTGACCCTTTTCTGCTGCCGGGAGGGGGGAAGTGTTCGCCACCTGGAGGTGGGTGCCGCAAACACTCCGGGAAGTCATTCCGACGGCAGTAAACACGAACGACGTGGCGAAATCGGTGTGGGAACATGGCGCCCGCGCACAAACACCGCAATTCAATTTAGATCGCATCTCGCCGGCGTAATGAGCGAGCGCTCCCGCTGACGTAATTAAGGCGGAGCCGGGCGCTCCTCACACTCACAAACACCGGCCCCGAGAAAACAATAGGACCCAGAGGTAATTGGCAAGGTAACCTCGTTGTCGGCCCCGCTGTTATGTTCTTCAGATCTGTCAGTCTCTACTCCTCAGTGTTTCCATCTTGAGAGGGTATCATTATTTCGCAGTCCTGTAAAGGGTCGCCAGATGTGAGCGTTCACCTATCAAAATAATACGACTGTAACAGAAAGAAAGCCTGTAAATTTAAGAGTTCTTTTAAGATGACTTTGAGGCACTGTTAATAAAATACAGCATAGGAATGAACTGCGTTTAAAATTTGTATCTTTCCGTGTCTGTTTGTATGAGTGAGATTCACTCATAATATATCTGTCGGATTTTGTTGAGCTTTTGAACAATGTGTAGCAGCCGATCCTGTGGGTAAAGCAGGGTACCATTCATTTTGATGTGGTTTCTGAAACCTGAGAAATTTTGATACTAATCTCTCAACACTTCTATCTTAAAGAAAAAAAATCCACATAAACAGTTTTAAATGTGCTAATGAGGTTAATAAAAGTACTTTAAATGTAATATACAGCAGAAACAGGACAACATTGCAAAGATATTGCAATAGGTATGAAAAGTAGTGCATGGAAGGGAAAAGATGACCATGACCACAAGCTGGCACTCGATTTCAGGCCCAAGGGTGTGGGAAGATTCTCTTTTTTAGTTTAGGGTGTCAGGGATTGGAATGAGTTACCAAGAGAAATGATGAATAATTTACCGAACACGTTGAAAGAATTTAAAGATAAAATTTGTAGAGGGCAGATGCAGGTGGGTGCAGGAAAGGGGGAAGATGGGGCTGTAGGGAAATTGACACCGGAGCCTGTGCTCCATTGCAATTAAATTAAATTAAGTTAAATAAACATAAGATTAAATAAGCTCTCGTATTATACATAATAGAGTCAAGTGAAATTATTTAGATGGGACAGAAAACAATGAACTTTACATAATGATCTAGGTTTGCTCTGCATACATAAAAACGTATTGATCCTTTAAACTGACTTCTTCTTCCTCGTGGCCGAGTATACGTGTGCAGTGAAATTGTCATCAGGGAACATGTAGGTAAAGAAACGTATAGCTCACGGGGTTCCTATAGCTCCAGCCGCTTCCCGTAGGATTAGCGGAGGAAGGGCTTCGTATTCCTATTGCAACCTTTGGTACAGGAATGAACGTGCCGTGGTCAGCTACACACTCCGGCCGTTCTTTCCGCTGAGTTTCCTTCACGGTACTCATAGGATGGCAGGTTGAGTGGGCCTGGGGAGCCGTTCTGCACGTTCAGCTTCCAGGAAAGATCCTCGGCTTTGTCGGGGTTCGAACCCCGGTCGCCCGGGTCGCAGTCGGATGTTCTACCGCCTGAGCTACGCGGCCGCCCAGGAAACACGTACGGCTACAATTAAATTTAATTGGAAGTGAGATAATCTACTGAATCATTGGCACTGGCTGCTCTTTCGCACAGCAGGGAACTTGCAGCGCAGCGGTGTTGGGTGCAGGTACGTCGTACGGCATTACGCATGCGCAGTCCATCCTCTCACGCGCTGACGTGTCACTCAAAAATGCTTCATCGCGCCGCCGGAGATCAATGGAATACTAATCACAGGAATCCATTACTTCCTTTCCGCTGCAGTGCCCCCCCCCCCCCCACTCCTCTCAGGCACGGTTCCTCTTTGTGATATTCCTCTGTCCTGTAACTCGCTTACTGTACGGCGGGCGGGTCGTATCTGTAGGCGTCACAACTCGCTACCAAGTGATACATCGAGAGAGTAGTTTAAACATAAATTACACTCTCATTTAAATGGTTCAGAACATTGAAATGCTTAACGCATTCATGCACTTCAGTTTGTACCAAGGAATAATATAAAATAACTTTTTTTTCCAGTGTGGGAATTGAGTCTATCGCGGAGTACAGCTGATAAAAATTATTCTCGGTTGTTCTGCCATACATGACGTTTCTACATCTGCTTCCGCTGTCTTCATGAGGTAAAATGGTAGGTCGGAATTGCTACTGCGACAACACGTTACGGACTGTGGATACCTGTGGATTCAGCTGGGAGACATTAATCCCAGAGTATGGGGACATTCTTGCAACGTTGGTCGCACCTCCTTCCAATTCATAAACAGTTGACATAACTTCTAGGTGTCATTACTGGACTTGCCGAGCCCTGGACCTGTATTCTGGTTATTGATTGTCCTTATTTTCTATTGTGGGGTTCAGTGTTGAGCCGCGCGCTGTTGCTTCATTATGGTCATCTTGGTCGTCACATCCGGGTTTTGACTGTCGCTGAGAGATTCGTCAGCATGTCGATGACGGTGGTGAACTGGGCTGCCAGGTTATTGTGCTGGCAGCCATGGTTGCTCTGTCGCCATTTGCTGCTATTCCGGGTTCAGCTATCTTGTAAAAGTCAGCGTCTGCGTCTTCTGGTGTAGCATTGCTACGAGATCTTTGGCAGTCGCAGGACCGATCCTTCTATTGCGGTCTCTTGGTAGTTTTGTTGACATGGCTTTTTGGATAAGTCATGAGCTTACTGTCTGGTTTTTTATTCTTGTTGACGTGGCATTGAGGCGGTGATGAGCTGCGTGAGCAGCGTCACCACATCTCGCAATTTTGGCTCATATAAGTGCCTCGCGGCCAACGGACGCATATGAGGCCCGATACGGAAGCTGCTCTCCCATTTACTGCCGCGCCGTCTCGGCCTCACCTGATGAAGATGGTGGAGATAGCTATCGAAACGTCACGTATGGCAGAACACCCGGGAAACTTTTTTTTATCAATTTCTTTACAATATTTAGCTGTATTTTGTGTATAAACTTCATATTTGTTTGTTTACCAAAGTTATTTTTTTGCTGATGGCCTTACGTGTCGTTGACGACGAGGTCATTAAAGACGGGAAAGGACTAGGGGCAAGTAACGAGAAGGAATTCGGCCATGGCCTTTTAAGGTAAACATACCGTTAATCGCTTGGACTGATCTTGGAAAATTATGGAATACCGAAATCTGGATGGTTGGAGGGGGATTCAAACCTGCATCCTTCCGATTGCAATGCCGAAGAGTAAAAAATTCGTGTCTCTAATGTCATGCTTTAGTAACTGAAATATCAAAAATAATCAAAATAAAATAGTGTTGCACTATGTGGTAAATGCATGTTGGAACTGAAAATTATACACTTAATTGATTTATTAAGTCTTCCGTGGCCGTGTTTGTTCATAATTAATAGCAATGTCGCACCATCACCCAGCAACGAAGAAAGGCGTATTACCATCACTGAACTTAAGAGCGAGGGTAGTATGTGACTCGGAAAGTCCGAAGGAAGAAATGAAAACTCTTACAAAAATATTCCGAGCCAACGCCTATAGTGATTCCGACATCAGAAGGGTTTTCAGACCTAAAAAACTCATGGAAGACGTCAACTTATCCCATGATAATATTGCGCCAAGAAAATTCGCCTGTCTCCCACTCATACATTGCAAACTTGGCCAATCATTAACCAGGGTACAAGACAGATTACACCGCCACCAGCTTACGAAATCCTCTGCAGCTGTGGCAGTGTTTACATCGGCGAGACAGGTCGCACTGTGGCAGAGAATCTTGAGGAACATATCCGCCACTACTAATATAACAACAGCGACAAATCCGCCGTAATTCATCACGGCAGTAACACCGGACATGAAATAAAAAATCAAGACACGAGGCTGCTGTGGAGAGAAGACCAGTGGTGGCCTCGACGAGTGAAAGAGGCAGCAGAAATCTTAAGAAATTCCAACAACATCAACGGAGATAGCGGCCTTTTCCTCTGCGATGCTTGGTGACTGTTGCTATGTGAACATAAATATAAACAGTATCTCTGAAGAAGGCTGTAGGATACCAGCCGAAAGCACAGGTATTTGAATAAAAAAAAACCTCGGTATAACCCTTTTTTATACATATAACAAAGGTACGTGTTAATTTTAAATTATGGCCTGAGTCAGTGTGGCAACTGCTGCTTGTGGGTAAACAGAATGCCTAAGGAAAACCATGTTGCCTTTCCGTTGAGAACAAAACTCATCCATACCATCTCTGTAGTAGCATAAACTCTGCCGAAAAATAATACACTCCAAGTTTGCCTATAAATTATAAGGAGTACGTACATAAACACAGCAGGCAGAAGAAGTGTAATACAAACCTTTTTATAAGTAGAGGCAAAGATTAGTGAAAACTGAAGGATATGCAATGTAATGCGCTATGGCGCTAAATGAGACCTAAATAATTAATTACCATTAATTTAATTGTTATGTAGCACACGTTCCCGTGGCAATGCCTGCAGTCATCTAATTATCCCTTTTTTATTATTAATTTATATTATACATATTGAGTTTTAAATTCCACACACCACATTTAAGAATTTTAACTTTAAATTCATTCAGAGTTTTTGGTAAATTATTCATCACTTCACTTGGTAAATTATTCCAATCCCCTTCAACATTACCCACAAAAGAAAATTTTCTCACTCCCTTATGCATGTAATCGAGCGCCATCTTGTTGTTATTGTCGTCTCTTTCCTTCCATGTACTATTGCTAGTTGTTCGACCAATAGCCCTCCAAGCCCCATCACCAACATATGCCCTGTACATTCCCAGCACTCTCTCCACCCTCCTCCTGTCCTCCAATGACCCGCAACCCAGCTCCTTTATCATATCAGTTACCGACTGGGTCCTGCGATATTTTCCACAAACAAATCTAGATTTTCCTCTTCTCACCCCCTCCAACTCCTGTATTTGATACCCAAAATGTGGGTACTATAGTACATCACAATATTGAAGCAATGGTCTGACCAAAGTTTTGTAACACAACTCCCTGACTTCTCTGGTACATCGTCTAATCTCTGTCTTCAGTAAAAGGATTTTGTAAGTTTATCTTAATACCTTCACAATGTGCTCTGTCGATTTCATTTTATCATCAAACGTTATGCCAGGATATTTACACATCAACACTTCAACAAGCAATTCTGAACAGACCCTATGACATTTTTTATCCTAATAAGAGTGACTATATGGCGACTTGCTAATCGTAATTCTTTGTATCGGGTTCTGGACGCTAACTGACGCAAGTCAACTGTGACTATTTGAAGGAAGGGAAATGGATATATCCAGCGATGAGCATTAATTTCCAGCCGTTGTTTGATGATGTCTACCTTAGCTGATACCTGCGGTCGGTGCGCTTGACCTTCGTCGTTGCTGCTGTATCAACTGCTCGTGTGTGATTGTGAGACGAGATGGATAGAGGGAGACACTGAGTATCTGCCCTTGCTGGGATATAGGGTGAGTGGGGCTATTTGGGCCATGGGGCTGTGGATCAAAATAAGTAAATTGTTCTTTGCGCATCATTAGCTCGCAACCTGGTTGCCATTTGCAATGTTGTAGCTTGTGTGTTGTGTGGAAGAAACCACAAGAAGAGTTGAGTAAATATCTTCAATGAGTCTAACACGAAGTATATTTGAAACGGCTGCGGTAAATGCTACCTATGTAGAAATCACGCTGATGTAGTTTCCAATGCTTGAAATTTAAGCTCTGATGAGCAAACCGATAGTTAATTTGTGCAATTGTAGCGGTCCAAATACCCCCTGAGTCACCGAGCTTGATTGCTTTTTTTTTTTTTTTTTTTTTTTTTTTATAATGGCATTCGGCAACGGAGGCCATACAGCCAGCTCAATGCGTATTTTTCCAATGTATGGACGCCACAGGACGGACAGGACATTCACACATAACACTTAACATCCATGCCCGCGGCCGGATTCGAACCGGCGGCCTTCGGCACGGGAAGCTTGATTGCTTGTTGTGATGTTCGTGAGTCTCTGTAAATAATGTTCCAATAGAAAACAATATTTCTGTTGCCAAATGTCCAGAACGCACATCATTTTAAAATTGCTAAACGAACTTCCTCTTGCGGATTACGAATGCGACCGTTGATTTGGGCCTTTTAACGTTTACTGCAATCGCCATGCTAAACAGCATACTGAGGTGGCAGCCAACAATCATGCCCGTATCGAAGTCCTATTGCTCTGTAGCTCACTCCATGTCCTTGTAAACTGGTTTCACAGTGGCCTGCATCATACGGGGGCTACAGAAGTTAGTTGACGCACTGACTTACTAATCATCACAGGTGTCCAATTAGTTTTCGATGAATAGTGTTAAGAAGAGGTAGTAGAGA
This sequence comes from Vandiemenella viatica, assembly GCA_031002005.1. Taxonomy (NCBI): domain Eukaryota; kingdom Metazoa; phylum Arthropoda; class Insecta; order Orthoptera; family Morabidae; genus Vandiemenella; species Vandiemenella viatica. The sequence goes on along the minus strand of JARYHS010011408.1, from coordinate 11,845,687 downwards.
CTTGCCGTGGAGTGCGTGTGCTGACACCTGAGACCGGAGTGGGTGAGCTCAGTTCTGCACCGCGCGGAGTTGGCGCCGCGACGTTGGCACGCCTGCCTGCGGAGCGCTCAATTAGCGCCGTCTGTTTACGACGCGCGCTCCCGCCGGTTCTTCGTACAAATTGCGGCAGCGCTCCCGAGGGACAGCGATGAATATTTGAAGCGTCGCGGCTGAGAACAGCTAACGCGACTCTAAATCACGGCGATAACCGTTACCGCGCGGCGCGCCATTGTAAATTCAGAGGCCGCCCGCCTCGGGGACAAAAGACTGCAAAAAACCTGCTGCCACCCCACCACCACCACGGCACCCGGTCTAATTCCGACGATGCTCCGGAAACTCTCCCTGCCATGTTAGGTCTCTCCGCTCAAATTTACCGTGCCTGCACGGCTAACAGAACGTCCAATATCCTAACCCAAATGTGGAGCACCGAGCGTGGTGGGTGAGCGGTAACGCTCTATCCTTGCATTCCTGAGGACGCGGGATCGAATCCTCGTCCGGCCATCGAGAATTCTGTTTTCCGTGATTTCCCGCGGTTTCCCATCCTGGCGAATTAATAGCATTTAAGTAAACACTACTAAAAAAAACACTTTGTTCATAGTGTCATCATTTCTTTGTTTCTGTAAGGCCGTGACGTCATGTTCACGTCGTTGATTGGCGGTCAGGATATTTTGACTCCGTTCGTAGGTGTCGCTACTAAAGCAACCTGCCATTGAAGTCTAATTTTTTTTTTTCTATAAAGTTTCCATAAGTTTTAAATTAAAAACAAACCATAAAGATAATTTCATATTTTGTTTCTCTCGGGTGTCCAGCCGGATGGTGTCGTATAAACACGACGTTTCGGCAGGTAGGTCTTCCATCTTCATCAGGTGTCAGGTCTCTTCTAGCAGTCGCAAGTCGGCTCACTACGACGCCCGCTCTCCGGCCGCCCGTACGTGTCGGCTGACCGCGATGCTAAAAGAAAATTGCTGATAGGTCGTCTCACATGTTACCAAAAGCCAGGTGCCCCACGCCAGCTCCTGACTGCACAAGTAGATGGAAACTCAGCAGACCAAGACGTGACCATCCAACAGACATCCATGCAAGTGACTTTAGAAAACTGTTCGTGGATCTCGTGGTCTTCCCCAAGATCTGCTGTTGACGAGTACAGCGACATTGAAGATGATGCCCCAATATATTTATTCCTCGGCCACAAAGACCCTGCATTCCAACTTCCCTCAACCAAGGTCTCCATCACGAAGACTGAAAAATAAACCAAGAAAGAGAGGGACCGTGCAATGCGTGGCTTCGACTCAGGATCCTGGGACATCCCCGTGAAGACCTTCAAGAACTTGCGACGCATCCTGTGAAACTCAAACTTCTCCCACCTCGCCAGAGCAGTCATTGAAGAAGGGAAGGATTGCTCCAAGCGTGTCACCTTCCCGAGCGTCTTCTCTGATGTCTTCAAATGAGGAGGAGTAGCTTCACAGCATCCAACAAATCCTGTTTCCCACTCAGGAGACAGAAGAATCAAGCAACAATCAAGAATCGATAAATTTCGCACCTAACGACAGTCAAGAACCGTCGAACTACGAGAACGTGACAGAAGAGACCTCCTCCACGTTGAG